>JAHDVF020000694.1:0-1200000 GCA_022606425.2 Lepidostoma basale | reverse complement strand
TGCAGTACAATATTTCTGCCCACCCCTTCGGAGAGACAGTGTGCTGGTTAGTAAGTTGTATAGTTTTAACTTTTACTTACATGTAAAGGCAATGAGCAGCTGTTAGCACAACCTTCGAGTTCACAATAGCACCACCACAGATGTGCATTGCTCCAATAAACTGGTAGGTGTACCATATTGAAACGCTCCATGGAGCCTCACTGATCTCAATTGGATGGCCACCCACTATTCTCCCATCATGTCTTAGTATGGACAAATATTTGTTGCCACGAGGAAGCGCATTTACTAAAAACAATAATTTGTTAAGTTGGAGAAAAGCAATTTAAAAAACTTCAAATCATTTTTTGCATCCAATTTTTATCTTTAGAGTATGTTTTATTTTTATATTTATACACAGCAAATTTTTTTATCTGAGATGCAACTGGCAGTACCAACTTGATCTGATTCTAAATAATCAAATTTGCAGGAAAAAATAAAAAATGTGTATTAAAAATCAACAAGCTCTATGAATATTGAAGAGTAGAGAAATTCCTCAGGAGTATAGATGTTCTTCCTTTCTAACAAATGCTTTGGAATAAGAGCGTTATACTAAGTAAATTTTATTTTAATATTAAATTTATGTCCTACACGTAAAGATAATTGTAAATATAACGCTTTAGTTACTTATTCCAGAGTGTTAGTATTAAAAATATTTTGTCTAGTCTTTTGGTTTGACGGCCTTCGTGACAGAGTGGCAACGGCGATGACTGCCACACCGAAAGTCCCGAATTCTATTCCTGGCGATGACAGCGTGGAAAAAAATTCTCACAAAATTTGGTTTGTTAGAATTCACGTGACAATAAAAATAGCAATATACTAGCTACATATCACTTGTGATGAGAATCAAGCTAAAAAGTTACAAAGCACTATTTGGGTTCAAATAAACTATTGTGTACAGAAATGTGGAAAGCAACGGTAAACTATCACAACAAATGGCCCAAGTGGAATAAAACTTAAAAATAATAAATAACTTTTACAACAGTAATTTAAAGAAAAAACAATAAACTTACCATGCAATGAAATAACCAATACAATTAGCAATATTATTTTCAACATCTTGTTTCCTGGACATGAACTATAATATGAATCTAATAATTTTTTTCACCAATTGACCGCTGATAAATATGTAATTGATAGTAACAATTATCGGAAATAACAAAAATGAATCATATATCAAAAAAGAGCAAATTTATCATGAACTAATATTCTTTCGCAATCGGTATCAAAATTGTATAACAATAACCCGTGTTGTATCTTGAAGTGGATCACAATCTCCTAAGATTTATTAATATATCTAAATAGTATAAACCGTATAAGAATTAACTAACTAACCATCCATCACACCGTCCGGACGGGTCGACGCGTCCTTAAAATAATAATGGGCCACCACATTGCTTTTTCTTGATATACTTATCTCGCTTCATCTACATGCATACATCGTCTCAATTTCTCCGACCACTTATGTGGCCGACATAATTTTTTTTTATAGATTCTATCGTACCACGTTTTTCTTATACCTCCTATATTTCTTGTCCCGTTTGCATTGTTAACATATACAATACTTTTTACCATTCTTTCTTCGTTTATTCTTTCCATAATAAAGCTTCTTCTTCTTCAAGTGCCCTGTCGGGTTCCCCCAACGTTGGCGATCACCTCGGCGAACCTGTCCCTGTCCTGCGCCGCTCGGAACAGCTCCTCAACACTTCGGATGCCGGTCCACTCCCTCACGTTTCGCAGCCAGGACATTTGTCTCCTTCCGGGCCCTCGGCGTCTCTCAATTTTTCCCTCCAATATCAGTTGGAGAAGGTGGTACTTTTCCCCACGCAGTATATGACCCAGATATGAGATATTTCGGACCTTGATAGTTGATAACAATTCCCTGTCAACTCTAGCTCGCCTCAAGACTTCGGTATTGATAACCATGTCTGTCCAGGGAATTCTGAGCATTCGGCGATGGAGCCACATTTCAAATGCTTCCAGTATGTTCATTGAGTTAACTTTCAGGGTCCAAGTTTCACACCCGTACAATAAAACAGACCACACATAGCATTTGATCATTCTCTGGCGGAGTTTTAAGTTTACGTTATCATTGCAGAAGAGTGATTTCATTTTATTAAACGTAGCTCTTGCTGCCTCAATTCTGCATTTTATCTCTTCATAATAAAGCTTAATAACCATTTTACTATTCACTTCTTGAGGGTGTATGTGACACTCTATCAAACACTGATTTATCATAAATTGACCTGAAAGATATCATTTCTACTTCATTTATTCTACTTTCAGACATTCTTTTGTCAGTTCCACGATTTACTTCAATAAATAAGGGTCAAACAAAAAAACAATCATGCACTTTTTAATATCTTGTTTATAACTAACTATCACGCCGTGTCTCTGAAGGTGTAGACAGAGAGGATGGACCGCCACACCGTTCTATCCTAAAACACCTATCTAGGTTCCTCCACATTCATACATCGTAACATGCAAGCACGTCGATTCTTCCTATTTCGAATGTGGCTGCGTATTTGATTAATTTGGTCATGCCATGCTTTCCTTGGTCTTCCACGACTTCTCTTCCCACTCACACTGCTTGTATACAACATTGTAACCATTCTGCTCTCGCTTATTCATTCCATATGTCCAAACCATCTCAAGGATCCTTTCTTAATTTGACTTATGATTCAATCATCTGCTTTACATTTATTCCTTATTTCGTCGTTCGGTATTTTATTATATATCGTTTTCCCGCACATTCTTCTCAGTGATGTTTATATATCATAAACATTTTATTAATTGCCTACCGGTTTATATATTATATTGTCTTCATTAATAAACGAAAAAATAACTCAAACGATACAGCGT
Organism: Lepidostoma basale; assembly: GCA_022606425.2. NCBI lineage: Eukaryota > Metazoa > Arthropoda > Insecta > Trichoptera > Lepidostomatidae > Lepidostoma > Lepidostoma basale. The sequence goes on along the minus strand of JAHDVF020000694.1, from coordinate 1,197,102 downwards.
TTTTGTTTTGTACGATCTTATCTTCATCTTCTTTGCTAGCTTTCTTCCCTCCACTGCTGGATATATCCAGCAGGCCTATAGGCCTCTTCCAATTTTCTCCACTCGTCTCTATCCTGCCCCCTCTGTATCCAAGATTTTCCAATCCTTTTGACAATATCATCGGTCCATCTCATCGGAGGCCTTCCGACACTTCGCCTATTTGCTCATGGTCTCCAACTGAGTATCTTGTTTTGAATCTTATGTTGAACTCAAATTATGTCATAAATAGTTGATCATTGTTTTCTGTGGGTTCATTTTTTTTTTTTTTAATCTTTTTTCATAAGATTTCAACGGAAGCGATATGATATCTATTTTATCCTGCCGACCTAAATACAATCATATCTAATCGATGTTACCCAGGTCAAAATGCCAAATTTGATCAATACTTATATACCGCTTATAATGCCGTTATCTTTGGTGGCAACGTGGTTGATTCAAAGATGTCACAATCTTAATTATTTTATTTGTATGCTAATTGAGCGTAAAACGTTAAAAAAATAATCGCATATGAAATGGGTATGTACAACGATATAAAATTTGGAAGATCAATAGATCAATAAAATGTAATTTTTGAAATGATTCTTGTAATTTTTTTTTAATTAACATTTTTGATTGAGCATAGTTTAAAAAGAGGAAAATTAATATTTTTTTTTTTTAAACAAAGATATGAAACTCGATATTCAGTTAGAATTATTTTATTTTATATAATAATAAAAAAACGACTTACACCAGGGATTTAAATCATTTGTATTATAATTTATTTTACAATCTTCATTATTAACAATGCCTGCCAGTGTTCACTTATGGTATTGAGACAGTCACAATGTCACAAAAAAGTGCCAACAAGCTAAGAGTCACTCAGAGAGCAATGGAGAGAGCCATGTTGGGTATCAGTTTACGGGACAGACTCAGAAATGAGGACATAAGAGTCAGCACAAAGGTTTCCGATGTTGTCAAGATGGCCGCAACCCTCAAGTGGCGTTGGGCGGGACATGTCGCTCGCGATCCAGAAGAAAAGTGGACAAGGCGACTGCTGTGCTGGTGGCCAAGGACGGCAAAGCGTGGAGTTGGGCGCCCACAGTTGCGTTGGCGCGACAATATCCGGAGAAGTGCGGGAAGTGCCTGGATGCGGATCGCTCAGAATATAAGAGAATGGGAAATACGAGAGGAGGCCTACGTCCAGGAGTGAACGGTCAATACAGGCTGAAGAAGAAGAAGAAGATTATTAACAAATAAAAGAAAATTATTTTTATTCTTCTTTCCTTTCAATCCATTGGATTTGTTTGCAGCAAAGCGAAACAATTGTTGCAATGCTGGTGTTTAGGATGCCACTTTGGCCTTTAATGTGTTAGTTTTCCGTTGCTTTCCACATTTATATACAGCAGCTCGTTATTATGAATAAGGAATCCGGCCTTGTCCAGGCCTCGGATACGAGCGACAACCGATGATTAACCGGTAATAGAAGGCGGATCAATGATATTAGGTTAAATAATCAAAGTGCAGTAATCTTTTTACGACTGGGCTAAAAATGTCCGCCCGTCACGATCCTCTATAATTACTTAATATTTCAAAAGAAGAGTTCAAAAATAGATAATAGAATATTCAAAGTGAACTGCTTCTATTAACTACGCCCGAAGTCAAAAGTGTTTAATAAAACATAGAGTTAAAAAAAATATTGGTAAATTCTAGAAAAATCATCGAACATAAGATTTCATCACGACATCTGAAATCGATTGACTCAATGTTTCAACTCATCGTTGGACGCAACATAACGTAAAACTTTTTTTTCTCGCACTGAAAATATGTAAAAAAAAAGCATGATTGAGACATAAATGAATAAGGCAAACATATATTCATTCATATTTACACTTCAAAACGCAACATTAACAAATGCTGGTGTATACATATATATGTTTGATTGTATTGGTGATTAATCTCCGATTTTCAATAAAGTCTTAACACGTGCCTTATTAGCTTTTATTTGAATGCAATATTTATATTTATATATTCGTTATATTATAATAATTATCTATTATACTTTATTGGTTTCTTAGCGTATAACAGTGAAATACTGATAATATAATTCAATATTTATTATATTTTTGGAGATATAAAAAATATTTCATAATAGAAGCAATGTAACATATATTATACCAACCACATAATATTGATAAGGTATAGTTAATAAATATTTCGGATACCATATACATTATTAGGTTAAAATAAATATGTGTTAGTTTAAGGTTTTAAAAAATTTATTGTGAAAGAAATATAATGATAAATATGCAATGCTAGTTTGATAATGTTATGACGATAGATTGCTCTCAATCCAGTCGACATAGCTAGGAACTCGGGTGAAGACTGACGGGTACCCTACCCTTCCGCATCCATTACCCCATGAGGTAATTCCAACAAGGACTCCGTCGACGGTGAGGGGTCCTCCTTCGTCACTATCACATGGTCCTTTTCCCCCTGCAGTAACTCCAGCGCAGACATTATAGTCCGTCACTAACTCATCAAAGTTCTGACGTTGACAGTATTCTATGTTGACTATTTCCAATTCAACAGATTGCAGCAGCCTCCCAAATGTTCCATCCTGAATGAAATTTAAAAAAATATAAGTTATCATAGTCACAATGCTAACTAACTAACTAACTAACCATCACGCCGTCTCCCCGAAGGGGTAGGCAGAAAGAATGGACTGCCACACTTTTATTTCCTGATATATTTCTCTCGATTCCTCAACATTCATACATCGTGTCATGTCATCGCACATGGCCGACATTCAATATTTGATTTATTTTATCGTGCCACGTTTTCCTCGGTCTTCCTTTATTTCTGGTTCCATTTACATCATTAACATATAATTTTTTTACCATTCTTTCTTCATTCATTCTTTCAATATGTCCAAACCATCTTAATGATCCTTTCATTATTTTGTTCATGACACTATCATTCGCACCGCATTCACTTCTTATATTTTCAGTTGACCCTCTATCATACACAGTGTATTCGCACATTCGTTTAAGAGATCTCATTTCTACTGCATTTATTCTACTTCACAGTGTTAATATTTTTATTATTATTATTTTGTTGAATCGCTCTTCACACCATGACAGCATAAGCCTAATTGATGTAAAGGGTATTATAGCTATCATAGTGATTCTCGTGACATGTGATAGGCAGCTAATCTATCGCCATTTTATTGTCACGTGAATTCTACACAAGACCAGAAACAGTGTGACAATCACACTGCCCTCGCCGGGAATCGAACCCGGAACCTTCGAGGTGGCAGTCAATGCACTTACCACTCGGCCACGAAGGTGGTCAAAATATACCTCAGGGATTGAGAACCCTTTTTTGAAAAGAGAATATTTTTATATTTAGTTTAGTTTAAATATCGCTTGAAGCATTCATGACTTATAATGATTATTAAACGACATGCAAATATTATAATTTTTACAGATAATGTTTTTTTGAAAATGCATAATCAAGCATAAAGTTTTTTTTCTGTATTTTCTTTGTACATAAAACAAATTTATATTATTATAAGCATTGTTGTAATACAAAACTTTATATATTGTAATGTTTCACTTGAACAAATCTTTAGCAACAATACTTTCGTATGAGGCACTTAATTTGTTGTTTGACATTATTAAATATTGTATAATAATACATTTGTTAAATTTGTTACGCTCTCGCCGGAGCTTCGTTAGGGTTAAGAAATAAACTATTTTATTTTATATTTTTATTCATTAAGTATATTTATATAAGAATAATAATGATAATTTTTAGCAAAAATGTTTATTTTCAACTGAATGTTTATTTTTTTTAATGTTTATTCTTAACAAAACGTTCATTTTATATATATTTTTAAATATTTTTAACAAAATGTTTCTTTTTAACAAAATGTTTATTCTGAACCAAAATGTTCACTTTAACTTATGTTTATCTTCAGCTCGTTCATAAAATGGAGCTACAGCGCCCTTGAGATGATTAATTTATAAAAATGGCGCTCTATAAATCATCAAATTTATTATTATTATTATAATAAAAATATCAATCAAAACATGTATCGGGGGTAACCTTCATTCTCGGGTGTTAATATGGAGGTCACCTCCGAAACATGCCGTGATAGTTTTAGTCTGGAAAAATATTTAATAAATAAAAATAGTATTTTAAATTATATTCCAAACTACAATGGAATTCCATAGTATTAACGCCTTTTTTCAATAAACGAAAGACTCTTTCATTAGTGCAAATATTAGCAACTTTTTTTGTATACAACAGGTCGTTTTGAACCTAATTACTGTATACAATTTTTTTAAACTATCATATTGATTCCGATGACATGTGATAGGTAGCCAATCTATCGCCATTTTATTGTCACGTGAATTCTACACCAGACCAATTCTTAAATCTTTCTGAAAAATCTCATTTTCATTTCTTTGGTCAAAATTTAAATAAAAATGTGCTTACCGCGAGCCTTCCCCAACCAGTATTAATAGCGAGATCACCATCGTTAATAGTTTGATTTTGGACTGGAAGAGTGATGGGAGCAGTTCCTTGGATTGTGATTGGTTCACGAAGGAATATGAGGCCAATATCGTGTACAAACGTATTTGGATCGTAAAGATTGTGTATCAATAAATCTGATGCAGCTATTATCTGTCCGCCTTGATAATTATTATCAGAACCAACTCGGACGGTCATATTTCTTACATTATGCCTGAAATAATTGAGTTTAAATTAATTGTTTTTAATATACTTTATTAATATATAACACTATCATAAGACCGGTATTCACCTACGGCTGTGAGACATGGTCTCTAACGCAGAGAGAGGAAGGCAGGCTGTCAGTTTTTAAGAGGAAAATACTGAGAAAAAATTTGGACCCACGCTGGAGGATGGGACTAACAGAATTAAAAGAAACCTTGAACTTGTAGAACTAATTAACCAGAAAACAGTAGTAATATTCTGTAAGTCTCAACGCTTACGGCCTTACGCCATATGGAAAGAATGCCAGAGGGTAGAATATCACAAATTATATCCAGATGGGTGCCCCGCGAAAAGAGACCAAGAGGCAGACTGAGGAAATGTTGGTAGGATTGCGTGGAAGAAGATTGCGAAAAAATTTAAGGAGCTGGGGAATGGAGAGAGATGGCCAGAGAGAGAAGTCAGTGAAGGACCGTTGTGGAGAAGGCCAAGTCCCAAACCGGAATGTAGCGCCGAGAAATCAATCAATGAATTAATATACTTTATTGATTTTTGACACATCCAAAAATATTACATAACAATTAAAAAAACTTTGTATAGAAGTTTCATTATATTTTATGGAAATAAAATGGAATCAAACGTAAACTGTAATATATCTGAGCTAATAAGAATAACATACTTTAGATTATTTATTTGACTTATCATTTTGTTCACAATAATTAAAATGGATGATAAAAACCCTAAAAATAAGAAAATATTTCTTCTTCATTTCAATTATCATTTTATTTTTTGATATTTTCTCTCTTTACTCTTTATAAATTTATGTTTATGTAAATAAAGTGTTGCAAAAATTTAAAATCAGAATATTCTCTTACAATTTTTTACATTTTAAATTTAATTAAAGTTACTTAAAAAATGGAAACTATCGAAAATTCCAATAACGTTTAATATTTTAATTTTTGAGCGCCTTTGTCCTCAATTATGTATATTACATTCTGTCTTACTCTAAACTATTTAAATATATTTCTATTATAATTTGAATCCTTAACTTAATACAAACGTTTTTTTTTTGTTAGTGGAACAATTACTTTCACACTGACAATTATCTCGTTCAATTGCAAACCCCGTTTTTTTACGAATTGCTATATTATTCTTGATAAAAACGTTTATAAATAATAAAATAATACCAAATATCTTACTCGAAAAGACAACCAGCACTAGTAAGGACGACATTCGAGCTCAATATACTCCCACCACAAGTGTGAATAGTTCCGGTTTGTTGCCTATAGTATATTACAGAAACAGACCACGGAGCTTCGCTGAGATCAATCGTATGTCCACCCACTATCCTCTCATCGATTTCGGGAAAAGAGGGTATTCTTTCATTTTGAAGAACAAAGGCTTAAAAAAAACAATGAATACATGTTAATAATAAAGCAAACTTTGGGCAATCTAATAAGATGCTTATAATTAAATTGGATTTCGAAACCATCCAATCTTATCATTACAGTGATACCCATTTCACAATCTTATTTCCAGAAAATCTAAAGGATTATTTTTTTTCATCAAGGGATATATTTCATTGTTGTAAAATAATAATCGTATAAAGATTATTATTAATTTTCATGATTCACGGATGTCTTAATTCATATGGACATGTTTTCTAAATATAAGTTCGGTTACTTGCTCTAACTTAACAGCATTACCACGTGATTAAAAAGGCGTCATCTATTTTACATTTATTAGACATTTTATCTCGGAATATGTGTTTTCGGTTTTAAAATACAAAGATAAAACATTTACAGCTTGACGTCTTTAGTCGTATATGAATATATATATGTAGATAACAATTGTATAAAACGATTTTTTTTAATGATTACTTCCACTTTTTTCTTCATTTCGATAATGACCGGTTTGGCCAGACTGACAGGCATCGACAGATTTGACTGTCCGCTGACCTACTTTATCGAAATAGAGACAAAAGTAGAAGTAGTTTTTAAAAACATCGTTTTATTTGGTTTATTAAAAAACTTTCATAAAGAGATTTCATTTAAATTATATATGTAGTTATCTAGGAGTAGTACCAAAACTTCTAAAATGTTTTGTTTTGAAGTACTTCAAGGCTTGAATATTTAACTGTTTTTTTCTATATACTGACAGTCGCGAAAATTGAGCAAGCCAAGATCAACAGATTGTAAAGTAATCTAGGGAGGTATGTCAGGCCGGAGCAGTATGGCAGTCCATCCTCTTTACCTACCTCCTCGGGAAAATCATATATGTACAACATAAAACATACAAATTGAAACCTACCATGTGTTGAAATCGCCAAAGTGAAAAGCACTAAAAATTTCGACATGTTATCTTCGATATTCACTTTAAAAAAACAACTTAACAAAGTCGTCTTCCGATTTGTTTATATAATTAAAATTTCGAAGATAACGATTTTAAACGAATTTATCTCTAAAGTATAAATCATTATTCCAGTGATTTGGATGATGGATGTATGAACTTTGATATATAATATATGAAGAAAAAAAAATGAGATATGGTAAACATGATTAACCATAGGTCTTTTCATCTGACAAAATTGGCGTTTTTTATCTATGTCAAACATTTTTCAAAGAAAATAACACAAATTGCATGAAAACCATAATCCGAAAAGATAACTTAAAGTTTTTGCTTAAATCTTTCTATTTTTTTTTCTATATTCGTTTGAAAATGCTAACGATTCTATCTTAAACAATAAAATTTAATTGAATCTTAATCGCAGGATATCTTTTAAAATTCACTATCAAATAGCATATAAGTTTTTCGAAATGTGGATTATTTTCTACAGCGTTTTCAATAGTAAAAAACAGAATTTAAAAAAAACCCTACGTCATGCGATTATCAGATATATAACGAAGCTTTATGCAAAATTTTAAGTAAATCAGTGTAATAGAACTAGAGATATTAATTATGTCAATCGTATCGAAAAAAGTCAGTTTTGGAAAAACGCGTTTGAAGTTGGAAGTCCAGTTTTGCGCGATCGAAATCGTTTAATGGCGTGCTATACTTACATTTTTTCATTTAGCAAACCCAGCCTCATCCAACTTTCGACCTTCCATTATGTCAATGTCTAATGATTTTAATAGTACAAAAAAGTTTTCATAATGTGGGCTTTTCCCAGGTAGCTAGAATTTGCCTGCCTGTTTTGTTCATTCGCCCGGCCGGGCCGATTTAGTCGGTGCGTCACAAAAATAGCTGTAACTACGAAAATATTCAGAATTTCATAAAATCCTCATATTGTCATATTCTTAAAGGTCTAAAGTTTATAAATATGCAAAAAAAGATTCTTTCAATTTTCTACCCTAGAATACCCAGGAAGGGAATTCATGGCATTTAATAATGCTTAAGACAGGCGAAACATGTCATTCACATAAAATAAAATAAAACTTCTAGAAAACAGACGTTCTTTATGAGCATTTCATTTTACAAAATCCATTTAGTATCAGTGTGTGTTTTTATCCAATCAATGAAACTGGATACCCTTGTATATCCGGTAGCGTAGTTAGGTCTGACGCAGCCGTAGCTCCAAGACGTTATTCCAACTTGCACTCCATCAACCATCAGGGGACCACCAGAGTCGGCTGTGCAGGCGCCTTTCCCTCCCTCCGGAACACCAGCGCAGATCATGCTGTCTATCACGGGGATGAAGCCAATATTTTGCTCTTTACAAACGATCTGATTGATTATTTGAATCTCCACAGATTGAAGAATACTGCTGTATGCCCCGTTTTCCTGGAAAACCAACAATAATTTATTGTAACACGAAAAATAATTTCATTTTCGTTTTCTTTTTAATTGGCAAAAGAAGGATGAAAGCAAATTAAATACAGTAGAATTTATAGATGTCAAACAGAGAGAATCCATTTTTCTAAAAATAAATGGATTCTCTGAATTTGCTAATCACCTTATGGAGTGCGACCATTCGCTCAAATCGTCCATTGAATTAATTCATTAAAATAGTACAGGCTAGATTAAACAATTGAGAATCCCTTGAGATTAATACCATAAACAGCTATCAAAATATTATCAATAATCAAATTAATCTATCGTTCTGCTCTGTTAACTTGTTAGGTAATTCTTCATAAGCTGGTGTTTCCTTATATTTGTTTTATCGTTTGCATTAGTACTCATTTGTACCTGATAGCAGTAATTACATTTCTTGGAAATTTGCTATTTCAAACATTTTTTGCTTATCCCTTCCTTTAACCCCCGCCATTTTGATTTCGCATTAAAAGGACGTGTTTGTATTTAAGTACATTAATTCGCATTTCCTAGAAATTCGCTAATTCAAAGGTAACCATTTTTTCCATTATCAATTTCCCTCTCGCGCCCCATCCTCTGATTTCACCACCGTTTATTATTACATGCACATGTAAATTATGTGTTTTTGTTTAGTTGTTATACTCCACTGATGAATTTTGGGTCCAAGCGAAACTAGTTGACATCAATTATAATAACCCTACCGTGGTTAAATAAAAAGTGTTTTATTATTTTTTATCTACAAATTTAAAATGTCTAACCACAAAGTGAGTTCTTCATTTGAGAATTTAAATGTTGTAGAAATGAGATCTCTAAGACGAATTTATGGTTAATATGTTAATGATAGAGTATCAAATGTAATTATAATAACTTAATGAAGTGCGAATTAAAATGTTATGAACAAAATAATGAAAGGGTTTTTAAGACGGTTTGGACACATGGAAAGAATAAATGAAGTATGAATAGTAAATAAAGTTTTATTTAATAAATTATTATTTAAGTAAACCATGGAACTGGCAAAATAATGACGAAAATATGATAAATTGCGGTGAAAATCAGAACTCTAAATCGTATGTGTGGTAAATTTGTTTATGAATCCCTGTCAAATGCATTTAAAAGAAACGGATGCAATGCGAATGAAAACGTCATAAACAAAATAACGGATGTATGAGTATGTATACGCTAACGATGTGAATGGAGCAGGAAAAAGAGGAAGACTGAGGAAAACGTGACACGACCAAATCAATCAAATATTCAATGTCAGCACATGAAGAGCCGGAGATATCGACGTGCGTGGATGACACGATGTATGAATTTTGCGAAATCGAAAGAGGAATAAATAGTGTAGCGATTCATAATTTTTGCCTACGTTTTCGGGGAGACGGCATGATGATTAGTTAGATAGTTATAAAAGTTCGTTAGTTAGAAATTAGTATATGATAAAAAAAAATTAAGTTATAATAATTAGTTATTAATAAACTAATAATACACTTTATCTGCTAACACCAACCGGTTTCGCTCCCGCCGGAGTGGAGCTTCGTCAGGGTGAGATAGTAAAGCTGAGAGTAAAACAGTTTTACTCTCTCACTCTCACGAAGCTCCAGCGGAAGCGAAACCGGTTGGTGTTACCAAATAAAGTGCTTTAGATACAAATAATAAAAGTATATTATTATTTTATTTAATAATGTCACACCGCAAATTAGGTACTTCATACGAAAGTTTAGTTATAAATAGATAGTTAGTTTTAAATTAAGTTTGATTTCACTTGTTTTTCGTCTAGTTTCTTCCGGTTTTGGCGGTTTGTTGCTAACTTCATTATCATCTTCATCTCAAAGTGGATTAAAACTCAATATTTATGACAAATAAATATTGAGTTTAAATGCAGTGGGCAGGTCACGTAGCTAGAAGCTCAGATAAAAAATGGACAAGAAGACTGCTGACTTGGAGAGCGTGGACGGCTTAGAGAAGTGCAGGGCGACCGGAATAACTTGTATGCAGTCTGCACAATACAGAGTGACATGGAAGCGAATGGATGGGGCCTTTGTCCAGGAGTGGATGGGAATAGGCTAGGGAAGAAGAAGAAGAAGAAAATTTATGGAAAATAACAGATTTTAAATATTTTTTTTCCACTTAGAGCTGTTTAAATATTAAACAAGTCATATGAGATTGTGCTTTCATTGATGTTTTAACTAAAACATTGATCCTAAATAATGCAAAATATTTGGTGGTAACTCTTATTCTTCTTCAAGTGCCCTGTCGGGTCCCCCCGACGTTGGCGATCACCTCGGCGAACCTATCCCTGTCCTGCGCCGCTCGGAACAGCTTCTCCACATTTGGGATGCCGGTCCACTCCCTCACGTTTCGCAGCCAGGACATTTGTCTCCTTCCCGGTCCTCGGCGTCTCTCAATTTTTCCCTCCAATATCAGTTGGAGAAGGTGGTACTTTTCCCCACGCAGTAGACCCAGATGTAAGATCTTTTGGACCTTGAAAGTTGATAACAGTTCCCTGTCAACTCTAGCTCGCCTCAGGTCTTCGGTACTGGAAACCATGTCTGTCCAGGGAACTCTGAGCATTCAGCGATGGAGCCACATTTCAAATGCTTCCAGTCTGTTCATTGAGTTAACTTTCAAGGTCCAAGTTTCACACCCGTACAATAAAACAGACCACACTCACTAATAGATTTTTTTTTAATATTCATTTTATTTCATACTTCTATATTCGAGTCGTGTAACACAAGTTTGTGTCGAGTCTGACTCATATAACGAATAGTAAGAGTCAAGATTATAAATATTATCAATGTATTGAAAAACGACGAACCTGTAATGCTCCCCATCCAGTGTTTACCGCGATTGTACCGTCTTCTATAATTTGATTAGGTAGTGCGAGGGTGACTGGCGCTATTCCTTCAACAGTTATTGGTTCTGTCAGATAAATAAGTCCGATATCATTTACTAACGTATTGATGTTGAAATTCTCATGTTTACGCAGAAGAGCAACGTCATACAGTTCGCCTCCTTCAAGGTTTTGTGTCGAACCGGCTCTAACAAATGTCTCGTAAGCCTCAATCCTAGGAAATATTAAATATATAATATTATATTGCCAAACAAATTTAAATATAACTCTACCCCATGAAATAGTATTTAACAAGCTGACCCGGCGAACTTCGTATCGCATCAGAATCAATAGTTGTGTAAACTTATTAGTTAAATTCGTCTTATTAAAGTTAAAATCAAAATGAAAAGTATTTGAATAACATTGATATGAATGTAATTCACGTGGCTGCAAGGGGTTTGCTTCATTAGGCGAATCGAAATGATTCGCATTGAATTTTTGCACAACATTCTGTTAAGCTATTATATTTGCTGGATCCAGCCGATATGGTGTTTTTTTAATATTATTTTAAACCAAAATGGTTATCATGATTGCAAAATATTTAAAAAAAAAGGAGTGATAACAAAATTGATAGATAAATGTTTGAAAAAGTGTACTGGAATAGGTAAAGAAATGTAGAGATTAATCGAGCGATATTCAATTATTCAAATATTGAAACATAAGCATGAAGCATCTTGAATTACGAATATGAGACATGGTGCCTACCAAAAGAGAAAGAAAAAGTTAGAAAGAAACATACTAGGAGACCTTTGAGATATGGTGCTATAGAAGAATATTGTGAAATTCCTGAAGTGACCACACCACTAATGACGAGGTTTTCAGTAGAATATAGACTCTCTCTGGAACCTAGAAAGGAGGCAAGTTATCAAAACCATACCAGAGAGGTCAGTCGAATGGATCGACCACATTGGGCACTATTTCTCCTGTACGACATAATAAAGGGACAAATTACAGAAGGCGCTCTAAGCGGAAGTATCTAAAACTGGTATACGAAGACATGAACTGCGTCTTAGAGTGCCGAAGGGCGAGATTCAAGACTTGCTGTAAGCCATTCCCTATGATTGAAACTTCGAAGAAGATTAAAAAAATGTAGGGAGGAGGGGTTGTTTACAAATAAGTCTTTGGAGCGGCCCACATTGTTCCCAGTTCAGTTCGATTAATGTCCAGGCTTTAATTATACATAAAGATTATGCATATTAATTAACTATTGAATACTTACTGGTAGAAGCAATTAGCTGCAGAAAGGATAATGCTTGGGGTAATAATAGTGCCCCCGCAAAACTGCTCCAGAAAAAATCCAAAATACAGAACTGCCACATTCCACGGAGCTTCGCTGATGTCAATTGGTTTTCCGCCAACTACCTTAGCTCCTATCCTCGGACGGGATCTCATCCTTCCTTCCTTGGGAATAATTAAGGCTAAAATATGAAAACATATTGATTAATAAAATATTATTAAGTATAAATTCTGATTTAGAAAATTTGATTTGGTTCATGTGGTGCTCCCGTAAATTTGGAGATATTTCGTGTATAAGTGAATTGTTTTGGTCTATTTGAATTTGCCGTACTTAATAATAGTAATTTATGACACGTTATACGTTTGTTCTGTTTTGATGTTAAAATAATACAAGTTTTTTCGTTTATTTAAAGAATTTTGACAGTTGAAAAATAATTTTTTCATTTGTTCTAATGACAATTTGAATGATTTCTTCAATATTATTTTAAAGTTCTTGCTGGTATTGGTTTGTTTTAAGTGCTCATTACTGATAATTAAAAAAAACGGTGGATACGTGAAGCATGAATTAAATAGACAATATGTGCACTATCTAAAAACAACTTTTTATGTTAAATTATTTTTATTGTGTTATTTTATTTTATATCATTGTAATTTATATTGTATGTTTTAGATTTGTTTTGTGGATGTTGGACTATCGAAGTGTGCGCGGGAGATGCCTATTGGTGGCGATGAGGTTCGCAACCCATCACACCGCGTCTCCCGCGGGACGAAAAGAGAAAGATGGAGTGCCGCATCGGTCAAAGTGGGACACTTCATTCTTTCTGCCTACCCTTTCGAGGAGATGGCGTAATGTTCCGTAGGTATAAATTCTGATTATTTATTTATATCTATTGATGGTCGTCTAGGTTGTCTGTCGATGTTTTGCCATTTTATCGTCATGTAAATTCTACACCAGACCATACACAGTTACAGTTTTTTTCTCATACCGTCATCGTCGCAAATCGAACCTTCGGGATCTTCGGTGTGGCTTCCATAGGTTGCTACCATGTCAAGAACGTGGTCTTTCTACATGGTCGTCTTTCGAAATGGTTGTTTTTTTATATGGTCGCTTTCTATAATATGGTCAGCTTTCCATATGTTCGCTTTCTATATGGTCAGCTTTCCATATGGACGCTTTTCTATTTTCGGCTTTCTATATGGTCGCTTTCTGTATTTCAATGTAGTTTTGGCTTTTAAATAACATTTTCAAATTTGTAAAACTACATCGGCAAATAAAATAAATCGCGAGAAGTTTATCACCTTCGCCATATCATTTATGAAGAAGGTGAAGAGGAGTGGCCCTAGGATTGAACCTTGTGACCCTAATAAGTTCACTACCAGCAATTATTATTATAATATTGTTATAATTACGTTCGAAAGGCGGTGTTGTTACTTTACGGTAGGGTAGTAATTTCTGTCAGTTATATGTGAATTGTTTATAGTTAAATTGATATGACTCACTATATTGTAAAATGAGGAGCTCAACAATCAAGTTTATTAAGGTATATGTAAAACCATAGATTCCATAAAAATCGTGGTTGCGCGTGCTTTAGAAGCAATTGAGACCTGCACTACTATCAGACAATTTTCCAAGAAAAATATTCCGAGGGCCTAAGAAAGAACGATTTGAATCGACTGACATAAAAGTTTGTAAATGGCATAATTTCATAAAATTGAGTTAATTTAAAAAAAAAGCTAAAAAATAAGGGTCACCTTATAATCAATGTGGCCAATGTCGGGGCAATGAGAATTTACGAAAATTTACTAATATCAATTTAAATTAAATTAAAACATTTTTTTAGTGATTTGTATTCGTATATAAGTTAACAATATTACTATACGAATTTTTATGAATTAAAACACTGTTTTTTTCCACATTTGAGTATATTTATATTGAAGGTTTATCTTCATCATCGGGAGAACGATAAAATATACGAGTTTATATCGTTCACCCGATGATGAAGGTGTAAGCCTTCGAAACACATTGAGAAAAATAAACTCAAAAGTGGAAAAAACAGTATTTTAATTAATAAAAATTGGTCATTACGGAATTCCACAGTATAAACGCCTTAAGTTTATTTGAAATTAATATAATTATATTGTAGTGTATTGTTATTCTATTTTCAAACTTCGAAACTTGCTCGCGTAACGCTCCTGGCGACAAGGATGCGTACTTATAACGATCACTATAGTGCACCCCCATAGGGGCTGGCGACAAGAAAGCGTAACAAGCCAATCGACATAGATTTATTTCGTGTTTCTCTTTACGCTTGGGTCTAAACCTATATGGACAGTTAGTTATCGATGTTACTTTTCTTGTTAATAGAAACCAAAAATTGCAAATAAAACATAACAATTGAAGACACAGCTTATGAAATAATTGACATAGATAATTAACTTTTTTTTTACAAACACTATAAAGGTATGCGGGTGTATTACTTACCATTAGCCGAAAATACCAAAATGGTTAACAAAACAATGAATTTCATGATCGTGCTAGAATGTGTATGAGTATGTACACTCTTAAAACCATTTCAATAATACAAAAAATCTTGTGGCATAAATGATAACAATTAAGATTTTTTCTGATACCATATTGTAAAATATTGATGTGAGATTCGATTAAAGTAATAACAGATAGAAAACTGTTTATACTAATTGCAATTATTTGAGGTCTCCATAGAACAGTAGGTACCTTCACAATCTTTGATTTTACTTATATAGATAAACTTTATATTTTAAATAAGATATTGTAATTTGATATAAACTTGATTATTTTTGCTAAACCTGCAGTTTTTATGTATTATTTATTTATTGTAACAAACCCCGATTTTTGTTTACATTTATCCTCGTAAATGCGTATAGAAATAATTCAGCAGGGCCAATTTCATGTTTCTGCATATATCTTCTTCTTTCGGTTCCGTGTCAGGTCCTCCTAACGTTGGCGATCACTACAGCAACGGCATCTCTATCCTGCACCACTTGGAACAGGTTCTGAACTCTTGTTATTCCTGTCCACTATTTGGACAGCTGCCTTCTACCAACTCCCCGACGTCCCTCTACTTTACAAATTAATATCAGTCGAAGGAGGTGGTATTTTTCTCCCCTTAGCACATGACCCAAATATGAGACCTTTATAATTTTCACACTTGACAACAGCTCTTTATTGGCCCTGGCTCTCTGCAGGACGTCTGCATTACTGACCCTATCGGTCCACGGTATACGGAGCAATCTGCGGTATATTCACATCTTAAACGCTTCCAATCGGTTCATTACATTCGCACGAGTCCAGGTTTCGCAGCCATAAAGTAGAACAGACCATATATATCATTTAATCATTCTTTGTCGGAGTTTCAAGTTAAGTTTATCGTTGCAAAATAATCTTCTTAATTTATTAAATGCAGCTCGTAAATAAATCACATAAATGTTTAATAAAAATTACAATATAAACTGTTGATGAATGATTTCATACGAAATATATAAATATTGACCACAAAGCAAATACTAGAAACAAATTAACAAAAAAATCTATTTTCTGATTTGATGTACGCGTTTTACGACATCTAAATAATTTTCTTGTTGTTTGTTATATTTTAATTTTATCACGTATTTTTGTTACATTTCATTTCATTTTAAAAAAATCGTGTGTATATTTGTATACGCGTATGAAATTATACTTATTTGGCGTAAAAAAAAAACGTTTTAAGTTTATTAAAACTAATAAATTGTTCAAATTTCGATGTGGGTTAAATAAATTAATTAATTATCACCATTGGCTAACTTCATCGTGTAATTTCAAAAACTGTGATTTGTATTATTAATATTCGAATTATGTACTAATAGACTTTGTACAAACTCTTTATTTTTGTTTAAAAGTTTTTATAAATGATAATGCACCAAATATTCTAAATAACCCCAATACAATGTGTCAGCTCGTTGGTACTATTTTTCACTGTTTACGCCTAACTTTAATTTATAACTCGTTTCATGACATGTTTTCGCAATTCGTGAGTTGGCACGCATGAAATGTCCAGCCGTTATTTATCATTGATGGCTTACTTCATCATGTGGCACTTCCTTAACATGGTTCGTGCGCAGTTCTCAATTTTACCCTTTACTAAACGCGTCATAAGAATTATAACATTGTAAGTAATAAGTAATAAGTCATAAATAATTCCAAAATTATTTCTGTCCAACCACAAATATAAGCTGCAAGAATTCCAAAATGTTTTATTTCAATTATTAATTTTGTCAGAAGCTTCTTTTGCATTTCGCACGCTTAAAAGTAAACTGACCGATTATGGTTTAGGTCATAATTTAGTAAACATTAGACAGAGGCTTGTGTTAACGCTATCCATCTATTTTTAACAATGTTAACGCTATCCATTCGTACATACGATAATCGTACACAATGTGAACGCTATCCATTCGTACGTGTTTTTCCACTCTTTTTGAAAACACCGACTCATTTCAGATTGAGCAAATCTTGCTTTTTTGAGTTAAGTCCGTGTTCTATAAAGCGTGCGATATTCAGAGTTGAGCTTTGATGCTTTACCTAATATATGTACTTAAAAAGTAATAAATAAATAAAAATTCTGAAGACATTGTAACTGATTAACCAACAAACCAACTGAAAGCTTCTTTATCGGAACAGATTGTAGTCGTAAGTCGACGACTTCGGTTGAATTACATTTGTCTATATTAGCTGATTCTTCAGGCGTGGAACATTTACTAATTCACTGTAACTTGTAAAAGTGTATTTAGTATTATTTCATTTATGCATTTATTAGTTTCATCACACTTTACAAAATACTTTCATCGTCTGACCAAAACGCCAGATTTTATTTCATCGGTTGGCAGCGGAAAACAAGTAGAATAAAATCATTTTACAATATAATAGTAGAAACGCTTGTTTAATTGTTTAACTTGAATTTACAACAACAACAACAAACCATCACGCCGAGCAAACCATCATAAAACGAGCCATACACGCACGTAAATTCCTCCGACTTCTAATATGACCAACCTTTATAATTTGATTAATTTGATCATGCCATGTTTTCCTCGGTCTGCCTCGACTTCGTACCCCATTTACATCATTAACGTATACTTTCTTAACCATTCTTTCTCCATCCATGCGTTCCATATGTCCGAACCAACGAAGTGATCCTTTCATAATTTTGTTCATAATACCTTCTTCCGCTCTACATTCCTTTCTTATATCAGCATTTGAGATTCTGTCGTATATCGTTCTACCACACATACGAACGTTCTACCACACATACGTTCTACCACACATACAACTTGAATTTAATTTATATAATATACTAGCGGACCCGACAGACGCTGTCGTGCCCGAACGTTGGCTAGAATTATAAACCTACGCCATGCTACAACATGCTGAAATTAAATTATTCACAGAATTCGACATCAGCGCCATCTATGGTAAACAAACATAACGATGAATTATTCTCAGAAAGCCAATTTTTCATGAACTTCCCAGAAGATTTTTACGGTCACCTATATGGTCTAATTGAATCTAAACTATTTAGTGACCCACTCAAACCCTCATGAAAATGTCATCAAAATCAGGCCAGCCGCTTAGGAGGAGTTCAATTACATACGCCTGTACAGAAGAAAAACATGTTTTTAAATTGTTTATTGTATAATAATTAAACAAAACGATGTTTTTTTAAACTACTTTCACTTTTGTCTTTATTTCGACTGACTGAGCCTGGCGAAATCGGTCGCTGTCGAAATAAAGACAAAAGTGGAAGTAGTTAAAGAACATCGTTTTATTTAATTATTATTTAAAATGAACGTCCATCAAGAGATTTCAGTAAAATCATTTGTTTATTGTATGAACGAGTATATGTAACAACATAATACGACATATCAAATTAAATACTAAAGAAAAAATTTATTTATTTATTTCCCAAGCCAAATATCTCGTAAACGCTTTTCATTCAATTGATTTTTGATCCAGTTGACGTATTGAGGTACCCTTGTGTAACCTGTTGGATAACCTTGACGAACACACCCCACGCTCCACGACGTGATACCAATTAGCGTGCCCTCCACCGTTAGGGGCCCCCCCGAGTCGCCGTTGCAGGATCCTCTGCCCCCTTCGTTTACTCCAGCGCATATCATATTCGGCGTCACTTCCAATACTTCTTTATTCTGCTCCATACATTTTTCTTGATTCACTATGTAAATCTTCACTGACCGTAGTTCAGTTACTGGAATATTCGAATCTTCCTAAAAACAAAACAAAAATTAATAAAAATACTTAATTAAATTAAAACTATATGTGTACTTATGTAGGCACGTAAAAAGTTTAACTTATTTTTCGTAACCAAACAAAAATAATTGTATCTCAATAGAGACGAAGATGTAAATTGTTTTTTTTTGGAAACAGAATATGGTGGTCGAGGCGTTTACAGGACTTATGACCTGGCATGGGTTGGGTTAAGTGATGGCTTTATGTAATACAACATTCCTCATTGTGCCATTCTTACGACCACCACGTCTGACAAATTGTTGAAAGATGTATATATGCAACTATGTTGAGGAACACTTCACATATTTTTGTTCAATCTACACTAGCGCCATCTATTAAGATTAACCCGCAATGGGTAAAACCCAGTATTTGTTTACAAGTATTTGTATACATTCAAAATTTTAAACAAAAATACTTTCGGATGAAGCACTTAATTTATGGTATGGCATTATTAAAATAATATGAAAACATTTTTAATATTTTTATTTTTTACCACTTTTCACTTGTGTACACCACTTTATTATTGTTAAAACTAACCGGTGTTTCACCAGGAGTGATCCTGCCGAAACTTCGTCAGAATTACAAAAGACACTCAAAAAGTCTTTCGTAACCCTGGCTGTTTTTTTTAAATGATCTTCTGCCATGAAATTTCATATCACAAAATTGATTTTATTTTTGGGATTATTACAAAAAGCCTATTTATTTCTATGTTTGTATGTAAAATAAATTGATTTAGATTTATGCTTTTTATATTCATATTTTTTTTTTAAAACTGCACTTCTCTTTGCCTTGCATGGTCCCCAAGTCAGCAGTCTTCTTGTCCAATTTTCATCTGAACTTCTGGCTACGTGACCTGTCCATTGCCATTTTAGAGTCGCCACCCGGTGGATGATATCAGTGACCTTGTTTTTTCTCTCACCGTATCGTTTCTGACTCTGTCTCTTAGGCTTATTCCTAACATGGCTCTTTTCATGGCTTTTTGGGTCACTCGTAGTTTCTTATTTGAATCTTGTTTGGTTTGCACTTTGTTTGGATAATGTAACAGTTTCAAGACCCTAAGTACCAACTGGCAGAACGTAGGCTTCATAGACTTTTCGTTTCAGGTTGGTCGGTATTTTCCGGTTTTTAAAGATGTAGCTCATGTTTCCAAAAGCTGCCCAGCATAGTCCAATTCTTCTTTTGAGTTCTGCGGTTAGGTTATCTAGTATCACTCACACTATTGCAAACAATCTCCCCGATTTCATTTGAACGGACTCTAGCTTGATACCACCTATAGAGAAATTGTTTATGTGTTGTGCACGGCTAAATATTGAAAGGACTTTTCTTTAGCGATAGACTGTGTTGCGGGGATCTGACAAAACACGACAAACATTTGAAATAACGTTAAGGAATGATGACAACTTACACTTGACTTTCCCCAACCAGTACTGATGGCAGCCGCGCCATCTTCTACCGTCTGCCCTTGTACTGGTAAAGTGATACTGCGGGCTGACGGCCAAGTGATCGGTTGCTCAAGGAAAATGATCCCAATATCATTTTTCAACTCATCACCGATGAACTCCTCGTGAATTACAACAGTTCTAAACGCGATAAGCTGTCCGCCTTCAGTATTTTTAGAAGAACCCACTCGAGCGCTGAAGGCACTAAGAGGTAGGAGGGGCCTAAAATGATACATTATTAACTTTTATAAATGTTGACAAAATGCGTTGATCTCAATTAAGAAATAAGTTATACATAATTGTGTTTTGAGATACATTTTTAAAAATAGATCAAATCGAATCAAATTAGTTTTTTTCCTCAAAATATATTACTAACAACAATTATATATTTTCCTCTATATACGCCATAATTTGTGTTGTTTTGATGGTTTATTTCTCATTTTCTTTTTTTATATAATTTTTATATAAATATAAAATAACACAGACATGTTTCGGATAAATAGTCATACACAGAGTATCTACACATTCGTCTAAGAGATCTCATTTCTACTGCATTTATTCTACTTTCACCCTTCTTTCGCCAGTTCCATGCTTCGCTTCCATACATAAAGGTCGGTAGAAGAATACCATTGTGCACTACCATTCTAGCTTTTTTGGATAGGTTTTTGTTTGCGATGACAACTTTAAGTACACCATTCACTTTGTTGCCTGCCCCAACCCTTCTTTCAATATCCCTCTCCACTCGCCCATCTCTTGTAAACATACTACCTAAATACACGATTTCAACTACTTGCTCCAAATTTTCACCATTCACGCTATAGTTGCAGACTGTCATGGTTACTTCATTTTCATAAATCATTACCTTGGACTTATTAACACTAAATACTACAAGTTAACTACTTCATAAACAGAGCATTTTGTGCAGCGCCCTAGAGATGATTAATTCATGAAAATGGCGCTCTATAACTAATCCAATTTATTATTATTATTATATTGGAAAAGTTTACTTACATATAACAGTGTGCCGCCGTAATTAGTGCAGTTTGGGTAATTATGGTTCCTCCGCAAAAGTGCAATGCCTTGAAGAACAGAAGAGATGCACTCCAGGGAGCCTCGCTTATGTCAATATTTTTACCTCCCACAATTCTTACCTCTGGTACAATATGACCAAAACCTGTATAATAATAACATACTACTGTTTAGAATACGAGTTAAAACAAATGTATGGAAGTAAAGCTCAGAGCTGGCAAAAAAGGCGAATGTAGGATAAATGCCATAGAAATGAGATCACTGAGAAGAATGTGCGGGAAAAAGATATATGATAGAACACCAAACGACGAAATAAGGAAGAAATGTAAGGCAGATAATTGCATCATAAGTAAAAATATAAAAGGATCCCTGAGATGGTTTGGACATATGGAACGAATGGACAAGAGAAGAATGATTTAAATGTTGTATACAAGCAGAATGAGTGGAAAGAAAAGCCGTAGGAGACCAAGGAAAGTATGGCATGACCAAATTAATCAAATACTGAAAGCCGGCCACACGTCGAAAAAATCGAGCGTGTATGTTACGATTTATGAATGTAGACGAAGATAGAGAGGTATGCCAGAGGTAGTTCCAAGCACAAACTTTTGCGACTAAGCCTTCACGGTAGCCGGCCCTTCAGTCTGACACAATCTTCCAGCAAACCTTAAGTGCATTGAGAATCAATCAGAGTTTAGATCGAGACTCAAAACGCACCTTCTTAAATGATCATTTCCTGACAGGAAGAGCTGATCGACTACGTCAGGTGCAGCCCCCATACTAAATATGTGTATTATTATTTTTAACATTATTATTATTTTTTTTATCTAGTTGATATAGAAATGGCGCTCTATAAATTATCCAATTTTTTATTATTATTATGTCAGAAAATAACAATATCCTCTCTGTATATCCTTCCGGAGAAACGGTGTGGTGGTTAGTTAACCCTTAACGTACCGTGTTCAAAACAAAACGCTCGCTCTCATGTGGTCAATTCAGTTTACCGCTAACTTTACCTATAAATATCAAGCATATGACTCGATGAATCAAAATTTAATTTATATCGTCTTGTAGGGAATTTCATTAGAAATAGATCGATATCTAAAACATGCATGGATTATTTGAAAAACATATCATTATTAATTTTTTTCTGGAACCATGCGATTTCTGATATAGAATGACGAGACAGCATATGAACACTTGACAGCAAGTATGAACTTGTCTCGCCCCGCCGCGCTGCGGCGCTATAATTTTACGTATGATAAAGGCACCTAGGCAAAATGTATACTACGTTCAAGACAACGAGTACGTATTAATATTAGTCCCTTTTGGTAAAGTGTTAATATTTTCACAGTTCTGATATTATTAAGTTGCATGCTGCGTTTCCGTCCACAATCGGTATTATTGCGTATGAAAAAAGGCCAAACATAAAATTTATAATACGTTCAAAACAGCGAGTAAGTATTTGTCACTTTTGATAAAGTTGTAAATATTAGCAAAACAAACCTTAACACGAATGAAGGTGAGGGCAGTCTTAAAAAAAAAAATCTTTTTTGGGATGAAAAGTAATTTTTTGCTTTTTTTTTATTACGAAATATTGAGAAAACTTCAATGGAGGATTACAATTTTTTTTATAATATTAGGGTCCATAGGTTTTAAGAAAATCAACTTTAAATTGGCAGTGGAAACTCAATTGACCACATAGCAACGCGACGGTTAATTAACTAGATCATTGTTAAACCCTGCAAGAGGATCATTTTTTACTTAATAATTTTCTTGCCTTTGTTTACTGTGATAGTTCATTTCCGAACCAGCTCTTATCAAAAATATAATTAAAATGTATTATAGTTTAAAATGCCGTGGTATTTTGGTGAAGGGTTGTACCTAATGAAAAAATGAAAAAAAATAGTTAAGAATAAAGTTTTGTTTATTGTTTCTTGAATAATGATTTGAAACTCCATATAAAATAATGAATTCGAATGAAAACGTATGTTTTCTAGAAGCTTTATTTTATGTCATGTGAATGACATATTTTGCCTGTCAAAGGTATAATCAAATCTTTACTGTCAAAGGTATAAATTATGTACACATTTGATAATGCCTTAGACAGACGTACCATGGCATTCACATAAAACATAATAATACTTCTTGAAAATAGACATTTTATTCGTATTCATCGATAAAATGTTGCCTTGACTTGTCAAAATAAATGTTTTGAAGAGTATTATGGTCAAAAAATGATAAATATGTCCTACATGATGAACGTAAACGTGTTGCAAAACTTCAATTGGCTTCCCTGGCAAATACGTCATTTATGACGATCGAAGTGTGCGCGGGAGATGCCTATTGGTGGCGATGAGGTTCGCAACCCATCACACCGCGTCTCCCGCGGGGCGAAAAGAGAAGGATGGAGTGCCGCATCGGTAAAAGTGTGACAGTCCATTCTTTCTGCCTACCCTTTCGGGGAGACGGCGTGATGGTTAGTTAGTTAGTTAGTTATGACACCTCTTTATCCAAATGTTAGAGAATTGTTATTATTAAATATAAAAGAATAAAGAACTCATTCGTATGAATGCTTTCAACCAAGCTATAAAACAAGTTTTATTTAGCAAATAGTGTATTAATAAATAAAAAAATAACAATCGATAATAAACATGGTATTTCTAATCAATTAAAAATTTGTTTTTCGTTTTAAAGTAAATATTATATTTTATAGCTTATTGTTCTGACCTTGTACAGCAATAGTCCCTGCAAGAAGCAGCGCCAATCGTTCCATTTTACATAATGAATAATTAAATATTATATCTCACTTTTATAACTTCACGAATGCAAGGCAATTACGTAAAAATATTTTGATTTTTAGTACCTCTGACATATCACGTGTTAGCTTGCTTAGAATTGCTTATCAGAATTTTTCCGTAATAGCTTAATAGTTACAAATTCAAAGCATAAAATAATACTGGGAATAAAATTAATTGCGCACTCAAAGTCATTACGCAAATAGAAATATATCCACAGAAGCAAAGATGGGAGTACACAATGGAGTTCTAGTGCCAACCCTCATGTACGGAAGTGAAGCTTGGAGCTGGCAAAATAAGGATGAAAGCAGGATAAACGCCGTAGAAATGAGATCACTAAGAAGAATGTGCGGGAAAACGTTGTATGATAGAATACCGAAAGATTAAATAAGAAAGAAATGTAAGGCAGATGACTGGAACATGGATAAAATTAAAAAAGGATCCCTGAGATGGTTTGGACATATGATACGAATGAATGAGAGTAGAATGGTTAAAAAGTTGTACACAAGCAGCGTGAGTGGAAAAAGAAGCCGAGGACGACCGAGGAAAACATGGCATGACCAAATTAATCAATTACTAAAAGGCGGTCACATTCGAAGTCGGAAAAATCGACGTGCGTGCATGGTACGATGTATGAATGCAGAAGAAGCCCGAGAGGTATGCCAGGACAGAGTATTGTGGCGATCCATCTTCTCGGCCTACCCCTCCGGGGAAATTGTGTGATGTTTAGATAGTTAAAAATATTATTTTTTTACAAAACCATGAAGTTTTCTGAATGTACTTATATTTAATTTTATTACATTTCTATTTAAAATAATACGTTTTCGTCAATAGAAATGTATTTAAAGGGAGCTAATTTAAAAATAAAACACTATTTTTTTTAAAAATTGCTAAACGAATAGTTCCCAAACACAAGTGTATTTTTATAAAATTTCATCCAAAATAACAACTAGGTATAACTTAACAACATCAAATTATTTTTTTGTGATTAATATGACTTAAAACCTTCATTTTCTAGAAGTTTTATTATATTTTATGGGAATATTTTATGTTTCGATTTTCTAAGGCATTATCAAATGTTTCAGGCATTATATTTGATATTCACCCGAGAAAGGTGAAACATGTCATTTCCATAATTTATTTTTTAACTTCTAGATAACCGGCGTTTTCATTCATATTAATTATTTAACATGGGATTTTGCACCTTTGTTAAAGAAAAAATAAATATTTGTAAAGAGTAAATTTAAAAAGATAAATAGTTTTATTTTATTTATTTTTATATATTTTATTACAATAGTCTAAGCTCACACAATAACAACAATAACTTAACATAATCAAATTATTTTTATGTGGCTTTTAAAAAAGTTGAAATAGATTTCTTGTTTTCAACTTTTTTGAGATGATAGTTGACTATTTATCCAGTCGACGTAACTAGGAATCCTTGTATACACTGTTGGATATGTTGGTCGCACGCAACCATTGCTCCAGGAAGAGATGCCAATTAGGACTCCATTGACGGTCAAAGGTCCCCCAGAGTCACCAGTGCAGGCTCCCTTACCACCCTCGAGTAGTCCAGCACAGATCATTCCGTCTGTCACATTAGCCAAAAAGTTATTCCTCTCGTCGCAATATTCTTGATTGATTATTTCGATCTCTACTGACTGTAGTTGTTTAGGGGTCGTGACATTGAATTCCTAAAATTACAACAGGGAGAAAAAACTTTAACACAAATGGGTAAATATTTAAACAATAAAATAGTTTTGATGAATGTTAACTTATGTGTTCGCTTTTTATGCAAGGGATTTATTATGTTTCATTGAAATAATATGTTACGCTTTTCTAAGGTATTAATCGAATGACTTAGCAAAGAAAAACATGTCATTCCCATGAAATATAATACAATTTTCGAAAACAGATTTGTTCATCCTTTTTAATCATATAATGTGGAATTTTACAACATTTATCAAGCTCTTATGTATGAAAGTGAAGCTTGGAGTTGGCAGAAAAAGGATGAAAGTAGGATAAATGCGGTAGAAATGAGGTCACTAAGAAGGATGTGCGGAAAAACAATGTACGAGTATAATATAATATCTAATGATGAAGTAAGAAAGGAATGTAAAACGGATGAATGCGTGAAAAATAAAATCAAGAAAGGGTCACTAAGATGGTTTGGATATATAGAACGAATGGATGAGAGAAGAATGGTTAAAAATATATACACAAGTAGTGTGAATGGAAAAAGAAGTCGAGGAAGGCCAAGGATGACCAAATTAATCAATTATTGAAAGGTGGCCACGTTCGAAGTAGGAACGATCGACGAGCGTGCATGTCACGATGTGTGAATGAAGAAGATGCGCGAGAGTTATGTCAGGATAGAACAATGTGGTGATCCATCCTCTCTGCCCACTCCTTCGGGGAAACGGCGTGATGGTTAGTTAGTTTGTTATTTATGTGTAATTTTACAACATTTATCAAAAATAACCATATATAATACTATAATTGGAACTTTATTGGCATATGGATTTGAGGCGCTAATAAAGGTGAAGAAGGCTGAAATGCTGGATAAATTCGAACGAAAAAATTGCGATGAATCTGTGGACCCGAGAGAGAAGATAATCAATGGCGCATCAGAAACAATGCACAGCATATTGCATGGCAGCTCGCCCAAAAGATGGCAGCTCTCTACCAAAACAGATAAATGCATGATTAAATAGTAATGAATAAGCATAATTAAATAATCATACTAACACCTGTGCGTCCCCACCCAGTATTGATTGCGAGGGAACCATCTTCTATCGCCTGTCCTTGTATTGGTAAAGTAATAGAGGCCGTAGTTGCAATTGCGATTGCTTCACTTAGAAATGCAACACCAATGTCATCAACATATGTTATGTCGCTGTAATTCTGGTGTATAGTATATCTCGATATTCGTACAATTTGACCCCCTTCGTTGTAAATCGCCGAACCAACTCTGACCGACAAAATTGATGCATCAGTTCTATAAAATGTACAACAGGTTATTTCGTTTTTTTATGAATTGAATTCAATATTTGGCACATTTACATAAGTATCGTAAGACCAATAGTTATGTATAACAACAAAGTATGTAAATGAAAAATTTTGTTTGAAAAACTTTTTAAAACATTATATTTTCACAACACTTTTTTGCACTTTTCAAAAACATGTTTCAAGACACAGACACCTTCCCTCGATGAAGAAATTTTAAAATTTCTTCACAAGAATAGTAAAATCATAAATAGAAAAGTAATGTTATCATTTACAAAAAAATCTTTTTTATAGAATTCCACAGCTGTTATTTTATTAAAAATCAAATATAATAGAATAATCATTCATTGTTTCTTGAATTATGTAAATATTCATTTTAAGATTAATGAAAACGTCTGTTTCCTAAAAGTTTTGATATATTTTATAAGAATGACATATTTCACTTTGCTAAGATATTATCTTACTAACTATTCATCAGGCCGTCTCTCCGAAGGGGTAGATAAAAGGAACGAATTGACACACTTTTCTTTCCTCAACATTCATACATCGTGTTATGCATGCACGTCAATTTCTCCAACTCCTCGTGCAGTAGAAATGAGATCTCTTATACGAATGTGTGGAAATTCTGTTTATGATAAATTTTAGAATGAAAATATAAGAAGTGAATGCAGTGCGAATGAAAGCATTTGAACAAAATAATGAAAGGAACACAATGGTTTGGACAGATGAAAAGTAAAAAATTGTGTGAAAAATGATGGAAAAATGGTACAAAAAAAATATTTTAACGATGTAAATGGAACTAGAAATAGAGGAAGACTGAGGAAAACGTGACAGGTTCAAAAAATCAAATATTGAATGTCGGCTAAGGTATTAACAAATTAGTTATTTTATAACAAAACATTTGATAAAGCCTAATCAAGGTGAAAAATGTCATTTCTGTAAAATGTTATAAAACTTCTAAAAAACAGGCATTTTTGATTAATAAACATTATTAAAACTATTTTTAATTTAAATAAAATAGATGTGGAATATACATGAGATGTCTCTACTTACACAAAGCAGTGAGCTGCTGACAAGATAGCAGTAGGACTGAGTATATTACCAGTACAAAAGTGCTGGTATGTTGTTTCGTTGTTAAAGAAAATGGAGAGACTCCATGGGGCTTCTGATATTTCAATGGGATGTCCACCAATTATTTTACTTCCATCATTAATCTTCGTCTTCACTACGGAGGCTGTGGCGAAAAAAATATTTGAGAATATTTAAAACCTTATTACATTTTTAACATTAGTCTAGAGATAACCATCCTAACAACAAAAAGTGTCCATAAATTAAAAATCAAACAACGATCCATGGAGAACCAAATGCTCGGCTTGAGTCTCCGGGACAAAATAAGAAATATAGAAATAAGACGCCGAACCAATGATGTCGACATCATGGATCGTACAGATAAATTAATGTGGCAACGGCTGCGAGACATGGTGCCTATCCGAAAGAGATAAACGGAGACTAGAGGCTTTTAATATGTGGTCCTATAGAAGACTATTAGGAATTTCCTGGAGAGACCACATTACAAATGAGAAGGACACATTACAAATTCTCCAAAGAATCGAAGGAGGAAGGCACCTGCTCAGGACCTTGTCTTCAAGGCGTTCAAGATGGATCGGCCATGTAATACGACAAGAAGGCCTCATGCATGCCATAATTGAGGATATGACCGAGGGGACAAATTATAGGGGACGCCCACGCCGAGAGTACTTGGAGGACCTGTTGGTGGACGTGCGCTAGTCATCATATGCAGATTTCAAAAGAGCCGCACAATACAGGGAAGAATGGAAGAAAATAATAGAGGAAATTGCTGCAAACCAATCCCAGGATTGAAACCAGAGAGAGAGAGAGAGAGAGAGGGCTGGACATAAAGCGAGACAGGGCGATACCCTATGGACAACCAGAATACTTCAGCGGAGTCCTTGGACAAAATAAAGGAATATCGGGAGGCCACCTAAGAGTTGGACTAACGATATTGCCCTTATAGCTGGAACGACAAGGACGAGTGGAAGAAAATGGAAGAGATCTATATCCAGCAGTGTAGGGAAGAAGGCTGTAGAAGAAGAAGAAGAAATCCTTAATATAGACATATGACAGTAAAACAAAATAAATATTAAAAATCATTACATTATTAAAATGTGCTATTTTGATCCAATAAGGCAAAATTTAACTTTCAAAATGTTTATGGATTAATTGCAGAGATTTTACTTTATACTCGTATATGTTAAGATTGTAATCATATTTTATTTCTTACCTTGTAGTGAAAGAATACACGTGGCAAGTATCACCAGACGAAACATTATTACAATTAAATTATCGGTTGAAAACGATCTAGGTATTATATAACCATTAATTTTGATAACGAGGTGATAACATTATATTAATATCACCAACGACAAAAATTACTTACATATTTAAAAATTATGCCTCGAATATAATTAACAAAAGATCATCATTTTTCTAAAAGATACATTACAAATATTTGTATAATATTTAATAAATGTCTTTACGTATAAAGTCGAAAACAAAGTATATCATGAGACGTTAACTAAAACAACGTTTAAAATAAGATAATATTGCCGACTCTAGATTCAGTGGAAGTGGGTTCGATCATGGACACGATCTAAGTTTTCTCGCAAAAAAACGGTAAAATTTTATTTCTTAAATCTTCTTCTTTCGCCCAGCCATTATTTGGCCAAATATGGCTCCCTCAAGCTTCGGGGCCTAAGTCATCTAGCTGCCCAGTCGCAGAGCCCTCGGGCTATTCCTAGCTGTGGATATCCACGTTGCAGAAGGTCGACCCGGTCTCTTCCTTCCATAGGGTATATTTTATTTTTAATATTTGCATTAAATTAATCGATATTAACACTTGTAATTGACATATTTCAAATATAAGTATCAATTTCCTTAGATACCTTATTTTGGTAATTCTTTTTTAAGATGATTTGATTAACTTTGACCTGATTCCTTGAGAATATGGTAATTCTTTTTGAAAACGTATGTTTTATTTATTATTCAAAAAGTTTTCTGTGAATAGTTTTTATTTATTATTATTCAAGAAAAAATATATTTATAACAAACAAGTATATATAGAATATGTAATTAGTGCATACTCTTTTTTATTTATATTTAAAAAAAACACGTTTTCAATTGTTGCATTTTATTAGAACGCGAGATAAACGTTTACTAATTTTTGGAATTATAATAATGATTTCCTTTTGTTAAATGAAACAAGCTGTTTTCTTTTATACTTAGCATCTTGAATTTTATATTAAATATTTTTGGTTAGTCTATATCGTTCTCTATACTTATAAGTGTAAAAAACAATGTTTTAATCTATAAAAATCTTGGATATGGAATTCTACAGTGTTAACGCCTAAAATATTTCATAAAAGTAATTAAAGTAATGCAGTGCTATTATTCAATTGATCGTTAATCCAATCAACATAGCTCGAAGCCCTTGTGTAAACCGACGGATAGTTTGGCCTGACGCAGCCCACTTGGTAGGTCCATGAGAAGATGCCAACAAGTACACCATCCACAGTCAAAGAACCACCAAAGTCTCCCACGCATGGACCCATGTCTCCCGCTGGGACAGCAGCACATATCATGCCCTCAGTGACGGGCGTTACAATGCTATTGTTCCGTGCGCATTCTTCTTGGTTTACTATCAGTAATTCAGCTGATCGGAGCTCTTCTGGGTACTCTATGTCTGACTCCTGAAATATACATATTCAATAAGAGATATAAAATTATGTGAGAATTCATTTAAAGACATCCTATTTTTATATTGATGTATATGTTTTACGACTTCTTTATAGGCGTTGTTGGTGGGTCTTAGCCTCCTCCTGTAAAACATAAACTTGAAACTCCGCCAGAGAATGATCAAATGCTATGTGTGGTCTGTTGTATTGTATGGATGTAAAACGTCGACCTTAAAAGTCAACTCAATGAACAGACTGGAAGCATTTGAAATGTGGCCCTATCGCCAAATGCTTAGAATTCCCTTGTCAGACATGGTTGCCAATACCGAAGTCCTGAGGCGAGCTGGAGTTGACAAGGAACTGTTATCAACTATCAAGATTCGGAATATTTTATATCTGGGTCATATACTGCTTGGGGATAAGTAACACCTTCTCCAACTGATTTGGAGGGGAAAATCGAGGGACACCGAAATCCCGGTAGGAGATAGATGTCCTGGCTGCAAAACGTGAGGGAGTGGACCGGCATTCAAAGTGTGGAGGAGCTGTTTCGAGCGGTGTAGGACAAGGACAGGTTTGCCGAGGTGATCGCCAAAGTTGGGGGACCTGACAGGGTACTTGAAGAAGAAGAAGCCTCCTAGAACTTCTCCATCTCGTCCCCTCTCTGGCCGCCACCTCTCAGTCTTGCTGCTTCAGGACTCGACAGTCAGCTACGGCACTATCCAACCATCGCAGACTCGACCTACCGATGCTTTTTCGCCCTACTGGATTGTCAAACAGCACTCTTTTGGGAAGCTCCAGATCCCCCATGCGGTGCAAGTGCCCTAGCCAGCGCAGTATGTTTAATCTTTATAAGCTTGACAACGCTAACGTCCTGGTATATATAGTGGAGCTATGTGTTGTACCACCTTCTCTACGTCTGACCATCCTTAATGTTTCCGACAATTTTGCGAAGGATCTTTCTTTCAAAGCAGTTTAACCCTACTTCATCACGTTGAGTGAGTGTCGAAATCTCTGAGGCGTAAGTTACAACTGGTCTAATTAGCTGAATATGTAAGTTTTCTAGAATCTTATGGGAGTTATATACTTATATTGAATGGCTTGGGCATTATCAAATGTGTCGGAAATCGAACGTTCATACTCGTATACCCCATTTAGTGGAGCAGAATATGCTTATTCAGATTAGTATCTTATTACATTTACATTGTTTACTATAAAAAATGGTTCAGAGAAAAAACCCTAAAAATTTTAAAACACTTTGGAAAATACAATTTTATTTCTTCTTCATGGTTTCAATCCTAAGGATTGATCTGCAGTAAAATTCACTCGTTCTTTTCACTCAGTCCTATCTCTAGCCAGTCTTTTCATCTCTGTCTAGCTACAACGCCGCATGTCTCTTCATAAAGGCGTCTCTTGGACGGCCTCTGCAGTTTCTGGCCTCAAACATGCCCTCTGCAATAGGAAATGGCAGGACCAGATGTCTGATGTTATTGCCTATCTTATATCTTTTTATAAAACAGTGATTTTATCTTAAAGTCAGTCAGAGTCCACTTACAATTAGGAGTCCCCATCCCGAACTGATTGCCAAAGCTCCTTCTTGAACTGTCTCTCCTTGGGTTGGTAAAGTAATGGGTATAGCTGACGTTATTGTGATGGCACCATCAATAAATACAATACCAACATCATTAACGAATGAGAGGTAACTATAATTTTCGTGCTTGATAAAATCGGTTACGTTAAACCACTCCCCACCCTCGCTGTAGTCTGCCGAACCTACTCTGACAGTTAAATCTATAATAGGATACCTAGAAAAAAACGCCCAAAATGTAACATATTTAATAAAGTTTTTCTTAAAAAATGATTATTTAATATTTTAGGACCCTTATTTAAGGAATCAAAATATGAAAATACGATAAATTGAGGTGGAAATCAGATCTCCTAAACGCATGTGTAAAATTGTTTACGTTGAAAATTCTTTATAAATTTGTTTATGATTAAATGTCAAATGCAGTTAAAAGAATTGGATGCAGTGCTAATGAAAGCGTTGTAAGCAAAACAATAAATGGTAAAAAATCTATACGCTGTAAATGGATCAAATAATGGAGGAAAACCAAGGAAAACGTGGCACGATCGGATTAATCAAATGTGGGCCACGCGATGAGTCGGAAAATCGGCGTGGGTGGTTGACACGATATATGAATATTATGGAAGCGTATATTAGGAAATATAAATGACGATACGTTCTCTTTGCTTACCCTTTCGTGGAAACAGTGTGATATTTACAAGACCGAGAACAATTTTTTTTTTTAAATATGTCATAGTTTGAGATTCGATTATTCGAAGATATGGGAAATATTAGTATTTTCAAAAATATAACTAACTAACTAACCATCACGCCGTCTCCCCGAAAGGGTAGGCAGAAAGAATGGACTGTCACACTTTTACTGATGCGGCACTCCGTCCTTCTCTTTTCGCTCCGCGGGAGACGCGGTGTGATGGGTTGCGAACCTCATCGCCACCAATAGGCATCTCCCGCGCACACTTCGATCGTCCGACACCCACAAAAAAAATCTAAAACAAATAATATAAAATACAATGATATAAAATAAAATACCAAAATAAAAATAATTTAACACAAAATGTTCTTTTTAATTCAAAAATATATGATTTCCATTTACTTTTAAAATATTATCAAATCACGGTTTTGTATTATTTAGATACATTTTTTGCTTAAATTGATATTCTTAAACTATAAAAATTGGTCATCTAAAATTACCAAACCGATAAGTTCTATAATTTTTTTATTAATTTTAAATATTCATTATAAGGTCGAACCGCTCTTTACAACATTATAACGGGAGCCAAATCGATGATAACTAATCTGTTGCCATTTTACTGTCACATGAATTCTATACCAGACCAAAGACAGTGTGACAATTACACTGCCATCGCAGGTAATTGAACCCGGGACCTCGGTGTGACAGTCATAGCACTTGCCACTCGGCCACGAAGTTTTATATGTTGATCTATTATATTTTATAAAAAAAATAATTGAGAAGATGTAATGTAGTCATGTAGTTTGTTCATATGAATTATCAAATATTCTATAGCAAGCCATCTATATATAATATTTAAAAAATATTGACGTTTAAGTTTAAATAATAATTACTATGCAGAATATGGTATGATATAGTAATTAGAGCCTATCGCTATAACTAGAGTTAAGCATTTCAGAACCTATAGAGTCTACTAATGCACAAATACGAGGGTTGCCTTTTAAGTTTGTACAAAAGGTGAAACAGAAACGAACAAGTTGGAAACAAAGTGTTTTATTGCTTTTAGAAATATTCGCCTGTAAGGTCTATGCATTTTTGCATACGTTCAAACCAATTTTGGGAAATTTTTCTTCACTCTGAAGCTGATATTGCAGAAACGTGGTTTTGAAAGTCTTCAACAGCTTTTTGAGGTGATGAAAATCGCTGTCCACGCATCTTTTTTTGACAGTGGGGAACAAGAAAAAGTCATTAGGCGATAAATCAGTATTGCAGTCTGTGATATGCTAAGAGTTTCCTCTATCTGTCTGTAAGTCACATGCCGATCTTCTTAAATCATGTTGCGCACAGCCACGATGTTTGTCGGAATGACAAGCAATTTTGGTCGACCTTCTCGACATTCATCACTGACGGACGCACGACCACGACGAAATTCTGCAAACCAATTGTAAACAGTTTTTTCTGATGGTGCTTCATTACCAAAAGTTGCACGAAGCGATTTTATGCATTATTGTCGAGTAGGGCTATTTTTAAAAATCATACAAAATTATCCAACGCACAACTTCACGAGTGATCTTCATTTTTGCACAAACTTGCTTCTTTTAAACGTTCACTATCAACAACATAATCGATCAATTACTAAGTTGGCCACTGGCTTCGCAATAACAAACGTCAATGTTCACAAACACAGTGATGCCATAACTCACTAACGCCATCTATCAATTGTAAAAACATAAAAGGAAACCCTTGTATTAGTCAAAGATGATAAATCACACAATAAATACGCAAAAACCCGAATGTCATCAAGAAAGAATACGAAAATATTTTGAATACAAGAGAGCGGGAGAGGAATACTTCGAATCTCTCCGAAAGTAATTAGAAAATTTCGAAATGTACACGATGCGCATGCCCGTGAATGTTTCTGGAGTATTTTGAAATTTGTTCTGATTGTTGTTTTATGAAAGTAGTGTAGAAACAAAACGAGAACACTTTGGTGTTGTTAATTGTGATTTTTTTATTAAAGTTCAAACTTATTACTGATTACGATAGTACAGTAAACCAAGTTTTTAAAAGGGTAGAAAAACTTTACTTCCGTGATTATTTCACGGGTTGTAGCTAGTATTTTATATACTTACCCAAAACAGTATGCTACCGTCAATATAGCAGTTGGGGTGATTATAACACCGGTGCAGAAATGAAAAATATCCAAATAGATAATGGAAGCGCTCCACGGAGCCTCGCTGATGTCTATGGCATTTCCACCTATTATTTTACCACCAGATCTTTCACTCAAACTATAAACTGAACCTAAAATTAACAAACATTTCATCATTTAATAATTTTCTTTATCCATTTTTCTTGCCGCACGTTTAAATAAACATTTTGAAAAAATATTTAAGAAAATTGAATACTTGATTATGAACACTGAAGTCGTGGTGTGATTTGTTTTAGAAGCTAATAAACCACATAAATACAAGTATTTTATTTCAACATCTCGTAATTTCATTTTTTAACTGTCGATGGGTTTAACTTAAAGAGAAACTTAATTAGGGTAACAAAACGAACAATTTTATAATGATAATAATGATAATAATGATTATAATGATGATGATAATGTCTTTTGAGTTAATAAACTGATTTGATTTGATTTGATTTGAAAAAATGTCTTCCTAGCATATATTTAGTTTAATTCCATTTAGGTTTATAGATTCAACTGGTTTCCGTAGCTCGCTGTCATCTTCTGGCCAGGCCAGAACTCAACCATTAACCTAAGAAATTACACTTAATATACCATATATTCTAAAGTAAATTTCAATTGAATTTTTTTCCATTATTAACAATGAGTTTCTACTATGAAATTGCAAATAAAAACATAAATCTTTTGAACAGTTTGATGATAGTTGACTAAAATGTACCCATTACTAGGCAGAGCTCTAATCACTATATCACAATTAGATAACATAGTAATCAATATCTTCCTTTCCATGAAATTTTTCAAATCATAATGGTCACAAAATTTACATTGTGCTAAGATACCGCGATGAAGCGCCGCTAGAAATGAAATCGGTAGGTAGTGTTTAAAAACAAAAAAAAGTGATAATAAAACAATGGATCCAAGTTTCAATAATTTTTATAAGAAGATTTTATCTTTGCTTTATTCCTTTATGATATCTCGTTCCTACTTGATGGTTTCTTCCAATAGCATTTATCTTACCTTGGTACTTCATCATCCAGTTCCATATCCAATCTCAGTTATTTTATGACTGGCTCTTGAATTCTACTGTACAAACAAAAAAAAAAACAATGATATAATAAATAAAAATTTAATACCTTGGATTCCAAGCAAACACGTTATAAAAATCACTAGTTTTAGCATTTTTGATAAATAATTTTTGTAAATAATGCTTCGTTTGAACGGTTTTCACTTTGAATGTCACCAAATCACTGACACACAAAAATGTTTCTGTGACAAAATTGTATATTTCAACAAGAAAACATTTGAATTGCGAGCGACTTTTTTTATTTTCATAATAAATAAAATTTCATGTGATAATAATTTATCAAGATTTCAAATGATATCGTATAGATAATTTAATTCATTTTTACTACAATGAAAAGCCTTGTAAATATATTGTATCAATGATTTCGCGCATTTTGGCTGATATTCTAGTATAAATTTCTTTTATTCTGAAATAAATGAGAATGTTTTATTAATTTAATACAAAGAAGTAAAAGAACGAAGAAACGTGTATTTAAAAAAAATATTTTATAAAATGAAAAAGATATGAAAATTGTAACAAATAAAACTAAAAGTATGACATTCTCAAAACAATATGCTATAAGATAATCAAATGATTTTACTGAAATCTCTGATGGAAGTTTATTTTAAATAATAATTAAATGAAACGATGCTTTACTTTTGTCTTTATTTCGACAGCGACCGGTTTTGCCAGGCTCGCAGGTATCGACAGACTGGTCACTTCACCAGTCTGTCGATGTCAGCGAGCCTGGCGAAACCAGTTGCTGTCGAAATAAAGACAAAAGTGGAAGTAGGTAAAAACATCGTTTTAATTAATTATTTTCAATATGTTATATGTTAACTAGCCGTTGAAAATACACCTATTGAACAGATGATGGAATTAAAATATATTGGTGTCAATGTTCTGAGCCATAGTTTCGTTCTTGAAGAAGTGATACGCCAGGTGACGAATGCTTCGTTGTATCTGGATGCTTGAATAAAATAATATGGAAAAACAAAGACATTCAATTGATGAGTAAAGTCCGAAATTACAAAACGTGTGTCAGACTGATGATATATGGCATTGAAACAATAGCTGACAGAGTTGGCACTAAATAACTTCTCAGAACCATCGAGACGACAACTCTGAGAGAAATAACAGGCAGGACTCTACGTGACAGAATGAGAAACACGGCCATCAGAAAGATGTGATATCTAGGATGTTGTCAGATGGGGGAAACAGAGAAGAAGGTATAAGAGGAACCATGTGGAAAGAATGGGCACTCTGAAATTATCCCACCTTGTCCTACATGAGAAACCAGGGGGAAGAAGGATCCCTGGAAGCATTCCCCAAGAGATTGAAAGACAGCTAGAAATCCACATCAAAAAAGGCAGCAAAATCTACATAAACGGGCCCTAGCGGCCTCCAACCAGTTTCAGAAGAGAAACAAGACGATTGATATGTTTTTCCTGTCAAAGACATTATCAAATGTCATTATTATATCTTCTTCTTATTACCATTGTAGATCTTGCGATCTGTTTATGCAGAATATGAAGTATATGTGATGAAGACAACCAGCCTTCTCTTTATCTTTTTGGTGGTCGTCCTGGTGGTTGATGGCCCTCCGGAGTCTCGTGCATCACGATCTTAAAAAATCCTCGCAAGATCCATCCCTCCCTCCAGAAACGTCTTCTCTGCCTACTCCATCTTACTATGTCTTCAATTTTGCAGGATCTGCGAATTTCTTCATTGGTTATCCTATCTCTAAGGGTTCTCGCCACAAAAGGTCGCAATATTCTCATTTCTGTTACTCTTAGGAAATGTTTGGTTTTGAAAGTGTCTGGTTTTGCTTCGATTCCGTGAGTCATTATGAGCCTGTTGCATGTTATATAAATTCTTACTTTGCTTTCCACTAGCATATGCCTACTGTCTACCAGGCATCTGGTAAGATATTAATATTTAAAAACATTATTTAACATTTGGTCCATTATTTGATTATATTTTATGTAACTATAACAAAAAAGCTTGAAAATAGAACGAATAGGAAAAGAATAGTTATGTCAAAAAACGTGTGAATGGAAAATTAAATCTGTGAAAAACATAGTATGATTAAAAAAAGTAAAAGATAACTATATTTGAAGTCAGAAAATCGAAGAGCGTACATGTAACAATGTATGAACATGATAAAATCAACGAATATTCGTATTATTGTAAAAAAATAATTACAACCAAAAAATTGATTTCAGTCTTATTTTATTGAAATGCATTAATTTGAGAGTACTCGTATATAAAAACATTGTCGGAACCATTATTAACAGTATCTTCTAATTTGCTGGATTTGATCATAATTTACTGATCACCCAGTCAACGTAACTGGATATCTTGGTATAGCCTTTGGGCTGGTCAGAGGTCACACAGGAAGCATACGACCATGAGTATATTCCTACTAAAATCCCGTCCACAACCAGCGATGCCCCTGGTGTTCCACGACAAGCACCTGTGACACCATTTAAAACCCCTGCGCAAATCATAGATTCGGAAACGACTACATTCCCCGAATACTTCTGTTGGCATTCCTCGTGATTGACAATCAACAGATCCACGGCTTGAAGTTCTTCTGACGGTGGAATGACATCATTCTAAGAAACAAAATTCAATATTTAAATCGAGAGACACAAATTAAACGAAAATTAGATAAATTACAAATATAATGAAAGGTAGGAAATGAGTTTAAAATGTATAAAACAGCTAGTTTATTTTTACTATTATATTTTTTTATGGTTTAATAAAAAAAATTATTTTAATAGATTAAATAGCTAAAAATAATTCACTTTTTATGTATAATATGATTTAAAAAAACAAACTAAATTCATTAATTAAGTCAAAATTTGAAATACGAATCAGTCGTTCATGAATACAATTATATATAACATATATATTAATTCTTCACTTTTTATTAGCATTTTAAATATTAAATATTCTAAAATTTTATATAGTTTTATATTTTATATAGCATTTTATATATATTCTATGTGACGATGCCCACATTCATATCATGAAACCGGTCACGATCATTGAATGTTAAGGTCACAGATAACATATAACTATATTTTTAAACATTATAATGCATATATAAACATGTTTGATGCACTGGTTATCTTTGAAATAGAAGCATTTAATAATAATTTGACATGTATTTTTTATTCAATTTAATTTAATGTTTATGAAAAATATTTTACTGTCAACATTTGCTGCTTGAATTTCATATTTTTTATTTGATAATGTAACAGTGTAAAAATATGCGATTTTTTTAATCGATTTAGTATGGGAATATCGTAAGAAGACTCTCATTATTGATACCCCACTATTTATGATATGAGTTCTTTTAAGCACTATTTATGACATGAGTTATTTCAAACATTTTTTTAACCAGTAAATATACTTATTGTATAATAGTTTATGAAAAATTATGCATAAAATTACTTTGATGTTATTATTTTATTATTATTATTATTTTTTTTTATGTACACAACAGGTCGTTTGGACCCAAATACTGTATACAATTTTCATTTTTTTTAGCTATTATATTGATTCTCGTGACATGTGGTAGGTAGCCAATCTATCGTCATTTTATTGTCACTTGAATTCTACACCAGACCAAAGACAGTGTGACAATCACACTGCCATCGCCGGGAATCGAACCCAGGACCTTCGGCATGGAAGTCAGAGCTCGTAACCACTCTGCCACGAAGGTCGTTATATAAAGATTTTAAAATTGACTCATCACATACCTGCACTTTTTAACAAATAAATGGTGAACTCATAATATGAAAGCATGTGTATATTCTTACTTACGCTTGAAAATCCCCATCCATAGTTAACTGCCCTAGCACCATTATTAACTGTCTGCCCTTCGAACGGAAGTGGTATAGGATAAGCTGATGTTATTGTAATAGCTTCGGCTAAGAATAAGAGGCCTATGTCATCAAAGTTATTGCCTTCAGTGTAGTTTTCGTGCTGAATGAAGGAAGCGACCCTGATCTTCTGTCCCCCTTCTACTATTTGAGTGGAGCCTACCCTAACGGACAAGTCGCTTCCGCTGTATCTAAAACAATAAATTATAATGCACGTTGTCAGACATTGAGTGATTCTCTCTATAAAATATATTTCGTCAAATATGTTAAACATTCATACTTCACTGAATAAAATTATAAACTCTTTCAAATGAAATATTGGATACATGGACACCAAAGATAAAGACTCTAGTTGTAAATAAAATAATAATACACTTGTAATATTTGTACATAAACCAATTTATTTGTCAACACCAACCGGTTTCGCTCCCGCCGGAACTTCGTCAGGGTAAGAGAATAACGTTTATTAATAAAGTGATTTAGATACAACTATTATAAGTGTATTATTATTTTAAATTATTAAATTAAATAACTTTGTTTTATGTATCACAATTGTATTATATTTTACGCGACAGTTGTTTTGTCAACATAGGTTGACGAAACAACTATCGCGTTAAATATAATACAATTGTGATACATGAAACATAGTTATTTAATTTAACAGTTTAAAATGTTAAGGTATCATAGTGTTTCGGCCAAAACGATGGACTATTAATATTTTATTTAATAATGCCACACCACAAATTAACTGTTTCACACGAAAGTTTAAAAACTCTA
This sequence comes from Lepidostoma basale, assembly GCA_022606425.2. Classification (NCBI taxonomy): domain Eukaryota; kingdom Metazoa; phylum Arthropoda; class Insecta; order Trichoptera; family Lepidostomatidae; genus Lepidostoma; species Lepidostoma basale. The sequence continues at coordinate 1,155,871 of JAHDVF020000694.1, read as the reverse complement.
GTCGTATTTTAGCTCAGAAAATCTAACTAACTAACTAACTAACCATCACGCCGTCTCCCCGAAGGGGTAGGCAGAAAGAATGGACTGTTTCTTTTCTGATATATTTCTCTCGCTTCCTCAACATTCATACATCGTGTCACTCACGCGCGTCGATTTCTCTGACTCCTCACATGGCCGATATTCAATATTTGATTTATTTGATCGTTTCACGTTTTCCTCGGTCTTCCTCTCATTTCTGATTCCATTTACATCATTAACATATAACTTTTTTACCATTCTTTCTTTATTCATTATTTCCATATGTTCAAACCATCTTAATGATCCTTTCAATATTTTTTTCATGACACCATCATTCGCACCGCATTCACTTCTTATATTTTCATTCGACACTCTATCATACACAGAGTATCCACACATTCGTCTAAGAGATCTCATTTCTACTGCATTTATTCTACTTTCATCCTTCTTTTGCCAGTTCCACGCTTCGCTTCCATACATAAGGGTCAGAAAATCTATATTCCTATAAATTATGGTTTAACTTACTGGTCAAGATAGCGTGCTACGGTGATTATGGCTGTTGCGGTGACCACATTCCCCGAACACACCAGTGATGAGAACATGTTAAGAATAGTGGCGCTCCATGGAGCCTCGTTGATTCCAATTGCTTCATCATCACGAACAACCTTTCCATCAATTATCTGAATTGAGCGGATATTATTTTGAATCGGAATCAAAGTAGCTAAAATATAAAATATTATTAGTGATTGAAACTTAAAAATTAACCAGAGTTTTGCTCCTCACATAAACCTAGAATCCTTGGAATCAATACGTTTCGTCAGGAAAGAAAGACATTTAAAAATGTATTAATTTGGTTTGCCTCAATTTCATAATCCATATACGCCATTTACAAAGTGATATCGGTTTGCATTTTTTTCTGAAAGTCCAATCCATCCATCAAGGTTCCATCCAAGTTATCCTTTTATATAACATCACCAAAACCATGCTGCCTCTGGTGATGCCAGTGGGGGTGGCAATCAATCTAATTTCGACGTCTTTTATATTAGTGAATGGTTGTTCAGATAACAATTACTCATAATATGATTTTAGATGTGGTATATTGTCTTCCTAAAATCAACCTATTTCTTAGGCCATCCTAGTATCCTTTTATTTGAATATTTGAATACAAAAGTTCCTTTACGTAATTTTTTTTTAAATAATATATTTAAAATAATAATATTAATATTCTGTAAATAAATACATTGGTGGCGAGATGAAATATAACCTGTAAATTATTTAATTTTAGATCAACTTAAGGCGTTAATACTGTGGATGGTGTTAACGATGATGAAGGTGTAAGCCTTCGAAACATGTCAAGAAAAATAAACTCAAAAGTGGAAAAAACAATGTAATAAAAAAATCGTAAATTATTTTATAACGAATATGAATGAAAACGTCTGTTTTCTAGAAATGTTATTACACTTAATGGGAAAAACATGTTTCGCCTGTTTGACAATGCTTTAGCAAGTGAAAACATGTTATTCTCATAAATTGTAATAAAACTTCTAGAAAACTGACGTTTTCATGTGTATTAATTATTAAATATGGAGTTTTACATCAATGTTCAAGCAACCACAAAAATTAGGGTTATGATAATACCATACAATTGTTATTTAATATAAAGGCCAATAACTGTGCAAAGGCAGAGTGATGGAATTATATAGTGTAGTCCAAATTTCCCCTTGAAGATACCACCCGTGCTACATGACATATTCTTTATTACAATAAACCGTTTTTTTTTCATTGTTTTATGTTTAAACCACTTAACCCAATTGTAATAACCAGCCATTATATGATTTGTATGTACATATAGAAAGAAATCCGACTTTCGTGACAGAGTGGCAAGAACTATGACTGCCACACAGAAGGTCCCGGGTTCAATTTCCGGTGATGACAGTGTGATTCTCACACTGTCTTTGGTCTAGTGTAGAATTCACGTTAAAATAAAAAAAGCGATGTATTATCTACCTATCACATATCGTGAGAATCAACAGATTAAAATTTGCTTACAAGTAATTGGGTTCAAATATATAAATGTGAAAAGCAATGGAAAACTATTATATCAAGTTAAAAAGCATTCCAAGAACCAGCAAAAATTTACACTTTGGTGTAAGCCAATCCTATGTATGTATTATATTAAAAATAGCGAAGAAGAATTAGTGAAGGTGGTGCGAAGGATGATGTTATGAACAAAATAACGAATGGATCCTTAAGATGGTTTGGACACATGGAAAGAATGAATGAAGAAAGAATGGTTAAAAAATTATATGTTAACGTTTTAAATGGAATTAGAAAAAGAAGAAGACCGAGGAAAACGTGGCATGATTAAATAAATCAAATATTGAATGTCGTCCATGTGAGGAGTCAGAGAAATAGACGCGCGTGCATTACACGATGTATGAATGTTGAGTCAACGAGAGAAATATGTCAGGGAAGAAAAGTGTAGCAGTCCATTCTTTCTGCCTTCCCCTTCGGCGAGACAGCGTTAGTGAGTTAGTTATGATATTGAAAGATAATAAAATTTAGTACAAATTAAATAAAAATACCTTGTATTGAAAGCACAGAAATAGAAACAAAAAACAAATTTCGCCACATTCTGTTCAAGTTGGACATTTTTTCACAGATTTAAAAAAATATAATTTGTAAGTGCACAAATGTACTTCTAGATGTATGAAGATAAATATCACGTTTGAAACAAATGGGTTTGTATATTTTTGGATAACCCACAAAAAGATCAATGCGATCGCAGGTTTTTGTTGTTAGTGATTATGCGATTTAGATACGATAAGTTATTGGTGAAAACAATACACCACTAATCCATATAAACCTGTACAATTTTTATTGAATAACATTTGCAAACAAACAATCATCACCCCGTTTCCCCATAGGGGTAGGCAGAGAGAATGGACCGCCACACTCAGTGGCGGTACTCCCATAGAAGCCCAGAAGCCCGGCTTGCGTAAGAAATTTTGTATCGAAACTCCTAAATCTAAGTAATAATGGCCCCGCATAAACCAACAACCCACCAAATCACATTTCAACAATGTTCACATTAGACGTAAGATGAATAGCCACAAGAGTTGAACCTCTGTAAGCCAGAAGACGTTTTGATTCAAAATTTGTTACGCAAGCCGGGCTTTTGGGCTTCTATGGGAGTACCGCCACTGGCCACACTACTCTATCCTGACAAAACTCTCTAGATTCCTCCACATTCATACAACGAGTCATACACGTACGTCGATTCCTCCGACTTTTAACATGACCAACCTTTAAAATTGGATTAATTTGGTCATTCCATGATTTCCTCAATCTACCTCGACTCTGTACTCCATTTGCATTATTAACGTACACTTTATTAACCATTCATTCTCCATCTATGCGTTCCATATGTCCGAACCATCGCAGCGATCCTTTCATAATTTTATTCATAACATTTGCAAATAACAAAAGTTAATATAAGTTATCAAATTGTTGGAAATTGCAGAGTCAACTATTTAACTCTGATAAAAAAAAAGAACGGAACAAAATTACATGTATGTTAAATATGTTTCAAGGTCATAGTGGAAAAGTAAGACTTGAAAAAATATTGTTGATTTCCCATAAAATATTCAGCACTGCATAGATTTTTCCCAAATTTTCATTTAAAGATAATATTATATTAACCTTAATTAACCTTAATTATCATTTAAAGATAATATTATATAAACCTTAATGCACCTTAATTATCATTTAAAGATAATATTATTTTAACCAAATTATCATTTAAAGATAATATTATAATATTAACAGCAATGGTACAAAGAAGTATGTTCTTATATCACGCGTGTGATATGACTTAATTATATAAATTTGGTACTACAAATTATTTGATCTTTAAATGTCACCTCTAGAAGCTAATATCTAATAAACTTGGACTTTATTTTTATAAAAAAAATAATATAATTCACTTCAAACTCTAGTGACACAACCAGTAAATAATAACGAGCTTTTCAAATGACCTGAAATATGTGTTAATTAAAATAATTGTAAAAAATCATGAATTACATCTGTAACAATAAAAATTAAAATGAAATTAAAACAATACAGCGCTTCTGAAAACTTGGCACCAGACATGCTTCCCATACTCGTTATCTTTTACCGGTACCTACATTTTACTAAAACAATAATACAAAATCGTCTCTTTAAAACTTAATTTAAGTAATGGACTATGTCTGGAGAACATATCGAAAATTGGACTTAAAATAGTTGTTTAATTCATATTCTTTAGTTTTTTAATTTTTATTTTTAATAAACAATTATAAAGACCACTTGTTAAATAATGTATCTTTATAATAACATGTTAACAAATTGTAAAAACTGTTTTTGTAGAGACATTATTTTAAGCCCTAATATTCAAATTAACGTTATGCGTCGTATTTTCTGTTTCAAAACATAAGCATTATCTCAATATTAAATATTTTTATTATATTCATTTCATTTCTCGGCGCTACATCCCGGTGTGGAACTTGGCCTTCTCCACAACGGTATGTCTCTGGCCTTCTCTCTCCATTCCCCAGCTTCTTCCATTTTCTCCAAATCTTCTTCCAAGCAATCCGCCCATCTTTTCGTCGGTCTGCCTCTTGGTCTCTTTTCGCAGGGTACCCATCTGGATATATAATTTGTCGTGTTCTATCCTCTGGCATTCTTTCCACATGGCCAGCCCACCGTAGGCGTTGAGACTTACAGAAGCTCACTACTGTTTCCTGGTTAATCAGTACTTCAAGTTCAAGGTTTCTTTTCATTCTGTAAGTCCCATCCTCCAGCGTGGGTCCAAAAATTGTGTACGAGTATAATGAATATTAGTATTAATCTAAATAAGCTTGAATAAAAATGTGAATTTTTTTATGTATACTATTGTATATTTCATATTTGTTAATATTAATATTTAGTAATTTATTATATTACATAAAGTTAATATTTAAGGATTAATTTTACCTAAATAGAGATGAAGATGTAAATAGTTTTTTTTTGGAAACAGAATATGGTGGCCGAGGCGTTTACAGGACTTATGACCATTTATGTTGTTAACATAAAGCGGTAGCTTAACCCAACCAATGACAGGTCATAAGTCCTGTAAACACCTCCGCCACCATATTCTGTTTCCAAAAAAAAACAATTCCTTAAAAATGATGAACCCGCAATGGGTAAAATCCAGTATTTGTCTACAAGTATTTGTATACATTAAAAAACAAGTTAATATTTGTTTACTGTTTTGTCAAAAGAGTTCTATAATATACAATTTACTTTGAATACATTAATAACAAATCCACTCAAAAATAATCTCGTAATCTTTTTAGTTTTTATTCACTATTTTTCATTTTCTTTAAATCGTTTTACTATCCCTTGCGTATTCTTCTCATGGCACGTGGTAATCAATCATTGTTTCGTTTTATTTTTCAGCAAGAAATAGGATTCGATCGTGAACAGACTGCCATGTGCATGTCAGCTACAGCTGCGATGGACATCGTGGGACGTCTGACGATTCCAATCTTTACTGACAAATTCAAGATATCAAGCAGAATCACGCTACTCTTCGGATGCATCACTCTGGTACTATCTAGACAGAGTAAGTTACATTTTTTGCAATCTTCATTTGAACTTCTATTTCATTTACGAAATAATATTTAGCTTTAGAAATATATCTGAATACATCACAATACATTAAATCATGAAAAGGAAATCATTTCTGATATAGCATTCGCAGTAATAAATATATTTTTGATCCAAATAAGCTCGAATAAAAATGTTAAATTTGTTATGCACTATAGTATATTTCGTGGTTGTTAATATTGATAAATTCATTCAAAATTACATTCCTAAATTGATATTTATATTGTTTCTAGAACAATTTTAATCACTTTTTTCCACCTGTTCTTCTGGTTTCGACTAGTTTCAATGGCATTCTGCCATCTTCTGGATGATGCGATTATAACAGCGACAGCTGAAACTGGTTGATACTATGAGAATAAGTGAGATTTAAGTTAATATTTAATATATAACATAGATTTTAATACAGAATGGTGTTCTTGCACCGACCCTTATATATGGAAGCGAAGCATGGAACTGGGAAAAGAAGGATGAAAATAGAATAAATACAGTGGAAATGAGATATCTTAAAAGTATGTGTGCAAAATCTGTGTATGATAGAGTATCTAATAAAAATTTAAGATGTTAATGCGGTGCGAATGAAAGTGTTATTAACAAAACAATGAAATGACCATTAAGATGGTTTGGACGTATGAAAATAAAGTATGGTATAGAACGTTAATGATGTAAATGGAACTAGAAATAGAAGAAAACCGAGAAGAACGTGGTATGATCAAATAAATAAAATATTGAATGTCGGCCACGCGAGGAGTCGGAGTAATCGACGTGCGTGCATGGCACGATGTATGAATGTTGAGGAAAGAGTGAAGTGTGTCAGGAAATAATTGTGTGGCAGTCCATTCTTTATGTTGGCTAGTTAATTAGTTTGTTTAGTTTACATAGATTTTAAATAATTAATACGAATGAAAACGTCAGTTTTCTTGAAGTTTTATTATATGTTATGGGAATGACATATTTCGCCCTTCTACGGCATTATCAAATGTATTATTAGTAGTTTTAGTAGTTGTAGTACTATCAGTAGTATTAATAGTGGCATGAGTAGTAGGAGAACTAAGGCATTATCAAATGTATCATTAACATTTGATAATGCCTTAGAAGAGCGAAACATGTCGTTCCTATAAAATATAATTAATCTTCTAGAAAACTGACGTATATATTCGTATTAATTATTTAATATGGAGTTTACATCATTGTTCTAGTAACAATAAATACATAGATTTTACTATTATTTTAAATTAATACTTTTCATTATACTTATTACAGTTTTGTGCCTGCAATACAAGTACATCGCAATAATCCTTGCATCAGGACTTTGCGGATTCTTCCGTTCCACTATCGCTGTGAATCAGAACCTCACCGTATCGGAGTACTGCAAGGAGGACGAGGGCAAGCTGCCGGCGGCTCTGGGCCTCAACATGGTCACGAAGGGAATCTCCATAATCACTTTCGGACAGCTGTTAGGCTGGATTCGGGACTACACCGGAAGCTATTACATCTGCATCTACGCTCAGAATTTTTTGCTCGGTCTCGTTGTTCTCTTCTGGACCCCTGAACTATTATACACTTATATAAATGACAAGAATAGGTGACAATAGATCAAACATTAGAATACCAAATTGTTTTTAGTTTTTTTTTTTGTAATTTAACAACAACAACAACAACAACAACAAACCATCACGCCGTATCCCCGCAGGGGTAGGCAGAGGGAATGGACCGCCACACTACTCTATCCTGGCAAAACTCTCTAGCTTCCTCCACATTCATACAACGAGTCATACACGCACGTCGATCCTCCGACTTCTAACATGACCAACCTTTAAAATTTGATTAATTTGGTCATGCCATGTTTTCCTCGGTCTGCCTCGACTTCGTACCCCATTTACATCATGACGTATACTTTCTTAACCATTCTTTCTCCATCCATGCGTTCCATATGTCCGAACCAACGCAGTGATCCTTTCATATTTTTTTTCATAATACCTTCTTCCGCTCTACATTCCTTTCTTATATCAGCATTTGAGATTCTGTCGTATATCGTTCTACCACACATACGTCTTAGGGACCTCATCTCTACCGCATTTATTCTACTCTCATCCTTCTTCTGCCAGTTCCATGCTTCGCTTCCACACATTAGGGTTGGGACCAGAACTCCATTGTGAACGGCCGTTTTCGCTTTCATTGATAAATTCTTGTTTCCTATAACTATTTTTAAAGCTCAATTCACTTTGTTACCCGCACCAACCCTTCTTTCGACGTCACTATCCGTTCGGGCATCTGCTGTGAACATGCTACCTAAATACACAAATTCCCTCACCTGTTCCAAGTTCTCTTCGTTCACACTTATATTACAAACTGTCATTCTCGACACCAAGACTTGTAATTCGTCCGCACTATCCGCAACGAGAACGGCATCGTCCACATAAAGATTTAAAAAATTGTAATTTAAAAAAATATATAATATATAACAGTTATGATAGTAAAGATACGCAAAAATATCATATATATTTTCTATCGATATTAAAAACGCTGACGAAACTCGTCTAATAATTCTATAAGCAATGTGCGAAGATTATGACGGATGATTGGACAACAACAACAACAAACCAACCTCTTCTTCGTGGTTTTGTGGGAATGCTGAGGGCCTTTTGGATAATGTGTTCGCTGTCTCTTCGCATCTCATGACAGTTCCACCGGAGTCGAATTTACCTGAATTTTTCCGTTATTGGGGCAACCTTAAAGCTACCCCTCACGTATTCGTTCCTTACGTGGTCCAGCCTTGTGACTCCAAATACGCCAAATTGTGACGCAAAATAATATAAAATACAATGGTGTAAAATAAAATAAAATAACTTAACAAATAATGTTCTGTTAAGATAATGTACCGATTTGATTTGATTTCATGACTATATATTATTCAATAAGGGCTTTTAACACTAAATTCCAAATATATTCATAATTTTATATGATAATTTTATTATTAACTAACTAACTAACTAACTAACCATCACGCCGTCTCCCCGGAGGGGTAGGCAGAAAGAATAGAACGCCACACTGTTCTGTCCTGACATACTTCTATCGATTCCTCTACATTCATACATCTCTTCATGCACGCACGTCGATTTCTCCGACTCCTCACGTGTCCGACATTCAATATTTGATTGATTTGATCGTGCCACGTTTTCCTCGGCCTTCCTCTATTTCTAGCTCCGTTCACGCCGTTAACATATACCTTCTTTACCATTCTGTCTTCACTCATTCTTTCCAAGTGTCCAAACCATCTTAATGACCCTTTCCTTATTTTGTTCATAACACTTTCATTCGCACCACATTCACTTCTTATACTTGCATTTGTCACTCTATCATATACAGATTTGCCACACATTCGTCTTAGAGATTTTATTATTTGAATATTAAAATGCATTTTGTGATCGATATGTGTTATTTCGCGAATTTTCGTAGTCACATGTGACGTAATATATGTTCCACGGCATTTATTGCTTTTGTTAGCAGACATATTCATCAAGCTGCGTATGTAAAATGAAATTGCTTCAGCGTATTATCCAATGACAAGCAGCAGCGCGTCGTGTAAAGTACACCCGACGAGCTCGTATCATTGCGTTAGCCCAAATTGCTCGAATTCCGTTTATTTCGAATTTCGAAAAACGCTGAAATGTGCCGCTCGAATAATGTCTGACTTTATGAAACATTTTTTTAAAGTCACAACAGAACTTTTGTTACATTTATGTAAATGCCGTGTTTTTATCATCCCTTTCGACACCCCTCCTTCGATTTGCCCGTTTTCTGGAGTCTCGTCTATGGCCTATAAAAAATGCATAATGATTTTTTGTTCAATGGGTTTCGTTTAAATTAATATTATTTTAGATTGTTATGAAACTTAAATTTAAAATTTAAGCGTAGTTAATTTACTAACTAACTAACTAACTAACCATCACGTCGTTTCTCCGAAGGGGTAGGCAGAGAGGATGGATCGCCACATTGTTCTATCAATATTTCAGTAATTGATTAATTTGGTTATGCCATTTCTTCCTTAACCTTCCTTGACTTTTTTCCATTCACACTACTTGTATATTTCTTTTTAACCATTCTTCCCTCATCCATTCGTTTCATATGTCCAGACCATCTTTGTGAGCCTTTCTTGATTTTATTCATCACGCATTCATCCGCTGTACATTCCTTTCTTACTTCATCATTAAAAATTCTATCATACATTGTTTTTCCGCACAGCCTTCTTAGTGACCTCATCTCTACGGCGTTTATCCTGCTTTCATCCTTCTTTTGCCAGCTCTAAGCTTCACTTCCACACATAAGGGTCGGGACTAGAACTTCATTGTGCACTGCCATCTTTGTTTCAGTCGGTATATTTCTATTTGCGGTAATGACTTTGAGTGCACCATTTATTTTGTATATACGAGTATATAACGAAGATATTATCTGTGTGCAGGTATAAACGAAAAAATTGTAGCAAATAGACCTTCTATTTAATATAGAAAAACTCAGATATTTATTGGATGTTTTGTTATGATATAATAGATCATTATGATACGCCTTGTTGGAGTATTACTGAGTAACCACATTTAGTTATGGGTCATCAGGTGAAACATGTTGCTTTCCAATAATTTCTTGAATTTCGTACATTCAGGAAATGCACAATTTTATAATGGGGTCTCTTCACATTTTTTTATTAAACTAACTAACTAACTAACCATCACGCCGTCTCGCCGAAGGGATAGGCAGAAAGAATGGACTGCCACACTTTTCTGCCCTGACATATTTCTCTCGCTTCCTCAACGTTCATACATCGTGTCATGCACGCGCGTCGATTTCTCTGACTCCTCACATGGCCGACATTCAATATTTGATTTATTTGATCGTGCCACGTTTTCCTCGGTCTTTCTCTATCTCTAGTTTCATTTACATCATTAACATATAATTTTTTTAACCATTCTTTCTTCATTCATTATTTCCATATGTCCAAACCATCTAAATGATCCTTTCATTATTTTGTTCATGACACCATCATTCGCACCGCATTCACTTCTTATATTTTTATTCGACACTCTATCATACACAGAGTATCTACACGTTCGTCTAAGAGATCTCATTTCTACTGCATTTATTCTACTTTCATCCTTTTTTTGCCAGTTCGATGCTTTGCTTCCACACATAAGGGTCGGTAGAAGAACACCATTGTGCACTGCCATTCTAGCTTTTTTGGATAGGTTTTTGTTTGCGATGACAACTTTAGGTGCACCATTCACTTTGTTGCCTGCCCCAACCCTACTTTCAATATCCCTCTCCACTCGCCCATCTCTTGTAAACATACTACCTAAATACACGAACTCAACTACTTACTCCAAATTTTCACCATTCACGGTAATGTTATTTATTATTTTTTCACATTTTTTTATTATTATAGAAAATTGTTAAGAATCGTATTTAAAATAAAACCTATTTTAAAAAACATTTTTATTTTGGGTTATTAATTAATAAAAACTCATTGAAATTTGAAAATATCAGTTGGCGCGAAAACAGTATTTTCAGCCCTTCTTGTATGTGACGTCACTATCGCTAACGCTCCCGTCTATCAGTTAATTGTTACTTTTATTTTTGCACTTTATTAGTAGTTTAAAATATTGTTTATAATCATATCACTCACCACGGCTGCTAAAAAGTATTGTATTAAGTTTATACGTAGAAATACTTTTATTAAAATAACAGAGAAGTTATTTCATCACTTTAAACCGCCAAAGAAATCGAAATGGTTAAAGGTAATGAAGAGAGATTTGAAGAAGAATAAAACGTTATCAGCTTCAAGTTGTCTTCATTGCTATGAATATAATTGAATCTAACTACTCAAACATTATTCTATAAATATATAATAAATAACAGTCATTTTAGGCCCAGTACAAATATGTGCCAATACAACTTAACTTCGAAGTAATTTCGTTAAATGTTAGAACATATAAATATAATGTTTTTCTTTGGCGAAATCAGGGTGAACGTTAATTTACAATTTATTAAAAAAACTATTTCATCAACATCATCAGCCGTCTGTCATCCACTGCTGAATGTAGGCCTCTCCCAAAGCCCGCCACCGCCCTCTATCTATTGCCGCTCCCATCCATCCATGTCCAGCAATCCTCTTCAGATCGTCGGTCCAGCGGGTAGGGGGACGTCCAATTCTACGGAATCCTGTTCGCGGTCTCCACTCCAGAACTCGTCTTCCGCATCGGCTGTCGGTTCTCCGACAGATATGGCTAGCCCACCGCCACTTCAGTCCGCCTCAGCCACATCAGTCACCTTGGTTTGTTGTCGAATAAATTCGTTTCTAAATCTGTCCCTCAAGGTTATTCCAAGCATGGCTCTTTCCATGGCGCGCTCGGCAACCTTGAATCTGTAGACTAGACCTTTTGTCAATGTCCACGTCTCGGCTCCGTACGTCATGACTGGCAAAACGCACTGGCTGAAGACTTTAGTCTTGAGGCATTGTGGTATTTTGGAAGTGAAAACATGACGTAATTTCTCAAATCCGTCCAACCCAACTGAATTCTTCGGTCGGCTTATTTCTCGAAATTGTTTCGTCCTAATTATATGATTTTTTGATTCTCATTTTTGATCTAAATTATGCAATTTATTTTAATTTTTAAACCGCAATTTATACACATCATTACAGTTTTATTTAGAAATAATAACAGTTTTTGTTTGAAAGTGAAATGTCAAAACGCATTATCTGTCAACAGGCGCCAATACGCGTACGAATACGTAAAAGTAAAGGTTACGATTTTACGTTTTCTTTTAAATTTAAATGAATTAAGATGAATGCTGGCCAAAAAAGGAAGCCATACTGAACTTTATCAAATAGTTTAATAAAATAAATATATTATTATTTGCTTTAGATCAAACATCACGATATTCAGCATTAAAAAAATTATGTTTTACTTATGAAATAAACCCATTTTAACAACATTGATTTAAGACAAATTATTAGACTGTCTTTGTAAAAATTCAGCATAAGTCAAGTTGAGTATGTATACATTAGAAATAAAAACACAAATATTTACTGTAATATATACGAAATTTAAACGAGTTGTGTGACCACGTTGCAACGTTTTTTGTTTTGATATTATATGTCTGAATTGTGACGTCATACACCGCTAACCAATCGGAAGAATTTAAAAATGTTGATATTTTTAAACATAAAATTATGTATGGAAACATGAATTTTATGAATTAAAAAAAATACCATTAAGATCAGAAAAAAAAGTCTACATATTCTATATAAATTCAAACATATCCCTCCTTAGTGCGAAGTTCCCATTGAGATTTTACAAAAATTGACTCTTTCTCTAATATCTAATAAGATTTTTCCACTCAAAGAGACTTAATTGGTTCTTAGAAACGGCGTGATGGTTAGTTACATAGCTTGTTATACATATATTTTTTACTATGATGTATCGTTTAATTACCATTTTTTATTTAATACGAGAATCTAACATTTATATTGACACGTGTGTCCGGAGTAAATGAATAGATTATTATCTTCAAAAAATAATTTGCACCGCAAAAACTTGAAATTGGGTCGCATAATATATCCGACGTCACATTTCTACCTTTATAATCTGGCAATAATATTTTTCCCCTGACAGTGTCACGGGTATTAGGGCCTAATTTCCCTGCCGGCCGTCAGCCGGACCTGCCCCAGCCAGGGCCGGCTGTCACTCACGGGCCGCCGCCGTCCGCCACTCCGATATATTGACACTGGGTATTTTTAACATGGTCAATTATTTAGACCTACTGAAGAGCTCAGCGTATTCAGGATAATTGAGTTAGATAATTAAAAAGGGGTTATGAGAAAAAATAATCCCTTTGAGTTAAGCGTGTTTTTTAATCCTGTTTATTTACCTTTAATACATCAGCGTTTAAATTCACACTTTGTACAAGTGATGGGTTCTAAAATCATCATAAATATTTTAAGCGTAATAAAAATAATGTATAGTTTTTAGTTACTTAACCTATACGAAATTGAATAATCATTCCATAAACCAAAAAAAATAGTTTTGATTTATATATATGTATGTGCTCTCTTTATATAATAAAAATATAAATATAAATAAATAGTTGCCTTCGCTCAATATTCAAAATCTATTGGCCCCTAACAGTGTCAAATGCCGCTCTGTGGACTATGACAGGCGAAAAGCCAATTAGAGAACAGGTCGCTAGACGCAAATGGCAGTGGATCGGTCACACTCTGAGACGGAACCCAGCCTGCATCGCTCAGGGTGCACAAGACTGGTCCCCTATGGGGGGAAAGAGAAAGCGAGGCAGACCTAGAGCCACTTAGGCGGCAGGCCTCACTTGGGATGATGTTAGGCATCAAGCATGCGATAAAGTCGGGTGGAGAAGGTTCCTTGAGGCTCTATGCACCACGGAGGTGCGACAGGACAAAAAGAAGAAGAAGAATGTGCTCTCTTTAAGTACAATGTACCGCTGGCTTTTTTTTCATTTGTAATCCTATATATATAAGGTTATATTAAAAACATGTTACTATTATTATTACACTGAAATATGTGAAGACTTCTTCTTCCTAGCCTTCACTCCACTGCTGGATATAGGCCTCTTCCATCTGTCTTCATTTTTCTCTATCCTGTGCCGCTTCAATCCATTTTTTCCCGGCGACCACAGCAATATCGTCGGCCCATCTCTTCTGTGGCCGACCGACCCCCCCTTTTGTTTTACCATAGCCTTCACTTTATACTTTGGGAGTCCATTTTGAACTTGCCTGTCTGGCTACGTGTCCTGCCCATTGCCATTTCAATTTTTCTATCCGATCCATGATATCAGCGACTTTTGTTCGGCGTCTGATTTCTGTATTTGTAATTCTCTCACTCAGACTTATCCCTAACATTTGCCGCTGCATGGATCGTTGCGCGCATTTCAATTTGTGGACAGTATTTATGGTCAAGGACATTGTTTCCAAACCATTTGTCATCACAGGCAAGATGCATGCTTCGTAAGCTTACTTTTTAAAATTAATGAGGATATCCTTGTTTCTCATATGTCAAGACTAATAAAGACTAATTAGTGGATAAAATATGGTCATTATTCGTGAAATTTAAAAAAGTGCTTTAATTTTACTTAAGGAAGTACTTTTAAAACCAAGTTATCAATGATAAGGCATTGCAAAAAACCGAAATAATTTTTATATCATGTTAATAAATGCTTTGCTACTGCAGCCTAAATTCTACGCATTGGTTTGTAGCAATATCTTGCACTTCGTCCTCTACTGCTCTCGGTCTTTTGTGGCCCTTTTCAGCTCAACATATGAGATGCAGTTAAAATCCTTGCATACCTCTGTCAGATACTATATTATGCTATGAATGAGACCCTAATGGCACATTATGTGGTATTTTACTTGATTTTGCTTGCTGCATAAATCGCTTAATTTTGTACTGGTTAAAGACAGATTTGTACTGTTAACTATTTTAAAATGTAATCAACATTTTGATACATTTTAGTAACCCAACACACTACATGGAAGTTTTTTTAAAAGTTATATTTTTTTATCTAGACGTACATAGATGGTAACCTACCGCTTACCCGAGGTTGTTATAGGACGCAGCGGCACCCTTTTCCTCAGCTTTGCTAATGCAATCCCATGGCCCATCCCTCATCCATGTAGGACTTACGTGAACTGGGGAATGCAAAAAGAGATTGAGGAACCCATATTTAATCTAATGTAATTCTATCTTCTATGGCCCAATCTTACAAAACAAAACCAATCATGGTACGTGATTATAAAATATAAATATAAAATCTTATTAAACTGTTAATGAATACACTTTATTTTTTGTATCGCAATTGTATTTAATAAAATACACAAAATATTACGCAATAACTAACTCAATTTCAGCAAGAACTTCAAAATTATATCAAAGAAATTATTCAAATTGACATAGGAACAAATACACATAAAGATTAAAAAAATCACGAAAATTTGACATTTGGTATATTATTGTAACACCTAATGATGTCAACATTGGTTGATGAAACAGCTGTCGCGTAAAATAAAATACAATTGTGATATAAAAAACAAAGTTTATTCATTTTAAAATATTAAGGTATCATAGTTTTTCGGCCAAAACAATGGACTAAAATCTTATTACCTAATACAGAATTACTTGATTCGTGGAACATAAATTTAATAGTCAATATGTGCACCATCTAAAAAGAACATTTTGTGTTAAATTATTTTTATTTTGTTATTTTATTTTATATGATTTGTTTTAGATTTATTTTTTGTGTGTTGGACGATCGAAGTGTGCGCGGGAGATGCCTATTGGTGGCGACGAGGTTCGCAACCCATCACACCACGTCTCCCGCGGGGCGAAATGAGAAGGATGGAGTGCCGCATCAGTAAAAGTGTGACAGTCCATTCTTTCTGCCTACCCTTTCGGGGAGACGGCGTGATGGTTAGGTAGTTAGTTAGTTTAGAATTACTTTCACACGTTCGCCGTAATAATTTTTTAGAAAGATGTTTACTATTGTTATTTTATTCTGCAACAGAAATATTACAATATTAATTATAACATATTTTATCGGGACATATAACGTAATCAATCTGTGACAATAAGCCGGAGTCCTGTATGACAGTATCGAAATTAACCGGATATGAGTTTTGATCACAATCCCTCTACCCTTTGACAAACCACCCTCCAACCCGTACGTCCAGTAATCTGCCCCATTGTAAAGTGACACCGCGCAGATTTCAGTAATTAAAGCCAACAATCGCATGCGTGTAAGTAGATATAATCTGTCATAATTTAGAGTTTTGCTGTCGTCATTTGTGTGACTTCGGAACATTTAATTTATGTATTCACGACTAAGCTATTTATAAATATTTTACCAATAACAAAGGGAATAAAATATAATTAAATTATTACATATATAAAATAAAATATTCTTTTTTTTTCAACCATGTAATTGTTATAATGCCAACTAGTTTACTTTACTAGACAAGTCTGTCGATGCCAACGAGCCTGGCGAAACCGGTCGCTGTCGAAATAAAGACAAAAGTGAAAGTAGTTAAAAGACATCGTGTTATTTTTGTTAACTTTTTACAATTTATATCACTGTTCTTTCCACTTTTAAGTTTATTTCTCTCGACATGTTTCGACGGCTTTATACCTTTATCATCGGGAGAACGATATTAACTCGTTAAACACTTTAGATTTATCAATAATCATTTTCCATATATTTTAATTTCGTTTTGATATGTATTCTATAATATTTGCTTGCGTCTTTGAACAGCAAAATTTTGCATTATTAATCGAAATAAAACGTAATGTTTAATATTTAATGTAAATTGAAACAGACATGTGAATTCTGGTGTTTGGATATTAACATATATACAACTTCCAAAAATTCGTCAGACATGGTGGTCCTAAGAAAGGTGGAATGGGGAATGTTGTAATTACATAAAGCGTGCGCTTAACCCAACCAATGACAGGTCATAAGTCCTGTTAACACCTCGATCACCATATTCAGTTTCCGGTTTGCATCTTCGTCTCTATTGAGATAAAATTAATCCTTGAATTGATAACCCGCAATGGGTAAATAAAATCCAATATTCGTCTACAAGTATTTGTATACATTCAAAATGTTGGAATACAGTGACTCCATAATGAATAAATACGTTAGGTACATCGCAACTTCAAGGAAAGAGACAGTTTTCCCGCCATTTTCAGGACACGGTGACAATGTTTTACACAATATCTGGCGGAAGTGCAGGGCCCTGTGCCGGAAGCGAGCTCACACAGGGAACTCTGCGCGGGAAATCCCCCACTTCACCGGGGACAAGACAACTCGTTAAAAGTTTATGTAGGAAACGTTACGCATGAAAGAGGATTTCATTTTTAGACTTAATGTTCCAGCGTTTGCATATCTAGACACCTTTAATTTACCCACAACACACACGATAATAAAAAAATGTACTACTGTAATAAAAAAAAATAGAGTGAATTTTTTATTTAAACTACGCGGGCTCTTTGACTCTGATTAATATTTGTTTAGGTTGGTAGTACTGTCACTGATATCTGTGTCAAATTTCATGTCAATATCTGAATTTTTTTCAATAGTTAGTGTTTTGTGAACGATAAAACGTTACTTGAGCGATTTTGACAATGTCTAATTTCGTTGAGCAAAGAAGTTGCATTAAATTTTGATTGCAGAATGAAATTTCTGCTGCAGAAACGTTGAAAATGTTGAAGACGTGGTACAAACATTTCAAAGAAGGCAGAGAAGGCGTTGAAGACAAAAATCACATTGTATGACCATCAACATCAACAATAAGAGATCTCGCTGATACTGTTAACATTCATTTGGATTAATCCAGACCATTTTGAAAGATGTTTTGTGCCTTAAAATAGTGAAATCTCGTTTGGTGCCAAAAAGACTATTTTTTTGGAAAAACAGCGTCGCACTGTCTGTGAAACAATGCTTTGTGGCAGGATAAAATAAAATGGATGATAACTAGAGATGAGACTTGGATCTATGCATTCGACCCGGAAACAACCGACCAATCAAGTAAATACCATCCAAAAGGTGAGTCAAGACCAAAAATATTGCGCCAAAATCGTTCAAAAATCAAGTTCATGTTAACAGTTTTCTTCGATTATCAACGTGAACCTATTCGCAAAAAGAGACCAGAATTAAGGGCAGATAATTCTAGTTTTTCGCAAACGCATATTCTACAACCATCGTATTTTTCTGATTTAGCACCGTGTGACTTCTGGCCATTCTCTAAGCTTAAGAGACCACTCCGGGGACACCATTTTGACAAAATTGAAGAGATAAAAATCGAAACGCCGCGCGCTTTAAAGGCCATTCCGAAAATCTACTTTAACAATTGTTTCGAAGATTTTAAAAATCGTTGGCATATGTGTATTGTATCGAGAGGGGAGTACTATGAAGACAATGACATAGATTTAGAAGAATAGTAATAAACAATTTCACTTTATTTTTTTATCACAGTAGTATTTATTGTTTCATGAACAGTGACGTAAAATTCCATATTAAATAATTAATACGAATGAAAACGTATATTTTCGAGAAGGTTTATTATAATTTATGAGAATAACAGGTTTGGCTTTCTAGGGCATTATCAAACATTTGATAATTCCTTAGAAAGGCGAAATACGTCATTCTCATATATTATAATATTATAAAACTCGTAGAAAACAGACGTTTTCATTCGTATTTATTATTAATTTAAAAATATATTGGGTATTCCGGAGAGTTCGGTTCGTTTTTTTGTATAAAAATCGCATTTATTTGAATGGTTAATAAAAATAGATTCATTAGATTAATCAAAATATGTTTCATTGTTAGCCACTACATTTTCCCATCTTTTTGGCAATAGATGGATCCCGCGTAGAAAAAACGCCTCGTCTTTTGAGACAATCCAGGCATCAACCTAATTCTTGACTTCTGCATAAGAATGGAAGTGTTGCTCTTTAAAGGCATGCGCCGTGGATCTGAACAAGTAATAGTCCGATAGTGCCACGTCTGGTGAATAAGGCGGGTGCGGTAAAATCTCTCAACCCCCATTTTGTATGCAGCTTTTGACCGCGATTGCGATGTGAGGTCGAGCGTTGTGGTTTTGAAGTATTAGCTTGCTGTGCCTGTTGCCCCATTCCGGTCGATTTTCAGCCAGTGCCTGCATTAATCGCATTAGTTGTCGTCGGCAGATTTCCCCCGAGACCGTTTCACCCGGTTTGAGGAGTTCATAATGCACCAAACCTCTCTCTTCCCACCATATGCAAAGAATTACTTTGATAGCATGAATATTCCGCTTCAGCGTTGCTGTTGACTTCGATGGGACGGGTGTGCCACTGCTAGCACGGTATTTATTGGGGGTAGGATTATCGTAACTTATCCATTTCTCGTCTCCCGTAATGATACTTTAGAGAAACTACTTTCTGTTCTGCCTTGCCTGCAGTTATTCGCACGTCTAAAATCGCCTTTTAATGTCTCTTGGCTTCAGGTCATGTGGCAACCAATTGCCTTACTTTTAGATCATTCCAATGGTCGTTAAACGATCATTTACTATTGACACACCAACATTTAATGATTTCTGCCAGTTGTTTTGTATTCGAGTTGGAACTTTGTCGAGTTAATTCTCCAATTCCTCGTGTTTAAACTTTTTCGGTCATCCAGGAAGATCTTTGTCGTCAACGCTAAAATCACCAGCTTTGAAACGTCTTGAACATTATCTGTATAATTTATTCGCTAGGGAATGATTGCCATAAACTTTCACAAGCATTTTATGCACCTCAGCTGCACTCTTCTTCCAATTAAAACAGAATAGCAGAACTTCCCGCAATTGATCACGAAAGTCGACATTTTAAGGAGCGATAAAACAAATGTTGTTGTGACAATGACAAATATGTGAGAACTGAACTTAATTGGCAGATACTTAGGCTTACAAAAAAATTGCCGCCAGATTTGAATGCTTGAAGCAGGCAGAGCCCTCTGTTGTAAAACCGACCGAACTTTCCGAAACACCTAATTTATACAATGTTCTTGTACAGAATAAAAATGTAAAAATAATTCATTCAGGATATGTATTAAAATGACTTGAAATTCTCACTTGTATGGAAGTGAACCAGACATCTGGCAAAAGAAGGATTAAATTAGAATAAATGCGGTAGAAATAAGATCTCCTAGACGAGTGTGTGGAAAATTTGTACATGGTAGAGTATCAAATGCAAGTATAAGAAGTGAATGCGGTGCGAATTAAAGTGTAATGAACAAAATAATGAAAGGATCATTGAGATTGTTTGGACACATGGAAAGAATGAATGAAGAAATAATGGTAAAGAATGTATATGTACCTAAACGAAGTAAACGTAGCAAGCTATCAAATATTAAAAATCGGCCATATGAGGAGTCAAGTAGTCGTGCATGACAGGAAGTATGAATGTTGAGGAATCGAGAGAAGTATGTAAGAAAAAAACAGTTTGGCGGTCAATCCCTTATGTCTACCACTTCTGGGAGACAGTGTGAAACTTAGGTTTTTTTTTTTATCATTTCCGCTAAGGTGGCGTTTTACAGCTTTTTATATTTACGTACCTTCCAGCAGGGTATATCCCACCACGACCCTTCCATTCATTCAAGTCTCGTATGTGTATAGAAATAATTAATGTTTCTAAAGTTTATTCAATGAATGACGTTCGCGTGTACATAATCATATACCATATTCAAATTTTATTTACAACTAGCTGACCCGGCGAACATTGTACCGCCTCAGAATCAATAAATGTTGTGTTAACTTATTAGATGAAGTAAATTCAATTAATGTGCCAAAATTAGGATGAAAAGCATTTTAATTACATTGAAATGAATGTAATTCACGTAGCTAGGGATTTGCTTTATTGAAGCGAATCGAAATGATTCGCATAGCATTTTTGCACTACTTTCTGTTAAACTATTATATTTGTTGGATGAGTTACACTCTGGTCGATTACCTTCATTGAAGCACCTTGTGGTATAAGACATTTTTAGTTCTGTTGTCAGGTGCGAGAACGAACAAAGATGATGCTTTGCGGACACGTGAACATGCTACGTACAATTGACCGTGAGAGAAACATTGATTTTCTAGATTCAGACCACAAAAAGCCAAGGATTGGCCTTGTGATTTGTGAATCGTCATGGCGAATAAATCATAGCGCCACAGAGTCAATGATTTGAGGCAAGCGTTTATTTTATCGGCAGCGGTTGATTTTGGAATGACTGGTAGTGTTTGGCGGAAATCGCCAAATAGTTCAATCATTGCGCCTCCAAATTTTTTTGATTCATTGCGCAGATCTTTCGTTGTTCAATTGAATGCTTCCAATGTGCGTTTGTTTGCCATTGTGCATTTATCCCATGTGATTATTTTACTTGCTACCAAAACTTTGGCCATTTCCGAGTGTTTCCAGCCGTTCCCAATCTTGCATGTCGGTTTTTCAGCCGTTTGAAGATTTAACTGCAATTTCAGCGCTAAATGAGCCATTTGGCATCATTCTAACAAGCAACTGCTACTACAACTTTGGATCTCGTACAAACAGTGGCCAAAATCAATGACATGAGGAATGTCTTCCCAGTTCCACCGGGCGCTTCTACGGAGACAAATCCAACAAATCAATGATCATCAAAATCGGTCGAAACGTTCATGAGTTATAAATGGTGTACCTAACACGACTTTGTTTTATATATTTAGATTATATAGAGAATTCGTAAAATTTCATTTGATACAGTGATGAATAAAGTAATTTATTGTTTCTTGAAAAATATTTTAAAACTCTATATTAAATCATTAATATTAATGATAACATATGTTTGATAATGCCTTAAAAGGTAAAACATGTCATTCCCTTAACATGTAATATAACTTCTAGAAAACAGATGCTTTCATTTGTATCAATATTGAGTTCTTTAAAATTTTTCACTTGTTCATTCCATTTTTAAAATCTTTTTCTTCAGAAATATATGGTATAATCATACATACTATTATTTTCCTATTGTTAGATTTATCCCCCTTGTGTGTGAGGAGGAGTAGGAGTTCTTTAATATTCCCACTAGGCCCAGGATACAGCGTTTAATCGACAGTATTCCTGCCTCTTGAAACATCCCCTAATACTACACGCACATAAACCCTTGCGTCACATCAGAAGACAGGAAAGGATCAGAGATGAATAGAAAAGAAATGCGCTCAATTTGTTTCACATAGTGATGCGTAATACCCCGTTGAAATGCATTTTATATTACATTTTATACAAAAAAACATGAAATAAAAATCGTTCATTTCTTTGAAAGTTAGCATGTGAAGGTAGAGTATATTTGCGTCTCTATTTCTCTATTCAAAACGAAGAAGAGTGTCTCTAAAAATTATTTTAAAATATTTCAGATCAATTCATGTATTTTTCGTATCTATATGTGATATATTATCAGCATTGCAAAGATAATTAGTGCCTCTTTGTTATACTATATGCATTTAGAAAATTAAAACTGATATAAAGTACATATTTAGACATAAAAATGAGATCGCTGAGAAGAAGGTGCGGAATGATAGAACACCGAACGAAGAAATAAGAAAGGGATGTAATGCAAATAAATGCGTCCTATGTAAAAATTAGGAAGGACCACTAAGATGATTTTCGTATTTGCAGGTAAGAATGATTAAAAAGATATACACAAGCAGTGTGAATGAAAAAAAATGGAGAAAGATCTAAAAAACATGACATGACAAAATTTATTAATCAATTACTAAAAGATGACCATGTTCAAAGTCTGAACAATGCGCCAGTTCAAAGTCCGAACAATGGTTTGTTTCTTTTGTAGATATAAAATAATGAACACTTTGTATTTAAGCGCGATATGGTTTTAAATTCGATCCCAACTATTTTTGCTTGAACACAAGCTTCATTAGGTCGAACTATTTATTATATAGCCCTGATGACACTTGGGTACAAGCAAACATAGTTGGGATCAAATACAAAACCATTCCGTGCTTAAATACAAAGTGTTTTATTATTTTATATCTACAAATTTACAATTAAATTTCATGAATTAATCACCCACCATGGGTGAAATCCAGGATTCGTGTACAAGTATAAGTATACATTCACAAAAAATATTTGCAATCATTCTGGTCAATTCTTTGGCATATAGATAGGAGTGATATCTCCAGGCGGCTTCTAAACAATGCGCTAATGGCGATAGCCTTCAAATTGTGTTGATAAAGTAGTTTGCTAAATGCTTAAAATTAATCTCCATAGATGGCGTTAGTGTGTGGATTATATGGATTAATCTTAAAAAGATTAACATATGTAATCAAATCTACATAGATGGCGTATTGAAACTGACATGTGAACATAAGTATAGATTTGTAGCATATATACAACCTCCAAAAAGTTGTCTTACATGGTCATAAAGAAAATAGGTGGAATGGGGAATGTTGTAATTACATTAAGCGTGCACTTAACCCAACCAATGACAGGGCATAAGTCCTGTAAACACCTTGATCAACCAAATTCAGTTTCCAATTTGCATCTTCAATTAAATTTTAATAATATAGTTAATAATAATAAGTTGAAAAAACAGTCAGCGTAAAGTAAGAGCCCAAACGGGTCATGCGGCAAAAGACACATTTTGTTATTCAATTTGTAAAGTTTTCAATAGCATTCTGCGGACGTGACCGGCCATGATTTATGCCCGGGACGCGCGCGTGTCAGGTGCCGCGCCGCGCCGGTTATCTCGGGGATAAAACAATATGCCAGGGTTTTAAATGCCCCACAAAACAATGTGATAATTATGCTTTTTTAAGAGAGCATTATCAACGGTGGTCGCGCGTCCGTGTGTGGGTGGACTCTGCTGATTTATTTGCCTGTGTTTGTGGGAGATATTTATAACATTCCAAACAAATGAAAAAATGTGTTACTCCATTTTTGTACTGTTGTACACACGCGTAATAACTAATAAAGGTATATTTTTAAAGAAGATAAAGGCGATGAGGTTCGCAACCCATCACATCGCGTCTCTCGCGGGGGCGAAAAGAGAAGAATGGAGTGCCGCATCGGTTAAAGTGTGGCAGTCCATTATTTCTGCCTAACTTTTCGGGAGACGGCGTGATGAATAGTTAGATAGTAAGTTAGTTAAGATAAAAGCGTTAACGCTGTGTAATTCTTTTGTTATTTTGGAATAATTTAAAACACTGTATAAGTGCACAATGGTGTTCTTATACCGACCCTTATGTATGGAAGCGAAGCATGGAACTGGCAAAAGAAGGATGAAAGTAGAATACATGCAGTAAAATGAGATCTTTTAGATGAATGTGTGGATACTCTGTGTGTGATAGAGTGTCGAATGAAAATAGATGAAGTGAATGCGGGGCGAATGATGGTGTTTTGAACAAAATAATGAAAGGCTCACTTAGAAGGTTTGGACATATGAAAAGAATGAACGAGAAAAGAAAGGTAAAAAAGTGTATGTTAACGATGTAAATGAAAGCAGAAATAGAGGTTAACCGATATGATCTTATGTAATAGGAGAAACCGAGGAAAACGTGGCACGGTCAAATAAATCAAATATTGAATGACGGCCATATGAGGAGTCAGAGAAATCGACGCGCGTGCATGACACGATGAATGAATGTTGAGGAATCGAGAGAAATATATCAGAAAAGAGAAGTGTGGCAGTCCATTCTTTCTGCCTACTTTGGGGAGACGGCGTGATGGTTAGTTAGTTAGTTTTTTTCCAAAATAAGGGGGTATTCTGGTCTAGAAATTTGTAAAAATCGTTTTATTTTTTTCTTCATATTTTCAAAGCTTAATCCTTTAAGAATGTTTTTAAAAGGATTTTTCAAAATTCAAATTATTTTCGGAGATAAAGCTGTTTTAGTGACCCGGCATCCAAACCGGCTTGGCCGGAACCATTGGACAAAAGACATTAGGGACTATCCGTCTACCTGTGATCGAAAATCGAAAATCCTTCTCTGAATGATAATGTATTAAAAATGAAGAGAGAAACGCGGAAAATGTTTTTTTGAAAAATTGAAAAGTCGAGGAAGGTCCCATGTATGCAACAGGAATGCGGATTGAATAAATGTAAGTATAAAATATTACTTTTTGACTTAGACTCCGCGAAACTTTACGCGGAACTTTAAACGCCTTTTTCTCGAAACTATATTTTTTAAAACGGTAGCCACGATTTCTAAAGTTCTACTCAACCGATTTATTCGAAATTTGGCGTGGATCTTTTCTATACACTTACCTATCGTAGGTGTTAGCCTCAGTTCCAAATTTGAATTTTTACTATTTTAAAAAAATTGGAAAACTCAAAAGGAGTAAAAAAAGTATTTTTTTTATTAGTTAGCTGCCGTTTTGTGAAAAAAAAAATTTTTTTCAACTCTTTTAGTACAAACCGTAGCGGCATTAATCTAAATTAATAATCCTTTTTTCTTCAGATTGCTTACAGTCGCACGCCATTTTTTTGAGACCCCCCACTTCATCGGCTGATAACTTTTTGAGTTTTAAAGTTTTTCACTTTTTATTTTATTTTATGTATTCTTGAAATAAATATCTATTAACAAAAACCCATGGTAAAAATATTGTTTGCCTTTTTTTTATGGCACTTCAAAAAGTACCTAAAATTCATGGCTCTAGACCAGAATACCCCCTTAATAAAAGTATTGTTTTAATCGCGTATGTATTCAGATCCGAACTGTGGAACAATTAAATAAATACATTATGTTTTCTATCGTATCATACCTTATATGGCATATAGTGTGCGCTATAGTTTTCTTCCGACACTAATGAAACCGGCAAAATAAGGAAGAAAGTGGAATAAATGAAGTGGAAATGAGATCACCTAGACGAGTATGTGGTGAATTTGTATACGACAGAGTGTAAAATCAGTGCGAATGAAAGTGTCATGAACAAAATAATGAAAGGATCATTTAGATAATTTGGACACAGAGAAATAATGTATGAAGAAGAATGATAAAAAAGTATGTATTATATAAACGAAATAAACGAAACTATAATAGAAATAAGGGAAGATAGAACCGAAAGAGACGTGGAATAATCATATCAATAAAGTTCAAAAGCAGGTACCTAGTTAAAAAGTTGTATTATAGTTTAAGTTATTTTTAAGTGTATCCCTAATGTCCCTGCAAAGTATTTTTACTTGTAAAAAACCTTGCTCTGTTATCAAGAATTTTACTTATATTTTGAATACTTTTTTAGTATAATCCCAATATCCCTCCTTAAAAATACGAACACATGTTGTGATGTTACGTTTTAACAGCTTTGGTGAGTAAATGAAATCGCGTGAGTGATGGATGAAGGTTCATATTGGTTTATGGAAAAAAACTGGTTGTGACGCGTAACACCGAATGAAAAAAATAAACGAAGAAAAGTTATGCAACATACTTTACATAACGCATAAGTATATTTTCCGTTCAAAACGGAATATAAATATAAATAACCATTTTAAATAAATATTGTATAATTCCATTAATAATGCATGAACGAATTTACCCTTAGGTCCGGAATGATTGAAGTATGCAAGTGGAACGCTGATTTTTTTATAAACATACAATTAAAATGTGACGTATGTTTTGCATTATAATATAATATATTAACTTTTGTAATTTATACGAACCATAAACTAGTTATTTACACTAAGTGGATTTATTTATCTTGATTTGTTTAAATTATTATATTATATATGTATTTAACATTTATCATTGAGAGAACAACGTCATCGTCAACGTCAATATCCTCCCGATGAAAAAACTAACTAACTAACCATCACGCCGTCTCCCTGAAGGGGTAGGCATGATGGTTAGTTAGTTAGTTAGTTTTTCCCCCTGTGAAAATGATCTAATATCGTCATAACATTAGAATTACAAAGCCTGATATAACGAGGAAATGTAGAGCGGAAGAAAATATTAAGAAAAAAATTATAAAAGAGTAACTGCGTTGGTTTGGACACATAGAACGCGTGGATGGCGAAAGAATGATTAAGAAAATATACGTTAACGATGTGAATGGAGTACGGAGTTGTAGAAAACCAAGGACATCCTGGCATGATCAAATTAATCAAATGATTAAAGTCGGCCATGTTAGAAGCATAGACGTACGTGTATGATTCGCTGTATGAATGTGGAGGAAGCTAGAGAAGTATGTCAGGATAGAGTAGTGTGGCGGTCCATTCGCTCTGCCTACTCCTCATGAGAAACGACGTGATGGTTTGTTGTCAAAACATCTTGAGTTTAAAATACTCACAAAAATATAATGAAGGGACTCTTTATTGTATGTGGGTTACTTTGGTTAAAAAGAGTGATTTTTATTACGAATCACATTTTAGACCATTTTTCTGATATAGAAAAACTAGTTACTATGTAAATACAAGTTATTTATTTTTATTTTTAAAGTTAGCGATAAGGTCAACGCATTTAGGAAAGTGACAAACAACTTCCTCGGTGAGAAAGGGGGTTGTACCGTTAAATCTCTCTAGGAGCAAATGATTTAAATACTAGCTTCTGTTTTCTTAATGTAGGATCATTACTCATGTGCTTTTGGTCAATTGATGAACTGTCAAAGTTGTCAAAAAAGATCTGGAAAATAGTTAGCTGAATCAGATGTAATAAAAGCGCTTTAACCCCTGTAGTGCCACTACCTATATTTGAAGTCCAAAATATATATAACCTATAAAGCTATATATGCAGTAAAAAATACATAAAACCCTTAAACCTTTCTGGTTCTGATTTTGAAAATTTGGTTTGGTTCATGTGGTGCTCCCGTAAATTTGGAGATATTTCGTGTATAAGTGATTTTTTTTTTGGATAATTTGATTGTTGCCGCACTTTATAATAGTTAACTGTGACACGTTATACGTTTTGTACGGTTTTCGATGCTAAAATTATACAAGGTTTTTCGTTTATATAAAGAATTTTGACAGGTGTAAAATTTTTTTTATCTTTTGTTCCAATGACAATTTGAATAATTTCTTCAATATTATTTTTAAGTTCTTGGTGGTGTTGTTTTTTTTTGTGCCTAATAACTGCTAATTAAAAAAAAAAACTATGGATACGTGGAACATAAATGAAATAGAGAATATGTGCACCATCTAAAAACAAACTTTTGTGTTAAATTATTTTTATTTTGTTATTTTATTTTATATTATTGTATTTTACATTATTTATTTTGTCGATATTGGACTATCGATGTGCGCGGGAGATGCCTTTTGGTGGCGATGAGGTTCGCAACCCATCCCACCGCGTCTCCCGCGGGGCGAAAAGAGAAGGATGGAGTGCCGCATCGGTTAAAGTGTGACAGGCCATTATTTCTGCCTACCCTTTCGGGGAGACGGCGTGATGGTTGGTTAGTTAGTTAGTTCCTTAACCTTTTTATTTTAGTTCATTACTACAAAATTGTGCTGAAAGATATTAATTTTTCTGAAAACTTTTTTCATCCCTAAAATAAAATTTAGAAGAATTGGAATTATCTCTCTGAGCTGTAAATATAATAGTAACCTCAAATGATTTTTTTTCACTGCAAATAAAGCCAGGCGTACAAAGGAGGTTAAAAATGCCAATTGTTATCGATCTTTCTGATAATTTGAGAAACGTAATTACTATATTACATTATTTCATAAACAAAAGTATCATATACATTTGACTATTGCATGCGAACCAACGATTGAATATTGTTAATTGATGATAACTTGTTTATTGGTTAGCTTACATGTGGTATTGGTATATTGTCTCAATCATAACCTAAGTAAGCTTTGCGGTGGATCCAGACACCATCTGTTTATCTACACATTCCATTAATAGGATTGTTTCAATAGCAGGTTTTGGTTTTAAGGATTAAAATTTATCCCTCTCTGAAGATTATGGGTTAATATATTAATTCGAATTAAAATGTACACGAGATAAAGGAGCAGAATACGGTAATTAAAAAAATTGACGTGGCTTTATTAAAAAACTTACATTGTTGAAAATAATTAAGAGCTAACTAACTAACTATCTTACTAACCGTCACGCCGTCTCCTCGAAATGGTAGGCAGAAAGAATGGGCTGCCACACTTTAACTCCTTCCCTTTTCGCCCCCGCGGGAGACGCGGTGTGATGGGTTGCGAAACTCATTGCCAGTAATAGGCACTCATCTTACGCACATTTCGATCGTTCAACGACCACAAAATAAATCTAAAACAAATGATAGAAAATACAATGATATAAAATAAAATAACAAAATAAAAATAGCATAACACATTATATTATTTTTTATGGTGCACATGTCCGCTGGGCGATCAGGATTTTGATATTTATTTGATTTATATTCCACGCTTCCACCATTTTTTTAAATAACTGTGTTCAGGCACTTAATGTTAAGGTATAATGTGTGGTCTGTTCTGTTATATGGGTGTGAGACACGGACATTAAAAGTAAATACAATAAACCGGTCAGAGGAATTTGAAATGTGGCTTCACCGAAGGATGTTCAGGATCCCATGGACAGACAGAGTGACGAACACTGAAGTCCTGAATCGTGCAGGAGTAAATAGAGAGCTGCTGACATTGATTAAAAACCGATTTCATATCTGGGTCACGTTCTACGAGTAGAAAAATATCGCCTGCTGCATCTAATTTTGAAGGGGAAAATAGAGGGCCACAGGGGGGCAGGGAGAAAGCAGATCTCTTGGCTGCGCAATGTGAGGGAATGGACGGGAATCGATACTGTGGAGGAGCTATTCCGGACAGCGCAGGATAAGGAAGAGTTTACCAGAGTGATCGCCAACGTCGGGGGGACCTGACAGGGCACTTTAAGAAGAAGTCACTTAAAACAATCCAACTTTAGCAAGAATTACAGAATGTTATCAAAGAAATTAATCAAATTGACATTGGAACAAATGCATATAAAGGTTCGAGAGTCGAATTCGATATCGGAACTATATTAAGGAGTGGGGGAATGAGTATATGTTTGTTTGTTCATGTATAAGTATTTTGTTGTGGTTTTTAATGTTTTTTAATTTCTAATTGTTCTAATATATTAATGTTTTTGCTATAATTTCAATGAAATTCGCCTCCTTTTTATACTATGTCTTGTCAGGTCTCCCTAACGTTGACTATCCACCCTTGAGTAGGCCTCGTGGTGATGACATGGGAAAAAATATCCAGAGTGGTATCCCTTTGCCTTCTCAGGAGAATTTTCTGTCGGGGTTACCTTCCGTTAGCAAGGTGTATCCAGTTTTATGGCGCTGGAAGCTCGTCATTCGTCCTCTCTCTATCTGCTATGGCACTAAGTAATATGTGCCACATTGCCAGGGGTTCGCAGGGTCTTAAAAAGACCTCTCGTGGACTCTAGAGAGTTGGACTTGATAGAAGTGTTGCTGTTGTAAATGCAACATGGCGCCTTACGACATTTTGTAGAGGCATATTTTCCAGCAAAACATACCCCATCGTAGCCCTACTACCCTTTTGAACCTATGAAATTAACAACACGAAATGAAAAAAATAAAATACACACTTTAAATTATATTGCGAATGGGCACTTAAAATAAGAGATAATTTAAGGGAGATGGCCAGGGATAGAAGTCAGTGAAGGTTGTTGTGGAGGAGGCCAAGTCGCACACTGGGATGTAGCGCCGAGAAATAGTAGTAGTAGCATTAGTATGCAGTTAAATAATGTTTTGTTTATTTTTAGTATATATAAAAGCATGATCCCTAATACGTTTTAAATGCCTCCTCGTAATCATAACAAAAGAATGGTACGAAGGTGGGTCTATCTAATACAAATTCACGTACCGGGGCACAATGGTTTGAGGGGGTGGAAACTCCCCTAATGGAGTTTCCATGCTAACAGGCTCCGGATGCGGACAAGTGTTCCAGCACCGGCCAAGTGATGTGCCTTCAACTTTATAAAATGGGACGAGGGAGGGTTTACACTGAAAGAGTTACTTGAATAGAAAGCTGAAGGTGCGTTTTTTGTACAAAGTTATTATACGTATTCATTTTTTATAACAGAATAAAACAGCCAGAAAAAATGGTTGAAGTTAATTAAGTTAAAATTTGTTATTTACATGCACGTATGTTATAATGCTAGAGTACTTTTTAGGTAAAAAACCGTAACTGACTTTGTTTTAACTAACATTCACTTCGCTTATAACATTGCTGTAAATTCGATCAACAATATAATAAATTAGTTCCTATTTTAAATTCATTATAAAATGTCGTTGTTAAAGTTAAATTTAAATATATTTTACTTGCAACACTTTTTAATTTTAAACAATTAAAATATCCGAAGAAATACAAAGAATGAGTGTAAAAAAATTGTTTAATGTGGTCAAATGCTTTTGATACATTTTCAAAAGTGTGACATTTGAAACAATTAAATAGATTTTCAAACGTGACGTCAGACATCAAAATACCATATACAGGTATGTCATTTCAAAAAACTTTCAGGTTTCATAGATTTTACTAGATTTTTGTTAATTCGAAAACTTAAAATTACAATCACTTAGTCAATGGTATTGTATTATTTTATACAATCTCAATTATAAGCCAAAAAAATGTTTTTGATGTAAAAAAATATCCAGGATTAAATAATAATCTGGATAAGGGAAATTATGTACTCCAGACCACCAATTTATTGCAATTATTTGAAATAAATAATTAAAACTATCTCGCTTGTGGTTGTTTATACGAAAACTTAGATAATATAAACAAATTCGAAGATTTTGCATATTTAAACATAAACACTTTTTTTAAGTATGTGTGTTTACTTTGTAAGTCTTAGTTGTGAATGTGAATTTAATTGCATAAATTATTTTTAAATATTAAAATCACAACTTCCATTGTCAAGCAAGTAACTTTGTCCAATCCATCAAAATGTCAAAAGTAAACCCTCCTTTACTCTGCGGAAGAGAACAGTTGACTGTGAAATTATTGTCGGAAAATTACCATACCTGCGTATTTTACTTAATATGGAAATTAAGTATTTAATTATTATAAATTAACTGTTTTCGTTTTTTATCTCTATATTTAGACTAAAAAAATGTACATAAATAATGAATTTTTATATTTTATCTCTAATTTACATCA
Source organism: Lepidostoma basale (assembly GCA_022606425.2). Lineage (NCBI taxonomy): Eukaryota > Metazoa > Arthropoda > Insecta > Trichoptera > Lepidostomatidae > Lepidostoma > Lepidostoma basale. The sequence continues at coordinate 1,123,501 of JAHDVF020000694.1, read as the reverse complement.
AAACCGGTTTTCTCTTGTAAATAAAAAGTATTTAGAAGAAATGGTGAGGTAATGTAGAAAATAGATTTAAAAATAATTTTAAAAAATATTCCCTTATTTGTTTCGAAGGCATTACAAACCAAATTATATGGAATTAAAAATTCTAAGTCTTATATGTAATTAAGTTATTTCACCGTCGCTGGCATCGACAGACTGGTGACACTATTGTAAACTTTGTCCTTTATATACATACAGATTAGGGGTGGTAAACATGATTCTATACAAAAATAATCTTCAAATATTTATGCAAAATTTACTGAATTTAAGTATTGGTATTACAGGTATTCAAGGAGGTTCGTATTTAATACAATGGATTTTACATTTTATTATCCCTTTCATTTTCTTATATAATGTTTGAAAAAATTATAATTTTGTTTTTATTATTACTGGAATTAAATATTATATGTTATAGTTCTTGGTCCGTAAGGTGAGCATCGCCTTATTCGGTTTTTCCCATCCAGATAGGCTAAGGTCTGGAATCAAATAAAACAATTTTTCGGCAGTAATCGATTCGAATTCGATTCGAATCGGAAATGATTTAATGAGATAATACAATATTTTGTTACGATGACTGTAATATTTCAAAAGTGATGAAATGTTTGAAAAATACGTTATGATTTATTTTAGAAATTTTCCCTTTCCTACCACAAGAAGGCATTGAAAAATTAAATGTTGGAGATCACCATTTGCACGATAAACGCGACAATGTCAAATTTCTGTTCACCTTGATCTAGAATTCGTTGTGTATTTCAATTATGTGTGCAGAACATTTCAAATTGAAATACCCAAAGTACCTGAACTATTTGAATAACTAATGGATTAATTCAAATATATCCAATGTGCTAATTGCGCTAATTGATTTGTTAATTGATCTAAGTATTTAACATCAAATACGTTGACCAAATTTTTTAAATATCTGCATATTTTATTATTATAAATATATACTTTAGAGATTCTAAAAATATATATACTGTATGAAGAATGATACTGTCAAAAAATAGATAAAAGTTAAATAAATGTAGTAGAAATGAGATCTTTAGACGAATTTGTGATAAATCTGTATATGATAGAGTGTCACACATAAATTTTAGAAGTGAATGCAGTGCAAATGAAAGTGTTATGAACAACATCATGGAAGGATCATTTTGATGGTTTGAACACATGCAAAAAAGAAAATAATTAAGAACGGTAAAAAAGTATATGTACACGATGTAAACGAAACAAGAAATAGAGGAAGACCGTGGACACGTATCAAGATCAAATAAATTTCGGCTACGTGAGAATTCGGAGAAATCTACGTGCATGACACAATGTATGAATGTTGAGGTAGAGAGAGAAATATATCAGGAAAGAATAGTGTATTTTCAATATTTTTATTGTCAATAATGTATTATAATTTATTTCATTAACCCTTCTTCTTCATCTTCAAGTGCCCTGTCGGGTCCCCCCAACGTTGGCGATCACCTCGGCGAACCTGTCCATGTCCTGCGCCGCTCGGAACAGCTCCTGCACACTTCGGATGCCGGTCCACTCCCTCACGTTTCGCAGCCAGCGTTATAAAACCAACAATATTAAATTATGATATTATTATTTTTACTTGATTTGACCCAAATTTCAAAAAATATATTACATTGTATGGTATTGTAAACATATATGGTGACCATTATCATAACCAATCAGGCACTAGATTAACTATTTAAGTAATATTTTAATTTTTTTAATGATTTAAGATGAACCTGTAAGAAGTTATAATGGTCACCACATTATAGAACAGGGACTAACAGATATGTGATAACTTCATATACAACTTATATATTTTTTCCAAATTTGAGTCGAATCAAGTTATAGCATAATTTAATAATTTTGTATTGTTGGTTTTATAAAATAAAATAAATTATTGACATTTTTTTATTATTATTTAATATACCGTTTTTTTCATATGTCTGACTGCCCCTTACCCCTTAAGAGTAATCCTAAAATTTAGCCAAGTAGCATTTGGTATGCAGCATATAGTTCTAACTTCACTTTACATTATATTAGACACGTATATTGTTCCGAATCTGAACCCAACTTTAGTGTTTGCTATTCAAATATCGTCCCCGCATTTATAAATACGTAGAACAGATGTATAAAACACGTAAAATGAATTAAAAACTCGCAAGGATTTATGAAAAAGGGACCGCTTATCTTCGGTTCAACTTTTTCGATTATCATAAATTTATAGTACACATGGCAACACTTTGATGAAACTTTAGAAATAAAGTAATAAAATCCTTTTCTAAAAATGTGTGTTTGCCAATAATGCTAGTTACAATGAATCTGTACTTGAAGACTATATTAAAATGTGGAAAAATATCGTTGTAGGTCGTCTACATACAAATACTATGAATTTAAACGTATAGACAACACCTTGTATTTTACCACGGAATGTTTATTATTATTAATGAAAAATAGTTTTGCTTGGACCTAAGCTTCAAATGGGCAGTATAGTATAAAATGAAAATACACAAAGTTATAATATTGCCCTGATGAAGCTGGGTCCAAGCTAAACTAGTTGGCATTAATTATAATAACCATACCGTGGTTAAATTTGATTATTTGTTTTATTATTTGATATTTATAAGTTTAATTATATAATAATTATATAGAGACGACTTTGGTGGACTAGTAGCAAAAGTTCTGACTGTCACACCGAAGGTCCCGGGATTGATTCCCGGCGATGGCAGTGTGATTGTTACACTGTCTTTGGTCTGGTGTAGAATTTATGTAAAAGTAAAATGGCAATAGATTAACTACCTATCACACGTCATGAGAATCAAAATGAAATATCGGCAAATGCTCAGAATTTCTTTGACAGAAATGGTTACTAATACCGAAGTCCTGAGGCGAGCTAGAGTTGACAGCGAGCTGTTGTACTCTCAATGTTGTAAAAAAAATTATTATTTATATTTAAAATAAAATTAAAATAAAAACACTGCACTTTGTTTTTCACTGCTATGCGGTTATTTTAATTGCCGACTAGTTTTGCTTGTACCCAAGCTTCCTCAGGGCTTCGTAATAACAGGACTTTCGGAGGTTATCACGAAGCCCTGAGAAAGCTTGGGTGCAAGCGAAACTAGTCGGCAATTAAAATAACTATATAGTGGTGAAAAAACAAAGTGCAGTGTTTTTTTTTAAATATATATAATAATAAATATGAATGGTAAAGAATGGTAAAGAAGGTATATGTAAACGGCGTGAACGGAGCTAGAAATAGAGGAAGGCCGAGGAAAACGTGGCACGATCAAATCAATCAAATATTGAATGGCGGTCACGTGAGGAGTCGGAAAAATCGACGTGCGTGCATGACAAGATGTATGAATGTAGAGGAAGCGAGAGGCGTATGTCAGGACAAAACAGTGTGGCGTTCCATTGTTTCTGCCTACCCCTCCGGGGAGACGGCGTGATGGTAAGTTAGTTATAAATATTAAAATGTCTTACCCCAAAGTGAATGCTTCATACGGAAAAAAAAAGTTGTAAGTGTTATTAATTTTTTTACTTACAAATATGTGATACAATATTTCTTGGATGATATTCTGGATCTTGAATGTTTCAGTGTATTGAATTCATTAATATAGTAAACATAACGCAATTTAAAATAAAATGAAACCACGATACACCTCTCAATTTGGGTTCACATCAAAACGTTCCTCGCGTTACTCCCCTTCAGACATTAAATGACGGGAACACAGACCATAAAAGGTACAAAACATTGGTTGTCCGTGAAAAATGTTTATAACCACCTGTACAAAATAAATGATTTCAAAAATTACATATATACATTTAAATATATCATTTTGCATTATGATTTTTATGGTGATAATTTTTATCGATTCCGTCAACATTGCTTATATATTATTACATATTATATAATAATTATCATTATTCTTATTTTATTCTATCAGAAATATTATTAGTAAGTGATGGAAGGTAATGAGTCGGAGAAATCGACGCGCGTGCATGACACGATGTATAAACGAACAGTGTGGTGGTCCTTTTTTCTACCTACCCTTTCAGAGAGACGACGTGATAGTTATATAGTAATGGATGTGACATGACCAAATTAATCAAATTCTAAAGGTTGGTCATGTTAGAAGCCGGAAGAATCGATGTGAGTGAATGACTCGCTGTATGAATGTGGAGGAATCTAGAAAGGTATGTCAGGATAGAGTAGTGTGGCGGTCCATTCTCTCTGTCTACCCCTGCGGCGAAACAGTGTGATGGTTTGTTGTTGCTGTTGTTGTATTTGTTGTTGTTGTTGGATGTGATGATTTAAGTGCGTGGGATTAAATTACTTTGACGTTCATTGAGCTGGCGAAGTGGTGAATTATAATCAAACCGGTCAGCATTAGAACTGGTCAATGATTTTAATCAAAATATGTTTATATCATGTCATTGTTAAGTACAATATATAAGAGGCCCACCACACACACGAAACTGTTACAGGACGCAGCGGCGCCTTCTTGCCTAGGCCCGATAGAAGGTTAATCGAGACTGTTTTAGGACGCAGCGGTGTTATTTCATCAGCTTGGCTCATGCAATCCATTGGCCTGTCCCACTTCCACATAAAACTTACATTAACTAGAAAATGGAACATTCCAACAAAAGCAAGAGGGACCCCAGGTGACATTTTAATTTATTTTTCACATCTATGTTCCCCTCTTATAAAATAGAACACAATATTCTTCTTCTTCTGCTTCATTTAGGAATGCGTCCTGTTCTCGGGGCCTGTTCCTGAGATGTATATGTCCAACTGTAATTTATTTGCGGCTATATTTATCATTTTTTCAGAACATGCTCTTTCCACATGATCTCTCCAGTAGCGTCTTCTCAGTCTTCCCCATCGCACGACATCTTCCACGTTGCAGATCTGCCGTGCCACACTGTTTTAAACAAGCTCTCCACATCGGTCTCCACCGGCGGTTTAAAACTGTGTAGACACTTGTTTGAAACAAAAATTCGTTTGACCTTCAACAACCTTTGTGGACGGACGCGCATAGTAGCGTGTGGATCCCGCCGTTGTAAACACGCATTCCACAATGTAGGCGCTCCACATTCCACAAGTCAAGGTCAGTTGCATAGCGGCATCCCACGTATTGAACGAAAATGGTGTCTACTGTGGATGCCACACCAACCGTGAGCTCCACAAAGGTGACCCCTGTGGAGAGCTTGTTTACAACAGTATGTGGACGTTATAACCGTGGGCTCCACAGCTCTCCACCAAGGTCACCCCTGTGGAGAGCTTGTTTCAAACAGTGTGGCACGGCCTTTTTTCAGAATTTCTTACTTTGTCTCTGAGCATTTCTGTGGTTCTTAGGAAACTTTTTGTTTTGATAGTTTGATGAATGTTAAAATATTATATTGAATGTTAAAGTATAAAAATCAGTTTTTGATTAAAAAAAAAACTAAACCTTTTAAGCATACATATCTAAAAATTATATCACGTACCGCCGCTGGTTTAGTACGAAACTGACCATCTTCCGAGTAGCACCTCGGGACCCGGTTAACTGGCGAACCTCATTTCAAGTACGAGAACATATTATTTTGTTTTATTGCCAAAAACAAGCGCCAAATAAAAAAGTTTGTTGCCATTTTAATGCCCGGTAATAAACGTGCTGTGCAAGAAGTTTTCATTTTCACAATTTTTCGCGCTGGATTACCGGTTTTATCTATTAATACGCCCTAGATCTTATCTAACTGTTTAATGCACACACGCTACTGAAATCTACTAAATTATAAGTTTAAATAAAGCCATCTGCATTTAAAAACTAACTAACTAACCATCACGCCATTTCCCCGGAGGGGTAGGCAGATAGGATGGATCGCCACACTCGCCTGTCCAGGCATACCTCTGGAGCTTCCTCTACATCCATACATCGCACCATGCACGCACGTCGATTATTCCGACTTCGAATGTGGCCGCCTTTTAGTAATTGATTAATTTGGTCATGCCATGTTTTCCTCGGTCGTCCTCGGCTTCTTTTCCCACTCACGCTGCTTGTGTACAACTTTTTAACCATTCTACTCTCATCCATTCGTTCCATATGTCCGAACCATCTCAGGGATCCTTTTTTAATTTTATTCATGATGCAGTCATCTGTCTTACATTTCTTTCTTATTTCATCGTTCGGTATTCTATCATACAACGTTTTCCCGCACATTCTTCTTAGTGATCTTATTTCTACGGCGCTTATCCTGCTTTCATCCTTCTTTTGCCAGCTCCAAGCTTCACTTCCATACATGAGGGTTGACACTAGAACTCCATTGTGTACTGCCTGCTATCTGCATTTAATGACGATTTTAACCCCTATAGTGCGGATGCCTACATTTGCAGTGTAAAAAATATATTTCGAACTGCGGCAGACTATATTTGCAGCTCATATTTGAATGTATCGTTTAAACCTTTTTACTTGAATAGTAAGGAATGGTCTACGCTCTTAGTCTATTTATTCATGGAAATAGCATAACAGATAGTGAATGAATGTTTTAGATTAATCAGGAAGGCAAGTACTTTGAATATAATACGAATCCTTAAAATATTAAGTCATTATGAATAAAAATGTATTAGTGTTAATTGTTTTGAAACGATAAAATTGGTTATACACAATATCTAATACGAATGAATAAGTCTATTTTCTAGAAGTTTTCTTTATTTGTGGGATTGATATGTTTCGTCTTTCTAACGCATTATCAAATGTAGCTAAAATCAAATGCGTTGTTGTTTTTATACACGAGTTAAAGGAGCAGAATACGGTAATTAAAGTAATTAATGTAGCTTAATCCATTGCTGACGATAGTTAATTTACCCCAGAACACTTGAAAGTCTTACCTAGAAATAGTTTAAAACAATTATGACTATTTATGAGTACAATGCTTGCACTTGTAATGAATACAAAATGACACTATATAAATCAGAAAGTTATTAACTATTCAAATTTTTCATTGAAATTCAAATCATGTCATTCCAATAAATCATAATGAAAGTTCTAGAAAACAGGCGTTTTCATTCGTATTGATTATTATTTAATAATGTGTTTTATATCATTTTTCAAGAAACAGTAAATACATTATAATCGTTATTACATATATATGTACGTTATTAATTATTCAATCATAGTTTTGTTTCCACTCTCGTGGAGCCATTTAATTGGATTTTAATGGCAATTTAAAGTTATAATGAGATTAAAAGATCGTTTAAATTGAATAATATCAAAGCTTTGTGCTTTGGTGTGGCGATCCAATTTGTTATCCTTAATGGCCGCTCTCGGGATTGATGGCAATCATAATACTCTGGGTTGATCTGATCGGTTTTGTCATCCCACCTTTATTTCCAGGTAAAATAATAATCAGCTTAAAATCAATACTCGATTCAATCATTAAAAATCAAAAGTGGTCATAAGATTGATCAAATGATTGCTAATAAACAAAGGTAGTTTTCTCTTTTATACGCGTTACAATAAACGACATTTTAGAATATTTTCACTCTATACGATTGAAAGCAATTTTTTTTATTAAAAAGAACACCATTGTAGGCACCGCTTTTCTTAAATACTACTTTTTTAAGAACTTATTAGGCCATAAAATATAAAATTTAATTAATATTCATCTTAAAACTATTATTTATTGAATAAGTGCATTTGATATTTTGTAAATAGTACGTAATTTTTTTTTTATCGTAACTCCAACTATTATACTGAATTTCGAAGGATAATATTAAATGTTTATTTTTTATAGACATTGTATACAACACTAACATAATTAAAAAATAAATACCAAACATGTTTCGGACTATTATTCGGAATATTAAAAAAAATTCACGGATGTGTTCTGTTTTGACAGATATTAATATCTGTCAAAACTTAAAACATTCGTGAAAACTTAATTTATTTTTATTTTTATATTTATATAATAATACAGATGAAGGGCTTGTGTGTCCTAAACTTGTTTGGTTTTTAATTTTAATATTTTTAATAAAGTGAGTGTTGTATACAAAGTATATAAAAAAGAAACCTTAAACATCCGCAACACTATGGCGAATATAGAAGAGATAATATTAAACACTGTATAATCCAAGTTATTCATTAAACATTTTTACTAAATGAATATATTATCGGAGGTGTATACTCGTATATTGGAGGTGACCTCATTCATCCATAGGTGTAAATATTACTTTGTGATTACACCCAAGGAGGTCACTTCCAAAACATGTTGATATTTTTTTTTTGTATTTTAGTAGAAGATACAGTGTTTAACATTCTCCTTCGAAATTAACAATGGATTTTAAAGTGTTAACGCCTTAATCTTCAATAAAGTAAATTATATTTTTATATATTATATGACCCAAATTCTAATAGGGAAAAATATTACCTTTTAAAAACTTAAACTTAAATAGAGACAAAAAATATTTTTTTACCTTCGATAACGCAATAGGACAAATCTGGATAATATATTTTTTTTTAAATTAGCATTGTTACGTTGTGTTCGGTAAACCACTATCTGGAAAAAGATTATAGAATGTTAATAAAAAAAAACTTCAAAATTATTTAAAATTTATTTAAAGGTTATAAAAAGAATAAAATATTACTTTAAGTGCATTTGTGTCCACCAAAAGTAAAATAGAAATTGCTGAACATTTTTTAATGATTAAATAAATTTTCTATGTTAAACTGTACTTTACCTTAAATAGCTTTTTGTAAAGGAACCATCTAGTCTCGGAGGAGAAAGATTTGAAAGTAAAATAGACAAAGTTTGTCAACCAGACGAAACATGCGGGTTGCTTGAGGGACATTAAGCCTTGAATCACGAAAGGGTAGGTCTTAGAACAATCGGTCTCTGGTTAATCAGAGAGGTAATATGTCTCCCTACCCTAATTCTCGATTCTTAATCCAATTCCTGAGGATTCGGTTGGCAATATTAATTCTGGATTACGATGCGATGTTTCATCTGACTATTTGGATGTTTTAAACAGAGGAATGTGTTTATTTGAAGACCAAGTAATCAATCTCGACATATTTGGGTTCCTTCTGATATGTATGATTTTTTGGTTTCATGTTGTTTTATTTTTTCTTTGTAACACCGTTTTGTGTCCAAATGAGTCGCCTAAATGTTTTTCGTTTGTTATCTCTCATTTGTGTATCTTTTATAAATAAATAAATGAAATAAGTAAATCTATATGTGCGTAAATGTTTATTCCGAAAAATATGTTAAAGCTATATACGGGAGATTCAGAACCTTAGACCGATCAGTTTTTTTACACAATTAAAGCGAATAGCTGCAAAATATATTTAACCTTGTGGTCGCTAACAACTGACATTAAATTTTTCTTTTGCTTTTTCATGTACTTTGTATACAACACAATCTTTTAAAACAAATTAAAATTAAATATTAAACATGTTTCGGACTACCCAGTCCTTCCTCAGTGATTTTATATAGATATTTGAAATATGATAAAATTGTTTTTTTACTGACATCAAATTTTTATTTATTTATTGTTTCATAATAATGATATAAAATTTCATATTCATTATTTAATATTGACAAAAAAAACTTCACGTTTCTAGAGATTCGTTATATTTTATACGTAAAGGTCGGCCATGTTAGAAATTAGAAGAACAGACGTGCATGTTTAACTTGCCGTATGAGTGTGGAGGAAAGTAAAATGGGGTATCGGGTAGAGATAGAATAGTGTAGCGGTCAATGCCCTCTGCCTACCCATTAGGAGAAACGGTGTGATGGTTTATTGTTGTTGTTGTGACATATATGTGTTGCTTGAGCATTTTCGAATGCTCTTGCAAGGCGAAATATATCAAATTCCATATGTCCGAACCATCGCAGCGATCCTTTCATAATTAATGGTATTTATTGTTTTTCATTTTATGTTTAAGTTTCAATCCTAGGGATTGTTTAGAAGGAAAGTCTATTTTTCATATGAGTTGGTACTTGAATCCTCATTGGGTCTTTTTAATGTAATAATTTCCGGCTGCTTTTCACATTTCTTTATACAACAGGTTATCTGAACCCAATTACCATATAATTTTTTTTCGTCTATTGATTCTCATGACATGTGATAGGTAGCTAGTCTATCGCCATTTTCATTGTCACGTGAATTTTACCAGACAGCGTGATAATTAATCTGTACGAATTCCGAAATATAATATTGTGGAACGGAAAAATATTATAGGTTATCGTGTAAGAATTAGGAAAATAAACTATTTTTGCAGATTATTAATTGTTTCTTGAACAATTATGTAAAACTCCATGGAGGTTAGTCTTCTAGGAGTTTAATTAAGTTTTTTTTCATGGAATTACGTGTTCCTTCTAAGGCATTATCAAATGTTTCATAATGCTTAAGAAGGGCGAAGGGGATTTATATCTAATCACTCCGGTTCCACGGAAGAGTAGACAGAGAGGATGAAACACCATACTGCTCTGTCTTGACAAACCTTTCGAGTTTCCTCTACATTATTATATCGTAAAATGTTCGCTTTTTAGTAGATTACTTGGGTCATGCCATACTCTCCGTAGTCTTAGTCTTAGTCTCCTTAGTCTTCACTCACACTGCTTGTATACAACATTTTAACAATTTTCTCTCGTCCATTCGTTCCATACGTCCAACTATCACAGTATCATTTTTTAATATAAGTTATGTTCCAATAATCGATATTTTGTCCTCTATCGTTTTCCCGCACATTATTATCAGTCATCTCAACTCAACGATACCTATCATATTTGTATCTTTCTATTGCTAACTCCAAGCTTTACTTCCATATATCAGAGTTGACACTATAACTCCATTATGAACTGCCATTTTTGCTTTAGTGGATATATTTCTATTTGCTGACTTTGAGAGAGAATAATTTTATCATTTGATTTCATAATTAAAATGAAATATGATAGATGACATTTCTGATATCATTCCACAGGTCATCATTATGAAGAAGAAATAAGCCATGGCCCGGACGACCCTTGAATAGATGCATTTGACAGGGACAGAGAAGTTTCCTCTCAAGAGATCGGAGGAACCAGACATGAATCCTAGAGGAGAAGAAGAAGATGTCACAGTATCGATGTCCCTTCTTATCCAAACAAGATAATTTTGGATGTTATTCAAGGTAACCATATTTTTCTATGACTTTACAGTATTATTATAGATATTTCAATCATAGTTTTTACCCTTTGGAAGAACCTTTATTAGGATTTATTTTGTTTTTCGAGAAGTTCTTAGATTTTAAAAATATTGTAATAATATTCGTATTTCTCTATCTAAAAATTTTTCTTCAAGTTTCAATCCAAAAGATAAATTTGCGGCTAAGTATAACATTTTTATTGGTTCTTGATATACCACTTGGGCCTTTAATGTGGTAGTTTCCCGTTGTTTTCCAAATTTTTGTACGTAACAGGTTATTTGAACCCAATTACTAAAAACAAATATAAGCAATTAGCATAGTAGTAGCTAGTTTATTGCCAATATTTATTGTTCCATAAATTTTACCAGACCGAAAATAGCGTGATCGCCAGGTATCTAACCCGGGACGTTCGTATTTGTAGACATAGCTGTTGCGACTCTGCCACGAAGGCCGTTTACCGCCAAAAAAGACATTGTATACAGAAATAAATAATGAATTCGTCATGGAAATAATATAAAGTTAAGAGTGTTATATAGTTATAATTCCGTATTTTATCTAATGAATTACTATTATATGACTTTATATTACCATTTAAAATTAATGGAATTAATTGTGTGTTTTATAAGACTGTGTATAAATAACATATATGTTTGTAATCATTTGTTTCTATAAATCATAAAAATTTATATTCCTTTTGTATGAAACTCTTAATTTGTGATATGAGATTATTAATTATAATGATAATACACTTGTAAAATTTGTATATAAACCATTTTATTCGTTATAAACACAAACCAGTTTTGCTCCCGCCGGAGCTTCGTCAAGGTAACATAATATATATTGGGTAACAGTTTGTTCTTTTACCCTGATGAAGCTTCGGCGGGAGCGAAACCGGTTGGAGTTTATAACGAATAAAGTGGTTTATTTACAAATTGTATTATTATTAAATTTAATCGATTTTTCTTTAAGTATACATTGTCTTTGACAATTACTTATAAAGTCCGTTTCTTTGCCAAAAAGTCCGCATGATAAGGTGCTGTGAGGTAACTACACAATTAAAAATGAGAATATAAAATTCACAACAATTGAAGTAGACACATTAAATATGTTTATTTAATTGCTTAAAAAAAACATGAAAATTTCGGACAAAGTAAACAATTTAAAATAACATCAAGGGGCTGACCAGAACTATTTTTGGATTTCATATGCTTCAATTAATTTTGATAAGTTTAATGCAGAAAAATAAAATATTTTAAAGTATCCGTAAAATTAAAAAAAAAATTAATCCATAAAAAATAACAAATTCAAAATATGGTTGATGAATCATGGAAAATAGTTTATACTTTTGTATAATGAATGTAATATTTATTATATTATGTAAAAATAAAATAATATTTATTATAATTTCATAGTCAAAACTCACATTTGAAGTCGGAATAATAGACGAGCGTGCATGTTACGATGTATGAATGTAGAGGAATCTAGAGACGTATGTCAGGACAAAGCAATATGGCGGACCATTCTCTCTGCTTTCATCCGGAGAAACGGCGTTATGGTTAGTTAGTTATTAAATAACATTACATAGTATTTTATAAAGCTTTCAGTATGTCTTTTCAATACTTGTAATAGACCATTTATAAAAAGCTTCCTTGTACAGCGTTGGCGACGTTGGCTGAAAGGGCTATTCCGAATGCCCTTATCTGCCCCGCGCCACCCCGAATGGCCTCTCTCTCTGTATTCTTAATGCCTCCCTCCGGGCGTGACTACACTTTTATGGTGCATAAGAGATTTTGGCTTCCTCCTCTAAGCGAGCATTTCAAATCTATTATAGCACAATTTTTATCATTGTCATCAAAACGGAATTGATTTTTGGTCTTTCAAAATAAATAAACCTTGTGAATTTAATGAACATTATTATGTTATTGGAATATTGAAAACATATTTATGGGATGAAAAATGCATTTATTTTTCTTCTTCTTCTTCTTATTCTGATTGTAGGTCTTGCGATCTGTTTATGCAGGATATCAACTTTCTTCCTGTGATGAAGACGACTAGCCTTCTCTCCATATCTTTGGTGGTCGTTCTGGTGGTCGGCGGCCTTCTACAGTCTCGTGCAGCACGATCTTAAGAATTCTTGCTGGATCCATTATCTCGATGTGGTCCCTCCAGAATCGTTTTCTCTGCCTATTCCATCTCACTATGTCTTCAATTTTGCAGAATTTGCGAATTTCTTCATTGGGTATCCTATCTCTAAGAGTTTTCCCCACAATAGGTTTCAATGTTCTCATTTCTGCTACTCTTAAGAGATGTTTGGTTCTGACAGTGTCTGCTCTTGGTTCAATTCCTTGTGTCATTATGCCTGATGCATGTTTTATTAATTCTATATTTGTTATCCCAGACATTTTCCCCTAGACATCCGTAGAAGACTTCAGCTTTATCAGTCTGTTTTTTAACTTCATTATATAGATCGCTGCAACTCGATATCTCCACACCCAGATATCTGAACTTCATGACTGTTCTATGGGTTTATCGTCTACAAAGAAATTGGCATCTGAGAGGCTGTCTGGATATTGTTAGACATTTTATTTTTTCACTTTAACAAAACATTACAAAATAACTCAAAATTGACGTACGTGTATGAATGTAAAGAAGCTGTAAGTAAATAAAAGTGTGGCAGTCCACTTTCTCCTTGTCTATCCTTCCGTAGAAACACGTGGTAGTTTATTTATTATTGAATTCGCTAGTTTTAATCCAAGGGATTGGTTTAAAGCAAAGTGTAACATTTAGAAAAATTGTTTTGTTTCTTCTATATTCGCCTTCACTTTGTGTTGTGGATTCATATTCGATTAAATATAATTACACTACTTGGTATTACGACACTTTATTTCCCTTAACACACATATGTTTCGGTTATAACATAACCTTTATCAATGTACACAATTTTACAATTTTGCACGTTAATAAAGGTTAAGTTGTTACCGACACATGTCTCTGTGTTAAGTGAAATAAAGTTTTGCAATACTAAGTGTTATTATATTTATTCACATAATTTGATGGTATAATGGTAGAAATTCAGTAAAAATAATGAAATACATAAATAAAAATATTTTCATGTTTTAAAGTGTAACATTTTTGTTGGTTCTTGGGATGTCACTTGGGACTATTGTGTGGTAGTTTTCCGTTGATTCCGCATTTGTATACAACAGGTTATTTTAACCCGATTACTGTGTTCAACTATTTATCTATGGATGTGATAGTTAACACCATTTAATTGTCACGTAAATTCTACGTTGTCACGTTTATTTGTTTATATTGTTTAATTGTAATTATCTAAAATTTAAAATTATATTCAAACAAATTTTACTGTAGATTTTTATCCATGCATATTCATTAGATCATATATTAAATTATTTAACATAGCCTCAAAACCTCAATTCAGTCCCGAGTGGTGATTTGGGAGTCTGGGACGCGCGATAGGGTCTGGTTTGATTTTAAAAACCGTGAAAACGAATAATTCAATTGATGTTCTGATTTTAAAAATACTGCGACCGAAAATTGCACTTCGAAATCGGCAGTTGGCAAGTTACCGAGTCCCACGTGCATAATGTATGGAACAAATAATGCAGTTTGCATGTTATTTCACATGCAAATACCGGGCAAGTGCGAACTATGTGCTCTGCAGCAGGAAGTTTCCGTCGCAATATTATTTATCTCATTTCCCTTTATTTGTTTTGACTTGAACGTAGAATTGCGCCTTACGATAAAGAAATATTCGTTATATGCCAGATTTTAAAATATATCAATTTATACTTGTTCATTGTTTCTTAAACGATGATGCAAAACTTCACAATAAATATATAAAACGAATTATAACGTCTGTTTTCTTGAAGTTTTATTATATTTTATGGGAATGACTTGCTTTGCTTTGCTAAGACATTATCAAACGTTTGATAATGCCTTAGCAAAATAAACATTTTATTATGTATTAGCGAGGCGATACGAAGCCCTTTAAGATGTGGTACTACATGAGAATTTTCAACCACAAGAGACTTAATTACGAACGACGAAGGTTCTCAGCAGAATCGTAAGAGGAAGTTACTTTCAGAAAATTCATTTCAGAAAAGCGAGACCGATAGATCGGTCATATAATGCGCCTTGAGGGTCTCTCTTACAACGAATCATAGAGGGACGTCCCCGATAGGAATATATAATATATAACATAAAATAGATATACGAGGATATGAACTGCTTCTCATATGTTGAATTGAA
The DNA here is from genome assembly GCA_022606425.2 of Lepidostoma basale. Lineage (NCBI taxonomy): Eukaryota > Metazoa > Arthropoda > Insecta > Trichoptera > Lepidostomatidae > Lepidostoma > Lepidostoma basale. The sequence goes on along the minus strand of JAHDVF020000694.1, from coordinate 1,108,028 downwards.
GAGAAGTACAGACGACAGAGCGCAGTGAAAGAGGAGACTGAAGACTTTTCTGCAAACCAATCCCTAGGATTTAAACTAGGAAGAAGAAAGTAAAGCGTGTCATTCTTACAAAATATATTTAAACATACATGTTTATTACTCAGCCCACTCTATAAAAGATTAGTTCAAATTTACATTTACTTTATTACATATACACTTTATACTTTTATTGAATGCATTATATTTTTATACTGTCAGTACTGGTATTAAAGGAACGTTGACGATCTGTAATTTAAATTCAAAGATGCAAAAATAAATAATAAAAAGACGAAACAGAAATAAAGATATTAAGTGTAAGTACATCGCTTCATTTCTTCTTCTTCTCAGTCGTATTCCTCATGATTGAGGCTGCAGCTAATGAGAGACTACTCTGCTCCCTGATTTGATCGGACCAGCGGCTCGGTGGTCGTCCCTGTGGTCGCCTTCCCTCCATTTTGCCCATGATGATGAGCTTTTCAAGGTTGTCCTGATCTCTTCGGGCTGTGTCCAAAATATTTAAACACTCTCTGAAAACACATCCGCGAGAGTCTTGCCCTGATACCCAACTAGTCAATGATTGACTAGTTTGTTATTCTTGCTGTCCAGGATATACGCAGCATTCGCTATCAGTACCACATCTCGAAAGCATCAATTTTGGACCTCTCCGATGTTTGCATAGTCCATCGTTCATAGTTTCATTTAATTATTATTTTAAAATACTATTTTAATTTCATCTCAGTATATTTTTCTGTCCGAGACATCTGTTTTAAATGTGTTTAAATCATAAATTCTTAACGACGGCGGTATCGCCCTGCAGTTCGAAAACATTAAATTTAAAAATTATTATAAAATGTTTAATTCAAGTAACGTCGGTAAGTATGTATTTTATTTAAGCCGACTTTGTCAAACTTCGGATAGTCTGACCTTACTGCTGAACCCCGTCTTCTCCATCTTTCCGGCCATTAGCACGCAGCGACGACTCTTCTCCACTTCGCCCTTGGTTCGTTTGCCTGTCTTCACTCTTCAACGTAGTATGCAGGTTGTCGTTGTATCCCTAGCGCTGTTTCGGTGTTTCCTTTTCGCATTCGCTACATAAAACGTTTTTTGGGAGTATATTGTCGTTCATGCGTAGCATTTGACCAGACCAGCGCAAGAGATCGCGAGTGAGCAGTATCTCCATCTTGGAACAGTCTGATCTTCTAAGCACTTTGCCAATAGAGACTTTTCTTCTTCTTCGATTGCCCCACATCACATATCGAGCCTTAGCCTCCAGTATTCTTCGCCTCCAACACCCCCTGTCCTCTGCTTCGACCCTCCAATCTGACACTCCTAATGGAAACTTTTAGTCATAATATATTTACTGGACAGCAACCAGTGAAAACAACATCTATAAGTCGTCCTGTCCCGGCCCTAGCAGTCATGTTTTTTTTTATAATTTTTTTTTTTAAGTCTTGTGCCTGGATATTTTTATTGAACGCTAAGGCATTATCACTATGGAATTCCATAGTATATACTTAGGAAATTGAAAAACTTTTTTAATCCACTATTTAATAGTGGATTAAACAAAAATTTTCAATTTCCTAATTATATACTCTGGATATTCTCTTCGACTTACGTTTCATAGATCAAACCAGACTCCATATTCATTATAAGAGTAACACGAACCAAGTTGATACGAGTCTGACATACTCGAGATCTTAATGAATATTCGTGTTAAGAGCACATCATATTTATCTGTACGAGTATTGTATTTGCTAGAAAGTCTTCAATATTCCATTTTAAGTATTTATTCAATCTTGTTGTACTTTCGAAACTCCGAGAGAGTTTAATTGAATCCAGCTACTCAAAATACACTTTCGACCCACAGGATGTACAGATCTTCACAGAGAAACAATCTAAAGACTTTGACCCCCACCCGGTAGGAGTTCGCCCCGGGCATGTCGATGTTAACATTTAGCTGGCCGGTTGACCCCGGGTGACTGGGTGACGTCATTAATTAACCGGCCCCATTGAACCGGCCGAGGACACAAATGTGGCTACTAGCTTTGTGTACCGAAATGGTAAATGTGATTGCAATGGTTTGTGATGGGAATGTTTAACTTCGGGTTACTTTGGCCAATCTATTCTTCGTCATCTCAAAATAAAGTGGCATGCTTAAGTATTGCAAAAAATAAAAAGGTTTTCGATTGATTTGACTGATGTCGTCCACGTGAGGTGTCAGAGAATTTAACGTGAGTGCATGACACGATGTATGGTTGTTGAGGAATCAAGAAGTATGTCAGGAAAGAACAGTGTGAAGATCCATTTTATCTGCTTATCATTTCAGAGATATGGCGTGATGGCTAGTTAATTCGATAGAAAAATATTTTTACTCGTAAATGAGATGATTTTAGATTTTCTTGAAATGATTTTTGAGGAAATAAAACACATTTATAGATCAATATCATTTTTCAAACCATATTTTATTCGTGAATTCTGCATATTACAATTATAATTATTTAATTAAAAATATACAACTTTTATGAAATTACTCGTCCCCTTACATAAGATCACATTAAATAAATATAGCACAAAACGTAAGTTTTATTATAATTTATGGGACTTTCATGTTTCCATGGAAATATTTTAATTTATGGGAAAAGTCCATTGTTCTGGCCGAAACACAATGATACTTCAACATTATTAACTATTAAAATCATATACTTTCGTATGAAGCACTTAATTTGTGTTGTAACATTATTAAATATAATACGAGTAATAATACACTTTAATTGAATACAAATCATTGTATTATTTATAAACACCAACCGGTTTCACTCCAGTCGGAGCTTCTTCAGGGTAACAGAATATAATGAAAAGTATATTCTGTTACCCTGACGAAGCTCCGGCGTTATCGAAACCGGTTGATGTTTTTAAAAAATAAAGTGGTTTATATACAAATTTTACAAGTATATTATTATTATATAAAATTTAAAACAAATAAAATAATCTAGCTAAAATATCACATTTTTTATTAAACAATTTTTGAGTTTGTGAGTAGTTTTTCACCTGATGATGTTGTTGTTTTTGATGATGACAACACCGAAACAGCTGTCGCGACATTCTCAAAGAGTGTACAATAAAAAATGTGATATTATAACAGTGTGGTCAATTTAACAGTTAATTTATGGGAATGATATTTGATAAACCAAGCGAAACATATAATATCATTCCAGAAAACAGACGTTTTCACTTATATTGGAGTTCTACATCATTGTTCAAGAAATCAGACTCTTATGTTTTTTTCTTGTTTGCAAGAAAATAAAATCTTGAATAAATAATACAAAATAATATATTTCTTTGAGTTGTCACCGACGCTACAACAGGTAAACCGCTTTGCGAGTGATTGCTCTAAGCAGCTAAGCTATGTTAAGAGTACTATTTATTTCAATCAATACGAATGAAAACGTTCGTTTTCTAGATGTTTTATCATATTTAATGGAAGTGATATATTTCACTATTGTAAGGCAATTGAAATCAATCATCTATAAAACAGGCGTTTTCATTCATAATAATTATTTAATATGAAATACGCACCATTGTTCAAGAAACAATAAAATATTTAATTTATTGAAATTCCGGTGCTTTCAAGTAATTATATTTTAAAATTGTTTCGTGTTTTAAAATATCAAATGTAATACATTTTATTTATACTAATCATAAAGATGAGTGAAAGCTCTAATATTTATTATTTTATCATTTTATAATTTTATTTAATTATTTTATATTATAGTAACAAACAGCGATAGTAAAACGTACAAGTATATAAAATACTTTTTTTCTAGTTCCAGTCCTAGAGATTGGTTTGAAGCAAATTTTATGATCATTTTTGCTAGTTCTTAGGTTGCCACTTTAGCCTTTTTAATGTGATAATTTCCCGTTGCTTTTCACATTTGTATATTTTAAACCGGCAAGGTATTTTAACCCAATTGCTGTTGCTTCTCATGATATGTGATAGATAGCAAATCTATCGCCATTTTATTGTCACGTGAATTCTTAACTAGACCAAATGCAGTGTGATAATAACACTGCGATCGACAAAAATCGAACCCAGGACCTTCGATGTGGTAGTCATATTTCTTGCCACAGTGTCGCGAAGGTAGACAGAAACACATAAAAACAATAAAATAAGTTTCTCTAAATTTATATATTTTCTTTCGGTGCCATGTCAAGTCCCCCTAACGTTGGCGATCACTGCAGCAAAGGCATCTCTATCCTGCGCTACTTGGAACAGGTTCTGAACTCTTGTTATTCTCCACTCTTTGATGTTCCGCAGCAAAGACAGCTGCCTTTTACCAACTCCCCGACATCCCTCCACTTTACCTATTAATATCAGTCGAAGGAGGTGGTACTTTTCTCGCCTTAGCACATGACCCAAATATGAGACCTTTCTAATTTTCACACTCGACAACAGCTCTCTGTAGTAGGTCTACATTACTGACCCCATCGGATCACGGTATACGGAGCATTCTGCAGTATATCCACATCTCGAACGCTTCCAACCGGTTCATTATCTAGGCGCCGCACGAGGTTCGATATTCCCTGATGATGGAGAGGGCGCAGAAAAAAATTCTGCAATACCTCTCTCTATCTTAGGGAGTATGGATATTATCCGTGGCTCTTTCCGACTGATTTCTTGCTAGGGATGCTAGGCTACCAGTCACTTGAGAGGAAACGAGACATTCACTTGGGTGTTCATTTCTTTCGACTGATAGGCGGTTGTATACACAACTCAGAAATCCTGAGTGATGTAGGTCTGTTCGTCCCTGATAATTATCTTCGACAACGGGGCCATAGATTGTTTTATCTCCCACGGTGCAGAACCAACCTGCCAATGGTTATGCCGGTAGGAAGAGCAATATCTTTGCTTAATCGTATCACCTCGGAGTTTGACTTATTTTGTGATAGTTTGACTCATCTGAGGGAAGTACTATCTTTATTATAATTCGTTGGTATATTTATTTTATTAATTTGTCATGCGTCTAATGTTTCTCGCTCTTTTTTAAATGTTTTATATATTACTTATTATTGTGTATCTCTAACTTGTATCTTAAGTGTATTGGAAAAAAATCTGTAATGCTTTAGATATATTTGAAATAAATAAATGAAATTACATTCACTTTCAGAGTCCAGGTTTCAGAGACCATATATAACATTTAATCATTCTTAAATTTAAATATAGAATTCCATTCTGAAATTTAAATTCCAGTGCTAATGTTGTTAAATAAAATAAAGTAAACAGCTGAACGGCAATAAAATTGCAGTTGAAACAATCGAGAGTCGGTACCGCGCAATGTTTAACGGCGTACAAACGGCGGTGATGTCAGGCCGACATTAGGCAGGCAGTACACCAACATCGATAGTTAATTTTGGGACACAAACAGCGAAGTGGTTCGGAATTCCTCCGTGATTAATAGCACGAATTTGTTAATGTACGGGTGCCCCCTTGTGATTAAAGGGGGCCGGGGTGTGGTGTACTAATGCCAGCCCTTCGGATGCCACAGGGTATCAGCCGAGGCAAGATAATTTGGAAAATTCAGAATACACAACGCAATTTGTCGCTGGATTTATTACATAATAAAATTCATACCCGACTGATTTCCTTCATGTGAATAATGTTCCGTCGATACTCGTCCACAGCGTATCTTATTTCAAATAAAGATTCAAAGAATTATCATATAAGTAGGCAATGTCATCAAATAAAGAGTACGAGAATATTTTGAATGCGAGATAGCGAGAGAGGAATATTTCGATTCTCTGCGAAAGTAATTCGAAATGAACGCGATGCGCATACCCGATAACGTTTCTGGATTATTTTGATTTTTTTCTATTTATTGTTGTATGACATTAAACAAACCATGAAACTTGAATTAGAATTTTGTTTACTTCTGTGAATATTTCACGAGTTACAATTAGATTGATAAATAACGCATCCATTTCTGGATAATGGATTGTACTAGTGATAAAAATATAACGTGAATTTTTCATAACCTATAACAGGTCATTAGACCTATAAGAATAACAAGAAGGAGAAGAATACATTTTTATTTAATCTTCTAAATTGTACAATGAAATCCTGAAATTGATTTTTGTAACATTAACAAGGAATATTATTTGAGTATTGTGCGTCGTTCTTAAATTTAAATGATAAGTTTACCCTTAATTTGCTTTAGTTATTGCATTTAAAAAATATGAAATGTTTTTTATTTTATTTCAACTATATTGGTACCATGAAATCATGGATTTTTTGTACCATGATAATCCTTTACCCAAACTGCATCGAGGGGTCTATCGAGAACATTTTTCCAACTCGACCCATATCATTCCACAACCACCGTGCGACTTCTGACTGTTTAACAAACCCAAAGGACTGTATTAATATTCCCTTTATTCTTCTTCCTTATTGTAGACCTATGTGGTCTGTTCTCCAGAGTGTTGCTCTTCCTGTGAGGTAAACTCCTAGCTGTCCTTCCATCTCTTAGGAGGTCTTCCACGAGGACGAGTCCAATGAGGTTGATTATGCAATGCAATATAGGGGAGTCTGGTGGTATCCATTATTTGTCCATGTCCATGTCCATATTATACATGACCGTACCAGTCCTTTTTTCGCTGTCCGCTCCATCTTCCATCTTATAATATCCTCAACCTCACATATCTATCTTATTCTGGTGTTCCTCACGCGACCTCTCACTGTCTTGCCTGCTATCGTCCTCGGTGTCTTCATTTCAGAAGTCCTTAAAACTTGTTTGGTCCTTACTGTGTATTAATATTAAACTGAAGAATTAGTATAAAATGCTACGGTAATATGCCTTTGAATATTTTTTTCAAAACATTGTATTTGTACAGCACTTGTTTGCACTTTTCAAAACAGAATAAGTCAGACACAGAAGCCTTTACTCACAAAAGGAGGGCACGACATAGGGAATTAACTTCGGAATAGGATTTTGCAGGATTGTAGTATCCCCTTAAATCGTTTAAATTCAAAGTAAGAAAGTGAAATAGACAGACAGAAAAAAACGCATCACGCGCTATTTGAACCGGAGACCGGCCGGCCAGCAGAATAGAGAAGACAAGCTCATCCACCTGGCTATCGAAACTAACTAACTAACTAACCATCACGCCGTCTCCCCGACGGGGTAGGCAGAAAGAATTGACTGCCACACTTTTCTTTCCTGACATATTTCTCTCGCATTCTCAACATTCATACATCGTGTCATGCACGCGCGTCGATTTCTCAGACTCCTCACATGGCCGACATTCAATATTTGATTTATTTGATCGCGCCACGTTTTCCTCGGTCTTCCTCTATTTCTGGTTCCATTTACATCGTTAACATATAATTTTTTTACCATTCTTTCTTCATTTATTCTTTCCATATGTCCAAACCACCTTAATGATCCTTTCTTTATTTAGTTCATGACACCATCATTCGCACCGCATTCACTTCTTATATTTTCATTCCACACTCTATCACACATAGAGTATCCACACATTCGTCTAAGATATCTCATTTCTACTGCATTTATTCTACTTTCATACTTCTTTTGCCAGTTCCATGCTTGGCTTCTATACATTAGGGTCGGTAGAAGAACACCATTGTGCACTGCCATTCTAGCTTTTTTTGTATAGGTTTTTGTTTGCGATGACATCTTTAAGTGCACCATTCACTTTGTTGCCTGCCCCAACCCTTCTATTGAAACTTTGGCTATTGAAACTGTGGTAAAAATGAGAATTCAAATTTATAAGTCACGTTCAAAAGTTCAAATGGGATTATCTAGAAATTATATGTCTATTGCGCCTTCTTACTTTGACTATGGAGTCGTCCATTAAGGGATACTACAATCCTGCATAATCCCACCCCGAAATCAATTTTCCATATCGTTCCCTCCCCTTGTAAGTGTAGAAATTTTAACACCGAAGAAGGGCTTCTGTGTCCCAAAATATCTTAGTGAAAAATGCAAAGAAGTATTGTGAAAAAACAATGTTTTCACAACTTTATTCACATGTACATCCACAACACAAAGTGATGGCGAATATAGAAGAAAATTATAACACCGCATTATCGTTACATTACCTTATTACAGTATTACACTTGTTATCGAAATATATCACTTTTTTATAAAGTTAAGTACTAACAGTATAAGTTGATGAATATTAGCAACACAAAAATCATTTATATTGTAACGAAAAAGCTCTAAAAACTAGAATATGTTTTAATTTTATTCTAACCCACATAAAACGAACATTTTCTACATCAAAATAACCACCTACACAACCATATTATAAAGTCTCTTCTTTGCTTAGATACCTTCATCAATTTAATCATTAAATACTGTTTTAATATTTTGGTAATGAATAATTAATTAGAGGTAAAAAAAAAGTATTAATTAATACTGCCTACAGAATCCAACCGTTAAGCTCTTCAAGGACTCTTTATATAATATAATATGGAACAAAAATATAAGGTGGACCAGGAATTAAACCTTGAATTTTGAAACGGTCCGGTTTGAACCAGTTTGTGTCCGTGTACGGTAGAGGTAACACGTGCATTAGATATATTTTGTATGGAACTATTTGTTATTTTTCATGCATATTTTTTTTTCTCAACCGTAAAATATCTAAGGCCAAAATCGACGACGAACATCTACGTCACTGCATGCTATTTTGTTTCGATGACGGTTTAAATGCAACGAAAGCTACTAAAACTATTAACAGAATTTATGTAAATGTTCTAAAATTCAAAAGATGTCAATCCTGGTTTTGAAAATTCAAATCGGGTGATAGGAGGCTAATAGACCTTCATAGATGTGGACGATGATCGAATTTTGATTAAGAAAATTTTAAATCTTTAGAGATTCCGATCCACTTCAAACCATTAAAAAATTAAGCCAGAAACTCGGATTTTTCTTGTCTATAGTGTAGTTTCATTTAAACCGGATTGGAAAAGTGCATTTACCGATAAAAAAATATATATTGTGTTAAGGATATTCGAGGTATTATTCACTTCAAGTTATTAAAACCATGTAAAAAAAATAACGTCTGAAGTTTACTGTCGGCAATTGAAGAGACTCGGCCTGAAGCTTAAAGAAAAACGCTTAAAGTTAGTCAATCGAAGTGGAGTAATACTGCATCAAGACAATACACGCCTTCACTCAGCAAAAATAACCAGTGAAACTTTTTTTAAACCTAAAGTGGGAGATTATACCTCACCCCCCATATTAACCAGACCTTGTCCCATCTGACTATCATCTATTTAGGTTTATGGACACTCCTTGAAAGATAAAATATTCCAAAATGTGGTCGATGTTGAAAATGACCAAATCCAATATTTTATTTCAAAATTCCTAAATTTAAAAAAGGGGTATCGAAAACTTACAAAATAGATATGAAGACGTTATTAATAATGATACTAATTATATTTTGTAACATAAGCAAAAAAAAAATTAACGCGACACAGCTAAATAATGGGTTAATTCCCGGTCGAACTAATACATCATAAAGTATTCATGAAAATACAAAGGATTTTTTATTCCAGACATGAGTTTAAAAGTACGAAATATAATTTTCTTCTCGAATATTTATAGGTCCATACCAAGAAATAGTTAGTAGATAGAAGTAGTGGGGAATCTAATTCGCCTTATTCCGGCAAAGTGAAAGAACATTATTTCATAAAGGCTTTATTTCATCAGCGAAAAGCGGGGCTCGGAACCAACTCTGCATAATGCCATCGGCGAAGTGTTGGAATATTAAGTGCAGCGAGAAAGGAAAAACTAAATTGGATCAAAATGAAGGATGCTTAGTTTATGAGCTTCAATGTATTATATCAAGCTAAGAGAATTTCTGAATGGTATCATCGGTGTGTGCACGGACGTAGAGAGTTCTTTGTCTGTTACTTGAATAATGATTTCAAATCAAATGTTTTACATATAAAGACGTATTGTTTTCAAAGAGTGACAAGCAAAGAACTCTATCAAATTAATGAAATATAAGTACGAGTACATTTAAAAAGTGAATGTACTCCAGTTAAGATATTTCAAATAAAGCAATTCTATGCTATTTTAATTATCACAAGAGGTTCTATAAAATCTTGACAAAGCGACGTATTCCACTCTCAAGAAATAACATAATTGATTATTTAAAAAAAAACTCTTAAAAATAAAAACAGAGAATTAGCACAATTGCATATTAAATCACTTTATATGAAACGCAAACTAAGATTGATATATTTAAAATTTCAAAGAAATATTACATATATGCATATTTTTATTAGTTAAACACTTGTTTATTTTCATAAGTTGGCCGCCTAGAAATCTAAAAACTACCAAAATTATATTTTACTGATAATTTTCTTAAACCAATAAAGTAAATAAAAGGTATGACTAACTTTTTGTAAATATTGGATTATCACAACACTTTTTACTAACATGTTTCGGGACACAAACTTCCCTTCTTCAGTGTATGAATTTTGATATTGAAGATGAGAAGTTTGTGTCTCGAAACATGTTTGTAAAAAGTGCAAAAAAGTGTTGTGATAGTACAATCCTACCAAAAAGTTATTCACACCTTTTGTTTTCTTTATTGGTTAAGGAAAATTATCAGTAAAATATAACTTTGGTAGTTTTTAGATTTCTAGGCGGCCAACTTGTGAAAATAAACAAGTGGTTATCTAAAACATAAAATGCAGGTTTTCCAACATAATCCATTATGTTATTTCTTGAGACTGGAATACAGCTCGCAATGCTTTCATTTCTGCAGTTCTTGGGAGATATTTCGTTCTGATAGTGTCTACTCTTGCTTGATTCCGTAAGTCATTATGGACCTGATGTATGTTTTGTGATCCAATTCTGAACATTTAATGGCTTACATAAGTGATATAAATATATGTTAGAGAATATCTTATAATACATGGGTTCATAAAGAGGCTGAGTATTAGGGAATAAGTTTATATTCTTGATATAGAGTAAATAACTAAATATTTTTGAAGATTCGTTCAAATAATTTCGCTGTTATTAATATTTCGTTATATTTTATTATCACTGAAATTTTTTTCAACAATCATGTTTTAAATTTAATCTGGAAAACTAATTTTATTTTTGTATTTTGAAAGCAAACCGACTTCAAAGATTTTATTGATTCCCGTCCGAATGTTTTTTTTAGTAAAGGGATCGATGAACTACCTATGAGATGGCAAAAGTGCATAGATAGCAATGGTACATACTTTGATTAAATAAATATATTATATTTAAAAAAAAAACAACTTTATGTTTCCCCTATACAAAACGCCAATTTCATATGTAAGGACCTAATATATACAACACTTTTATTAAAAAATTTAATTATATAGACATGTTTTCGGCAAACAGTCCTTCTACAGTAAAGATACATATTTATAAAAATATTATAAAATTGTTGTTATTTACATGATCTGACAGATGTAATAAAGATTTAAATGGAACGTTCATGCTTTTGTTATAACAAATATTATGATTCAGTTTAAAATAAATCTTCCAAAATAAATCTTTATAACATCTGTCAGATCGTGTAAACAACAACAATTTTATAATATTTTTATAAATATGTTTCTTTACTGAAGAAGGACTGTTTTTCCAAGTAAGTGTTGTATATACAAAGTGTATAAAAAATAAATATATAAATACATATTTTTAAAATTATGGAATAAAAAAAAACACATCCACATGATCACAATTTGTTTACCAAGTTTTGTCGATGATTTTTTGTTAATGCAAACGCGTAATTTCGGTCAATTTTCTTAAAACTTTAAAATACGAGTACTTTGACAATTCACTATCATTAAACCGAATTTCAGTCTTCGTTTAATCATCCTATATGGAGTCTTAGTTTAAGTAGAAAACACAAAGAATCCCCGAAGTCTTTAATCTATTCCACTGTATTTAATCGAATAACTAAAGGAACATATTTCCTACTTGATATTCTTGTTCCTATAATAATAAAATGAATATTTTTGTCTATTGAATGAAAATATTAATATTTCTGAAGAAACATTATACGTTAAAAGATTATTTTTTATCCCTCCAATGAAATCAGTATTAGTTTCCTAGCGTTCAATTATGGGGTTAAAGTACCCGAGACAAAGTATTACTAGATTGATACAGAAGGAGATGAACATAGTTATTGTTACGCGTATTGCAATAAAAATACGTTTAAAATCTTTTGATTGATAATAAAAGTAGTTGAAAATCCTCATTTCACTGAAACATAAATTTTTGGTTTACGTCAATTGTTTTGAGTGCCTAATTAAAGTGGATTAAAAAAACGGTGGATGCGTGGAATATAAATTAAATAAACATAAAAGTTCGGATCGTCCTGCTGGCATGTGCACCATAAAAAAGAACATTATTTGCTGTTATTTTTATTTTGTTATTTTATTTTATTTTATATCATTGTATTTTATATTATTTGTTTTAGATTTATTTTTTGAACGTAAGACGATCGAAATGTGCACGGGAGATGCCTATTGGTGGCAATGAGGTTCGCAACCCATCACACCGCGTCTTCCACGGGGGCGAAAAGAGAAGAGTGGAGTGCCGCATTCGTCAAATTGTGGTAGTCTATTCTTTCTGCTTACCCCCTTTCGAGGAGACGGCGTGATGGTTAGTTAGTTAGTTAGTTAATTTGCATAAAACACTGTGCCCTGAAATACGAAATATCCTATCAGGAATTTTCGATTGGCACGAGTTGTTGGTGGAACGAGTGTACAAAACTGATAGAATCATTTTATTAGTATTCTTCTTCTTTCTCTTATCCAATTTTTATTATTTGGGATCGGCTCTCACATGACTCCGCCAAGCTTCGCAATCCAGAGTCATCTGGCGGTCTAATCGCAGCGCCTTCGGGTCATATTATTGACATTAGACATCCACGTTGCAGGAGGCCGATTCAGTCCACTCCTTTCATCTTCCAGTTGCAGGGCTTTGTAGACAATGTAGTCATTGTTCCTCCTCTGCTCTCATGGTTGCGTACCAATGCAGACGATGTTCCTTAGTTTTATCGATAATAGGGGTGACTTTCAGATTTCTTCGGATATGCTCAATTTTTAGTATGTTTAGCATTGTGACCCTGATATTCTTTTCTACCATATGAAGCCTTTATTCATCTGGACGCCTTGTAGTCCAGCATTCCGATTCGTAGATCTTGGAAGATCTTACGTTGGTTCGATACACCTTTATATGATTTTTTGTGTTTAAGTGTTAAGATTATTTATTATTTTCATTATTTTTTTCAAATCTTATTAACAGCGGACTGAGTAGTATAATTTTAGAAAGAAACTCTATCAATTGAATAAAATTTTAGAACCTTTTAAAAGCGAATGTACCCCAGTTGGGATATTTGAAATAAGAATACACAGCAATATGTCCAATATCCGAAAATGTTCAATTTTCTCGGGTTATCTTTCTAGGAGCCTTTTCGATTTTGGAATATTTACTACACCATGACAACACGAGCGGAATACAAATGGCCGGCATCTAGGAAGCAATGTCGCCCCGCAGTATGTAAAATAGCCAATGATTGACGCGTCATTTATCAAGGGGGCTTTATTCTAGTGCCACAGCGCTTACAGGGGCCTAGGGCAAGAACGGGCGGCAAAAAATAACCTCGCGTCTTACGAATACGGCGTCGTTTAGTTAACCGCCGATACTTTCAATTTACGTTAGGGAAAACTTATTTTTTAACAGTATAAAATAAAATCCTTTCCAACATATAACTTAATGAAGTCACAGTATTCATTATTTCGTAGCAAACTTGAACAACGTAACTAATTGCAGTGTTGCACATAATAAAATATAATACAACCAATATTTCAACGCTTTCAATAGTTCATCATTTTCTTCTTTTTATGTCCTATCAGGTCTCCATAACGTTGACTATCACCAAGTGATAACCTGGGGAAACATATCCAGAGTGGTATCCCCTTACCCTCTCTGGAGGATTTTCTGTCGAGGTTACCTTCCCTTAGCTGGGTGTATCCAGTTTTATGGCGCTGGAAGCTCGCCATTCGTCCTTTCTCTATCTGCTATGGCACTAAGTAATATGTGCCACATTGCCCGGGGTTTGCGGGGTCTTTAAAAGACCTCTCGTGGACTCTAGAGAGTTGGACTTGATAGTAGTGTTGCTGATGTAAATGCAACATGGCGCCTTACGACATTTTGTAGAGGCAAACTTTCCAGCAAAACATACTCCATCGTAGCCCTACTACCCTTTTAAACCCCTTTAATAGTTTATACACAACCTTATTTTTATTATAACCAACCAGTTTCACTTCACCCGAGCTTCGTCAGGATTACAAAATAAACTGTAAAATTATATTTTTATTACTCTATTTAAGAAAAATGCTATTAACGTATAATAAAAATCCATTTTGTTCTAACAATGATTAGATAGATAGATTAATATTAAAACATGTTAAAAAATGAATAGATTCAACATTTAAAAAAACAGCATTATGTTACAAAATAAATAAATTTTGTTATTTTAAAGTAATAATAAATGGTTAATTGTATCTCAATAGAGACGAAGATGCAAGTTGTTTTCTGGGAACAGAAGGTGGTGGCCGAGGCGTTTACAGGACTTATGACCTGTCATTGGTTGGGTTGAGCGATCGCTTCACGTTTAACAACATTCCCCATTCCGCCGTTATGACCACCACGTCTGACAAACTTTTTGGAACTTGTGTATATGGTAGGTTTCTACAAATATTTTCACAATATTATGTTCACTCTACACTAGCGTCATCTATATTAAGATTAGAAAGCATTAAGCAGAAAACCTTTATTAATGTACTGTGAAAGTCTATGCAAATCATACAGTACTAGATTTCGCCTGGAGATGTCTCTCCAATTTTTTTGCCTGCATGTACCAGTTATATTTATACAACAACATTTTGAATGTATACAAATTCTTGTAGACAAATACTGGATTTCACCCATTGCGGATAAATTATTTTTATTTTACAAGGATTAATTGTATCTCAATAGAGATGAAGATGCAAGTTGTTTTCTGGGAACAGAAGTCTGGGAACAAGTTGTTTTCTGGGAAAACGGCGGAATGGGGAATGTTGTTTAACGTGAAGCGATCGCTCAACCCAACCAATGACAGGTCATAAGTCCTGTAAGCGCCTCGGCCACCACCTTCTGTTCCCAGAAAACAACTTGCATCTTCGTCTCTATTGAGATACAATTAATCCTTGTAAAATAAAAATAATTTATCCGCAATGGGTGAAATCCAGTATTTGTCTACAAGAATTTGTATACATTCAAAATGTTGTTAAATAATAAATGGTATTAAAAATAACGTCATTATTTTAATATCATTTATATTTTATATTTTCGTACAAAGTGTAATATTTAATTTGTGGTTTGTCATTATTTCCAATAATTTAAAACACCTTTGTGCTTGTTTTTACACTACTTTGTTTTGTTATATCGAGCAAACCGATTTCGCTCCAGCCGGAGCTTCGTTAGGGTAACAAAAACCTACTGACCTTCTTTATTTTATTTTATTTATTTATTAACTTGAAATAGTACACATGTACATAAACACTTTAAAACAATTAAAAAAATAATCTACAAAATCATCAATATAATGTTACATTTTAGTTTCATATTTATTTAATTCCTTTCTAAATTTTTGCATGTTCTGCTCACTTCTGGTTTTCTTAGGAATATCTTCATACATCTTGAGAGCCTTGTATATAAGAGAATTCGGATATTTGTTTTTTTTCCTGAATGGAAACATTATTTTATTTTACTTTATTGGTTTAAATTTATGTTCACGCTGGTTAATATAACTAACTATCTAACTAACCATCACGCCGTCTCCCCGAAAGGGTGGGCAGAAAGAATGGACTGTCACACTTTTACTGATGCGGCACTCCATCCTTCTCTTTTAGCCCCGCGGGAGACGCGGTGTGATGGGTTGCGACAAACTCATTAATTATTGATTATAATCAAGCTCATAACGTAAGAATGTGGTATTAGTGTTTTGTTTGTTTGCAACAAAATGCCTACAAAATATTATTGAAATAAAATGAACATATTTGTTGATGGAATGAAAAGATTAATAATTCAATAGATGTACGCTAACGCATTGTTTTCAGATGTATTTATATATAATAGTTTTACCTCTTGAAAACAAGGTTATCCAACATTATCTGGTTCCTTGCCCATAATTAAAGATTAAATCTTTATAATTTTTTCATCAATTTATAATTTTTGTGTGATTATTTTTAAATTTAAATTTGATTGAGAATCTTATAGTTTTATTCCTAAGGTTTTACTACCATAGCTGAATAAGGGACCTTTTTTTCTCTTGCTCTGAGCAAACAAAGGAATGAATGAAGTCAACTGTTTTTAGGAGTAGCGAGAAACCACGTGAATTAGACCGTCAGTCATCGCTAGGAGCGATAAATCCTGCAGCTCTTTCTCGTTTCTCCAACCAACTATATTAATAGTTTGTGACTCATATAAAAAAACATACAGTTTGAATATAATAAACGATGTCAAATAAAACTTAATAAAAAACGTGTTTAAAATGTCAAACAAACAAGAAGTTCAATAAATAAATGTGAATATTTTGAAATATTAAAATGCACAAAGTGATTTATAATCCTGAAGACTTACGTACGCTTATTATTTTGTTGTTTTTAAATTAAAAAAACAAACTAACTAATCATCACACCGTCTCTTCCAGGGAGAAAGCAGAAATAGTGAACCGCCACACTATTTTTCCCGGACACACATCTCTCACTTCCTCAAAATTCATACATCGTATCATTCACGTATGTCGATTTCTATTTTCCAAAATTTATAACATTTTATACCAATATTATACATAAAAAGCAATGTGAATTTTAGAGAACAAAAAATATTTTGCACATTACAAAAATAATTTTAAACGGAGAATTTTCACAGAAGTTATGGAAAGTCTCTATCAAAAAACTTTTTTTTTTTGTTTGTGATTTTTTCCATACGTACGATTTTTTTGTTTACACATATTGAAAATTTATATTTTCAGATAAATCTTTATAATAATAAAAAAATAACAAATGGCATTGAATGTTCTATGTGTAAAACAAATAGAAATTTAGATCACAGTGTTCACAAAATTTTCTTTTAAAATAGTGTTCTATTAAACTGAAATACATGATAATACATATTATGAAAACAGTTCAAGGAGGGCAGCGCTTACAAGGATAGAGTCATTAACCCTTAATGGAGCATATTCCCAAGTGGTAGTTTCAGAACGTGCATCATATCAGCATTAACAATGCAAGGGCTTTATTTCACCACCCTTATTCACACCGCACCCCCTCCACCCCTACTTGCACAAGAGTCTTTGAGAAGGATCGCTCTAATCCGCAGGACTAACACGTCTCACGCTAAAGGAATTCAAAATATCCTGGAACAAATTAAACTAATTGATAAGTCATTTTGTATTTCAAGGAATAAAATATATTGTTAAATTATTCACTGCGTTTTCTTAATATGTAAAGTGTATTGATATTGGAGGTTGGTCTTCCTGTGAGGTGAAAGCTCTGCTGTACTTTCTTCTTTTAGAGGATCTCTCATCAGAATGAGTACCAAGAGGCTGATAATGCAGTACAATATATTGGAGTTTGGTGATGTCTCATTCTTTGGACCCGATACGTACGAGATCCTCCTACGCTGTCTACTCTACCTTATAATAAGAGTATAATCAGCCCCACATATCTCTCTTATTCTTGTGTTCCCCACGAGATCTCTATGCATCTTGCCGTCTCAGTGCCTTCATCTCGGAGGTCCTCAAAACTAGATTGGTTCTGCTTCTGTCTGCCTTTGCTTCAACACCATATATTATTATAGGTCTTATCTTATTAATAATTTCCATACCTTTATTTTTCCATGCTGTCGGTTTAGAGCAACAAGAATTAAAGTTGCATTATTAAATTGAGCTTTTAATTCTTCACAAAGATCAGTTTCTCCCACCAGGTCTATGCCCAGATATCTGACGGTACTTCCCGTTTTTTGAGCTGGTTCTAATAAAAAAGACTCCCTTAATAATTTAAGCGTTATTATTCATAAAAATAATCAGCTCAAATAACTATATATATTAACTTAAGTATTCGGTTGGGTAACTTTACAATTACGTATAATAATTTTAACAATCAATCAAACAATGAAGTGTGATATCCAGGATATTGTTAGATGGGAGAAACAGAGAAAATTGGGGGAACCGTATAGATAAAATGGATACTCAAAGATTACTACACCTTGCCTTACATGGGAAACCAGAAGGCAGAAAGAAGACCCCCAAGAGATGGAAAGACAGCTGGGAGACAACAAACTCTGCACAAACCGGCCTTAGCGACCTCCAACCAGTTTAAGAAGAAGAAAAAAAACATACAAATATTTTTTGAGATTTAAATTGACGTTAATTAACCAAAAAAAATGTAATCAAGTATATGTTCATCTATTTGTGGGAAAATTTTTAACAAGAATATTCCTTATCACGGTTGTTTCCTGATATTTGAAGTTTCAAATGTACACGGGAAATAATGAGTGGGAGTTGAAAGAACTCAATGTTTAACCGCAATACCAAAATATCTTTTAAAAGGTGTGCCGATTTCATAATTGATTGCAAACAAACCGAGATAGGCAAATAATATTTATTGGGTGCGAATATTACAAATTGTTTGTTTTTAATAATATTATTTTTTGCGTATTGAATAATATTATACTTAAATTTTGTTATTTTGTTGAGATATCCAAAGAATGAAAATATTGTTTCATTACTTGTACATTTAAAAAAAAAAAAAAAAAAAATTCTGCTGTATTTCCCGGCTTTGTTTTTTTTTCATATTTGCCATAGCCGAAACATATTTGTGAAAAGCACGAAAAAGTGAAAATACAAAGTTTTTTTTTAAAGATATTTAATAATACTTTTTAATCCATTGTAATTATTGAATACATCCTGAGATAATACTTGATTTTACACAATAACCTTAGTATCTTATTGATAATCAGAGATTACGAACATTCATAGATTTATACGAGGGTTTCCTTTTAAGTTTTTACAAAAAGTGAAACAGAAACAAACAAGTTTGAAACAAAGTGTTTTATTGCTTTTCTAAATATTTTCTTTTTAGGTCTATACATTTTTGCATACGTTCAAACCAATTCTGGAAACATTTTCTCCACTCTGAAGCTGATATTATAGAAACATGGTTTTGAAAGTCATCAACAGCTTCTTGAGGTGATAAAAATCGATGTCCACACATCTTTTGTTTGACAGTAGGAAACAAGAAAAAGTCATTAGGCCATAAATCAGGTGAATACGGGAAATGAGACATTAATTCGATGTTTTTCTCCTTCAAATATTCAGTTGTTTGACGTGCTTAATGGGAGCTGGCATTGTCGTGATGAAGAATGATGCGACGCTTTTTGTTGTTTTCCCTTAGTTTATCGAAAACTGTTGACAAACAAATTGTTGTATACCATTTGGCATTAACAGTTCTTTGATCCTCTAAAAGAAGGGTTGCAAAGTGCCCAGTATAACCGAAGAAACAAGCGATCATTTTCTTGGAAGTGCTTCGTGAACGAACAACTTTAGTGGGATTGGGTTCATCGTCAAACACCCTAACAGTATACTGTTGTTTGTTTTCAGGTTCATACGAATATATCCAAGTTTCGTGTCCTGTTACAATGTTGTATACGGATTTTGAACCTTCCTTGGTCGAATTTTATCAGCATTTCGTGACATCAATCAACACGAGCCCTTGTTTCATTCCGGTCAAATTATGCGGAATCCATCTGGAACAAATCTTTCTCACACCTAAATGCTCATGCAAAATCGATTGTATTGCAGTCTGCAATATGCCAAGAGTAACTTCTATCTGTCTGTAAGTCACATGCCGATCTTATTTAATCATAATGCGCACAGCATCGATGTTTCTCGGAATGACAACCGATTTTGGCCGACCTTCTCGTCATTCATCACTGACGGATGCACGACCGCGACAAAATTCTGCAAACCAATTGCAAACAGTCTTCTCTGATGGTACATCATTACCAAAAGTTGCGCGAAGCGATTCTATGCATTGTTGTCGAGTAATCATCCAACGAAAACCTTCACGAGTGATCTCCATTTTCGCACAAAATTGCTTCTTTTAAACGTTCACTATCAACAACCTAATCGGTTGATTACTATGTTGCCACTGGCTTCGCAATAACAAACGTCAATGTTCACAAATACAGTGATGCCATAACTCACTTACGCCATCTATTGTTCGATTGTAAAAACTTAAAAGGCAACCTATGTATTCGACGGTATGAGTCGGAGAAATCGACGCGCGTGTATGATACGATGTATAAATGTTAAGGAATCGATAGAACTATATCAGGAAAGAATGGTGGGGCAGTTCATTATTTCTGCCTGCCTCTTCGGGGAGATTTCGTGATGTTTATTTAATAAATTTAGTTTGATTGAACATTCACAGATAACCTAGAAATGACTGCTGATTTATTTGCTAGAAAAAAACAGCGTTGGGGGGTCGCTTTGTTCATAATGTGTCTAGATTATTCATATGGCATATACTTTATATAATGACATTCCTGAAATAGTATTTTAATTCTTTAATATAATTGCATTGATACAATATATAAATAAAACTTTTAATTTGTCATTATAAGAACATTAAAGTATGTTTTAAACACTGCTCAAACAACTCATAGAATAAGCACGATGTATTCAAAGGGTAGGTATATTTAATAAGCCAGAAAACAACGTGCGCTACTTTGTAAACACTGAAGCCACCGCTAAAGCATATTCAAAAAAGTATGTACAAGTATGTACATTTCGTATTGAGCACACTTCCGCGCACTAGTCGTAATGAATAAAGAGCCGATACTCGGAGAAATGCACTCCAACAAAGGGTATTGAAAACAAAGTTCCAATGAGCATTCAAAGGCAGCATCCAACTTATCATTATTCCGGCAACAAAACGTCGCGTCTCTTTGTGGAGAATTTGTAGTGCGTCCACTAGTCCTTTTTTTCTCTCATCAACAACGGGAGGAGTGGATTTCCTTTTTGCTCAAAGCCTCTCAAAGAACGACTCCTAATTATTTTCCTAATACATCTCTTAAGATTTACGTGTGATGGCCCTTTTAACCGAATCATAACGATAAAAATATGCAAACGACATACGAGTACATAGTCATAAATTCCTCTTTTAACATTTTATATAACGGGGTTTGTTATAATACCTCTTTACCGTCAAATTTACATATCTTATTTTAAGTTCATATTAATTAAAAACACAAAATTTACATTGGTGATGAACAATGTTTTTTCTACTTATGAATTTATTTTCTTGGCCTTCAACAGCGATACCTTCATGTGAGTTTATATCGTTTTTCCGATGATGAAGTTATAAAATCTTGGTAAAATTTTCGAGAAAAATAAGCTCAAAGGTGGGAAAGATTTTTCTTGCAATATTCGTCATTATAGAATTCCACAGTGATAATGCCTTAAGTAACGTAAATAAATGGAATATTTATAAAAAATGTGCACGCAAATTAAAAATATGTTATTTTTGTAGTGTTACAAATATGCTTTATCCAAAAAATGTAATTGAATACAAGCATATATATTATAATAAGATTCTTAATATAGATGACGCTAGTGTAGAGTGAACATAAAAATGTGAAAATAGGTGTATAAACCTACCATATATACAAGTTCCAAAAAGTTTGTCAGACGTGGTGGTCATAACGGCGGAATGGGGAATGTTGTTAAACGTGAAGCGATCGCTCAACCCAACCAATGACAGGTCATAAGTCCTGTAAGCGCCTCGGCCACCACCTCCTGTTCCCAGAAAACAATTTGCATCTTCGTCTCTATTGAGATACAATTAATCCTTGTAAAATAAAAATAATTTATCCGCAATGGGTGAAATCCAGTATTTGTCTACAAGAATTTGTATACATTCAAAATGTTGTTGTATAATAAGATAAGTTTAAAGTATAATAAATAAATATATATTCAATTCAATTAAATTGATAATCTCGTATGAAGCAATTAATTTATATTGCCAAACCGTTCAAAAATATAAAATAACTTGAAAATGTTAACCTATCTTGTTGTTGACTTGTCTTTATATTGAAACAAAAATTGGATTTTAAATAGTTTATTCTGTGACCCTGTATATGTTCCAATTGTAGGAGTTCATTTTAATTGTGTAAAAGTTGAAGATAAAAGTATTATATATTTTTTTAAACAATGATGTTTTTAAATAATAAATACGAATGAAAACGTAATTTTCTACAAGTTATATTATATTTTTAGGGAATGACACGTTTCGCCCTTCTAAGGCATAATCAAATGTGGCATTTGATAATGCCTTAGAAGGGCAAAACATGTCATTCCCATAAATAATAATTAAACTTTTAAAAAACCGACGTTTTCATTCGTATTAATTACAAACATTTTAGATTGTTTAAAGATCGAGATTATTTCATTTCTTTATATGTTTTTCAAATACGATATTATAGAATACTGCAATTTGTCTCCTTTAGTTTTCTCTCAAAAGTATTTATTCACGTGCATGTATTGCATACTTCATCACACTTGACGCAACGTTGGAAAAGAAAGAACATTAGGATATTTCGGAGTCGAGAAGAAGTTTTAAAAAACATTGCAAAATCATTAATATCACATTGACGTCGCGTCGCAGATTAAGGGTTATACAGATTTTGTATAGATACTACAGTGCCATTTTAATATTTACATCGAACGATCGCACAAAGTGTTATTTTAAAAGATAACAAAACACTTGTTTTGAAATTTTTTTTCGTACTTGAAAAACATCTCATGAGGCAAAAAATATATTATATTAATTAACCCTTATTTTTAAACAATCTTAAATTCTTGTATGTTTCACTTTTACGCAATTAAAATGAACCACTAACATTTTTGTTAGGCAAGGTAACAAGATAAATGTTTTCAAATCCAAGGTATGCTTTGATACAAAGATAAATCTGCTGGGAGTTAAAAATTGTATAAGCGTTTTGAAAAGGAAGAAACTTCGAAATTTGGCATCATAATTTTGAAAAAATTAAACTGTTTAAGCGCATTTTAAAAAATATGTTCTACGTAGAAAGCATTAACCCTTACATATGACTCGATTTTTTTTTTAAATATGAGAAAAAGTAAAAAAAAAGGGATTGAAAAAATATATCAAATGAAATATTTATACAACCATCTGGAATTTAACATGACAATATTTTATTTATTGTTCTTATCATAAGGGTGTACAAATTCGCTATAGCGAGCTATAGCTCCAAGTGATTATGTTATTTCGAATACTCCCTCATTACTCAATACAAAAGAACTTCGAAACGCTTCTGTGCTGCTATTCAGGATATAAATTAACATATGATTGAATATAAGGAACGGAGAGATTAAGTGATCTAATATTTATGGATTTTAAACACCCCCAGATAAATATTAAAAAATGCTTACATATCAAGATTATACAAAAATCACCCCAATCCAAAAATAAACAACCTATTATATTATCGAGTATTACACAATATCCAATCATAAAAAGAAGAATCATAGAAATATCATACAATTTGTAGAATTTTGTCAGATAACTGAGTACTTTTAAAATATCATTATTTTTAACGATATTTTAGCTTAGAGTTTTCAAATTAAAATGTAAAAATAGAATTATACTTTACTAAGTTTCATAGGCAATTTTTTTTTTTAATATTATGATTACATATGTATATTTTGGTTAATCTCAGTTTTGGTAGATCCACCTCCACCACATATAAAAGGTCGATGACCATATAATTAATATAAAAGTTTTTTTAAAACTCAAATCATAAAAAAAAATCCAAAACACTCAATTATTGTGTAAGCCTATAAATGTTACAGTTTATTTTTTATTATCATTATTTTTTTAACTATAATAGTTGCAACCCGTGAAATATTCACGTAAGTAAAAAAATTCTATCCTTCATTTATAGTTTACTGTACAATCGTAATCAGTTTTAAGCTTTAACTTTTAATGTTTATATATTTTTCACACACCAAATTGTTCTCTTATTGTTTTCTACACTTCTGTCATACAACAATAATCAGAACAAAATGAAATTAATCCAGAACGTTTTCGGGCATGCGCATCGCGTGCATTTTGAATAATTATACTTTCGGAGAGAATCAAAGTATTCCTGTCTCGGTCTCTTGTACTCAAAATATTATCGTTTTATTTTTTAAGACATCAGGATATTTTCCTATTTCTATTATGATTTATTAGTAATACTATTTTGATTATCCTTTGAAAAATACTTAGGAAAACTGCGTAATTTGACCAGAATAACCCTATGTATTTGGTAAACATTTGAAATACACAAAATAAATTATGTAAATGCTAAAAGAAAAATAAAATGTTGTATTTCTTGCACTACGTATTACAAAACGTACTTCTCATTTGTTACAAGCAACAATTGACTGAAGATAAATAATTATTGTTTCGTATTCAAGTCTCGTATAAACGACTAATTCGAGATGAATAATTCAGAAAGAGAAAACAAAGAAAATCCTACAACGGAAAAAAATGATGAAATTTGTACTCCTTTCGAAACGCTCATTTGAATGACGATAAACTTTTATGTTAACAATTTGTCATGTGATAAGCTCACTTAGAACTTTTGTGTCCTTGTTTTTTCAAACGGGTCATATATATTCCATCTGAGAGTCCGTACTAAAATATAATAAATAAATATAATTTGATTTAGGGCTGACACTAAATATTCAAATATAAAGTATATAATCTCTCAGAATTGTGTTTCGTTTTATTTCGCCCTTCTTAGGTATTTTCAAATATCATTCGATATTAAATGACAGGATATTTGATAATATTTGAACAAGACGAAACGAGACATTCTTATGAAATGTATTAAAACTTCTAGAAAACATACGTTCTCGTTCTTATTAATTAATAAATAGTGGCATGTAGTTTCATGATATTAACAATGTTTAAAAATTTCTCACCATTGACAGAGGTAGTCTATCTTGATAGCCTATATTAAAAAAATGCTTTCTTTTAGAATAATTTCATTATTTTATGTTTTGAAACTGAATGCATTCATATTTTATAACCTTTAGATTAAGAGCGAGTCGACATTTTAATTCAGAAAACTTATGTTATTCAAGCAGAAATGATTCAGTTCCCCTTCATTTATAGTCCGTTCGAACTCACTCCGGGCGGAAGTGACGCCATGTGCTACCGTTTCCGGCGTCGGGATGCCCAAGATGCCCGGAAACCGCCACTGCAGAATAGTTCGGCCCGTTGATTAATGCACATGCTTAAACCGCACTGTAAGACCTTGGGAATTACAGTTTACTTGTGTAATTAATAAATATTTCACATTCTAAGTCAGCCCAGTAACAAGAATATTTGAATTAAAATGTTATTAAATTTTCGTATGAAGCATTCACTTTGGGGTTAAACATTTTTAATTTTTTTATTATTTGTATTTAAAATAAAATAAAATAAAAACGCTATACTTTATTTTTCACCACTATGCGGTTATTTTAATTACCAACTAGTTTTTCTTGTACCCAAGCTTCCTCAGGGCTTTGTAATAACAGAACAACAACACAGATTTACATGTATATATAGTAGATAGAAAGAGATGGAGGGGGGAGAAAAAAAGGACAGGTATATTCGAAAAATGTTTACTTCCGGAAATAGCACACTCCTAAAAAATTTCCCAGAATGCGAGTGAAAGTAGATCAAAAAGATTATACAGTATGTCAAGCAGCGGTAATTACTAATGCAACCAATCACAACAAATGGACGGGAAAACTGGTTCAAGAATTACTTATCTTTGCTGGAAATAAGTTAATAATAGGACTGAAAGATAAATTAATTTGATTGTTG
This sequence comes from Lepidostoma basale, assembly GCA_022606425.2. NCBI lineage: Eukaryota > Metazoa > Arthropoda > Insecta > Trichoptera > Lepidostomatidae > Lepidostoma > Lepidostoma basale. Next base: position 1,082,005 of record JAHDVF020000694.1, on the reverse strand, counting down.
ATATCATCAGAAACTAGTCGGAAATTAAAATAACCGCATCGTAGTGCAAAACAAAGTACAGTGTTTTTATTTTATTATATTTTATTTTAAATACAAATAATAATAAAAATTTAAATGTTATTAATCAAAAACATTTTTTTCTTATGAATTTTAAATATGCACATATCGAAGATTGTATGGCATAATCATCAAAATAATAATATAAACTTCGGTTAGGTAGGTATGCTTACTACAAAGCTTGTTAATATGAAGAAAATGATATATAATATTAATCAATTCAAACAACTCATTTTATTTAAAAGTCACATTATTTATTGTTGCTTGTTAAGTTTCAATCTATATGATAGGTTTGCAGCAATGTCAAATTATATTTTTTGCTGGTTCTTGGGATAGCACTCGGGCCTTAAATATGGTAGTTTGCTATTCATTTCCACAATTTATATTATACAACATCATTTGACCTGAATAACAGGATATTGATTGGTAGCTAGTCTATCGTCATTTTATTGTCACCAGACCTGAAAACGTGTGAGATTTTTTTTTTTTAATAGCTGGGAATCAAACCGGTTCCTTCCGTGCAACAGTCAAAGCTATTGCCACTCTGCCACGGAGGTAGAAATTTTTTATTACATAGACGAATAAATTTTTATTTGAATATTTTCTTTTTTCAGAAAAAAACTAATAAAACCCACATAATTTTTTTAATGGCATCCGCATTAATTTAAATCTTATATTATGGAATAATTTACTGTCAATGAGTAAAATAAATGCATTTTTGTAATAATTACACATTAACAATTATTACAACAATCTTTTGATATTAGTTTTTTTTTTTCTTGTACACAACAGGTCGTTTGAACCCATTTACTGTATTCAAATTATTTTAGCTATTATATTGATTCTCATGACATGTGATAGGTAGCCAATCAATCGCCATTTTATTATCACATGAATTCTATACCAGACCAACGACAGTGTGACAATCACCCTGCCATCGCCGGGAATCGAACCCGGGATCTTCGGTATAGAAGTCAGAGCTCTAACCATCATGCCACGAAGGTCGACAGCTGGTCACTAGACATTTTAATGGCGGTAAAATGTTTATGTTTAAAATTAAAGATAGCTTTTCTATTCAAATGATTTATTGTACTCAATATGTTTTTTGAAATATTAGAATAAACTATTCAATTTGAAACATTCATTTATTTTTATTCATAATTAACCCAACATACAACTGGAAATACTTAATTTATAAAGGGTGAAAATCTCATTAGTATGATCAGTTATTTTTTTTCTTAGAAAAGTATGTAAAGCTCCATATTAAATAATTAACATAAATGAAATTTTTAATTTAATTTTATCTCAATAGAGACGAAGACGCAAACTGGAAACTGAATATGGATGATCAAGGTGTTTACAGGACTTATGACCTGTCATTGGTTGGGTTCACAAGTGTAATCAAATCTACATAGATGGCCAATTAAAACTGACACGTGAAGATAGATATGGATTTGAAGTATATATACAGCTTCCAAAATTTGTCATGCATGATCATAATAACAAAGGTGGAATGGGGAATGTTGTAATTACATAAAGCGTGCGCTTAACCCAACCAATGACAGTTCATAAGTCCTGTAAACACCTTGATCATCCGTTTCAGTTTCCAGTTTGCGTCTTCGTCTCTATTGAGATACAATTAAATTTGAATTAACCACCCTTTGGTGAAAATCCAGGATTTCGTATACAAGTATAAGTACACATTCACAAAAAATAATGAAAAATTAGTTTTATAGAAGTTTTATTGTATTTTATGGGAATTACGTGTTTTGCCTTGCCAAGGCATTATCAAATGTTTCATAATAAGAATGCTTTAGGATGGCAAAACTTATCTTCCCATAACATAAAATAAAATTTCTAGAAAAGATACGTTTTCACTAGTATTAATTGATTAGTTTTTGTTAAAATTTGTAGTAAAGTAAAATTAATTTGTGTGAAAAAACGATAATATTATGACAATATTATGATCATTATTAGTAAAAAATACATTATTCATTTAGTGATTGTTAATAGAAGATTTTTTAATGAAAAATAGGATCTTTTTTGTGGTATATAAAAATAGTTCCAGTGTTAAGTACTGTTATAGTATCCCAAACAACCTTTCCATAAATCCTGGAACAACATGTTGCCATGAGCTGAGAAGCCAGCGGCCGCCGTTACGAAAAACTGTTTTACTGTCAAACATAATTGGTGGAATTTCATTTAGTTTGCATGCAGCGCAAACGAGAAAATGTATTAATTGGGGCTTTAACGTTTCGGAGCAGCTCGAATGCAAATGCTTTTAGATGTTTCATTTTGTTGAATATTTCCAGAAAAGTTGCATAATGGAGATAAATATAATGTATGATAATTTAATCTTTCTTTTCCTGTCAATGACAATCTATTCATATATATCTATCCATATATAGATGACGCTAGTGTGGAGTGAACTTAAATATGTAAAGATAGGCGTGGAATCCTACCATATATACAAGTTCCAAAAATCATAAGAAAAAAAAAATAAGACGGAATGGGGAATGTTGTTAAACTTAAAGCGATCGCTCAACCCAACCAATGACAGGTCATAAGTCCTGTAAGCGCCTCGGCCACCACATTCTGTTCCCAGAAAACAATTTACATCTTCGTCTCTATTGAGATACAATAAATCCTTATAAAATAAAAATAATTTATCCGCAATGGGTGAAATCCAGTATTTGTCTACAAGAATTTGTATACATTCAAAATGTTGTATTCATATATATTAACTGTTGTAATAGTTCTTAAAATGATCTAACCTCTCCTTCTTCTTTTACCATTGTGTTAAAAAACTTGATTTTGCGTCGTTTCCACGGATGCCAGCAGTTAAATTTTTAGTAGCTACCTTTTTTGATATTTTTATGAATATCAGCCGTTGATATGGCAAAAATTCTTAATTATTATAATATATTTTAATTATATCAATTTGAACTCTACTAAACTATTGAAACTGTTAAACTGTTGAAATAAAAAGAAAAATTTATATTTTCATAAACATTAGTCATGCATGATAGTACCACTGAATTAAAACTAACTAACTGACTAACTAACCATCACGTCAGTAGGAGAACACCATTGTGCACTGCCATTCTAGCTTTTTTGGATAGGTTTTTGTTTGCAATGACAACATTATGTGCACCATTCACTTTGTTGCCTGCCAACCCTTCTTTTAATATCCCCCTCCATTTGTATCCCATCTCTTGTAAACATACTACCAAAATACACGAACTCATCTTCTTGCTACAAAATTTCACCATTCACGCTAATGTTGCAGACTGTCAGATTTCTTTTTTTTTCAAAAATCATTACCTTGGACTTATTAACATTCATCATCAGATCATTTCGCATGCATACATACTATTCACCAGGACTTGTAGTTCATGCTCGTTGTCTGCAAGTAGGACAGCGTCATCCGCATACAAGAGACAGCTAACTGACACTCCGCTCATTTTGGCACCTACATCCAACCCTTTCAGCTCTTTCATACCACTAAACTACTGTTCTCATTATATATTATAATATATATTAATAACGATGAAAGATATATATATATATATATATATATATATATATATATATATATATATATATATATATATATATATATATATATATATATATATATATATATATATATATATATATATATATATATATATATATATATCACAAATACAATCTTGTTTTATTTAATTTGTTATATTCTTGTTTATTTAGCTATATCTAAAAAATAATTAAATAATGAAAAGAAGAAGAAAAATGAATTTTTTTTTCCTAAAGCAGATTATAGGTATACGACTTTTAAAAATATAATCAAGATTTTATTGTGAGACATTATGATTTAACTAATTGAAAGAGCATTAATTTTATTAGATTTTAACTAAAAAGGTAAACATTTTCATGCAAAAAAAATCTAAATATTTTTAAACTTTCGTATGAAGCACTTTATTTGTGGTAAGGCATTATTTAAAAAAAGTTTTAACGCACATTTTTTACTGTATGTCTTTTTCAATCCTGACGATGCTCCGGAGGTAGCGAAACGAGTTGGTTTCAGCACAAAAAATAATAAAATTATGTTAACATTTTTTTTCTGAAATATTTTTGTTACTTTTCGTATTAAAATGTGTACAAAATTTTTTGCTATGTGATATATTATAAAAGTTACATACTGAATGTTTGGTTTAGAACTTCAACTTTATGGCGACGAATAAAATGTTAATTGGGTGTTGCAAACTTTTATTTTGTTACAAGATTAACTCTCGAAATAAAGAGCAATACCCCTAATTTATTACCTTGATAACGTTCAGTATCAAATTTTAAATCTGATTTATTGCAACATAAACTTTTAATTAAGTAAGAAATTTTACAGTCCCTCAAACTCTTTCAGAATTTCGTAGGCACGTCTTATGTTGGTACATGTATACAAAAAATTACATTGTAATATTCTTGTTTACCCTTTTTCAAATATTCAAATACATCCTTGCTTTTATAATACTCGTACAAAGTAAAAATAAACAGAATATTTATTTTCTTTTATTCTTGCAAATCTTATTTTACAAGTTCTCTGATAGAAATCGAATTGTTTTTTTTTTCCTTTAAAATACTAGACGCGTTAGAAAGCAGAAAAAATGTCGTTTACATAGTAATTTAATTTATGCGCATGTATTGAGTCTTCATATTTCAAACACTACAGCATCCTGTATTGGAAGATTTTTTTCTCCAGTCATTACGAAAAATCACAAATGGAACCACCGCAGTCCTGATGCGAAATAAAATGGCAAACGTGTGGGGTGAATCAAGGTTCCAGGGAAGATAGTGATTTGGGTGAAGGGGAGAGGCCTGGTAGCGGGAGGAAGGGGGAGAGAAAAACTTAGGCCAGTGGAAGAACGTGAGGAAAGACGTTACGGGACTTCAAGTCGTAAAAGGCAGTGGTAGTTTTTGAACTTTTGTTAATGATCGATACTAAAAAAACGCATACACGAAGCGTACAAAACACCTAAGTGTTTTCATCTTACAACCACTGAGTTAAGCAGCTCTCGTATATTGTAGAACTCTGCACAAACATTTCATTATCACATTATTTTATTTTTTATTATATGGAAAATTTAAACTTATGAAAATAATAAAAAGCGAAAAAAGATAATTTTTCAAATATTTTTTGTTATTATATTAATGACTGCAAATTTACTTTTTTTTTAAAAGTTTCTCGTATTTCTTTGACTAGTCCTGTTTAATCAGGAACTTTATTACGTGCCTTACACTACTCTAAGTGAGGCCCGCTGTATCTCTCTCTCTCTCTCTCTCTCTCTGGTTTCAATCCTGGGTTTGATTTGCAACAATTTTCTCTACTCTTCTCTTTCATTCTTCCCTGTCTTGTGCGGCTCTTTTTATATCTGCATATGATGACAAGCGCTCGTCCACCAACAGGTCCTCCGGATACTCTCGGCGTGGGCGTCCCCTAGAGTTTGTCCCCTCGGTCATACCCTCCATTATGGCATGCAAGAGGCCTTCTTGTCGTATTACATGGCCGATCCATCTTGCACACCTTTCGGACAAGGTCCTAAGCAGGTGCCTTCCTACTTTACGATTCTTTGGAGAACCTCCTCATTTGTAATGTGGTATCTCTAGAAAATTCCTAAAAGTCTTCTATAGGACCACATCTCAAAAGCCTCTAGTCTCCGCTTATCTCTTTCGAATAGGCACCATGTCTCGCAGTCGTTCTCTTCTTAGTTTTAGGTCTATGTTATTCGATTCTAATATTTTCGACCTTTTATTAAATGCAAGCCTATATGTGTACGGCTGTCGACTTCGCTCTTAGACCGACCGCGACCGTCCCATGTTATTTTGCTCCCGAGGTAGACAAACTCCTTGGTGTTCTTTAGTAGAACTCCTGATATCACTACTTTCATCTGATGTTGCGTTCAGCCTACAGTCAGCAGCTTTGTTTTGTCTTTATTTATTTTCATGTTGTAGTTATTTTGAAGAATGCTTTGCATAGTTATTGAGGCCTATATTATTAGTTTATACGTTAACTTTATTATAATATACTCGTATAAATCGCTGCAACTAGGTGTCTCCACATCCAGGCACCTGAACATCATGACTTGTTCTATGGGTTTGTCATCTATAACCAGTTATCATCTGAGATGTTGCCAGATATTTTGTTTTGTTGACTCATATCAACATAGTGTATTATACCTCTCAGATCTGAGTTGGAACCTATAAAGCATACATACAGATCCTATACCCGAGATTAAGAGATGCAACCTCTTATGGTGAGATTAAAATTAAAGAGATTAAGACTATCGCCCTGTCTAATTTCCGATACAGCAGGAACCTCCCTAGAGAGCTCACCATTCCCTTTTATTATCGTTTTGTCAGTAGTGTTAATTAATTTCAATTTATATAATTATTCACTGTAACTCATTTTTGTGTATTTGATTCTGTAATTGACATATCCGCTGACCACTCGAATGTATGTTCATAACAACAACTACAACAAACCATCACGCCTTTTCCCCGCAGGTGTAGGCAGGGAGAACTAACCGGCACACTTCTCTATCCTGACACACCTCTCTAGATTCCTCCACATTCATAAAACGAGTAATACACGCACGTCGATTCCTCCGACATCTATCACGATCAACCTTTAAATTTGATTCATTTAAGTTTGATTCATGCCATGTTTTCCTCGGTCTACCTCGACTCCGTATTCCATTCACATCGTTAACGTATACTTTCTTAACCAGTCGTTTTCCATCCATGCGCTCCATTTGTCAGAACCAACGCAGCTAGCCTTTCATGATTTTATTTATACTCCCTTATTCTGCTTTATACTCCTTTCTTATATCAGCAATTGATCAGGGGATATTTCGAGAACTCGGCCGTGCTAGAGGGTGTTGGTATATTTGCCCCTGATAGATTTCTCCGACAGCGATAGCCCAGATTGTTTTACCTACCAGCCACCAGAACCAATCTGCCTCTGGTGACACCGCGCACCGATGAGAAGAGCAATTAGTCTGCTAAACGCGGTCTCCTCGGAGATCGACGTCTTTCATATTAGTGAAGGTACGTTCGGGGGACAAATACTCTTTTTAGAAAGTTTTATGTCTTCTTTATGTCTACCCATCTCTAGTGCGTGTCTGGTATTATTTTGTATTTTAATAATATTTTACCTGTACTCAATAGATGCCTTAAACGTTTTGCTGTTTGTAATGTCTTTTGAGTTAATAAACTGATTTGATTTGATTTGAAATTCTCAGGGTCTTCTTCTCAACCGCAATTATTCTTCTCTCATCCTTCTTCTGCCAGTTCTATGCTTCGCTTCCATAAATTAGGGTTGGGATTAAAACTTCATTACACCTGTATTATCTATGTTCCGAGCATGCATAGTAAACCTGTTATCGTAATAACCAATGGTTCTTATGAAATTTCACGAACCACCGCTTAACTTCGGAGCTAAATGGCGTTCCGATTCTGCTTTTCTTTTAAACTTCTGTCGATAATAAATGAAGTTCAGCCATTCGGTGGACCATTTTGAACGTATGAAGTGAGAGACGTTTAAAATATGCGCACTTCTTAAACCGATTATTACCGTATTTCAATGAGCGCTGAGCTTGACACTTGTGCATGTATTTTTGCTGATAAATTAATACGACCCACCTTTTAAAATGCAAGTAAAATCCCATATAATGGCTTAAACCGCAGACATCGTTCTATATTTGTAAACGTACTAACTAACCATCACCCCGTCTCATCGAAGGGGTAGGCAGATAGAATGGACCACCACGCTGTTATTTCTTGACGTATTTTTCTTGCTTCCACAACATTCATACATCGTGTCATGGACGTACGTCCATTTCTCCCGACTCCTCGTTAAGCGGCATTTTTTTCGACTTCAAATGTGGCCGCTTCTCCAAAATCTGATTAATTCGATCATGCCATGCTTTATTTGGTCTTCCGAATAAAGTAATGTGATAATAGACTAATTAACTAACTAAGCAACACGCCATCTCCCCGAAGGGGTAGGCAGAAATAATGGACCACCACACTGTTCTTTCCCGACATACTTTTTTCGCTTCCTCTACATTCACACATCGTGCCATGCTCGCGCGTTGATTTCTGTGTGTGACGTGGCCGATTGAAAGCGTTTTTAACAAATTAATAAAAGGACCATTAATATGGTTTGGACACATGTAAAGAATGAATAAAGAAATAATAGTAAAGGACGTACTCGTATATGTAAACGACGTAAACGGAACTAGAAATAGAGGAAGGCCGGGGAAATCGTGGCACGACCAAAAACATCAAAAATTAAATGTCCGCCACGTGAAGAGTCGGAAAAATCGACATGCGTGTATGAGACGATGTATAAATGTTGAGGAGTCGAAAGAATTTTGTCAGAAAGAAAAGTGTGGCAGTCCATTATTTTTGCCTACCCCTTCTGGGAGACGGCGTGATGGTTTGTTTGTTAGTTAGTTACTAATATTATTATTTAAAGTGATATTAATACATAATTTTGGTTCCGAGGAAGGTTAACGTTCTTTTAAAATAAATTATTTGTGAATTTTCTTTTAACTGGCAATACTTTGCCAGGCTTATCTGACTATTTAGGTAACTGATCACGTAGGAGCTCAATATCTGCCATTTTCTGGGGCTAGCCAGAAGGATATCGTGTTTTTATAGTGTCTGGAACCATTGCGGTATATTTTGTTGCGGGGATTTTTAGGGGAAGGTTATGACCACGAACATATGCGAAAGGTGTAGAAAACACTAAAATTCGTCTAGAATTGTGTTGTTATATGTCGTGTTTAAATGAAACAGTTTTATGTTAACCCTTTATAAGGTCCTAAAAATCTACAACCAATAAAAAATTTAAATGTAGATTTTTATATATTATAATACAATACATATTACTAACAGCAATATTTCTGGATACATATTTTTTTCAAAAACCTCATCTTAGAAAAATGATTATCTCCATACCCCTTAAAATAATCATATCAGAAGATGGCAGGGAGCTACCGAAACCGGTCGAACCCCTGAACCTAAGTGGAATTTAACTAAATATATATAATAATAATAAAAAATTAAAAAAATATTTATTGTATAATAACGTAGAAAAGTTATCACTGTATGACGAAATTGAGTATTATACCGCAAAATAATATTTAGAATGTAGTCTCTACCTGTCATTTATTGAATATATGTGCTAACATTTAATGAGACGACATTTTTTTTTTTAAACATTAGCATTCTTGGTAACTATAAAAATTTTGAGTTTTATTTACAATTCCTTTTTTTACAATATTTGGATATGAAAAGCAAGGGAAATTACTACAATAAAAGGCCTAAGAACCAGCAAAGATGTTATTATACTTTTCTACAAACTAAACTCTAAAATTGAAGCATTAAAAAACTATTCAAAAACAATAAATAAGCTAAATCACAATTTAAGTGCGTCTTACCATTTATTTGGTAGAGCTTAAAACTAGAGTGAGCGCAGATAGGTTAATTAGAGCTTTTTGTGCTGCAATATTCCATGTAAATAATTTCTACTGGTAAGGCAGTATAGTTTGATATTAATATATAATACTTGTAACCATTTCTAGTACAAGATTTGTCTTGGGGTACATACCCCCCCACAGACCAGTAAAAGGTTAAGTAAATCTCATTAAATTACAAATAAAATTTTGGCATTTAAAACGGTACTTAAGGACTTTATTTATATTAAGCTAAGATTACTAAAGTCCACAGTGAAGAACCTTTTTTGGTTTATTTTTTTTTTATTTGAGATTAAAACATTATTTCGATTGATATCAATTAAACCAGTTATTTTTATATCGGTCCGTATCAAAAATAGGTCACTTTTCGTTATTTAGTATGCTTTACCAATTTAGATTGGAATGTTCGTAAAAGAGAATTTTATTCAAATTGGTTTACGTCATAAATAAAAATAAAATGGTTGAGATATTTTTGTTTGTTTTTTTATGTCGATTCGTGTTTTGATTTATCTAATATTTGCCTACAATGATTGTCTACGCCGAATTTTATTTTAAATAATTATTTTACAATATTAAAAATAATCGTTCAATTAAACTTTCTTTCTTATGAATAATTTTATGTTTTAATTTTGCTCTTGTCTTGTCTTATTTCGTTTCTAAAAATGTCCAAAACCTTTTATTGTTCCATCAAATCAACCAGTTAACTGGTTACATAAACAATTTGTTTTTGTAAACCTGACGTAGCTCCGGCGGAAGCAAAACCGGTTGGTTCGATGAAACACAATTATATGGTGTAAAAACAAAATATAAAAGTGTTTTCAAATATTTCTAAAAATGCCACACCACAAATTAGGTACTTCATATGAAAGTATTATTTTTCTTATTAATTAATTATATTTAATTATTTTACAATTTAAAAAAATCAATTACGATTTTTTTAAAGATTAATTGTATCTCAATAGAGACGAAGATATAAATTATTTGGAAACAGAATATGGTAATCGAGGCGTTTACAGGACTTATGACCTATTGGTTGGGTTAAGCGATCACTTTATGTAAACAACATTCCCAAAAAAATAGTAGCATATATACAAGTTCCAAAAATTTGTCAAATGTGGTGCAGTAAGAAGGGAGGAATGGGGCATGTTGTTGGCAACCCGCAATGGGTAAAAATCCAGTATTTGTCTACAAGTATTTGTACACAAAAAAACAAATGATATGAATGAATTTGATATGAATGAAAACGTCTGCATTATAGAAGTTTTATTATAATTAACGTCTTCAGTTTTGTAAGTTATTTAAATTTCTATAATATATTTCTCATTTTGTTATGAAGGTTTTTGCCGGCTATATATCCTAGTACTTTCATCTCATTTACGCCCAGGAGTTCCTTGGTTCGAGCAATGTCGGCTCTGGATTCTATAACCTAGGTTATAGAATCCAGAGCCGTCTTTAACTAGTTAAAGAAAGATCTGACGTAGATTTTGTAGTCAGCATTATGCCCTTGATGCTCATGTGCTTATTTTTCCAAATGGTTTCCCTTAGATAACCCGATATTGATACAGTCAGCAAAGAAGGATTCGTTCTCATTTAAATACCAGATCATTATTTTGATTGCCAACATCCAGTGTATTTTCTAAATACGTGGCTTTGCTTCAAAAAGGTGTTATTATTTAATGGAAAATTATCGGGTGAACAACATTTTCGTGCATAATATATGATTTTCTCTGAGAGGGTATATTTTGGTTTACACGTTTTCTTGTAAGACACGTTTTGATTTGTATGGAGAATATCTTAGATGATGGAGCTAACATGAGGCATAAAACCCATTTTACGACTTTATTAGGTGTTTATAATGAGGCTATTTACCGATCAATCCTTTTACGTAAAACCCCTCCGCGTTGTCAATGCGAAATCAATACCCACAAAACAAACATCTGTATCGGCGAGTGATGCGCGCACTAACAGCAAGAGCGTGTAATGTCTTTCTTCGCTTTATAGCGTTGAAATTCGGAGGAAAGAAAACCGTCGAATTTCGGAGAAAGCATATTAAACACAATGACAGAATTAATTCCATTTATTCTAAAAATATTCGCCTTCACTTTGTGTTGTGGATTCATATTTGAATAAATGTATATGCACTTAGTATTTCAATACTTTATTGCACTTATCACAGACATGTTAGGTATATACAATATATTACCTTTTTCGATGTACAATTTTTTTCCTCAATCAATTTTAAAATTTTGTATATCGAAAAAGGTTATAACCCATACCTGTCTGTGATAAATGGAATAAAGTGTTGGTATACAGAGTTATTTTTAATCGAATTAATTCAAATTTATATATTTTTTCAAATATATCCAAACAATGAAGAAGAATCTACTAGATTCTATATATTAAAAATTCTTTGAATCCTATGTAGTAATGTCATGGATTATGTAACTTGTGTCACGAGATTTGAAACGTTATCAATTACTGAAATATGACATCCTAAAACATTGAACGAGGTAAAACAATGTTCAATAGAATGTCAAATGCTTATATCACGAAAGAATATAGAGCGGAAGAAAGTTTTATAAACAAATTTACAAAAGAATAACTGTGTTAGTTTATATACACGGAACGCATGGTTGAAGAAAAAAAGGTTAAAAAAACTACATAAACGATGTGAGTAGATTGCCAAGTCAAGAAAGGCTGAAAAAAAACGTGTAATGATGATCAAATTAATCAAATTTTAAAGAATTTGTATGAATTTGGAGGAAGCTATAAAGGTGTGAGGATAGTGTACATAGTTTAGTGGTGCATTCTCTTTGCCTACCCTTCCGGGGAAACGACGTGATGGTTTGTGATTGTTAAACAGCAGATATTTTGATTTTGAAAGACAAAAAAATAACACACTACCTTAACCATCCTCCCATTTCATAGATAAGTTTGACAGAATTTGCAGAGTGCATTACACTCATCATTTTATCTGTGTATATTGTTGTAGATTCCTTTACATTCAATGAACGTTACATAGATGCACGTCGATTTTGAACTACTCATGTCATCCATTTTTAATTCAATTGTTATTTATATTTTTTATTTATTTTATAGTGACTTTATTTTTAAATTATAATATTACGAGTATTTTCTTAATGGATATAACAAGTGAAAATATTAATACGTAGTAATTGCGTAGATTTTCACGGTTGGCAGCAATATGTTTTGTGTGATTTTGGGTAACACCGTGTGATTTCTCCTTCTCGACCGACGTTTTGGAGACCTCTGCAGTCTTCATCTTCGGGGTAATGTGGTGGTGGTAATGATGATAATGGTCATTACCACCACCACATTACCTTGAAGATGGAGACTGCAACGATCTCCGAAACGTCGATCGAAGAAGGAGAAATCACACGGTGTTACCCAAAATCACACAAAACATATTAATATGTAGTATTCATAAAAGTTTTAATAAAATATTTGCTTTTGTGGTATAATTTTTTCTCAAATAAATGATGTTTTTTTAATTCATGTTTATTTCTTAAATCATATTGGAGGACATCTTTTATATAATTTGATAGTAACAAAATGAGTCAATTCCATTTGCACCGTTTTTTAATACTCTCATAAAAATGTATTTCGTCTATTCTGTTGTTCATTTGTAGTAGTACATGTTATTCATAAAATTTGATAAAAGCAGTTAACTTTCAAATTGGCTATGATAATAAATTGCTTTGAAACAACTGAAAAACAGCTTCATAGACAAACGTACAAAAAATACCAAACGTTCCCTCCGGTAATACAGTCTCTCTGGGGGAGTCTCTGTACTCCACTCCGAACAATCGCAGTGAGGGAAAACTTTGACGTACCAACTGAAATGAGACATATGGCGGTATAGAAGTTACAGACAAAGCAGAACAGTCCACGAAAAAACCCATTCATTATTATTTTTTTAAATGAGCGCATTGTCTAAATTAACTTGTTGGTAAAACGGAAAAAAAACTGTTATTTTTCTAGTAAGGTATAATTGCAATAACTTATTATCAAATGAGAGAGATATTTATTAATACGAATGAAAACGTATATTTTCTAGAAGTTCTATTATATTTTATGGGAATGGCATGTGTCGCCTTTATTAAGCATTATTGAATGTTGTTTCTACAAAATATAATAAAACTTCTAGAAAAAACGTTTTTATTTTTATTTATTATTTAATATCATAAATCATTATCTTAATTTTTTTTTATGTATTCAAATACTTGTAGACAAATGCTGGTTTTTACCCATTACGGGTTAATCATTAAGAATTAATTGTATCTCAATAGAGACGAGGATGTTAATTATTTGGAAACATAATATGATGGTATAATGTTGTATAAAAACTGGTCAAAGTTAAAAGCATATAAAAGTTGGAAAGTTTTCTCAGGTCGTTGTCTAGTAATGTGTGATAATTGGGTTGATAGCCTTTCACATTACATTAATAAAGATTTTCATCTTAATGCTTACATCTAGTCTCAAAAGATGGCGCTAGTGTTGATTGAACTAGAATATGTCGCACCGTGAGTGTAAAACCGAAACAAGTGCAAATATACAGTTTGGAGATATGGGAGTTTAAAGACTTCATTGCTTGGAAAAACTGTTTTTTTAATGAACCAATGATTATCAGTTTTAATTAATATACCTATAAACCGAAAATCATTGGTTTATTTAATAAAAAAAAACAGTTTTTCCAAGCAATATGAAGTCTTTAAACTCCCATATCTCCAAACTGTATATAATATTTGCACTAGTTTCGGTTTTACACTCACGGTGCGATGTAAAATGTTTCTCAACGTGATAGCATATATATAACTTTCAAAAAATAATTGTCAGACGTGGTGTTCGTAAGAAGGGCTGAATGAAAAATGTTGTATTACATAAAGCGACCGCATAACCCAACCAATGACAGGTCATAAGTCCTGTAAACGCCTCGACCACCATATTCTGTTTCCAAGTAATTTGCATCTTCATCTCTATTGAGATACAATTAAGTTTAACCCTAAAAGCCTAATCTACGCCTGCGAGGCGTACACGTATTCGAAAATTCTTTGTCTCTTTTTAACGGTTGAAGCTAGCTCCACGTGCTTTTTAGCCAACTCAGTGGCCGATAGGAACTAGCGGAAGGTTCCTGTGTCGTTAAGGTATGTCCCGCCATTTTTGACTTATTGAGGTACTGCACGCCTGCGAGACGTATGTTTAGGCTTTGTGTAACTTTGTACAAGTTTATACGATTTAATTTTTGTTCATTTTTCGTGTATTTTATATCTTTCTTTGTCGTTTTTTTTAGATAACAATATGTCACGGTTTAATAACTTAGACAGTGGCGATATTTTGCAAATTTTAAACGAGGAAGATCATTTATCTTTGGGAGATTCGGCTTCTGAAGTCGAGGATAACGAGATTATTGTAGACCACAGAACCAAACAAGCCGGATAAATACGGCATCAAATTTTCGATGATGTGTGATGCAACCTCCAAATATATTATTGACGCTGATCCATATATAGGCAGGAGCACAAATACTGGAGGGATGCCACTTGGCGAATATTATATGAAGAAATTGTCGACGACTATTCATCGATCGAACAGAAACATAACCTGCGGCAATTGGTTTACATCTGTTCCTCTAGCCAAAAACTTATTACAACAACCTTATAATTTGACCATAGTGGGCACTTTACGATCGAATAAACGAGAAGTCCCAGAACAATTGAAAAACTCGAGATCTCGGCCTGTTGGTAGCTCTATGTTCTGTTTTGGTGGCCCCCTGACACTGGTATCGTATAAGCCCATACCTGCAAATATGGTTTACCTTTTATCCTCCTGCGACGAAAATTCAGGAATTGATTATTCAAGTGGCAAACCTAACATGATTATGTTCTACAACCAAACCAAAGGCGGGGTAGACTCAAATGTGCTCCTCCATGTCATGCAGCCGCAAGACTAATAGATGGCCTATGGCTGTATTTTATGGAATTTTAAACATGGCCTTTGTGAATTATACTCTAATTTGGGGCCAACATGATCAGGAACAATAAAAAACCGTTGAACAGAAGAGAATTTATAAAGCGATTTAGCACAGATTTGGTCACGCCCTGGATGGAGAAGAAAATTGAAGCACCGACTTTGAAACGATCTTTACGAGACAATATAAGTCAAATTCTCATAAAACCTACAAATTCAAGTAATGAACACCAAGCAGAAGAACTAGAGCCAAAAAACGTAAATATTGAGCATTTTGTTCGTACAAAAAAAAAGAATGTCAAAAATAATGTGCCGTAAATGTAAAAAGTCAGTATGTAGCGAGCATAAAGTTGATGTGTGTGTAGACTGCATTTAAATTATTACTAGTCATTTAAAGTCTGATTGTGTTTAATGTGTGTCCTAAGAAGAAGATTTAAAAAAAATACTGAATAGTTTATATAAAAAAATATATGTTTTAGTTGATTTTTCAGAAGTCATTTTTTTTGTTTGAGAATTTAACAATAATATTAAGTTTCTTTATAATAAAGAGCTGTGATCGTATTTTAATTGATAACAATGATTTTATTGTTAGTTTATTTTCTAACCTACATTTCCTTAAAATAATTTACCTAAAATAGGTATATTTTTGCCTACAGAGTGTCATTTATATGTGTACGTCTCTGAGACGTATGTTTAGGCTTTGTGTACCTCTTATATAGATAATGCTTCTAGGGTTAAATTTAAATCGTTGGACATTTCAAAGTTAAGTCTTAAGGGCGCCATCTAAAATTCGTTATCAATGCTGTTAAAATATATTATAATAATATAATTTGTTTTTGTGTTAGAAGTGATGAATCTGTTTATAATCGTGGAATGTAATGGTATATAAGTTAGCGTATTATTCTTTTGTATGAAATCTTACTACAATTATCAATCTAGATTATTTCATTTACCATGACATTAATTATTAATATTGTTATAAGCTTTCTTGCACGAACATAAAAAAACGGTTAAAATTTTTCATGAGATGCTCTTTTAAGATAATTAAAAGATTTAACTGAAATCTCTTGATTGGAGTTCATTTAAAATAATAATCAAATAATTCGATAATTTTTTCTACTTCCACTTTTGTCTTTATTTCGACAGCAACCGGTTTCGCCAGGCTCGCTGGCATCGACAGACTGGTGACTGGTGGTCACCAGTGGTGGTCGCTGTCGAAATAAAGACAAAAGTGGAAGTAGTTAAAAAACAACGTTTCATTTCATTATTATGAGATGTTCTAATCTAAGGTAAATATAAGAAAGAGAAAAGTTGTACTTTCTTCTGCGATTACCAGACTCTGACATAAGCTTATTGTACCGGAAAGTATTGCTTGATGCGGAAGGAGCGATATTATTTGTTTATGAGACTGTAATACAGCGTTTGCTCAAAGGAAGTCTGTTGTGGTACAGTTCGCTTTGTTGGCTGAAAGTTTAATAAAAGAAAAAGTTTTGTTTCCGAAGTAAAAACTGCATTTTTTGTTTATTAAAAAAACATTAGCGTTCTGGGAGAAACGGGAAAATCTTGTATACATTCGTAAAAGATTGCAAAATGTAACTTTTTTATGTAGATCTACCTTATTCTTCATCTCCTTTTAGACCCTTGGTCTGTTCCTCTCTTAGGAAGTTGACTCCCAGCTATCCCTTCATATTTTTGGGGGTCTTCCGAGAGACGGTAGCCAACGGGAATCTGATACCTCACAACGTGTGGGATTCTGGAGGGATCCATCCTATGGACGTGCGCATATCAGTGTCTTCTGCGTTGTCTGCTCCATCTGACAATATCTCTCAGATATGCAAATAGCCATGTTCCTCACTATGTCTCCAATAGCAGTCAACGTTAGCATTTCTGTCACCAGCACCATTACCTTCGTTCTTATACCTTGTCCACTCTGGTCTGAATATGCGCTCTGGTCTCTCATATCTACCTAAAAGGTTTAGTTAGAGATGAGAGAGAGAGTTGAATTTATTATTATCTTGGGACCCAGACCCGGTATTGCAGCGGAAACTTGGAGGCATAGGACCAACCAAGAGATTCGTATGATGATCCAGCAGCCCATTACACCGTGAGAGCCGGTCGCCTAGCATGGATTGGACACGTATGCCGAGCCGAAGAGACCAGATCAATCAAGACCCTGTACGCGTCTAGACCGACTGGAGTAAGACCTCTAGGAAGGCCTAAGACAGCGCCTAATGGACAATGTTCTGGTTGACCTGGTTAGATTGGGCGAATCGGAATGCTGGGAGCAAAAGGCACAGGATCGAGGAGCTTGTCGAAACATCATCAAGGAGACTAAAACTCTTCAAGAGTTGTATGGCCATAGAAAATAGAAGTAGTAAGTAGAAAATTATTACTTTGGACTTATTTACATTCATCATCAGGTCATATATATTACAGGCTCGAAAATGTTTAAATAATCTTATATCTAAATATCTAAATCTAGGAAGGGTTAAAGCATAAAAGTAGCCCTCTTAATTTAAACGGAATAATCATCGAAAAGGTAATGAAGGGGTTACTGATACCGAAATTCCTTAATCATTTTTCCCTCTCACAGCAGAGGGACCATCTAATGTCCTCTTAATAGAGGGGCTGCCCTCTTTCATACATTAAAGGACGTCTGCGCGGGTAATTAGGTTAAATAGGTCCTCTGTTCTCGGAGTGCAATCAAGCGGACCAACGCAGAGTGCCGATTTGTTAAGCGAAACCCATACTGCAAGATTTTAAAGACTTTAAATGAGATTTTTCCACTCGAAGTAAATTAAAAATGTAGCCTTATTTATTCTGTATTTTGGTGGTATATAAAAGGAAAAATAATGTGCTGAAAGCGATAAGTATTGAAAACATATTTCATTTTGATTAAGTGTTTAAGATCGCGTTTTAGCCATCAATTTTATCACATATTGTAGCTACATACGAGAAATTACTTCCCATGTATGATATAAATACAAACTAAACATATAACACAAATTTATATTGTAAGTTTTAACGTGAATTTAAATATTTGAAAAAAGAAGCGAAACGTGTTTTCATAACATTTTTTATGAATATTTTTCCAATTTTCTGAAAAAATATAAAATGATAACTTTCGAGTTGTTTTTGCATTTACAATTTGACAACGGCTTCAATTTACTGCCTGTCAATTATAACTAACCTGTCTCTAGTGGTGCCGGTAGTAACAACAATTCAGGCGTTGAAATAAATCGCCTTGAATATAGACGTTTTCAGTTCATTGTTCAAACTCGTTAAAAGATATTTTTTCTAATGGACTTATTTTCCTATCTACATTTATCTCTTGGTAACTTTTTCTTCTTTTTCTTCTTCTTCTTCTTCTTGATCTCCCTATAGACCTTTGGTTTGTTCCTAAAATCAGGCTGGCCTCCCAACTATCTCTCTATCTCTTCGGCGGTCTTCCGGGAAGACGGCAGCCGGCAGGAATCTGATGCGCCACAGCGTGTGGGATTCTGGTGGGATCCATCCTCTGCACGTGCGCATTCCAGTATCTTCTGCATTGTCTGCCCCATCTCACGACATCCTCCACCTTGCAGATCTCGCGGATGGCCGTGTTCCTCACCCTATCTCGAATAGTCTTTCTTGGTATAATTTTTTTTTATATATTATGTTTATTATTTTCCTGATATGTTAATGTACAAGTATCATTTGTTTATGCTTGTACCATATACTGAGTCTAATAAGTCATCATAATTTTGTGTTTTCTTAATGTATCATTTTTAATTAATTAAATATATTATATCTTCTTCTTCTGATTTATTTAGGACTGTGTCTTTTTATTTCTCGGAACCTGTTCCTAGGATATAGATGTCCAACTGTCTCGCTATCTTTTATGTGGTCTACCTGGAGGTCGATTTCCTGTTGGTAGGTACTTTATTTGTCGCAATATTTATCACTCTTGCAGAACATCTTCTTTCCACATGATCTCTCCAGTAGCGTCTTCTTAGTCTTCCCCATCGCACGACATCTTTCACATTTCAGATCTTTCTTACTTCATAATTTCTTACTCTGTCTCGGAGTGTCATTCCCGTAACGGATCGGAGAATCTTCATTTCTGTGGCTCATAGGAGACTTTTTTGATTATGTTATATGATATTTATAATTGTGAAGATATGCGATAGCGTATTATTATTAAATAACAAGCTTTAATGGTATATAAATAACTTCCCGTATATATTATTAAGAATGTTGGACAACGGCATTATCTTGTTTCTTACAAGATACATCAAAAATCGGTGGATGATAAAAGTAAATTATTGAATTACTATTAACAATCCTGGGTTGTCATAACTGTACAGCGGTGCCAACTCACACGCAATAATTCATATTTTTTACTGAATCTGTCAGGCCCATTTATTTAATGAAAATTGGCAAAAGATCAAACCGTTTATTCTCACGATCAGTTAAATTGCCTCTGAATAGTCTATGGCGGAAAAAAAACAATGTCTACTTACATAGGCATAAAATTTATTATATTTTATATACGCCGAGTTTATTGTGAAAAATACAATAATTTAATCTGGGTTTTTTGTGTGATTGTGCTATCAATATAATATTTTGAATAAATTGATATATATTTTTAACTTGTAATTTTTGAAAAACAATTTGTTATATACTAAATAAAAATAACTAAGTTTTGTCCAGAGGTAGGGGAAATGATGGTATGGATGTCTTATCCATAATAAGTATGGACTAGATAATAAATATGTATGAAAAATGGGGCTTGAAGTTAAATATAACTAATCGTATATTATATTTTAAAAAAAAAACTAAACTAACTAACCATCACGCCGTCTTTCCGAAGG
Organism: Lepidostoma basale; assembly: GCA_022606425.2. Lineage (NCBI taxonomy): Eukaryota > Metazoa > Arthropoda > Insecta > Trichoptera > Lepidostomatidae > Lepidostoma > Lepidostoma basale. Next base: position 1,061,589 of record JAHDVF020000694.1, on the reverse strand, counting down.
GGTAGGCAGGCATAATGGACTGCCAGACTTTAACCGATGGAGCACTATATTTTTCTCTTTTCGCCCCCGTGGGAGACGCGGTATGATGGGTTGCGAAACTCATCGCCACCAATAGGCATCTCTCGCTCACATTTCGATGGTCCAACGTCCACAAAATAAATCTAGAACAAATAATATAAAATAAAATAACAAAACACATAATTTTATTTTGTATGCTGCACGTGTCAACTGGACGATCCGGAATTTGTCTTTATTTAATTTATATTCCATGCATCCACCATTATTTTAATTAACTGTAATTAGGCACTACAAACAATCCAACTTCATTAAGAACTTAAAAATGTTATCAAAGAAATTTTTCAAATCGACAATACAAAGTTATCAACAAGTTGTTCAAATGATTTGATTTGGTTTGATTTGATTTTTTTCTATTGATAAATAATTATATTGTAAAAGAATATTTAATGATATTCCTAAATATTTATAAGCTTTCTTTAACTACTAATGGTGACAATTTGTTGCTTTATTATGCCGAACAACAGATATGCAATCATACATTTAAAGAAAACTATCTTCATTAAGGCACACGCAATAATCAAATGAGGTATTGCCGGACAAAAAATAAACATTTTTTGGTATCGCATCACAAAGTGTATCGGTTTTGTTCCCACACAAAACATGACGCGGAAATTTCCATCACCCCAAGTCAGAACAATGTTCAAAATGTTCCTGTTCACGCCCTCGGAAAGGATCTGAACTTTGGGTGTACATTGTGGCCGCATAATGTCGCTATGAAAATAATATTAATGCAGAAACAATGTTCGGTCACACACCACCGGCTAGAGCATTAATAACAATCCGTCTTCATTATGATGGGCTCATAATAAGGGAAATAAAAACAGTTCACGTACTAAGTAAAGCGATCAATCTATAAATAAATCCATCACTAACAATTGCTCACTCCAGAACGGCAAAGAATTGTAAGTTCATATTAATTATTTCTACGGTTTTATAAATCATCACTTATTTAACTCATATTTTCTGAAGCTGTGGACTCGAAAGATATAAAGGCTTAAGAGTCAGTTTAAGTTTTTGCGATACAATTATTTTTTAATTCGTGGGAATTTGGAAAATTATCTAATATCTTTGATCGAAACCAGTGATATCCACGCAAATTTTGAGCACATATGTGAAAACACCTACGTGCTGCCAGCCAGAAGTCCAAGTTCCTGTCCAGAAATATTATACAACACCGCCCATAAATAAAACCATCATCGTAACAGTGGTAGCATATGATTTTTGTCACGTACAATGAAGAACAGCAAATAAACTACAATTTAAGAATATGTTCATAAGAATGATCCTGGGAGACAGATTTCGCGTAGCAAAGATAACTTGGACACTTATGAGCGATCAAGTAATCCGTAAAATAAACCAGTAGCTCCATATAGCAAACACCGTGAAACACAATTATCGGGCATGGATTTGCCACGCATGACGAACTAGAGTGATTAGACCAATTTTGAACGTATACGCATAAAAAACCAGAGTTAGACCTCTAGAAAGGACTGCTGGGAGCAAAAGTGCAGAATCCAAAAGCTTGGAATAATATCATTAAGACGACTAAAACTCTTGAATTGTACGGTCATATAAAGTAAGTAATATATTATAGATTTTTAGTTATATATTATATAAAATTAGAAACCAGCGAACGTTGTGATATAAGAGATAAGATATATGATATATGATATAAGAGACTCTTGAGTGTTTAAACATATAGAGCATTTCTTTTACATCGTGATAGTAAAAAGCTCACTCGAATCAATGAATCAAGTAATAAGTTTTCAAAAATAACAAGCAATTAAATCATATATTTTCTTTTTGATAGTTTTTCGGGAGAATTGAAGTATAATATTTATTGTCCTTTTTCTGACTTCGAACAAACATATTACAAGTTAATAACGTGTTAAAAAATTGTTCGCTTTCTGAAACGAGGGTGCAAAAATCCGGGGCGGGACGTGTGGTCACGTGCTCGTCACGTGATATAGAGTGTTTGTTTTATATATAAAAAATAGAGTCATGTCACATTACTCGGAGCGTTCACATGGAAAATTAAAAATGCCGTCGGAAAATGCTTTTCTGCGAAACAAAATACGGCAAGATATATTTTCATATTTGAAAGTATTTCAAGGTGAAACGTTTGTTAACAGCTTATTTTTCGCGTAAAATATTACAAACTTTTTCAAATAAGACTTAGAAAACAAGAAAATCTTCTTTCAATTCAATACAGAGAGAGCGTAAACTTAAATGTTTTATTTGCGTACTATAAAACAGAGAACCATTTGAACTTTTTTTTAAATATATGTACCTACATATTTCATTTGTAAAACTTTTGAAAAATGATTTGATTTTTATGCAAAAGAATCAAAAATATTAGATAGGCGTAATAAAAAAACACCCAGAAAAAAGTTGTTTGCCTACAACAAGTTAATTAATATTATAATAAAAACAATTTTAAAAAAACTCACACACTAATTACAAATTATGGAAAATCCACTGCAGTGAATACTAAATATTCAGGAAAATTTAGGTTATCTGGAAGCTGTATTTTTTTTTTTTTTATTAATTTCTTATATATTGTATTATAATAGAGTTATATCAATTTTATATAATGGTCATCATTACACCACAATATGTATAATTCACTTATAATATTATAAAACTTCTAGAAAACATATGTTTCCCACTTTTATCGTTTTCAATTATTTTCTTAAAACTCGATTGTACATTTATAAAAATAAATAAATGATTTTAATATTTACTTTAAACTTTTATTTTAATTATGTCACACAACCTTTTTTTTAAATTGTGTAATAATTTTTTTTTTCTTAATTTTTAATCACAGACTTTCTTAAGACCTATGGATTTTTAAACTTTAATTACTGTAATTGAAAATTTATCGATGAAGATATTTTATAATCCTGTGGGATTAATCAAGTAACATGAAATATAAGTTATTAAAATCATATATCATTGAAATCGTGCTCAGAAATACTTAACTCATAATATATCCTTATTTACCATATTTTCATAAATTATGTAATATTATATTTTTTTAGACTTTAAATAAATATAATAACCCCTATCTTTAAGCAATTGTAATTTCTTGTAAATAAATCAATTAAAGTTTCACATAATTTCTTTGTACAAAATAACTGAATATGGAGAAAACTGAGTTTATGTGAAAATGCAACTAATCGTGTATTAAAAAAAGATATACACAGAGGGAGTGGCTTTCAGTTGGAGGTGGTGGTAAATCCTATCTTTGACTTACTTGATATGAAAATTGAAAATTTTCTTATACAATTGAGCAATATATTTCTAAAAGGTCAAACACAAACCTTCTCATGTACAATTACGTGCTGAAGATAAAGCGACACTTCTACTCGGTCCACTTTTACTTTGTAGAGTCCTAAGTTTACTGGAGATACTTTTGTTAAGTAGCCGCTACAAAGTTTAATACTGAATCGGGTAAGATTTGAGCCTAGATTTCAGAGCGCTCGTAAAACGGGTGATATTGTATTAAAATCTTAGATGATTCCAAGGACTCGAAGCGGCTACTTTTCTGCGATCGGTGAATTTTGCCGTCCGCTCCTGGGCGGGATCTGCAGATATCTGGAAGAAGCACAAACGAAGGCTTCGCAGTTAGTATTTCCGCACACTCCGGATGGGGAGGTCGCGCGCTTGAAATGCCTTAAAAACAAATGCGTGCGTGCTTTGTGAGTAAAGTTTTAAAACTTTTTCGGAGTCGGTAAATTCTGAAGTTTTACAGTTAAAATGCTCGCCAATAGAATGCTAGGAATTTCGAGTAAGATAATTTTCAATTTAACTTTTGATTTACTCATTAATTATGAGATTAACTGCCTTGTATCATTACGCATGTTGTTAATAAGAATTATAATTTCTTTGAAAATCTAACCAACCCTGTATATTATTTTGAGATATCGAGCATTTTAGAAAGCGAACTCCAAAAGCTGAGTCAATATATAATATTTATTTAAATATAGACATACCAATTAAAAAAATGTTATTTTATTTAATAAGCATAATAAAAATGATTTCTGTTAGATTGTTGGACTATTTTAAAACTGAAAACATTGTTTTTTGTTGTACAAATTTACTATTCTCGAATATTTTGATCATTCTCTTGATAATTAAAGAAAAAGAAATAAAGCCTTTGAAAAACGCGAAGGTAAAATAAAGTTAAAGAAATAGAAGTCTGTAAATTCCTTCCATGTTCTCCTTTTCTTCGTGTTGTGGATTTACATTTAAATTAATTAAGTCACAGTGTATGATATTTTTACAATGTTTTGCTTTAAAGTATTGTGAAAATATTTTTTATTAATTGATTAATTAAATACGCCATTTTTTTATAATTCTATAAGAAATTTTTTGTTTGTTAATTGAAAAATAAATTTTACTGTAAACGCAAATACTGTATTGTATATATAAAAATCTTAACTTGTCACAAATTTGTTTCGTCTTGTGAGGGCATTCCCAAACTAACAACCGTTTGTGAATGCCCTCGCAAGGCGAAATAAAAATCGACCAAACAATCGTACTCATATTATTATTTTTAAATGAACTTTTTCAAAAAAAAAATACACAACCATTAAAAATTTCAAAATATGTTGTTTTTTATGCTAAATTTTATTGTAACCTATTTGTTAGAATAAAATAATTATTATAATAATATGAAAAATTCTTTAAAAATATGTCTTTTATGTTTTATTAAAAAATTTGTGTGAAATGTAATTAGCTGGATGTACCATTAGCGTCCGAAAGTTTTCGAATTAACAAAACGAATTAGATGTCTCGGTGAAACAAGTTACAGTACAGAATCTGAGACGTGATTATAGCGGTATCGATACAATACTAACCGAATTATGGCAACTTTGCTTTTAAGGAGTTTCAATTCTCCTCCGCAGACAAGGGACCATCATCATTAGATATTCATCTCTTTGTCACACCAATTATACAGGGCGCTATTAGTCACTTTGGGTACTGGCTGGTATGAATCTCAAATAAATCAAGAGGCTAACTAATTTTAATTGTATCAACCGGGTGACAGAGGAGATGCTAAATTTATTACACTTAGAAATTATGTTAAAAAGTGGTTGACGTTCACATTTAAATTTATTTATTTTACAAGTATAAAATCTTTGTGTCACCATATTTTTTTTTCTCAAGTTATATTACTTTAACAATATAACTTTATACTTCAATTAAAACGTTTATTTTTATTTCAATGCAAAGGTTTGCTAAATAATCAACATATAATTTATACGATATTAAATAAAATATTAGCATACTTTTGCACTTAATTTATGCTGTGGCATTATGAAACATAAATTCAAACTTTTGGAGGAAATTGATGTTATTATATTTTCGGTGTAATGCAAATATTATTAAAAACCAAAACAAATTACACAAAATATATTTAAATCTATAATCTTTAAATTTTCAAATGCGATTTTTATTTTTGTCTTAAGATATCGAAACAATATTTAACCCCACATGTAAATAAATTAAAATAACATGTGATAGAACCAAACATATTTCTTATAATATTAATAAATATTTTTTTCAAGAATCAATTGTATCTCAATAGAGACGAAGATGCAAATTGGAAACAGAATATGGTTGATCAAGGTGTTTACAGGACTTATGACTAGTCATTGGTTGGGTTAAGCGCACGCTTTATGTAATACAACATTCCCCATTCCACCTTATTTTTTCTTATGACCACCATGTCTGACAAATTTTTGGAAGTTGTATATATGTTCATCTCTAACACCACCCTTTACATGGTAGTATATAAAATATTTTTTTTGTTTTTATTTAACTGTAATAATAAACCGTATTCGAATATCTTATTATATTTTATTTTTCATAACGCATAAAACTTTTTTATATATAATTATAAAATAAATATTAGTACAGATAATATCAGTTGAAGTAAATTATATTTTTAATGTGATTTAGAGAAAATGATTTTCTAAACACAGCCACGCTGGTTCCGGGCGCAATTTCAAGCGAAATATTTTTAAAGCATGAATGTTTAAGCCCAAAGGTTTGCCCCTCGTTATTTAAATTACGATTGACCTGTATAATGGTACATTCCGCCCCTATTAAATTACTCAGGGAGAAACAATGTTTGACTAATGCAAGATTTCTCGGCTTCAAAGAGACTCCGTATTTCCAGTCCAGGTTGTGGGACCTTTTTCAATTATTCCAAGGATTTAATTGCACGTTAATTAAGGCCCGACCCCGGTAATGAGAAGAGAAAGAAAACACTTTCGGAATGTTTAATAATTGAGTGGTGTAAATTTGAGTCAGTAAATCCTCCAATCAATTTATTTTTCCATCCTTCCTTCAAGGATAGGGAGTAATTAATCTTGTAATTTCACGGGAATTCATTTTCAGGGAAAAATCTAATTACATTAAATCCAAATTGTTGTTTCGTGTCTGTTATTTATATCGCAGATTTAATTTAGAACACAGCTGGTTTGATACGTAGGTTTCCACCATTACTTACGAACGTGTTTGCCTAATTTATATGTTCGGATTTAATCATTCTTAAACATATTGTCTTAATTGATTGATGCTTTTGTTTGTTTTCCAACTGATGTTTTTGTTAATTAATTATATTCAAACGAATTATATTCAAAAACGAAGTGTATGACATTCGCAAGAAATCAACTGAGATGCGAAGTCTCCATACGCCAGGAGGAAATTGAACAGGTGGACCTATTCAGATATCTCGGAAGCGAAGTAACCAGCTCTAATGACCTCCCCAGAGAAGTAAGGTCACAGGTGGATAAGGCTGCAGCGGTTGCAGGCTGCCTGTATGATCTCATATGGAGAAACAGGGACATGAGGACTGACAGCAAGGTACGCATCTATAAGACCTGTGTGCGACCAATCATCACATATGGCATTGAATCGAGGGTAGACACTGTCAAGACAAAGAGCATGCTCAGAACAACCGAGATGAAAACGCTCCGCGCTATAGCTGGCAAGACCCTACGTGATCGAGTTAGGAATACAGCGATCCGAGAAATCTGCGAGGTCGAAGATGTGGTCAGATGGGGACGTCAAAGGCGGCGATATTGGCATCAACACGTAGAAAGGATGCGCTCAAATAGGATACCACACATAGCTTTCCATGGAACGCCAAACGGACAACGCCGACCAGGAAGACCCCCGAAACGGTGGAGAGAAAGCTGGAGTTCAGCGTCTCAAGAGGACCCGCCTGAAATAACAGACTCCTGAGTCTACCAAAAGTGAAGAAGAAGAAGAAGAAGGATTATATTCAATATTATTGAAAGCTAAAATCATTTTTATTTAACGTAAAGTAAGTCCTTATATTTTTACTTTTATTATAAAAGACAACTTTCATTTATTTTGTTAATATTCTAAGTTTACTTTTAATTATTTGTCAACTGATTTTATTAACATCGTTTCTGTAGGGCAAACGACCAAATAACAGAAGAATAATTGAAGATTAAATGGAATGAAAACCAGTAATAAACAGGTTTATAAAATAATACGATTTTGGATATAAAATATTTAACAAAAGTATAAACAAAATATCGAAAATTCTTAACATTGGAATTATTTCAGCATCGAAAATGCGACTATCGCTTAATCAATAATATGCACTTTATTTAATTTTTTCTTACAATAAAAATGTTATTTTATAGCTTATATGTATAAGTTAACCGCCGAATACAAAACGGATGTCCTGAATAATGTAGGTCTATTTGTTTCTGAAAATAACCTTCATCAAAGACAAAACACACTGTTTTGTTTGCCATGTTGCAGAACTAACCTCCCAATAGTTTTGCCCGTGGGTAGAGCAATTGCTTTGTTAAATCGGGTCGCCTCGTAGGTCCACATATTTCTTAATAGTGGGAGTTGTCTAAGGAATGCAATACCATTGTTATGATTTACTATTTTTTATAATTCTTACTCTTTTCTTATGCTATTTTGTCAATATTATTTCAAATGATCTGGAATTGTTTGTCTGTAATGTTTGTGATTTTTTTTAATGAATTATATGGATCTCAGCTATTTTTTTATTCGAATACATATAGTTACACTTTGTATTACAACACTTCTTATTTTTACTGAACTCAGACATGTTTCGGTTACATGTAACCTTTGTCAATTTATACAATTTAAACCTTTTTAATTTTAAGGTTAAAATTGTATACATTGATAAAAGTTACTTGTAACCGAAACATGTCTGAGTTCAGTAAAAATAAAAGATGTTGTAATACAAAGTGTAACTATGTTTATTCAAATATGAATCCACAACACAAAGTGAAGGCGAATATAGAAGAAACTTTTTTATTTAACTTTTAAATTGTTAGTAAAATTTGCTACACTCGTGTTAATTTCATATCTTTACTTTTAATTGTTAATTGGACGACATTTTGCACTTAACAAAATAAAACACAAGGTCTTACCATGTCTATGACTGCAAATTGCAAACATTTTCTTGAGTAACACTTTCATAGATATTGTTAGTTAGCTGTCTGTATCTAGACGTGACATGCATCTTAGTTAGTCTCCAATAAGATGGAGCCAACAGTTACAGAAGGGAATGGAATAGAGGCACAAATCTACGTCTTTCATTGTGGCTTCATGGTGATTTATTTACTCATCGACTGTGGTTCTGTTAAGTTTGTAATTACGTTTATGTGTTTTGTTTTATTTTGTTAAAAGTACATTTCTTTACACTTAATTTAGGGTGCATGAGCGTAGTTTAATTTGAAAGGATACATTTTAAACGGTAGAATTTACCGTAGCATCAAAAAATAAATTTACGACACATAATAAGAAAACATAATTGATTATTAATCAAATGATTTTACTGAAATCTCTTGATGGAAGTTCATTTTAAATTATAATTAAATACAACGATGTTTTTAACTACTTCCACTTTTGTCTTTATTTTGACAGCGACCGGTTTCGCCAGGCTCGCTGGCATCGACAGACTGGTGACACTATTGTAATCCGAGTCCTTTATATACATACAGATCAAGGGTGGTAATCATGATTCTATACAAAAATAATCTTCAAATATTTATGGAAAATTTACTGAATTTAAATATTGGTATTACAGGTATTCAAGAAGATTCATATTAAATACAATGGATTTAAAATTTTATTATAGCTTACATATTTATATAAAACGTTTGAAAAAAATGGTACTTTTGTTTTTATTATTACTGAATTTAAATATTATATGTTATAGTTCTTGGTCCCTAAGGTTGGCATCGCCTTATTCGGTTTTCGCCATCCATATAGCTGCTAAGGTCTGGAATCAAACAAAACAATTTTTCGGCAGCGATTGATTTCAGGAATATTATTTATTTGTATATATTGGGTATTACAAAGGGGAGTAAGCAAACAGTAATTGGTCATTAAAAAAAACATGGTCAGGGATGTTGTATTTAAGCCTATTTATTTCTAAAATTTCTAATTTATCTATTTTTTGGCTTTTTGGGCATGTATGTAAAAAATTTACAAAATACTAATATTTAAATTCAGTAAATTTTACATAAATATTTGAAGATTACTTTTGTATCGAATCATGTTTACCACCCTTGATCTGTATGTATATAAAGGAGTCGGTTTACAATAGTGTCACCAGCCTGTCGATTTCAGCGAGCCTGGCGAAACCGGTCGCTGTCGAAATAAAGACAAAAGTGGAAGTAGTTAAAAAACATCGTTTTATTTAATTATCACGATTGATTACTTTTAACCTGTTAGGACACATGATTTATTAAATGTAAAAGCGTTAACACTGTGGAATTTCAATAGATACATTGGAAATATAATTTTTAACAATGTTAAAATCCGCTTTACTTATTAAATGTTTCGGGTGTAATCTTCTCCATCTCACGAGTACATCGAAAATCAAAACAAATTAAATACTTTCTTTAGTTTTGATTTGGTTATATTCACACTTGAGGATAAAGGTGGACGACACCTCTTAAAAACATAGTGTATAATATATTTATTTTGTAAAAATATTTAATAGATATGGTGGACAAAATATTGTATAAAATTCTCGTTCCAAATTAACTATAGGGAATTTTTAATACTGTAAAACCCACTTTTACTTATTAAATATATTTATAAACAAAAATATTTCACAACATGTTTCGAAGGTAACATCCATCCTCAGGTGCAAATAAAACTTTAATATTTTAATTTTATTTCATTGTCTATCTTGCATTTATTTAGTTTAAATTACATATTGCATATTGGAAAACTACAGGTGTTTATAAATAGGTGCCTTCGCTCAATATTCAAGATATTTTGGCCCCAAACAGTGTCAAATGCCATTCTCTTGACCATGGCAGGCGAAAAGCCAATTAGAGAACAAGTCGCTAGACGCAAATGGCAGTGGATCGGTCACACTCTGAGACGGAACCCAGTCTGCATCGCTCAGGGCGCACTCGACTGGTCCTCTATGGGGAGAAAGGGAAGCGAGGCAGACCTAGAGCCACCTGGAAAAGAGCCCTGCAGGACGAGGTTAAGGGAGTAGGCCTCACTTGGGAGATGGTTCCTTGAGACCCTATGCACCACGAAGTTGTGACAGGACAGAAATAAGAAGAAGAGAAGAAGACATTGCAGTAAAACTATAATAAACAAAAACAATTACAAGTAAAACTGAATATCAGAGCCCTTGATTTTTTTGTAAATGGTCGTTTTATAAGTCATTTCATTTATTATTATTTATATTATTATCAAATTCTTCTAGAATAAATATATTAAATAAACAAAACAGTTGTAATACTTAAAATATTCTTAATACTTCAAAAACCTTCAAATGAACTACAAAAATATTGTTTTTGCAAAAAAAATAAGAGAAATTTGAAACAAAATAGATATCGTCATCATGTTTTCCGATCTGTTCTGTTCTTATTTCTAAGGTTTCAGAAACCCAGAGAGTCTAACCAACCACGAACAGAAAATTTCATCTTCGATCGAATTCTCAATATTGAGAAATACTCATCGTTTCCTTTAGTTTTTATTAGAAATGCAATCCATGTTCTGGTATTTATAATATATTTTTTTATGATGTATTCATTTTTACATAAGATTGCCGAGGCTATCGGAGCAGAGGATGAATACTGACATCTCTCTCTTAACATGAGACAGATGCATGATGCAGGATTCAAAGCCTTTTGGCTCTTTTACTTCATAACTTGGGGTAAGTACAATTATTATTATTAAAACTTAAATCATGGACATTTTAGAAGTACAATATTCAATACACTATTAATCCACATTCAAGCGTTTATTTATTAAGACTCGTTTCGAAAAATAAAAAATGATGATCTATAGAACGAAATAAAGTTTATATTATATATCGCTCCCAATATAATAAGGTTATATACTACCTAACATGTTAAGATAAATAGACTTATTGAAATGGAAAATAAAAAAAACCTTTTGATTAAGGTAAAAAAATAAAATGATAAGATCATATTTCAGTGTATTTATTAAGTATTTAAAAGGCAACTTCTTCATATTAAATACGAATGAAAACATCTGTTTTGTAAATGTTATATTATTGTAAATTTCATGGGAATGTATGTTTCACCTTGCATAGCCATTATTAAATGTTAAGTTTTAGGTAATTTATTTTTTTATGTTTGAAAATGCCTTATCTTTTTTAATAACCTTAACTAACTAACCATCACCCCGTCGTCCCGAAAGGCTAGGCAGAAAGAATGGACTACCACACTTTAACCGATGCGGTACTTCATTCTCCTCTTTTCGCCCCCGCGGGAGACGCGGTGTGATGGGTTGCGAATCTCATTGCCACCAATTGGCATCTCCCGTGCACATTTCGATCGTCCAACGTCCACTTAATTAATCTAAAACAAATAATGTAGCACATAATGTTCTTTTTTATGGTGCACATGTCAGCTGGACGATCCGGAATTTGTCTTTATTTAATTTATATTTCACGCATCCACCGTTCTTTTTTGAACTGTTATTAGACTTCTTCTTATTCTTCCTCCTCCTCTTAGTGTAGATCGTATGACCGTATGACGGCTGTCCTGGGACGATGATTTCCAACCTCTTCATCTCATCTCTTCGGCGGCCTTCCCTTAATCTCTTGCTGCTTGGGTTTTCATCTTTAACAATTTTTGCAATTCTTTTATTCTCCATGCGGTCCATGTGGTCTCTCCAAAAGCGCCTTCTGCTTCTTTCCCATTTCACTATGTCTTTAACACCACAGACAAATCTAATCGTTTCATTTTTGTTATTAGGCACTTAAAACAATCCAACTCCAACAAGAACTTCAAAATGTTATCAAAGAAATTATTCAAATTGACATTGGAACAAATTCACATAAAGGTTCAAAAATATCACAAAAAATATGTTTTACAGCTGTCAAAACTCTTCACATAATAAAAATAATAAGGCGAAACATGTTATTCTCTTAAAGAATAAAACTTCTGGCCATGAGACGTTTTTATTCGTATTGATTATTTAAATGGATTTTAATAACGATAAAAATATTTTCATGTTTTGTAATAGTTTTTGAAATATCATACAATTTAAATAAATGTTATCGAAGTTATTTAATTGAACCTTGTGTAACGGGTGGTTAATTGTTAATGGCGTAATTGGGTGTTTATAGTTGAAGCCTTCCAACCGGAGTTCGGAGTTCCTATTATAAACCTGACGGTACCGCGAGGCCGCGATGCAACCTTCAAGTGCGTTGTTCTCCACCTGGGCGGATACAGGGTAACTATTAAACCATCCCTTCTTCATAATATAAGTTCAATTGCTGTTCATGGAAAAAGAGTGAATGCAATAGAAAATAGATTTTTTTAACGATAATACATAGTTAATCTTAACATCCAATCCAGATATGATAAGTGAATTCTATACGAAAGATGAAACACATCGTTGAAGGGATCATTATTATAATTTTAAAACAGAAAGAATTTCAGCCTTTTTTCATTTTAAATCAATGGTAAAAGCGCATGTAAACTACGTAAACGGAACTATGACGAGGAAGTACGAAGAAAACGTGGCATGATCAAATCAATCAAACAATAAATATTAGGTGAACCGGGAATTAACCCATTATTTACCATTGACGCATTAAATTTTTTTTTTGTTTTACTTAAGTTACAACATATTAACCTCTTCTCATCTATCTTGTAAATTATCAATACCCCTTTTACTATTATAAAATTAGAGATTATGAAGTAAAATATCGGATTAGGTCATTTTCAACATCGACCATATTTTGGAATTTTTTAACTTTCAAGGAGTGCTCCATAAACCGAAATAGATTATAGTCAGATGGAAAAAGGTCTGGTGAATATGAAGGATGAGGTATAACCTCCCACTTGAGGTCTTGGATTTTTTCAAGATTGACTTCTATAGACTTTTAGAACATCTACATAAATTCTTTTAATAGTTTTAGTAGCCTTCATTGTATTTAAATTGTCGTAGAAAATAAGTAGCATGCATTGACGCAGATATTTGTCGTCGATTTTGGGCTTAGATATTTTACGGTTAAGAAAAAAAAAATGTGGCGATGAGGTTCGCAACCCATCACACCGCGTCTCTCGCGATGGCGAAAAGAGAAGGATGGAGTGCCGCATCGATTAAAGTGTGGCAGTCCATTCTTTCTGCCTACCCTTTCGGGGAGACGGCGTGATGGTTAGTTAGTTAGTAGTTAGTTAGAAAAAAAAATTATGCATGAAAAGTAAAGCCAACAAATAGCTCTACGCGAATAATATCTCATACACGTGTTACTTCTACCATATACAAACACAAACTGGTTCAAACCTGACTGTTTCAAAATAATGGTTTCATTCCTGGTCCACCTAATACAATACGGAGCGCCATATTGTTCTATCCTGACTTCCACAGCCTTGCAACGTTCATAATTCGTAAAATACACGCACGTCAACTTATTTGATTCCTCACAAGGTCGAAAATTTAGTTTGTTTGATTTGATTGTGAACAATTTTTCTCGGTCTATTTTGATTTCATGTCTCTTTCACATTGTTTTAACGTATTCTTTCTTCATAATTTATTTTTCATTTTGTTATTTTTGTTTTAAACAAACTAACTAACCTCTCGTCTGCCTGGAGGGGTAGCAAAATAATGGATCGCCACATTGTTCCTTCCAGAACCTCTCTTACTTCCTCTGCATTCATAAAATGTGTCAGCACGCACTTCGATTTTTCCGACTCCCCACGTGACCGATATTTAATATTTGATCGATTTGATCTTGCCACTTTTTCCTCGGCCTTGTTTAGCTCTGTTCACGTCGTTTACAAATATTTTCTTCGCTATTCTGTCTTCATTCATTATTTTCACGTATCCAAACCATCTTAACGACATTCGCACTGCATTCACTTCTTATATTTGTATTGCATTTTCTTAAATTTATATTGCATTTATTCTACTTTCATCCTTCTTTTTCCAGGTCCATGCTTCACTTCCATACATAAGGGTCACCACAAGAATACCATTATGCATCTTAGCTTTTTTGATAGACTTTTGTTTCCTATGACAACTTAGTCAAATAATATTATAATTTATATATAATACTTTATGAATAAAATAAAGGTCTTTTTGAAATTAAATGTAACATTTTGTGTAAATTTTTGCGTTCTTTACAAATTTACAAATTGTAAATACATTCAATTAAAATAAACTAAAAACTAATTATTCTTATATAATGTATCTTTCTTTGAACCATCCAAATTAATTACGTGCAAATCTCTAGGGGTTGATCGTAATATTCAAAGAATGAATGAAATAATTCTAATTTTAAAAATAGATATCAAAGATAATTAAAGATACCGATCAATAAAGCCGTACTTTATAAATCATTCCATAGAGACATTTTCATTTAAGATAACTTGTCTAGCATGTAGAAAAAATCCGATAGTTCGTTTTACGTTGTGAAGATAAATAGTTAATTAATTAGTTTTCTCCATAGGTAGGTTGGGTTAAAGCCGACACGAAGGCTATTCAAGCCATACACGACCACGTGATCACCCACAATCCACGTGTCTCTGTGTCGCACAGCGACCACTCCACGTGGAATCTGCACATAAAGACGGTGACCGAGGAGGACCAAGGACAGTACATGTGCCAGATCAACACGGACCCAATGAAAAGCCAGGTAAGTAATTAATAAATATTATTTATATACATACAATAGAGGAAACTGGCTATTGTATGTATATTTATGTATGTACTGGCTATTGTATGTATATTTACTATTGGCTGAACCTTGGCTTTATAACACAAGAAAATTGCTGAGTTTAGAAGCGTGAAGTAGGTGTAATAGTAATTTAATAAGATTTAAAAATAAATAAAATTATTAACATTGTATGAATGTCATGGGGGGATACATAATATATATAAACTATTATATTTTCACTTTTGTCATTATTTCGACAGCGACCGATGTTACCAAGCTCATTGGATCCCAGTTTGACGATGCTAACGAGCCTGGTGAAACCATTAGCTGTCGAATTAAAAACAAATGTGGCAGTAATTCGTAAATAATCAACGCTTCATTTAATTATTATTTTAAATCAATGTCCATCAAGAGATGAACTTTCATCAACAGGCGTACGTCTATTTTTCCGAATTTTCATCAGATTGATTTGATTGTGCCACGATTTAATAACAAATTGGGAAATTATCATAATTAATTCGAATGTAAACATGAGTTTCCTCAAAGTTTTATTGTTATTTATGGGAATGACTTATATTGCCATTCTATAGCATTATCAAATATCAAATTACTCTCATAAATTATAATAAAACTTCTAGAAAACAAATTTGAGAGGTTTTCATTTTTAATAATTATTTAATGTGGAGTTTAATAAAATCGTTCAAAGATAAATAAACATAAAAAAATATCGTATACAATTATGGACCATAATATTAAAACAAACCAACCATCACGCCTTTTCCCCGAAGGGGTAGGTACTCTTGCTTCCTCAACATTCATACATGCATATACATCGATTTCTATGACACCTTACGTGGCCGATATTCTATATTCGATTTATTTGATTATAACACGTTTTCCTTGTTCTTCCTTTTTTCTAGTTCCGTTTACATTGTTAACATATACAGGGTGCGGCAGCATAACTCTCTTTTTTTAAAACTTTATAAAACGCTTTGTGCATGTGAATCGTCCAGGGACGCTAATGAATTTAAAGACCAACATCCAGGAAGAAATTGCCAAGATTACGCCTGATATGCTGGCTAGAGTCATGACAAACGCCAAAAAACGGGTTACTTAATGTATGGAGAAAAGGGGACGTCACCTACCTGATTTGATCTTCAAAAAAATAAGTAAAACAAAACTTTAGGTATGTGCCTATATTACAAAAAACAAATAAAAAATGTCGGATTCATACAATGGGTTTTATTGAATTTTATGCTGCCGCACCTTTGAACATCCGTTTGAAAAGTAGGCCTCAACGGCAAACGCACGCTCCTCACTGTTCCAATGCATGATGCCGACTAAAATGTGTCGGGAAAAACTTTCCTCATTCATTTTTTTCTTGTGTCCAAACCATCAGAATAAACTTTTATTATTTTGGTCATAACACTTTCCTTCACACTTCTTATATTTTCATTCGACACTCTATCATACGCATATTTTTACACATTCGTCTAAGAGATTTCTTTTTACTTTTATTAATTTACTTTTATTAATCTTTTACCAGTTTCATACATAAGGGTCAGTACAAAAACACCACTGTGCACTACGGTCCATACTGTGAGAATTAACATTTTTTTAAACACTGTTCTAAAACAGTTTAACCTAACTAAATACTACATAGAATAAATATTTAAGTTTTGTCTGCAGTCCAAAGTTTTATATACAAAACAATTTAGCAATTGAAATCGCGTTACATTCAACTCGGTCAGAGAAATATTTAGAGGACAAACGAGATTAAACCCAGAGTTTCATTCGTTCTTTCAAAGCAAAATTCGTGATAGAAAATATATACTGGGTAATCATGATCTAATTACGCGCGTATAACTTAATTTTAAACTTTTTATTGTAATTAATTATTTTATTGAAGTTTTTCTACCAAATGGTATATATATTTACTGCAATTAATTATCACAAAACTTTTTGGTCACACTTGGAATTTTATTTAGTTTTTGATTAAACCGCCGATTTTTTTATCATCAATCAGAATTACAAAACGCAATGAATAATGCATAAAAACATTTAAAATCAAAAAAATTATTTACCCGCAATGGGTAAAATCCAGTATTTGTATACATTCAAAATGTTGTATAAAAACTGGTCCAAGTTAAAAGCATAAAAATTGTTGAGACATCTCCAGGCGTTGTCTAGCAGTGTACGCTAATTGCATAGCCTCTCACATTGCAGTAATAAAGATTTTCTACTTAATGCTTACACCTTATCTTAATGGATAGCGCTAGTGTAGATTGAACTAAAAAATGTGAAGTGTTCCTCAACATTTTAGCATATATACATCTTCCAAAAATTTGGCAGGCATGGTGGTCGTAAGAAGGGTGGAATGGGGAATGTTGTTAACATAAAGCGATCGCTTAACCTAACCAATGACAGGTCATAAGTCCTGAAAGCGCCTCGACCACCATATTACATCTTCGTCTCTATTGAAAAAACAATTTACCCAGAAAAAACAATTTATATCTTCGTCTGTATTGAGATACAATTAATCCTTATAAAAAAAAATTACCCGCAATGGGTAAAATCTTTTATACATTCAAAATGTTTTATCATGTGTTCTCGTGAATGATGCACTTAAAAGTTGTCTTCGCAAACAAAACCCTACGCATAAAAGCTAAAGTGACAGTGCACAATGGTATTCTTGTACCGACCATTATGTATGGAAGTGGAGCATGGAACTAGTAAAAGAAGGATAAAAGTAGAAAAAAGCGATAGAAATGAGATCATTCAGAAAAATTTGGAATAAATCTGTATGTGATAGAGTATCAAATGCAAATATAAGATGTTAATGCAGTTTAAATGAAAGTGTCATGAATAAAATAATGAAAGGGCTCGTATAAACGACGTTAACGGAACTAGAAATGGAGAAAAACCAAAAAACAAATCAATCAAATATATATTTAATGTTGTTCAAATGAGGAGTCGCAGTCAGCTGTTTCACCAGCCGATTTTGACATCATCAGTTGTTACAATTCAATGACAATAGAAACATTGTAACACCTAATAACAAGAATGTTAAAAAAAACTATTTTATCATCAAAAACTGGCCACAAAAAGCCCGGGTAGACCACAAACAAGATGGCTATGGCATATTTTCACTCTTGGACGGCTAATGGCGAACGGGATCGATATATTTATTAGAAATAAAAAATGGTTTCGTTTAAGTTCATATTTTACTATATTGCGTTCAAATCAATTGCAAGATTTTAACAATCTCCCAAAAGCCTTAATCAAGAAAGACGATTAAATTTTACAAAACATGTCATTTATACAATTATCCAATTACTTTGGATATCTTTTTTTTTTCTTAGAACAAATAATTTGTCTTTCCCGTGATTAACAGATATATTGTGTTAAAAATGCGAAATGATCTGACGATGAAGGCTAATAAGTCCAAGGTAACGATTTTTTAAAAATAAGAAATCATGAGAGTCTGCAACATTAGCGTGAATGATGAAAATTTGGAGCAAATAGATAAGTTCGTGTATTTAGGTAGTATGTTTACAAAAGATGGAGAGCAGAGAAGGATATTGAAAGAAGGGTTGGGGCAGGTAACAAAGTGAATGGTGCATTCAAAGTTGTCATCGCAAACTCAAACCTATCCAAAAAAGCTAGAATGGCAGTGCACAATAGTGTTCTTGTGCCGACCCTTATGTGTGTAAGTGAATCATGTAACTAGAAAAAGATGGATGAAAGTAGAATAAATGCAGTAGAAATGAGACCTTTAAGATGAATGTGTGCTAAATATGTATATGATAGAGCGTCAAATGCAAGCATAAGAAGTGAATGCGTTGCGAATGAAAGTGTTAGGAACAAAATTATGAAAGGGTCGTTAAGATGGTTTGGACACATGGAAAGAATGAGTGAAGATAGAATGGTGAAGAAGGTATATAATAAAGGAAGGTCAAGGAAAACGTGGCAAGATCAAATCATTCAAATATTGAATGTTGGTCACTGACAAGATGTATGAATGTAGAGGAAGCGAGAGAAGTATGTTAGGGTGGCAGTCCATTATTTCCGCCTACCCCTCAAGAGAAGACGGCGTGATATTTAGTTAGTTAGAGTTTATGTCAAAACTGGCCAACTAGTTATTCGTATAGAAAAAGTACGCAAATATAAGGTACGAGATAAAATCAATTGGTGGGATGTACTCGCAACTCAATTTGGGAATACATTTTAATATTAGCGTGTTGTTAATAATATCGTATTAAAACACCGCGCTACCTTTTGAGCGGTTCCTGTTTCACGGGAATTCGTACGAATTACAGGAACGAAACACGAAACACACCGTTATTAGAACGGCGGTGATGGGTTTACGATTCAGATGTTCCGGCTGTAATTCCCTTACTATTCCGATACTGAAATAGTCCTGTAATCTCACTACACAGGTTTAATTATATTTAACAGAGCACAGCCTTCCGACAAACGACCTTAGTTTGCACAGAGGATTGTTATTAGCTACCCAACCCGGCGTACGTACACACCCTCTTCCTTCTAAATAGATTCCTTTATTACGGCTCTATTCTTTTGTCTGCTAGAACGAATTTTCCAGTATAAATCGTAAGTAAACAAAGCAAAGATCGTTTATTTAGGGTAATAAGCTATCTCTTGCCATCGCAGCAAGACTTTTCATTAGATAACATAGAATTAAACTCATTTTCTGCGAAAATACAATCATTAAGTAATTGCTTTTTTATTCACGACCATTTTGATTACGAAGCAAAATGACAGCACTCTCTTGATTAAAGCTTTTAGGAGAGTTGATTAAAACTTGCAATTGATATGAACGCAGTATAATAAAATATAAAATGAAACGAAATATTCTTTTAAATTTTAATCTGAAACATTCACTTTATGGTTAGACATTTTAAAATTAAATTAAATTTAGATATAAAATATTAAAATACTTTGTATTTAACCACGGTATTATTTTTATAATTGATGCCAACTATTCGATTGGACCCAAGTTTCATCAGGGCAATAAAATAATTGATAGAATTTATTACATTGCCCCGATGAAGCTTGGGTCTAAATAAAACTAATTAGCATCAATAATAATGGTGAAATACAAAGTTTTTTTTATTAGTTTGTATTCATAAGTTAAAAGATTTATTTTGGAACGTTTATGCTTTTATTATAACAAATATTATGATTTAATTTAAAATTTAAAATAATAATTTGAAGTTCTAATTGGGGTTCAGGTAGTTACTTACAACAAAAGAAATAAATCAAATATTGGACTTGGTGTTAAATTTATTTCATTATTAATAATAGCTTTTTGAATTTCTAAAATTTCGAGATTGCTCAAAGTTATATTTCTACTATAAACATGCAAAATTTCAACGCCAATATTTTTGATTAAATGAATGTTCTTTTTCTATGAGGTGGTTAGCAAATTCAGAAAAATTATTATTAGAGAGAATTAATATTTTTTATTATAATAGTGTTGATCAAATTCTCTATTTGATAATACTTTGCTAAAAATATTTAACACAGATTAATTACATACAATATATTCTTCTTCTTCTTCTTCTTGTGTCATGTCGGATCTCCCGACGTCGACTATCACTTGAGAGTGCATGTTCTTGTCTTACACAATAATTGTCTTCTAAATAGTCCCTCGACTGTTCTGTTTTTTTTTTTTTTTTTCTTTAACTTGTGCTTATTTAACTTTATAAAGGCAGATTTAAAACAATAAATCTCTTTAAATGTAGAGAGTATAAGTTAGGCAACTAATTGACAAATTGTAATTCTTAAAGTAAACTATTTTGAAAACTATGATATTTCATATTATAAAATGAAGAGATATACATAATCATTTGCTTAATATTTTTTAACAACACCGTTATTGTCAACCAATAAACTTTAATTAATAACTTAATAAAGTATCATTTTGTATCCATCAATTTTAATTTAACTTCCTTAGAAAATCAGAAAGGGCTTGTTATGCCGAGTGAGACAACGGCTTAACTCTCCCGATAAATCTGTGAAGTTGAACAATTTGCTAGAAGAATATTTTCTGAGAAAACATTTATTGATCATGATTAGTAAGCTGATCGTTTACACGTTTCGATGCTGTAAACAGCAAATTTGATACTGCTAAGATAGAGGAGAGAGGAGATTTTAAATGTAAGTTCCAGCTTTAAAGGTCCTATCGATCTCGATAAAATTTCGAATGAACTGGAGGTAACTATAAACGGAGTTCATTATTTTGTTTGGGGACCATTTCGCTTCAAAATTGTGTCCTGCAAATAGGGCTGTCTCAAATAGAAGTTTGTACTTTGGCGAAACTTTATTGTCTAGTTGTATTTAAAATTAAGCCGTGCCTTTTTATTTAACTTTTAACAGATCTAAATTAAAAAATAAAACTATATATTTTGAGATACGTATATAACGTTTGCAAACTCTAAAAAATTTGATTAAACCAAATGAAGGTCATCAGACCGTCTTGTTTGTGGTCTGTTCGGGTTTCTGTGGCAGGTTCTTGATATCAAAACTGATAATATTTAAAATATTTATATATTAATTCCTTGTAGAATTTCTTCCTTATCAAATGCATATTATGTTAGAAGGAAGATTAAAATATTCCTTAAAAACGTATTTTTATTTTTAATAGCGTTTACCAAAATTCACTATTTGACAATACTCTGCTTAAATCATTTTACATATTTTTATCTAATTAAACAAAAAATGACATTTATTCTATATTCGCCTTCACTTTGTGTTGTGGATTCATATTTGAATAAATATTGTTATACTTTTTACGTGAATAATCTCGTTCAACTGTTTATATAAGAAATTCGCATCGTATTTAAATTCATTTTTTAACTATTCGCTAAATCTGCTTTAGTGGTGAACATATATATGTATAAATACGAAACCTGACATACTTCTATGAATAGTTACATAGATTTATCCTCTTTCAATCCACATTGTCATATGTCTATCACATCATAAATCCACAGAGTTGACAAAAAAAACACGCAAAAATTTTGTGTGCTTTTTTTGCTATTTTTATATTTATTTATTATTATACGGTTAGCAAATTAAAAAAAGGCTTATTACTTATAAGATTCACATTGTTAACATGCGTTTTATCTGAACGTTTCTAGTTTTGCGCCAATATTTTTGTTTTAGAAAATTGAGACAACCCTTTCTATAATAACTTCATTAGAGAAGTCATAAGGTTCTTTTGCTCAAGCGCAAGTTCTTCTCAAAGCCTTTAGAAAAGAGGAAAATGTTTAAAATGTTACAGAAAACAATTTTGCAACAAGATATTACGTTTATTATTATCATTAATATTAGCTATTTATAGCATGGAAGTTAATTGTGAAAAGCTATTTAATATTTGTACTACCAACTGAAATTAAACCTTAATTTGAAAAATTTGTTTTGCAGTGTTTGTTTAATATTTGGGTATTAACTTATTGTAATTGAAAATAACCTAATCTCTAAGTTTTTAATTATTAGAGTTCGTGCAAATTAAATAATCATAATCAAATGTTTGTACTGAAATCTCTTGATGGAAGTTCATTTTAAATAATAATGAAATAAAACGATGTTTTTTTTTAACTACTTCCACTTTTGTCTTTATTTCGATAGCGAGCCTGGCGAAATCGGTCGCTGTCGGAATAAAGACAAAAGTGGAAGTAGTTAAAAAAAACATCGTTTTATTACATTATTATTTAAATAATCATTTTTACTATTTTTGTTGAATGATTTTACATCATTACAGCGCGAGGTAAATCGATGAAAAGGGTAAAGCTATCATATTGATTCTAACGACATGAGACAGGTTGTTAATATATCGTCATATTATTGTCACGTAAATTCTAAACCAGACCAAAAATAGTGTAACTATCACACTGCCATCGCCGGGAATCGAACCCGGAACCTTCGGTGTGACAATCATTGCACCTGCCACTTGGCCACGAAGGTCGTCAATCTGTTTGTATTTTTTTTGTTTACATTCACGGTAAATCAGACGTCAAACATGATGTAACGTCTGATTTTCTTAATAAAAATATTTTCAATATTAAATTTTATGAAATGTGTAGAGGTGGCAATACGTTATTATATTGGAAAATTCAAACAAATTTACTCAAAGAAATTGAGATGCGACTTTTAGATGAAAAAAATTGTCAGTGGTTCAGATTCAAATGCTGACACTGGAATAAGAGTAGGTTCTCCGGACGGCAACCTCCCTATACTCGTATAGTAGTTGGGTCGGGACGGCGCACCCGCGTCCACGGTCTATGCTAGTGATTCCCAAAGTGGTCTATATAGACCCCCAGGGGTCTGCAACAACTTGCAAGGGGTCTATGACAATTAAAAAAATGGGGGTCCATTAGATGTTAATGGGGGTCCACGAGATGTTAATGGGGGTCCACGAGATTCTTCAACTAAATTGTTGGCGATCTTTTTATTTAGCTCATTTGGGGAAATCGGATGATCAAAATCTTCGGCGACCTTTTTATTTTAACTCATTCGGCAAAGATCGGACATTCGATTTTCCCAAATGAGCTAAAAAAAAGGTCGACAAACGTTTCGACCGGCAAATTTTTCCCAATGAGCTAAAAAAAAAGAGGTCGACAACGAATTCCGGCTTTTTTGTTTCGGATTTTTTTTGGCCTGAAAAATAGGGAAAAAGGGGTCTACACAAAATAGAATAAATTGGAAAGGGGTGTACGGGACAAAAAAAGTTTGGGAAGCTCTGGTTTATGTAAACGCAAAGCCAGACTGCAACTTTACGCGGCACATTCAATAAATCCAATATTATATTTTTGTACTATACCTGATTTCTACAGTTAAAATAACTACCTTATCATCACGCCGTCTCCCCGAAAGAGTAGGCAGAAAGAATGGCTGCCACACTTTAATCGATGCGGCACTCCATCCTTCTCTTTTCGCCATCGCGAGAGACGCGGTGGCGAAAAATTAACATCACCAATAATCAAAAATTCTGTAAAACTCTAGCTTTAATTTATTCAAAGATCTAAAAAAGATCTTGAATAGTTTGATGACAAAAAAATACACTGCATAAAATCAAATTTATTTTATTGAATTGTCATAAATATAAAATTAATTTTACGCTACATGTTTCGGAGATATTCTCCATTTTCAGGTATAACTAGGTTTCGGATTTATATTTGCTAAAAAAGTTCAAAATGTTCTTTGACATTTTCCTAATAAAGCTGTACGCTGTGTTGGACCTACTCCTAGCCTGGGGTGGATGGATTATAAAAAATGCATTCACCCTGCTGGAAAAACATGGAGATGGCGCCATCAATGATTGCACAATCTTCAAGTTCGAGAGTTCGTTTTCCCTTATAAACAATATTCTTATTAAAAATCGACTTTGCCTCATTTGTTATTGTACGATACAAAAAATAGTTTATCACACGTAAGATCTAGTTTTTTTTCTAGTTAACATCAAATAAGAAGGATTAAAGCAGAATAAATGCGGTAGAGATGAGGTCTCTAAGACGCAGATAGAACGATATACGACAGAATCTCAAATGGTGATATAACAAAGGAATATAGAGCGGAAAGAGGTTTTTTGAACAAAATTATGAAAGGATCGCAGCGATGGTTCGGATATATGGAACGTATGGATGGAGAAAAATGGTTAAGAAAGTATACGTTAATGATATAAATGGAGTACGGAGTCGAGGCAGACCGAGGAAAACATGGCATGACCAAATTAATCAAAATTTAAAGGTTGGTAATGTTAGAAGTCGGAAGATTCGAGGTGCGTGTATGACTCGTTGTATGAATGTGGAGGAATCTAGAGAGGTTTGCCAGGATAGAATAGTATGGCGTTCCATTCTCTCTGCCTACCTATGCGGAGAAATGGCGTGATGGTTTGTTTGTGTAATATAAAATAATAGGTTAGAAAATATCAAAGAATATTTTGGAAAATTCATCGTGTTTGCTAATCGTTAGCATTATTTGTCCAGCTCGGCGCCCTCGAGGTGGTAGTTCCTCCTGATTTCATCCCCGAAGAGACTTCGGGGGACCTCATGGTGCCAGAGGGCGGCTCTGCCCGTGCTTCTTGCCGGGCCAGGGGGTCGCCTCCGCCGCGCGTAGTATGGCGGCGAGAGGACGGCAAGGACATAGTGCTCCGGGAACATACGGGCACAAAATCCAAAGGTACGTATTTAGAATAATTTTGTTACATTCTATTACAAAATCTTCGTTATTACTTCTCGAACAAGATTGTCGCGACAGTAGTTTCGCCACAACTAAAGATTCAATAACAAGGAAAAATGCTTTTAAAAAATTTGTTGAATAACACCAGATATGGCAACGTTGGTTATCGAAACAGCTGTCACGACAATCTCACAAGGAAAAAATGTGATAATGTAATAACAGTGTTTAAAATTTAATAAAATATATATTGCACGCTTAATAGTAAACTGACCGATTATGGTTTAGGTTATAATTGAGTTAACATGAGACAGAGGCTTGTGTTAACGCTATCCATCTAGTTTTCACAATGTTTACGCTATCCATTCGTACGTATGATAATCGTTCACAATGTTAACGCTATCCATTCGTACGTGTTTTTCGACTGTTTTTGTTAAAACACCGACTCATGTCAGATTGAGCAAAACTTGCTTTTTATTAAGTACTCGTATACAGTATTCTATTAAGTTCTATATTATTGAAGATTCATATATATTGTTTCTTGAACAATGATAATGCTTAACTATCTAACTAACCAAACATCACGCCGTCTGCCCGAAGGGGTAGGCAGAAAGAATGGACTGCCACACTTTTCTTTCCTGATATGTTTCTCTCGCTTCCTCAACATTCATACATCGTGTCATGCACGCGCGTCGATTTCTCTGACTACTCATATGGCCTGACTTCCCTTGTATGAAAGCGAAGCATGGAACTGGCAAAAGGCGGATGAAAGTAGAATAAATGCAGTAGAAATAAGATCTCTTAGACGAATGTGTGATACTCTGTGTATGATAGAATGTCGAATGAAAATATTAGGTGTGTGAGTGCGGTGCGAATGATGGTGTTATGAACAAAATAATGAAAGGATCATTAAGATGGTTTGAACTTACGGAAAGAATGAATGAAGAAGGAATGGTAAAAAAAGTATATGTTAACGATTTAACCTTTCCGGGAGTACAAAAATTGATGTCCGACTTTCTATGGGGAGTGAGTTCTTTTTACATGAAAATTATATAGTTTTTTTTCGCGAATTCAATGTATTATAAAAATAGAAATTATGTAAAAATAATAAAAAAAATAAAACTCACCAACTTTAGGTTTTATTGTAAAAAAACCGATTGTGTATTCCAGGGGTCACAAAACATGTACAGTCACAAAAAAAACTCAAAATATTTATTTAAAAATTACGTTACACTATTGTTTTCATCTTTTTTTATAAATTAAAACTATTTCAAATGTCATAAAATTAATAATGTTTTTTCGTGTGGTAATCCAAGAAACACGGGTGCACACACAACGCAACGTCACACTCGCGACACATAAAACGAGTTTCTTTTCTTTGTGGTGGTCTTTTTGAGGTGTGCTGGCAAACAAAACAGCGTCGTTGGGCTTTACTTCCTTTGGACTCTGTGGGTGGCACTGGTTGAGGAAAATGTCTTTCGGTTAGTCGTATGGGGTTATCGTTTGCTCGTCTACCACCAGATGATAATGGTCGCGATGTGTGATATTTTTCAACCATCTGGGCTATGAGTTTCTCTTTGAACTCTTCGAAAGAATTAGTAGAAGACTTAGCAGAACGATGCAGAAAAAAAGCATTGACAATTGCGATCTCCAGTAGTCGGAAGAAAACTTTTTTGTACCATTTTATGGTTTTCCGACCAATAGCTCCGAGTCCCAAAATCCTGTCAACATTATCAACACTCCCCATATTTCTTGTGTAGTCAACAACAGCTTCCGGTTTATGTTTTTTCAAGCCAGTTGCGTGGTCGATTTTTGGCGTTTCCACCATATTATTAGCATGGATAGTCGTCAGCATCAAAACATCTCGCTTATCCCGCCATTTCAAAGCCATCAGGTTCTCAGAATTAAAAGCGACTACGTCACCTTTTTTTACCTTGTCGAATTTTGGCATTTCTTTTCGATTTTTTCTCACCGTTCCGCATGCATTTGTTTTCTTTTCGTGAAGGTAATCAAACAAAGCAGGTGAAGTGTACCAATTATCAACATATAAGCTATGTCCGTATCCAAGATAGTCCTTCAACAAAGCCAACACCACAGAACCCGATATCCCTACACTAGAATTTATTACAACATCTGTTGTGGAACCAGTATATATGATCAAATCCAAAACATACCCCGTTGTCACATCACAACAAACAAATATTTTGATGCCGAATCTACTCCGTTTCGATGGAATATATATTTTAAAAGAAAGTCTGCCTTTCCATAATAATAGGCTTTCGTCGATGCACAAATTTTGATACGGATGAAATGCCTCTTTCATAATTTTTTTTAGGGGGTCCAAAACTTTCCTTATCTTGAAGAGTCTGTCATTGCCATTGGGATGACTCGCAAAATGCAGATTTCTCAATATAAGTAAAAACCTATCTTGAGAAAATAAAACTTTAAAAAATGGTGTTTCAATTAATGGATTGTTTGACCAATACTTTTTTATACAATTTTTGCCAACCAGGCTCATAAGCATAATGGTAGCTAGAAAAATACGTATTTCGTTGGCCGTAGTAGCGACCCATTTTTTCATTTTTGACATTGCAGATGAATTATGGGCTACAGTCGTCGCATAAATGTTCGTCTCCGAAACAATTGTCTCCACAATCTCTTCGTTAAAAAATAACTCAAAAAATTGCAGCTCTACAAAATCGTCATCTAATTTTATAGGGCTTTTTATGCCGGATTGGAAATCGTCAAATTCGTGAAATGTTGGGGTGAAATGTGTATCACTCCATGTCCTTGTTTGTTCACGCCCACGTCTAACACTCTGTTGAACCGGAACTGGATCCTCATCGTCATCGGAAGAAGAAGAAGAAGATTCACCATCGACCATTTCTAAGTCATCAATACTCTCTATGTTTTCTTCTTCATTATCGCTGTTTATCAAAAGATAGTCAATTTCATCGTCTCGGGTGAAATCCATTTTTACGAAAAACACAAGGTACAAAATTATAAACACGAAAAAAAACAATATTCTAACAAAAAAACACAATTTAACACTTCTAATCACAATAACTTTATAATAAACATATAAAAACACAGCAAAACTACTAAAAACTGCGAAAAAAGTAATATATTATGAGCGCGCGTAAATTCACAGTTTGCAATATATGAACTGGTCGAAACTCGTTCGAGTCAATATCACGTGACTTTCAAAAATGTTAAATACTGTTGATGATAAAATCACTAACTGTTTTATCATATTTTATATATGTCAAAAAGCTTAATACAAATAACCATATATGTTGTTACAATGCATATTTGAGCCAATATCCCCAAAAATTTACATCGACGTTCATTTACGTCCATACTCCTCTACGGAAATTTTACGTCGACGTTCATTTCCGTCCATACTCTTCGACAAGTTAAATGGAACCAGAAATTGAGGAAGACCGAGGAAAACGTGGCACGATCAAATAAATCAAATATTGAATGATAATGCTTTAGCAGGCGAAACATGTACTTCCCTTAAATTATTATAAAGTTTCTATAAAACATATATTTTATTTAAAATTAAATGAAGATTCATAGTGTTTCGGCCAAAACAATGGATTATCTAAACATGTTCTAAATATTATTACACGTACTTTTTTTCAGTCACCACATATCAAGGGGAGGTTTTGATGCTATCGAAGATAACGAGATCCGAGATGGGTGCCTATTTGTGTATCGCGAGCAACGGAGTTCCTCCATCTGTTAGCAAAAGAATTATGGTCAGCGTGCACTGTAAGTTATACTTTTTTTAAACCAGAATTTACTGAACTCATAAATTCTCCTCGGTTTTCTGTGAAGGTGAATACGTTTCAAAGTGTGTTTATAGATGGCGCCAAAGTGCAGTGGGTTTTATTTTTTTTAGTTCACCCCGTTATTCAAGTCCCGAACCAGTTAGTCGGTGCCCCTCTCGGGACTGACGTCACTCTGGAGTGTTATGTGGAGGCGTCACCAAAGAGCATCAACTATTGGCTGCGAGACAGCAGTAAGTCAATTTATTATTCTTTGCGCTTTGTATAATGGAAATACTTTAATGCGAATGCAAAGAAAAATACTTTGTTACTGAAATTTAAATATCTTTATTATTTATACCGCTAACAAAAAATATCATGCTATCATTATTTTTTAACATTATTATACAATAATCGAATAATATTATACGAAAATTTCCATATAATCATTATTATTAACAGCACATAATATTCAAATATATATATATTTTTTTCAAATTCAAATCATCATATGGTTGGTTAATTCAGCTTTTAAATATTATTTTAAGTGTAACAATTCCATTTTCTCGTGAACACTTCATTATAAAAATTCAAAGCAATGCCAAAAATAATCTTTCTTCGTTTATTATAAATGCTTCATCATAAATATGGAAATAATAAAATAAAAAAAAGAGAATTTTTTTTTTCAAAAACTTTTTTGTTTGTAGGTACTTACATATTTTAGTTTCATTAACATTCGTTTATAAAACAACTTTTTTTTTTAAATATGCATTAAATCTAACGTAACCCCTGGTTTATTTATGAATGATTAATTCAAGGAAATATTTTTTATCGAAAATTTATTTATAGTATGTTTTTAGTTTAATTCCACTTAGGTTTACGGCTTCGATTAGATTTGGCAGCTCCCTGCCATCTTCTTGTCGTTATATGGAGAAGCCATAAAAAAAAAATTTGTATTATAAAATAACTTCTACCAAGAAATTTAAATAAAGTATTAATATGTTATTTATGATTAGTTTGTATGCATTCTGTTGCTTATCGTTTTTTAGATCATACAACCTTTGAAAATTTTGTGAAAATGAACCATACTATTAAGTCTGTTATCACAGCAACCGATTTGCTCAGAAACACGCAGCAAGTAATATCAATGTTTCACGGTATTGACCACCTCGTATTACTTACTTATGACCCAACGCTAGAACTAATATTTGCCTACCAGAGCAAATTCCCGCTAGCGCCCGGGTCATACAATCCGTATCCGGAGTTCACGTGGGTGGATCGGTAAATTGACCTTGAAGATTTGTTCGTTGTGTTTTTTGATAATAAGAAAACCTGCGCCACAGCTTAAAATTTCAAAGATTATCCTGACTATTAAGACCAAAACTTGTCAGTTTCGCGTCAAATTACAGAGAATTTTAAAAGTTCAGCTAAGAACAAAATTTATTTAGAGTAATATCGCATTTGAATTTTCATTTCCAACGCAGAGGCCAATCAATTACCATTTTGCCTTTACCTGTAGTAGTAATTATTAAGTGCGAAGGTGGGGCGCGATGTTAGAAGTTCCCCTATTTAAATATTTATCGAAAGCTCGCGGCCGCATCTGGCACGCTCGAACACGGCTTTTGGCGCCAACAGAGATTTTAGGCGGGAATTCTGCCTCCGAGCCGCACCCAGCGCCAGGTTGTATGAATCAAACAAGGCTGCTCACAAATTCCAATGGGATTGTCGTCTAAATTTACAAGTTTCAGTGGAGCACGACTCAGTCCTCGTGAGGTATGGAATCAATATCCAGGAGACGTTGTTTTCCAAACTTTATATGTTTGCCTTTGTAATTTAGGCACAGTCAACATGAACCCTTTTTTGTTTTAAAATTTCTATGACTTAAAAAGATTTTATAACGTTGCCATTGAACTAATATAAAAATATCTACCGATTATAGAGTAAAAATCTTTTTTTGAGATGAGAAATTCTGTTCACAATCATTAGACCAGTACGATCGCCAATCATTTATATAAATGCAACCATGCTAGTCTCAATCAACACGCGGTCGGTCAATTGACACATTTTCATTGCCGTCAATAAATGTTTATATATTCGTTTTATTTACAGTGTTTTGTTCATAACATATCATTGAATTTCCAATATCTAAAACTTAATTTAAAAATCACAAAGTAGCATGTTTACAATAAAAACTATAAAATAATCATGCATTGATTTATCTACAATATTCAATCCAAGAAAAATAATCAATATTTGGCTTTCAATACACTTTGAAATACTACAAAAATATATGAATTAAGCAAAAATGAGTCAAAGTTAACACAACAAAACTGTATTTATTTTTTCTTGAAAAATGATTTAAAACTCCATTTTAAATAATTGATATGAATGAAAACGTCAGTTTTCTAGAAGATTTATATATTATATGTGAATAAAATGTTTCTCATGTCTTAGACATCATTATCAAATGTCGGGCTAAACATTTGCTAAAACCCTCAGACAGGCAAAACATGCCATTCACATAAATCTAATAAAACTTCTAGAAAACAGACGTATCTATTCGTATTTATTATGATAAAACTGTCTTCCTTACTAGTAAGCCTTCAAAACTAACTTGTTTTGACATTATTTTCTCCGTTCTATTTTTCAAATCAAATAGAATTAAGTGTATTTGCCTTCTGAACGTACTTTCACTAACATGAAAGACGTCGATCTCCGAGGAGACCGCGTTCAGCAGACTAATTGCTCTTCCTACCGGCGTCACCAGAGGCAGATTGGTTCTGGCGGCCGGCAGGTAAAACAATCTGTGCTGTCGCTGTCGGAGATATCTATCGGGGAAAAAAGCCGAACACCCTCCAGTACGGCCGAGTTCTCGAAGTATCCCCTAATTAATCTAAAGAAATGGATAATTAGATGTCCATCTCTTCGAAGCTGTAGAGAATTGGTTCCAAGCATTCCCAAAAGAAATGCCGCGGGATTGAGCCGCGGATAGCTACCATACTCCCTCATGTAGAGATACCTCAGAATTTTTTTCTGGACCCTCTCCAGCATAACGGAATATCTCGCCTCGTGAGGACTCCATATCACAGAACCACTTTGGAGTCTGCTCCGAACCAATGCGTTGTATAGGACTCTGAGCACATTGGGATCCCTGAAAACCCTGACGGTCTGGACGATGAAGCCCAACATATTCAGTGCAGTGCCACAAATCCTCTCAACATGTGCACGAAAAGTCAGCCTACTCTCATAGATGAACCCGAGATCTCTCATCGTAGATACATGTGCCAGTTGCTGGTTGTTCATTGTGTATCTATAATACACATTTCTCAATGCTCTAGTAAAAGATAGCATAACGCATTTAGAGACATTGAGTTTCATTTGATTACTGTGACTCCATTACATATTAATTACATCTGTATTATTTTACGTCTGTAAAATATTATTTTACGTCTGTTTACGTTAATTACATATGTATTAATTCTCCATATGGTAAAATATTTGATGACGTCTTAGCAAGGCGAAACATGCCATTCTCATAAAGAATAATAAAACTTTTAGATAGCAGAAAATTCATTCATATTAATTAAAATTAAGGTTCTTTATTATAGTTTAAAGAATCGGCGTACGCGTAAGACTTGTTGTATGAATGTGAAGGAAGCTAGAGAGGTGTGTCAGGATGGAGATGTGTGTCCGTCCTTTCTCCCTGCCTACTCTTTTGGGCATACGGCGTGATTTGGTTTGTTGTTGTTGTTCTGTTTTATTTTATTTATTTAATATACGAGTACGTTGTTAATTCAAAAGCTTTGGTATGTTACGCATTGTAAATATTTTTAACCACCTTAACGTGTTCCGTAATACGAGCATTAATTTTGCATGATATGTAAAGATACAAAACATGTTTATTTTTAAATTTAGAACGTGGGTTTTTGCGTAAATGAGGAACTAAAGAATCTGGGGAGAAATCCCTTAGATAATTTCACAGAAAAGTAATGGAGCGAACTCGTAAATGTTAAATGGAAGAAAATGAGAAAATAAATAGGGCCATTGATCATAGAATTCAGTTTATAAAGCAAATAGCTGCCAGCGTACAGCTGCAAACAGACGTGTCACTTTAGTGCGCCTTCCCGCCGCGGCCGCCAGCGCCCGGCCCGCGGCAGGGTGAGGGTTTGAACACGAAAAGGTTTTTTTGTGTCTTCGTTACCCATTTAATTTCTCAATAACGCGAAAAAAGACAAACATATTTAAATGTTAATGTTACGACTCTAATGCAATATTTCCGCGCGCTACTCTACATTTAAATATCACTTTAAAAGAATACTCGAATTCGTTCAGCTGTATTTGTATATGGATCAACGACATATGTAACACTTCTCTATACGGCTTAATCACAGTTATTAGGTGTTTCAATCAACTGGGTGTTTATGAATTGATTAAAAAATATTAAATTTGGAATGAACTATAATTGAACCATTTATAATTAACTAAACAGTAAAAAATCTATCCGAATTTTTACGTGTATTTTATCCCGTTTATAGATTTTTTAATGTCATTTTTCTAAAACTTTTATTACATGTTATGGAAATGATATTTTTCACCTTGCTTAGGCTAAAAATACCATTCCCGACGTACGAGTGAAAACGTCTATTTTCTAGAATTTTTATTATATTTTATATGAATGACACGTTTCGCCTGTCTAAGGCGTTATAATAAAACTTCTATAAAAAAGATGTTTTCATTCATATTAATTATTCAAAACGGAGTTTTACATCATTGTTTAAGAAACATTAAAAAGTTCTTATATATCTATTAATGAGGGTTAATCGGACATAATTTTTTGGAATTTCTATTTTTATTCTCTAACGTTTTGGAACAAATAGTCAGAGTAACGTATTTGTAACAAATAAATACCTTTTACGTTGCCTCTGTGGGGAAAAAACTGGTTAGTTTATATTGTCACACCACAAATTATATACTTTATGCGAAATAAAAATGCTGTTCCTTATGAATATCTACAGCAATGTTTGTATAATTTCATTAAAGTGTGTTTTGTAAATTATCTGTTCATAATAAAAAAAATCCGGAAATTAAAAATCGAATAAATGTAAGAAGCCTCATTCGCTAAGAAAACAAGAGAACCTCTGTTGCATTTTAAATTCACTAATGCATCCATGATGGAAATAACAATCTGTTTCATGTTGTTTAAAAATTTCCTATAAGAGCTGCTATTAATGGCGCTCCGCTTTTACACCATATTCCCTTAGGAACACAAGATCGTGCGGATGGAAAATAAAAACGTCTGAAATTATTACGTCGAGTAAATGCAAAACTCGAGTACGGCGAGAAGGTACCCAATATACACTTGCACGGACTGTGAGAATGGAGAACTCTATTTACATTATAAATCATCCAGACGTCAAAGGAGATTCCCTTAATAAAATACAAAGCCATGCATGTTTCTTATACACCAACAACATAATGTATCACGTATAAATAAATTGGCTTTCAGTCGCATCTCGGGATATGCGTGAACATACAACATTTAAAATCTGAAATAACTATAAAAAAAAATGTTGAGAATAATAATTTTAATTCCTAAAATACGAGTATCTTAATATTTAGCTCCGTTAAAGTTAACATTTTTCATGGTATTTAAATGCAATGTTTTTTTTGTTATTTTATTTATTCATTTATATATATATATTAAAACACATAGAAAAAATAAAATAAGGCTAATTATATGCTTCAACAAATGTAAATGACACAATAATAGAACATCAGTACAGTACAGATTAGTGAATTGAAATTGAAGTTATACTTTATTCAAATAAAAATAAAGAAGTATATTACAAAGTAAAAATATTAATAAAGTAACATAATATTTAAAGCCGAAAAGTTGCTCCGACCACTTTTTTAAATATTTTCGTTCAGGTGAAAAACATTGATGTTTCTAAACCATGTATTATAGCTATCACAAATCCGGTACATTGCCGCGCTTTGAGCGTAGTAAGTGCGATAAACAATAATACTTGGCTCGTAGTGTGTCTTGTGCAAAACATAGTGTCAGTTTACAAATTTTGGGTGTCTATTTTAAAGTGTACACAATTATGAAGTACCTAACATTTAATAATATAAATCGACAAAAATCCAGATGTATTCAAATAGAGAACAAGAATATATTGAAAACAAGAGAGTGAGAGAGAAATACTTCGAGGGGACAGATAAATACTTCTAATGCGCATGCCCGATTTTAGTGCGCATGCTCAGTAACGTTAATTTGAAATTTGTCGTTTGAAGTTGACAGTCCAGGAGTAGGCCTCCTCCATTCGCTTCCATGTCGCTCTGTCCTGTGCAGACTGCATCCAGGTTATTCCGACGTGTCTGTTCAGATCATCCTTCCACCGTAGTTGCAGTCGCCCTGCACTTCTCTTTACCATCCACAGTCTCTAAGTCAGCAGTCTTCTTGTCCACTTTTCATCTGAGCTTCTGGCTACCTGACCTGTCCATTGCCATTTTAGAGTCACCACCCGGTGGATGATGTCAGTGACCTGTGTTTTTTCTCTCACCGTATCGTTTCTAACTCTGTCTCTTAAGCGTATTCCTAACATGGCTCTTTGGGTCACTCGTAGTTTCTCGGCGCACTTTGTTTGGACAATGTAACAGTTTCAAGACCATAAGTACCAACTGGCAGAACGCAGGTTTCATAGACTTTTCGTTTCAGGTTAATCGGTATTTCCGGTTTTTAAGGCAAAAAAGGCAAATGACAAGGTTTTCCTTGAAGACTTGTTTCAGATATACTTATATGAATGTCAGTATATCTGAAACAAGTCTTCAAAAAACACGTTGTCATAGATCTAAATTGAACAACAGTAATGTTTATACCCACAACACCGTGCATAAAGAGATTTTACCGTGCATAAAGAGTATTAAACATTACAGAACCTAAAAAAATTTAAGTTGGTCTTGCTCCATTTGATATTTATAAAAGGCATCATATTATTTTGTTTACATCCGTGAATATTTCACGGTTTGCAACTAGTCATTAAGTATTCTTCCATTTTTAAGAGAGTTCCATAAGGTTAGACTTGTTTTCCTGAATAGGCCTACAGATTTTGAAAAATGACATGTTTTAATAAAGTTGTAAGTAAAACACTTGTTTTTCACCACTTGAGTATTATATTTTACACGGCTAGTTTCGGAAGCTACAGATGCAGGTTTCAATATAAACTAGTTATAGTTATAAGGTAACAATATAAACTAGTTATAGTATAAACTAGTATAGGTTTCAATATAACTATAAAGTTTATATTGAAACCTGTAGATGGAAGCATCTGTAGCTTCCGAAAATAGTCGTGTAAAATATAAAACTCAAATGGTGAAAAACAAGTGTTTTACTTACAATTTAATCATATCCTACCACAAAGTGAATGCCGAAACAATAAACGACTCTTTCGATGCGTTGGATAATTATACAGTGTATTGAATGAATTCCTTTTTGATTTGTTTTCGTTTCTCTCCAGACGAGATGGTAATATCATCCAACAAATACGAGGTTCACAGCTCGGCCAAATCCATGTTTGAGTCCAAGATGACCCTCACGGTGCGCCGCCTTCAGCCTTCAGATGTTGGGGGCTATCGATGCATAGCCAAGAACTCACTAGGAGAGATGGAGAGCAACATACGTCTTTATGGTAAGTTAATTACACTCATCAATCAACAGCCTTTTTTTTTAAATCGTCTGGCACTCTTCTAAGACTGATGATTTCGTTTGTTGGCACTAAAATCATAATAATATAAATAAATAAAACTTTGTATTTAACCACGGTATAGTTATTATAATTTATGCCAACTAGTTTTGATTGGACCCAAGCTTCATCAGGGCAGTATAACAACTGTTGTTATACTCCCCTGATGAATCTTGGGTCCAAGCGAATCTAGTTGGTATAAATTATAATAACCATACCATGGTTAAAAACGAAGCTTTTTTATTTTATTTTATATATTTTAAATGTCTAAACACAAAGTGAATGCTCCATATGAAAATCATTGTAAAATAATCACAAAAATATTAAATTCCTGTTATTTTATCTGATTTTTTTTAATGTTATATTATTATCACTATTTCATATATTTCAATAAAAATTAGCCGTTCTCTCTCAGAATAAAAATACTTCCAGAAAATTTTCCAAAAACATGAATACTTAAATTCTCAGTAGAAATAATTGTTAATTGTTAATTAACTGTTTTATAAATGTTATTCAAATATTTTTTTTAGCAAAACAATAAAGCTGTTCAAGTTCATGAAATGAACTTTGAATTACATCATTTCGAAGCTTGTTTTTAAGAAAAGTTTTTGTAAA
Source organism: Lepidostoma basale (assembly GCA_022606425.2). Taxonomy (NCBI): domain Eukaryota; kingdom Metazoa; phylum Arthropoda; class Insecta; order Trichoptera; family Lepidostomatidae; genus Lepidostoma; species Lepidostoma basale. Next base: position 1,023,985 of record JAHDVF020000694.1, on the reverse strand, counting down.
TGTTAATAATGAAGAGTAAATAGATTTTACGAATATTTTTCATTAGGAAAAAAAGCATAAAATGATCCCAATTTTAGAATGTATCGTTATCAATTTGTCTAGAAATCCCGGGTCCCACTAGAAAAACCCAGTATGACAATGACGAAATAGAATACTCCGAGAACGAGGCGGGTCCCAGAAACCAGTTCGGGTCTGCCGAAGTCGGCGAAGACGATGATGATGGCGGCGAAGACATTGACGACAGCGACGTCACGATCATGAGCAAGGGGCGGAACCTGCCCGCCCCCCACCCGGCGCAGGGGAAGCAACCCCCGCAGAGCCAGCGCGGAAAAGGCGGTATCAAGGAAAACAAAATAGAAACAAACAACTGCTCCAAGTTGCCAGCAAATAGTGCAATGTGTTTAATAGTCCTCTGGGGACTGTGGACAAGAGAGTTGACGTGATTCTGTTGAAGAAATGTGGCCAAAAACTGTTCTTTGAAAATACCCGAATACGGCTTTCCGCTTTAATAAATATATTCTACCCTACAATGATTTATTACCGTGTCAATCTCTATCTAATATCATTTATAGAAAATTAGATATTAAAATATTATTATAATATCAACAGGTTGTTCATTTTACATTTACTTACATTTATATCTAATCTTCATAGATGGCGCTGGTCTGTAAATTGAAACTGACATGTGAATTGTGGTGTTGGAATTTAACATATACCTATACAACTTCCAAAAATTTGTCAGACATGGTGGTCCTAAAAAAGGTGGAATGGGGAATGATGTAATTACATAAAGCGTGCGCTTAACCCAACCAATGACAGGTCATAAGTCCTGTAACCACCTCGATCACCGTATTCAGTTTCCAGTTTACATCTTCGTCTCTGTTGAGATAAAATTAATCCTTGGTCTAGTATTATTATTAATGTTTTTATATTGTATTATTATCAATGCTTTTGAACGTATTATTACGATTACATTAAAATATATAAATTCGATATTAATATGAATAGATGCGTCTGTTTTATATGAGTTTTATAATAGTTTATGGGAATGACATATCTGATAGTGTATTAGAAAGGCGAAACATGTCATTCCCATGCTCTATTTAGACCGACGTTTTCATTCGTATTATTTATTTAAATATGGAGTTTTATAACGTTTTTCAAGAAACAATAAATATAAATTAGAGTTTGTGTGTTACTTCTTAATTACGAAGATTACAATTAAAGTTGAAATGAACACATCTTTAGATTTGATATTTTTATGATACTTGTGAGAATATTTGCATTATAATCTATGATTTATAACACGCAGTGTCTATATTTGAATACAGTTTAAATGTATTTAACTAACCACAGTATATTGGAGTATATCAATAAAAAATAAACATGTATATGTAACGAAAATATGGCTATAAATGTGTTATAATTATTTCTAAATCGTGTTGTCCGTTCACGTGAGAATGTGTTGCTTAATTTCATTTTATATAAACTGATAATTCAATGAAATTTAATTGTATCTCAATAGAGACGAAGATGCAAACTGGAAACTGAATATGGTCGATCAAGGTGTTTACAGGACTTATGACCTGTCATTGGTTGGGTTAAGCGCACGCTTTATGTAATTACAACATTCCCCATTCCACCTATTTTCTTTATGACCATGTAAGACAAATTTTTGGAGGTTGTATATATGCTACAAATCTATACTTATCTTCACATGTCAGTTTTAATACGCCATCAATGTAGATTTGATTACATATGTTAATCTTTTTAAGATTAATCTATATAATCCACACACTAACGCCATCTATGGAGATTAATTTTTAGCAATTTTATAACCATAATTCTTCGTCTCTATTGAGATACAATTAAATTTCGTGAATTAATCACCCACCATGGGTGAAATCCAGGATTCGTGTACAAGTATAAGTATACATTCCCAAAAATATTGATAATTCAATTATATAAAACCCATACACTTTCCTCTTTAGAACCCTATCTATATCATTCGACCACGCAGATCAATTATCATTTTACTAAAAATAACCTTACTAAATATAACAAGTTGACCCGGGCGGAATTTTGGATGTAATACAGAATTTTCTAACCTTTAAATAGCAGTGGTTTTGTGAACGCCTTAGAAAGCGCTGGAAATGTTCTCGTGAGAGAATAAAGCGAACATAAAACATCATGGGGTGACGATAGCGCTTCATATTGAAGGTTCCACCCTTATGTACTCGAGCCAACACAAACAGAAAGGGTTGGAAATATTGTGTGTTTATAGCTTTACGATAACACTGCTTGCGATCACTTATGGTCGCAATTTTCCGTAGAGATTTTAATGTAGCTGCTACCACCATGGAAGTGAACGCGGTCTGCGCACATAAGTAAATTGAGAACAACCCTTAAAGTTGTTATTGACTAACTGTCTGAAAAAAATGATGTACACGATACGATAGTTAATTTTCTGAATCTAACATTATCTATAATGTAATGCTCAAAACCATTATAATTTATTTACCATAAAAATTGTCTTACTTTGATCAGAAACGATTACATCATACATTATTATAAATTATAAAATAAGTAACTTGTTTCGATGAAGTTTGTGAAAATTTAGAAAATAAGTGGGCAATTATGAATCTTTACATAACAATGTGTGATCCCTTTAGGCTTTGAACATAGTTACAGTCAGGCGATGTCAGTGACATAAAAAACTGGTAATAATTAGAAACCTTTGAATATCACTAAAGTCTTTTAACGTTATATACAAGTATACTCGTTTATAACAAGATTTTTATGAAAAAAATTTTAAATGGAAATATAATTTTTCGTGTTTGCAAGGGCGCTACAATTTAATCTCTATTTATTTTTGGATATTGATGGAAAAATAATTGGATCAACTTTATATGAAATCACTGTTAAAAAACAACAATAGTACTGATTGTGTTGAGTAATTGAATAATTTTCTAAACGATATTTACTGCTTAAAAATTACATTGGAATAAATAATGCATTGAATTATAATTTGGTATCCAAATTTAAATGAACCCATTAAACTTACAACTAACATAAAATAAAATAATATTTAATAATTATTTTAGTTTCTACTGTCATTTCAAACATATGAATCGACTAAAATAGAAAATCCAGCATCTTCTGGTGTCGACATCTTTTAAAATATACATACAATTTATTAATTGGCAGAATTAGGTTTCTTATTATAGGTAATTGATGTTGTTGAGGTTGAAAGAAAAAAAAATGAAAAGTAAAAGTATTACTTATATTCATTTATTTTTTCCCCGGACTTATTGTGTATTTCAAATAAATTTTTCACTTTTATTTCTCCTTTCTCTTATTTATTGTTAATAATGTATTAAGCCACACCAATTACCTGAAGTAGTTATCCTGCTTAATTATCCCAGGTATATAAATAGCTACTCCTATAATTCTCTACATTAATTTGATAATACTTAAGCATGGTGAATCATATAACTAACTAACCATCACGCCGTCTCCCCGAAGGGGTAGGCATAAAGAATGGACTGGCACAATTTTCTTTCCTGACATATTTCTCTCGCTTCCTCAACATTCATACATCGTGTCATGCACGCGTGTCGATTTCTCGCCTCCTCACATGGCCGACATTCAATATTTGATTTATTTGATCGTGCCACGTTTTCCTCGGTCTTCCTCTATTTCAGATTCCATTTACATTATTAACATATATTTTTTTTACCATTCTATCTTCATTCATTCTTTCCATATATCCAAACCATCTTAATGATCCTTTAATTATTTTGTTCATGACACCATCATTCGCACCGCATTCACTTCTTATATTTTCATTCGACACTCTATCATTCACATGCGTCTAAGAGATCTCATTTCTACTGCATTTATTCTACTTTCATCCTTCTTTTGCCAGTTCCATGCTTCGCTTCCATACATCTGGGTCGGTAGAAGGACACCATTGTGCACTGCCATTCGAGCTTGGTGAATCATATCATTTTCATAAAATAAAACTACTAGAAAAATACATTTTCATTCATAGAAATAATGTTTTATTAAAAACTAATCTAATATTATTAAACTATTATCATCTCCGAAATATTATATTTTCATTTGATTAAGAAACAATAAATATTTTATTTTTGATATTATTCAACCAATTGTTTCGTTGTACACAAATATTTATATTTATTCATACAGAATAATATGATTTAAAAACATGCCATCATCCTGTTTTAATATGACATGGTTTATTAGTGTTTCTCAAAAATATTAAACGTGCCATGAAATGACCATTGTTTAAATTATTATTTTATTCACTACGAAATATTTCGTTTCATATTGAGTAGATAGGCCCTTTGATACTATTTATATATGATAATATATACATTATAGAATAACTTTTTAATAAATTATAATTTTGTATAAATTTAAATTATTATGGCCTGTATGTATATTAGATAATAGAAAAAAACGATTAAATCATAATCAAAACATGTATATGACATAGCCAAAACATTAAAAGATATTATGAATATATGTAATGTTTATTAGATATTGTAGGTTATACATTTTTGTTATAGGTGTTGTATAGTTTTAACATTTTTGAAAATGTACGAAGTAGTAAAATATATATAATAATGGTAAATCAATCAGATTTTCTTTACTGTGAAGATTGAATGACAATAAAAATTAAAATAAATGAAAGAGAAATGCGATTTTTTTTTAAATAATATTACAATATACTTTAATTTATTTATATATGTAATAAATCTTTATCCTTTATCATAACAATACTCTCATTCTTTATAGTATTATATAAATAATTAATTTTACAAATTAGTAGTAATATGTATAAAATTAAAAAGCTTTTTCTAATAAAAAAATTTAATATGCATCACCTGTTTAGTCTCCTTATGAAATATGTGAAAATCAAAATTTTGATAATAACGAAAAATAACAGTCAGTATGAAATACGTTATTAACAATAACTTCGAATAAAATTTTAAATAATAACGGAACATGCATTTTAAAATCTATTATACTAAAATCTACTATGTATTCAATTTGTTCTTCTCTAATGTCCCATTAAATATATATATACCATCAACAAAATGGTATTTATGTAATTTTTTTAAAACTTTTTAATTTTAAAACACTGTATAAAATAAATATTTTGATTGTTCATAATAAAATATCGTAATATTATGTATAGTATTTCTATTGTGTTGAAAATTTTATCAATCATGATTTAACACATTTCCGTGTTATTGGGAAACTTGTTACAGCAGCCCGTAAAATATGTTTTTAAATGACGACTAATTTTAGTTTTATAGTATCTTTTGCAATTATTTTACATAATTCTATAATACCTACTCGTTATATTTGATATTTAATTTAATTTATACGCATGTGTATATGCCGTACAATATTTTTTGATTTGTTATTCTTCATTGTTAAATTTAGTAATAATCAGTATGGCATGTATCGTTTCTTTATTATCAAATCAAATTAAAAGTATATTATAAACGATAATATTAAGAAAAAAAATGTTACGTGATTCCAACCAATTGCCAATACATATTATTAAAACGCTGACGTGTCTATGCGCATGAGAAGTAAGTGTAAAAACAAATGCAACTTTGTATATATTAATATTGTTATGCTGTATGACATAATAAAATAATCATAATAATGATGTAACGTTAAAATTGTATGCTGAAAAATTGTAATATAAATCAATTGAAGAAATATTTATTTTGTATTTATTTTATGACTAGCGGACCAGATAACGCTTCGCTATTGCTACATTCGAATGTGCATATACTCAAATATAGCAAGCATATGCAGAATGGGAATAAAAAAAATACAATTGAAGTTATGTATCAATTATTTTATGCCATTCAGCAGAATACATTCAACAACGTATTTAAACCGATTCGAGCGCCTATCATTTAAACTATCATTTAAACCGATTCGAGCGCCATCTCTTGGTAACTTACATTACACACAATTAAACATTCACATCAAACAAAATAAGCGTAAAAACACACACCATTGTAGACTGTAACGCTACTGGCAAAAAATATTTGTCCGTTACACTAAGAACTAATTTATCTCCATTTAAAAGTGCATATAACTCGTTCGTATCAAATTCATTTTTTAAACTTGGCATTTGCCAAATTAAAATGAATAAACTGTGAAAAATTCGTCACAATCGGTTAAGTAGTTGTGGAGTCTATATGTCCACGAAATTTGTATTTTATTTATATAAAAATACTACCGCCTACCCTGTATTTGCAAATATCAATTCCATATTTAAATATGATTACCACAAATCAAAAAGTGTCCATTGTTCCTTGAAATTAAGGTTTTACGTAAACCAAGATGTAAGTATTTGGTTGTCGATACGAACTTACAATATAAAAGTTAGAAATTGTTTATTATCCGAATTAGATAACTTTGCAAGTGCGTCATAAAAAATATTTTAATGAGGATATTGGATATATCTATCCCCATTACTGTAATCCTTCTAATACTTTGAAATAATTATTTTTCACCGAACCCACCAAAATATCTTGCTTAATTTGTAAGAAAATTTACAGTATCTATACCCAGAAAAAAATATTTCATTATTTGAGAATTTGAGTAATTTGATATAAATAGGAAGAAAATAATTATCTATTAATTATTAGGAATTTTAAGCACGAAGGAATTTTGCTGTACACAAAATTAATGAATTCCGAAAAGATAACCCGATTAAAAGAATTGTCTCAGTTTTTTTTTTAGTATTAGAATGTTTTGATTTTAGTATAATAAATTGACGGGATAAATTCGTGTAGATATATATTATAATTATAATTTTTGTTTTAATAGTATCATATTTTTTTCGCACTTTTTGAAGATTTTTATTTATTTATCTATGATTTAACACAATACGTTAAAAATATTTATTCAATAAAAAGCAAAACAGCGTTTTCTGGAAGCTCAATAAAATGATATTATATTTTGTCATATAATATAATTTCGATGCGCTTAAGCAAGGTAAAGATGTCACTATTTTAAAATTTCATGAAAAATTCCAGAAATTGAATGTTTCCCTTAACATTAAAGTAGTTTGTGAGGTCGTCTTTAGGTTTTTTAATTTCGTTTGATGGGAATAAATATAATTATGTGTTTTTAATATATCTATTGAAAAAATAGTTTTTGTTAATATTTTTCTATTTTATATACTTTGTATAAACAGCACTAACTTTTTAAAAATTAAAATTACATATCATACATGTTTCGGAGAACCGGTCCTTCCTCGGTGATATTAAAAAGATACATATTTTAAATATTATAAAACTGTTTATTAATTGTTACATATTTGTAAACAATTTTATAGTATTTTAAATGTGTATATTTTTATTATCACTGAGGAAGGACCGTTTGTCCGAAACATGTCTGATATGTAATTTAAAAAAATTTAAGTTAGTGTTGCTTATACAATGTATAAAAAAATAAAAATACAAATAACATATCTACAACACAAAGTATGGCGAACATAGAAGAAATAGTTTTAGTTTTTAAATTTTTTTATCGTTTATCGATTTCTTTAATTTGATCATTAAGATGGTTTGGACATATGAAAAGAATGATAGAAGAAAGAATGTTAAAAAATGTATATGTTAATGTTGTAAATGGAATCAGAAATAGAGGAAGACCGAGGAAAACGTGGCACGATCAAATAAATCAAATATTGAATGTCGGCCAAATCGTCGGTAAAATCGGCCATGTGAGGAGTCAGAGAAATCGACGCGCGTGCATGACACGATGTATGAATGTTGAGGAAACGAGAGAAATATGTCAGGAAAGAAAAGTGTGGCAGTCCATTCTTTCTGCCTACCCTTCAGGGAGACGGCGTGATGGTTAGTTAGCTAGTTAGTCAATCAATTTCTTAAGAAGTGCTATACAAAATCATCGCACATGTAATATTTCACTCAAGTTCCTACGAATTGTTTATAAAACCTACCTTTATATGTATTAGTGAGTCCTTTCTAGATTCTCGGAAAATGAGATTTTCAAAATACTCGTAGAAGATGTTCCTCTAAAAAGTCTGTGGTCATGCGCGTTCCCTCCCTTACTTGCACCTGTCGCATTTGGTATGAAGTATAACCCGCATTTACTATTTTCATCTCGCTGAATTCACATCACAAATGTTAGGACCGCATTCAAGTTTTTTATTATGGATATCAAAAGATTTTAATAATGGAAAAGAAAATCCCGTCTTAGAATTAATAGGTAAGTCGAGCTTTAATTGCACACTTTATAAAACGGATTTGACATTGTCCAATTGAAGGTATTATTTGCAAACCTGGCAAACTCCCTCATTAGATGTTTGAGTAAATCGCAAAAAACTGATACACTAATAAAATGCGCTTTTCATATCTCACTTTTGATTGTTGGTGGAGTTTGCCGGGTTTGCAAATAGTACCCTCAATTGCACAATTAATTTAACAGACACCTCGATGGTGACAATATTCATGGTTCTTTTATTTTTGCACTTATCCCACGAAATGAAAGGATATTGAAAGAAGGGTTGAGGCAGGCAACAAAGTGAATGGTGCACTTAAAGTTATCATCGCAAACAAAAACTTATCCAAAAAAGCTAGAATGGCCGTGCACAATGGTGTTCTCTTTAACCGACCCTTATGTGTGGAAGCGAAGCATGAAACTGGCAAAATAATGATGAAAGTAGAATAAATGCTGTAGAAACGAGGTCTCTTAGACGAATGTGCGGATACCCTGTGTATCAAAGAGTGTCGAATGAAATTATAAGAAGTGAATGCGGTGCGAATGATGGTGTTGTGAACGAAATAATGAAAGGATCATTAAGATGGTTTGGACATATGAAAAGAAAGAATGACAAAAAAAATATGTTTACGATGTAAATGGAACCACAAACGAAGGAAGGCCGTGGAAAACGTGGCACGATCAAATAAATTAAATATTAAATGTCGGCCATGTGAGGAGTCAGAGAAATCGACGCGCGTGCATGACACGATGTATGAATGTTGAGGAAGCCAGAGAAATATGTCAGGAAAGAAAAGTGTGGCAGTCCATTCTTTCTGCCAACTCTTTCGGGGAGACGGCGTGATGGTGAGTTAGTTAGGTTAGTTAATATTTATAGGAAAAAAAATCTTTTTTTTACATGTTTCTATATAACACACAAGAATCAAGATATCAGTGCAAAGTCAGAATTGCTATTAATCATACTCCATATACACATATCTTTTGCCTTCTGCATCCAGTCACGAGCAATTTTCACTATGTCATCAGACTATCGTATGGGGTGTCCCCATTAACTTCTAATATCTTCACGAGTTCTCCAATCCCACCCACTCCTGAACAAAGGCCTCCTCCATTCATTTCCATGTCACTCTATCCTGTGCAGACTGCATCCAGGTTATTTTGACGTGTCTGTTCAGATCATCCTTCCATCGTAGTTGCGGCTGCCCTGCACTTCACTTCGCCGTCCACGGTCTCCGAGTCAGCAGTCTTCTTGTCCACTTTTCATCTGAGCTTCTGGCTACCTGACCTACCCATTGGCATTTTAAAGTCGCCACCCGGTGGAAGATGTCAGTGACCTTTGTTTTTTCTCTCACCGTATTGTTTCTAACTCTGCATCTTAGACTTATTCCTAACATGGCTCTTTTCATGGCTTTTTGGGTCACTCGTAGTTTCTCGGAACTTTTTTTTTGACAATATAACAGTTTTAAGACCATAAGTACCAAATGGCAGAACGCAGGCTTTATAGACTTTTTGTTTCAGGTTGATGGTTATTTTCCGGTTTTTAAGGATGTAACTCATGTTTACGAAAGCTGCCCAGCTTAGTCCAATTCTTATTTTTAGGTCTGCGGTTTGGTTATCTCGGCCCAATCGAATATTGTGTACCAAATATGTATATTCTTGGACATTCTTAATTATGTTGCCGTCCACGTCTGTTGCCTCCAATCCACTACCCTTCCATATTGTCCATATTTGGTCTACCAGTCTGGCAACATGTCCCGCAAATGACCATTTGAGCTTAGACACCCTTTCGACGACATCCGTTACTCCCGACGTTCTACGCATCAGTGTTTCATATTCGGTCTGACAGTCTTATATGTTGCATTGATCATTCATCGACTTGGTGAAAGTTAGCTTTTCTGCTCCATAAATCGATACTGGAAGTACGCATTGAACATACGAGGCCTGTTCAAAAGAAAAGGTGAATTTTGAATTTTCGCGGGCTGTGTACATTCGATTATCCAATTTATTTTTTTGTTATGTTGGTACACATATGTTTATTTGTTTATTAGCATTATCAGCCATTTTGAATAAGTGGTTTGTTTTTAACAACTGGAAAGGTTAGTCACGTTTTTGTGTGTTCTTCGATTTTTTACTTTTGAAAAAAAATGGATGACAGAATATGTATTAAATTTTGCGTTAAAAATGGAATAAAGTACTTCAACGCACTTTAAATGTTGACTGTGGCATTTGGCGAGTCTACTTTGTATCGTAAAAGTTTTTATAAGTGGTACAAACGCTTTACAGAAGGCCGAGAAGATGTTAATGACGATGAGCGTCCTGGAGTTGCAACCACGTCAACAAACGAAGGAAACAACGAAACAGTGAAGAAAATGGTTTTGAAAAATCGTCGAATCACTATTAGGGAAGTTGCAGAGGATGTTGGCATATCAATCGGCTCATGCCATGCAATTTTTTCGGATGTTTTGGGCATGAAACGTGTGGCAGCGAAAGTTGTTCCGAAATTGCTAAATGTTGAGCAAAAGCAACGTCGCATTAGTATCGCCCAGTAGTGATTATTTGGCCAAAAACAACACCGTAATCATGCCTCAACCACCGTTTTCACCAGATTTGGCTCCCTGTGACTTTTTCCAATTCCTGAAACTGAAGAGACCAATGAAAGGAAAGCGTTTTGCCACAATTTATGAGATAAAGTCAGAATCGAAGAATGAGCTGATGGCCATACCGAAAAGCGCATTCCAGAAGTGCTTTGAGGATTGGAAGAAGCGCTGGCATAAGTGGATTATATCTTAGAGGGATTACTTTAAAGGGGAGAAAATAGATATCGATGAATAAATAAATACTTTTCGAAAAAAATCGAAATTCACCTTTTCTTTTGAACAAACCTCGTACATTCATCGTATCAGATTTTGGGAGATGTTGCTATCGAATAACTTCTTTAGATTGCCATATGCTGCCTACCCATGACCAATTCTCCTCTGAAGCTCAGCAGTCTGGTTATCTCTGGAGAGTAAAATGTTTTGATACTTTTGAAGACATTGTCGAGTGTAAAATAATAAGAATAGTACAAGAGCATTATTTTTCAAAGTAAGATGTATGGGTTATTATATATAATATGTATGCATGATAGTATTATATATAGCCAAATGCATAAACATAAATCTAGGGTGAAGCAGTGAACCCCCGAGTAAGAGTAATTCACGCTCCCTCTAAAATTCCTCGTTGAGCGAAGATTTTATTGTCCTGCGGTGTCACTGAGCGCTCTTTACTGTCGGGCGGATGCAGCGCCAACGCGGGGGAGAAGCTCGGGCGGGATCGTCACAGAGCCATGCTTACAGCTAAATGAAAATCGACTGCAAACGACTCGAGTGCTCGTTAGAACATTCGGTACACGTGCGGGCGTATTAATAATACTAACAGATGATGTAATTTAAGTTGTAATGTGTCATGAACAATGCATTTATTTGAAATTCGTTTCCTATATTTATATATTCTTCTTTTTCTTCTTCTTCTTCCTCAGCCTATTTCCGTCCACTCCTGGACAAAGGGCCTCCTCCATTCGCTTCCATGTCGCTCTGTCCTATGCAGACTGCATCCAGGTTATTCCGACATGTCTGTTCAGATCATCCTTCCACCGTAGTAGGGGTCGCCCTGCACTTCTCTTCGCCGTCCACGGTCTCCAAGTCAGCAGTCTTCTTGTCCATTTTTCATCTGAGCTTTTGGCTACGTGACCTGCCCATTGCCATTTTAGAGTCGCCACCCGGTGGATGATGTCAGTGACCTTTGTTTTTTCTCTCACCGTATCGTTTCAGACTTTGTCTCTAAGGCTTATTCCTAACATGGCTCTTTCCATGGCTCTTTGAGTCACTCGTAGTTTCTCGGCACTTTTTTGGACAATGTAACAGTTTCAAGACCATAGGTACCAACCGGCAGAATGCAGGCTTCATAGACTTTTCGTTTCAGGTTGATCGGTATTTTCTGTTTTTAAGGATGTAACTCATGTTTCCAAAAGCCACCCAGCTTAGTCCAATTCTTCTTTTTAGCTCTGCAGTTTGGTTATCTCGGCCCAATCGAATATTGTGTCCCAGGTATGTATATTCTTGTTTAAATAGTATATAGGTAAAATAAATGGTAGTATTCTTCTTCTTGTGCCGTATCCGATATCCCTAACGTTAGCGCAATCACTTCTGGCTTCTCTGTCTTCGGCCGTCCGGAATAACTCCTCCGAATTTCCTGAACCGGTCCAATCTTTAATTTTTGTCACTTTTCTTTAATATATATACTGCATATACTGCACAGGGAAATGTACCACCTTCTCCAACTCATATTGGAGGGGAAAATTGAGGGACGCCGAGGGCCCGGTAGGAGACAAATGTCCTGGCTGCGAAACGTGAGGGAGTGGACCAGCATCCGAAGTGTAGACGAGCTGTTCAGGACAGGGACAGGTTCGCCGAGGTGATCGCCAACATTGGAGGGACCCGACAGGGCACTTGAAGAAAAAATGCATCGCCTTGTTGCAAACTAATCATTAGATTGAGACTTAAGAATAAAATGTTCATGAAACAATAAATAACACACTTATATTCAAAATTTGACTATTAATTGGATAGAAGGAAAATATTTCCTACTGAATCTTATTTATGTTCCTGTAGACATAGGTAAGTATTACCAGTAAATGTTATATAAATAAAAATAAGATATTTTATATAAAGGAGGGAAAAGAAAATAATGAAGTACGTAACAGTTTTTTTTCTAATGTATGTGTCTTGGTACTCCTCAATTGAAAACAGTGTTATTTAACGGAATAAAACTCTTAAATGTTAAATTGGTGAATAGAATTTGTTTCAAATTCAAAAACAAATGCTGGGAACTCTAATTTTCTAGTAGATAAATCAACATATGACTTCGTTTTCGTTACCAAACACGCAGATAACTTTAAACGTTGTCCTATAGATCCCAGTCTCCGTAGTCTCGATCTTCAGAAAGAAAGTATCCGCGTACGTAGTTTTCCACAAATAGGACCCTTAGTATTCCAATCACATCCGCTACAGAGTGTCTAGTGGGTAACATCTGCTGTGACCCCATACGGGTAACGTGCGTCTATTCAAAATCTGATTCCGCTCGAAAACTTGAGTAAAAACTGTATGAAATTGATTAAGAATAGAAAATTTCCTACGTGTGAATCGAACGTGTGATCATTTTTGGCTTGATTCAAATAAAAATTCTTAAACAAGTCGAAATAAGTTTCAACAAAAAATAAAAATATATATAATAAAGCGCTGTATAAGTCTATAGAGATCACTCTGAAAAATGTGCGGAATGACAGTGTATTTACCTATACAATACCGAGGCATGTAAGACACTTGAATGCGATCACTGAAAATTATTTAAAAAAAATGGTAAATAAATTTATTTTGGAATATATTTAAAAGACCCGCCACACAACCCAAACTATTATTGGACGCAGCGGTGCCCTTTCTTCAGTCTCACCCTCGCTAATCTTAGGCCTGTCCCACGGCCATACGGGACGATATTTATAATTTTTTTTCTTATATACTACAGGTCGTTTGAACTTAATTACTGTGTACAATTTATTTTAGCTATTATATTGATTCTCATGACATGTGATAGGTAGCCAATCTATCGCAATTTCATTGTCACGTGAATTCTACACCAGACCAAAGACAGTATGACAATCGCACTGCCATCGCCGGAAATCGAACCCGGGACCTTCTGTATGAAAGTCAGAGCTCTTACCACTCTGCCAAATGAACCAAAACAGGGGGGACCCTAGAACACAAGTAATATAATGACTCTTAAAAGAAAACAGTAATATTTTTCACACTGTTACATATGTACAACTTATTATTTATGACATAACAACAATATAGAATATAGTTTTTTTAAATTTGGACATATGTTATACAATTAATGGATGTTCAAATAATGGTTTAAAAAATCACCTGAAAATCAAATCAAATCAGTTTATTTCATAAAAAAACATTACAAATTTATTTTTTAAGACATCTATTGAGAACAGGTTAAACAATAGTTTGTGTATAGTATACTACCAGAAACGCATGAGAGATGATTCGACATTAGGAAGACAGGATACTCTCCAGAATTAAGAGTATTTGCCTTCTGAACGTACTTTCACTAATACTCGTATGAAAGACGTCGATCTCCGAGGAGACCGCGTTCAGCAGATTATTTGCTCTTCCCACCGGTGTCACCATAAGCAGGTTGGTTCTGGCAGCCGGTAAGTAAAACAATCTATGCTGGCAAAAAATGGCACATTGTTCACAAAAATTCAAGAAACGCCCAGAAAAACGCTTAGTCGACATTGAAAATGTCGCAATTATCATTTGCATAGACATGACTAGAGAGGTTAGTCAGAATAAAAAGCTCACTACCCTTCTATTCGATGGAATAGTTTTACAATATCTTTGTTATTTCAGTAATAAAACCTAAATAAATAAAAAACTAACTTTCGTAATTTAGTAAGTTAGTTATTACTTCTAACTTTTTACAAAGTTATTGTATTTTCGAGTACTGATAAAAACTATGATTTGGTTTTGAAAATAATTAAATCAAAAATCGTAATTAAAACGCAAAAATTTTAATAATATAAAAACAGCTGAAATGTAAATTCCGAATTCAAAAAGAATGCACGTTCGTTTAATTTTAGGTAATTTTCAAACAAATTTCCCTCCAAAAGTACACCGAAATTAATGAAGCGAGCGTTATATTCCGAATCCACCACCCAACTATTCATTTCACATTTGTTTGCGCTCACATTGCAGAATTTCACGATGATTATTTGTTTAATGAAAATTTCTATAGAGTAAGCCCAGAATTAGCAGCACCACCCGTTTCCCTCGTGAGATATGGTACAGGAAGGATGCTGTGGAAGTAGAACAAGGGGATGAGACTCGGATGATTTGCGTCGTGTCGCATTAATGCAATATTTGCCACAGTCTGAGCGAAATTCGTATCGACAACACACATAAATATGTATGTGAACCGCGGTACAGAGTACACAAACACAAACATACCATTTCATCCGAATGCTAATTCGTGAGGGATGTACTACAACACAATGTGTGAATACGATATGAGATATTTAAGCAAACAAATTTTCTGCTATCAATATTTCCATTATGCTACGAGAAACAATGAACAAATAAAATCGAGATCCTTTCTATTTTAAAAATGGAACTCAAAAGCTTACACTGTATACTTATTTTTCACTATTATATGGAGAGCTCATATTAGAACTGTCTTTATAAAAAAAACTCCCGATAGTTTGTGTAATAAGATGATTACTTTATTTATGGTTATGGAAAACACCGTAGAATTCAATCGTTAAGGAATGAGTTTTTATATGTAAAAATATTCAAATATTAAAATGAATATTAACAGTGTTAGAAATCCTCATCCCAAATTGATGATTATTTTAACATTGTACTACTTAATTTTATAAGAACTTTAATTACCCATTGAGTGCTTACATAAATATAAAATTAATAAAAAAAACTTTGTTGTTCCTTGATTATTAAGCAATGATGAAAACGTCTGTTTTCTCAAGGTCCTATTATATGTTATGGGAATGACAAGTTTAGTCTTGAGTGGCAAAAGGAGGATGAAAGTAGAATAATGCAGTAAAAGTGAGATCTTCCAGAATTGTTTATGTTAAGAAATCGAGGGAATTATGTCAGGAAAAGACAGTGTGGCGGACCATTATTTCTGCCTACCTCTCCGGTGAAATGGCGTGATGGTTAGTTAATTAGATAGTTAGTTTATAAATTAAATTTAAACTCCATATCAAATAGTTGAGATGTAGTTATTACGGTAAAAATATTTGACCATATGCATGCAATAATATCATCATTTATAATCAGTCAAATCAGTGAACCTGGGTTACACAATGGAAAGCAAAAAAATAGACATAATATGCTATGCAGATGATGCGGTGCTAATAGCAAACTCTGAAGATGATCTACAAAGGCTACTGTACTAATTCCATATATCATCTCAAAGATTCAACATGATAATCTCCATAGACATGACAAAGAGCATGGTTACATCAAGGCAACCAGTACGATGCAAGCTTGCATTAGACAATAAAATAACATAACAAGTGATGCAATTCAAGTACTTAGGGGTTGATGTATCAAGCAGCAGTACCTCTATGGAGAAGTAAGTTAACTTACAAACAGGGCCGCCGTTGTGGCTGGCTGCCTGACAAATAATCCTGTTTGGAAAAATAAGAATATGCTGTAGGAGAGCAAAATTCAAATCTACAAGACATGGGTACGTCCTATAATGACACATGGAATAGAAACGAGAGCTGACACCATCAGAACAAAAAGTCTCCTAAGAACCACAGAAATGAAGACTCTCCCATCCGTTGCGGGAATGACACTTCGAGACAGAATAAGAAATTCTGAAATAAGAAAGATCTGCAATGTACAAAATGTCGTGCGATGGGGAAGACTGAGAAGACGCTGCTAGAGAGATCATGTGGAAAGAGCATGTTCTGAAAGAGTGATAAATATAGCCGCAAATAAAGTACTAACAGGAAATCGACCTGCAGGAAGACCACCTAAAAGATAGCGAGACAGTAGGACATCTGCATCCCAGGAACAGGCTCCGAGAAATAACAGGACACAGTCCTAAATAAAGCAGTAGAAGAAGAAGAAGAAGATTTATAATCTGATAACGAAAATGTTGAAACTTTTTTAAAATACAAACAACAGTTATCGTATTAAAGTTTTGGATTGTGAATGGACCATATATTTCTGAAAACGAGGATTGAATTAGTTCAAATTAGTTTAATAAAGATAAGTAAAAACCAACGACTAGCATATTAATTTTATTAAGCATGCATGTGGGAGAAAGCGCCGTTTTTCTGACGATTGCAAACCCGGAATAATAAATTAGTTGACAAATTGGTGTACAGCAGATTTAGACGGTTCCTGTTGGACGGCTTCAAGTGGTTTGCTAACCGGAGGCTGAAGCCAGAAAGCGGAGCTAGTCACATGGAAATCAAGCTTTATTAGCATACATTCGTGGAATAATCAAACCACTTATACAGCGCAGCAATTTCCAGCTTTAGCAGAGTTTAGTTATTTATAAATTACATAAATTTATTAAACAGCAACGTTTTTAAATATTTATACAATACTTAAAAAAAACGATTTAAATACAATTTATTAAAGAAGAAAATTCTAATTTGAATCACAAATTATTATTAACTTTAGACCTTTTTGCTTATTAAATGAAATAGTTAATCAAGGTTACAATAACGTTAATTTTTTTTTAAATAATTTAAGGTTACAATAACGTTGTAGAATAATTATAATAATTATTCATTATTAATAACTTAGTTTTGAAGATAATTTTCATTTCAGTTCACAAGTAAACAGATTTATTATAAAGTAAAATATATTTGAACTGAAATAATATAAATTGATAGAGCATGGTTTCATTTCGTATTTATAATTTTTAATAAATTATAATTTCAGTTAAAAATATTCAAAAATGTTATCCGCCATCGCTTACACGTTCGTTTTTATTTTCAAAAATATTGTCAGGATACTATCAGATTTTTATAAAAACAATAATTACCCCCGGGAGGTATCTACTTGTTACTTAAGTGATTACTTCAATAAATATACATGGTTAGATACTTATCGACAACCTATTAAAGTAATCAAATGGATAAATAAAGTATTTAAAGGGTGGAGTAACCTTTAATGAAAAATATAAGTGCAAGTTCAAATGGTTTTATGTGCATAATGCATATTCAAAATGAAAAAAAAAACATTAAAATAAGGTTAATGTCTCTGATATTGGCTTTATTTAATTGATAATTTTATGCCATTATTGTTTAAATATGATTTCGGGCATATGAGCGCCACGACTAGCTCGAATGAAGCGCAATCGTGAATACCAATTTTCGACAATTGTCGGCTTTGTGGATGCGTATTATCCACTAGAGTGTACGTGGTGCGAAAACCATCCATGGTCTTCCGAATAACTTGCTCGGATGGACGATTATATAGACCGTAAAATGGACGTAGTGCACGATAAGTTTGGAGAACCGAACCATGATTTTCAAAATAAATTTGCACAATTTGCAAGCGCTGTTTTGACGTCAGTCTATTTAGGGTAAAATGGTTAAACGTATTGACTACAAACGAACTATCAACTGTCAATTGACAGTCTTTAGAAACAATGTTTTGCCAGTTTAAAAACCAAACCTCTAAATAAACACCCTATATAACAAATAATAACAACCGTTCACTGAATACATGAAAATGATTAGTTATGACCGTTTAAATAGTTTTCACTATAATATCCCTAAACCTTCCATAGGTAAGTACTAGATGTTTCGTGTAAAACTCAAAATAGGCATTTTACTTCAATAGTTCACAGTATCAGATAAAAAATGGTAGACGATACATTATATTACGTCTTGATAACATGCATGTGGGGCAAGGAAGGGCCCTCCACGTGTGGTTCAACTATAACTACTGTTAAACCCGGCGCCCCGGAAAGGGTACAAGGTCGGCTAAACCTTCAACCACAATGGCATGCTAAATAAGAGATATGAAGCCCCTTTTATTACCATCCCTACAATATAGTATATGTGTAATACTAGCATATCGTTGACATGAAATAGAAGAACATACATGTATTGCACACATATTTTGCGTACAGTGCACTTCCATTAAGTTAGCATTAGGATGACTATTCAACTCGCATTAAGTTTATATATTTGTAAGTAAGAATAATATCTGCTCTGCGCCCACTTCATCCGAAAATTATACATATACATGTATACTTCAGTAGAGTAACTCGGTGCATTTAGCAAACCAGCGGCAAGCCTGTAGTGCTCTGCTCGCTGTAGTTCAGTCTCTTTCCCTATCATTAGTTACATCCTCGATCTCTCCGCTTCAATCTCTGTCTGGTACGTGTATTAGTGCCAACACAACGAGAGGGGGTCATAGAGTAGTATGTTTGTTGTACATTATTACATCGAGCAAACGAACATATAAATGAAAACGTGTGTTTTCTAGAAGTTTTATTATATTTTATGGAAAAGAGATGTTTTGCTTTTCTGAAGCATTATCAAATGTAGCGAAAATCAATCGCGTTGTTGTTTATATACACGAGTTGAACGAGCTCGTTAGTGGAGCAGCGATTACCGTATTCTGCTTCTTTAACTCGTGTATATAATCAACAACGCGTTTGATTTTCGCAGCATTTGATAATGCCTTAGAAAGGCGAAAAATGTCATTCCAAAAAATACAAAAACATCTAGAAAACAGATTTATTCGTATTTATTATACAAAATAGAGTTTCACATCATTTTTAAAAAAACAATAAATAAATAAAATATAATAGAAAAACTCTTAAAAAACATTGTTTATGTAATATTAGGTGTATAACTTTCTTTCCGCCGTTTTGCAATAGATGGCAGTAGCGGTAAGTGGTAGTTGGAATAAATAGATCATAGATGTCATACAATAAACTTAAGTATTTGAAATATTAGTCGATTTGTGTCTGCATCATAAAGTTATTCCCGATTAAACATGTCAGCTTACGAGCCAAATTCTCGTCATTTGCGGGAGGTTTTAATTGTATGCTTTAATATGAAGAAATCTGCGACTGAGGCTCATCGAATGCTCTCAAATACCTATGGTGAGGCCGCTATTAGTGAAAGAACGTGCCGAGAGTGGTTTCAACGCTTCAAGAACGGTGATTTTAACGTCGAAGACCAGCATGGCGGTGGAAAAGAGAAGGTTTTCGAAGATGCACAATTGGAGGCATTACTTGATCAAGACTCGTGTCAAACGCAACAAGAATTGGCAGGATCATTGGGAGTGACGCAACCAGCCATTTCAAAACGCCTGAAAGTCATGGGAATGATTCAGAAACAAGGAAATTGGGTGCCGTACGAGTTGAAGCCGAGAGATATTGAACGGCGTTTGTGTGTTTGTGAACAGCTGCTTGCAAGGCAAAGACGGAAGGGATTTCTGCATCGCATTGTGACTGGGGACGAGAAATGGGTTCATTACGATAATCCCAAGCGCATAAAATCATGGGGATATCCCGGCCATGCTTCCACGTCGACGGCCAAACTGCTATGCATGCTATTCACGGTTCCAAGGTTATGCTGAGTATTTGGTGGGACCAGCTCGGCGTAGTGTATTAAGAGTTGTTAAAACCGACTGAAACAATCACAGGCGATCGTTATCGAACGCAATTAATGCGTTTGAGCCGAGCATTGAAAGACAAACGGCCGCAATACAACGAGAGACATGATAAAGTGATTTTACAGCATGACAATGCTCGACCCCATGTTGCGAAAGTGGTCAAGACATACTTGGAAACTTTGAAATGGGAAGTCCTACCCCACCCGCCGTATTCTCCAGACGTTGCTCCCTCGGACTATCACTTGTTTCGATCAATGGCACACGGCCTAGCTGACCAGCACTTCCGGTCTTATGAAGAAGTAAAAAATTGGATCGATTCGTGGATCGCTTCAAAAGATGACCAGTTTTTTCAACGCGGGATTCGTATGCTGCCCGAAAGATGGGAGAAAGTAGTGGCCAGCGATGGACAATACTTTGAATCATAAATGTATAATCAGTTTTTTACGATAAAGCCTCGAATTTCGGAGAAAAAAACGGCGGAAGCAAAGTTATACACCTAAGCAATAAATATATGTTTGTTCTACAATAATTATTCGTAAGGCATAATTGATAGTGCCTTAGCAAGACGTCACATTTTTTTTTTCATAAATATAATATGATAAAACTTCTAGAAAACACACGTTTTAATTTACATTAATAATTTAATAAGGAGTTTTATATTGTTGTTCAAGAAAAAAATAAATGAATAAAAATGTTTATAATATGAATATTTCTTTTGGATAAACTCAAAGAGTTGACACTGTGAAATTCCATAATGACGACTTTTTCAATTCAAACACTTTTCTACTTTTTAGTTTATTTTTCTCGCTATAATTCGAAGCTTTAACACTTATAATAAGGTTGTGAAACATTCGAAACATGACGAGAAAAATATTTTCAAAAGTGGAGAAAACAGTTTTTATTATTTTTAATTGGTGAAGATCACTATTTTTTAACTGGAATTTTTGAAGTGAATTTTAAGGACTGTTTAATGATTGTATTATTTTTTTGGAATTTAATTTATTTATTTCTACATGAAATGCAATTAGATTAGTTTATTAGATAGCTTCTAGTTTGTTCGAGCGAATTATAACCTAATAGTTTCTTTTTCTCGCTATGATTCGAAGCTTTAACACTTCTTATGATTAAGTGGTGAAACTTTCGAAACATGTCGAGAAAAGTATTTTCAAAAGTGGAAAAAAAAATATTTTTAATTGGTGAAGATTACTATTTTTAAACTGGAATTTAAGGAGAGAATTTAAAGGATAGTTAAATGATTGTATTCATTTTTTTGGAATTTAATTTATTTATTTGTACATAAAATGCAATTAGATTAGTTTATTAGATAGCTTCTAGTTAGTTCGAGCGAATTATAACCCTGATCCAAACAACTTGTATCTACCCAGTGCAACGGTGTCCTAATCACTCTCAAAGCCAAACCGCACTTCGACCAACAGTACTGCAGATAATGACCTTTTGTCGCTGTCACCGTCGGGCTCCAGCCATCGCGCGTTCCTCCGATGTTCCTCGTTAATTATCCTTAATTGCTTACAAATAGTTCGCACTTTCCTCATGCATAATTCAGATTGCATCTGCCGAAAACGTGATTTGAGTAATGCATCTGTCACCACGTATTTGGTTTCCAGTTTAGGAAACGAAATACCATACGTAGAATAACATCAACATAATCAGATTGTTATTTGACGACTATTGAGTATCGGAGAACATCAAACTCTATAATATTATATTGAATATTACAATTTATTATTATAAGGTACAAGTCAACATTATCTCACAAGCTTTTAGTCAAGCCATTATGCCACAAGCTTTAGCAAAAATATAATTTATTTAAGCATTACCTTCTTGCATTAATAATGCCAAATTCTTCAAGTGGAATTTGTTGTATGCATAAGAATTGAAAAACACTCATTTTTTGCTTCTTTCTTCTTCTTACATTTGTAAATTATTTTCTTTCTACAAAACCCTTAATTTTGCAAACGCGTTCAAGTTTACTAGCAAATTGTCAGTCTTGTTCCCATTGCTCATCTCAAGTACATTTATTTATTAATCCTTTTCTTTCTTTAACAATCTATATTTGTGTGGTCATAATTTTGTAAGTGTATATTAAATTTATATATTAAAACAATTATACGAGCATATACTCGTATAATTGTTCGTCGGTAAAACTGTTATTTTACACTAATCATTTATTTGAAGGGGTTTGCAAATTGGAAAATTACGTACTTATCGATTTTTAGGGAGTTAGGAAAGACTTTAAGCGAATTAATGTACTTCCAATGGCGAAATTATGCATTTATTAAGTTAAGCGCCTCCCGAGAATCTGTCGCGATAAACTCAATTTGCGTAACTTGGCAGGTGACGTCAGGTATCTGAGATTAGTATCTCGGAGCGGAGACAGTTACAGCTTGCAGGTCTGTAACTCGATTTGGGGATGTCTCCGGTAAATCTGTAATGATTTGCGGAATACAACTCGTCTCGTCCCTGGGTCTCTCAAACTATACTTTATTTTAGCCCCAAGGCTCGTTTGAATAAGTGATAAGTTGTTACAAGTTTTTAAATGTTGAAATATACGTACAAAAATTATTAAAATTTACTTATTATACTGGTAGTATCTTGAATACGAATGTAATGAATTTATAATTAATAGAAAAAACGTCCTTATATTTCAAGGCTGTTTTATCAAAATAATAAATCGGATAACGTTGGTTTGACTTTTTATATTACGTTACAGTTTTTAACTTACTGTTTTTTTTTTTAACAATGTTGTAAAACTCTCGTATTTCTTTTAGAAACAAATAATCAACATTACAGTGATCTTGGATTGTTAAACGTAATAAAACATATATGTTATTAGTAAAAGATTCGATGCGTGTCCACGACACGGCGTATAATTGTTGAGAAAGCAAGAAAAGTAGGTCAGGAAGTAATAGCAGAGTGATCCTTTTTTTCTGCGTACTCCTTTGAGGATGGTTATTTAGGTCATTATTTATAAAAATATACGAAAATTTAAACAATTTTAAATATTTTTATACATAAGCGATTTAAAAATCGTGACTTATTTTAACAAGAAAAGTACTAAAAAGCGAATTATGAAAAATAATTGTATGTATTGTCAGATATTCTTATTGATGGTTTAAGTAAAATTTAGTTAATTAATTCAATGTTTTCATAATTTTAGTAATTAGACGATTTTCTGCTTACTTCTAGTGTAATTAACAGTGTCACTAGTCTGTCGATGCCAGCGAGCCTGGCGAGACCGGTCGCTGTCGAAATAAATACAAAATGGAAGAAGTTAAAAAAACATCGTTTTTTTTTTATTATTTACAATTAGTTTTTTACATTAATGTTTTTAAAATAATCTGCTTGGAATATTACATTGTATTTTTTTATCGCCGTTATTTTGGAAATTTTAAATTAAAATAATTTATGTTTCCGTCATGTTTTTACTAATGTAGAAAGATAGTTTTAGTTTTTGTATTGATAATGAATGCCTGCTATGTTCTCTATTAAAAAAAAGTAAGATAATAAGAATATTCAAAACATATTCCAATTATAATTTAATTAATTTTTTAAACACCTCTCCTCGGTTGGCGCTACAAACTCAAATAAAGTGGTTAATACTCAGTGAAAAGGTGCTTTATTTTATTTTTAGGTATGTCAAACTATTAAGTAATGGCTTCATTTCAAAGTTTAAAAATATGTTGATTGTTGAAATATTTTTTGTTGTGTTTCCCAAGTAATATTTTACTATATCGTCAAACCGAGGTTGAATTACATTAAGGTATCTTTCATAATAAAATATTAATAAAGTTTTTTCATAGCTATTTATGTTAAAATGATTTTCATATACAGTTAATAATAAAAAGGATCTTATAAATGTAACAAACAATTTGTATCATTCTTAAACTGATGGACGAGATATTAATCAGCCTTCAGATTCCTGGCAATTTTGTAAAGAATTCCTAACAGATTGCGGAGATTGCTGAAATGCTTTGAGAAGTCACTTTCTTTCTGTCTGTTTTATTATTTTTACTTAACAAGTTTATATTCAACTTTCAAATCGCTCAGCAAATATTATCAGACGCCTCAGATTAAATTATCTCATTTCTGAATTACAAACGGGAAAAAAATAATCTAATTTACCAGTGCTGAAATAAATCTCGGTTCCCTTACTCAGGACATTCTTAGGAAATATTTAAATGTTGCCATTCAGCAAATTCTTTCTGAGAATATATTCCTGTAAGACACCAGAGGCTTAAGGGAGTGACATTTAAAAGGGTTTAAAAGATTGGTTTATGGCTGGTGCAAAGATATTTAAGGTATAAACATTCGATTAATGTGGACAAGATAAATTGAAGCTTTTTTGACTTAATAAAATATTTAAGTCAGCAAGTTTTGACAATGACATAAAGTATAAAATTGTAATAATGACATACATTCATATATTATTTTTAAATACAATATGTAAAGTGTTAAAAAAAAAGGTGGCACAAATAAGTAAATATCAAAAAGTTTGCATTGTTTTTTTATTAAAATTGTTTTAGTTTTTGCAAAAATTTTCGGGAGAGTTAATACGATTCTGGAGGGATCACGTGGAAAAGGGGGCCGTCGACCACCAGGAAGACCACCAAATAGATGTAGAGAAAACAAGACGTGTTCATCACAGGATCAAATTTGTTATCCTGTCTTATCAGAATGCAAGATCTACAAACAGAAGAAGAAGAAATAAATTCTATTTTTTATTTTTTTCTGAATTGTTTCTCTCTTTTCAGAAAACATGAAATTTAAATTACTGAGAATGTATCTAATATATCTATAATATATAAAAATATATCTGATTGAAAATCAATGACTAACTTAAATTAAATTGTTTTGAATTTTTATGTGCAAAATGATTATTATAGCGCAAGTGACGACCTTCGTGGCCGAGTGGCAAGTGCTATGACCGTCTCACCGAAGGTCCCAGGTTCAATTCCCGGCCATGGCAGTGTGATTGTCACGCTGTCATTGGTATAGTGTAGAATTTACAATGATAATAAAATGGCGATGAATAAATTACCTATCATATGTATGAATGAAAACTATACCGATTTGGCTCGCGCTGTAATGACGTAAAGAGCGATTCAACAAAGTAATAATAATAATATCGTATTTTTCTTATAACAAGATTATAAAAATATGTAAAAATAATTACCTCAATTTAAATTAAAATAATTACTAACAGTTAAGATTAAATCCACCGTTTCTCAGAATAATAAAAATAAACTTAATTAGTTAATAAAATAATATATTTTTTTAATAAATAACTTTTCTTATTTTCACAACATTTCTATGCAATCGGAGTTTACAAACTGAAATGCAACGATTGCTCCGGATTTAAGGAAGGTTTAATAACATACAATAGTTAAGTAAATAGTTAGTTAATAGAATAAAAGACCACATAATCAGTGGCGGTACTCCCATAGAAGCCCAGAAGCCCGGCTTCGGTAAGGAATTTTGAATCAAAACCTCTTCTGGCTTACAGAGGTTCAACTCTTGTGGCTATCCTTCTTACGTCTAATGGGAAAATTCTTGGAAGGTGATTTGGTGGATTGTGGGTTTATGCGGGGGGATGATTACTTAGATTTGGGGGTTTTGATTCAAAAATTTTTACGCAAGCCGGGCTTCTGGATTTCTATGGGAGTACCGCCAATGCACATAATATAATATAACTCTCATAAAATAACTTTTCGAAATTCGTCAACCACTTCATTAAAAATAATAATTTATATTTTACATTGCATCAATTGAAACAAAATATTAAATAAATATGAAATTTCAGAATGATATAGAAATTAAAAAAAACATTTTTAAAATAATTTTTAAAACCTGCTGTACTTATACAACTATAATAATATTATAAAACAATTACCCCTACCTCGAGACTCGTCCCCCCTCCCCCCGTAACGTATATAACTCATTTTTATTTTTTTAATTTTTACCCTGAAAACAAAACTTTTATAAAAATAAAATGTTAAAATAAATTCTTGGAACGTCTTCAATATATTTGTTAATTGAAACATTTTCTTGAATTTGATATTTATCTAAATCATTTGGTAAACTTTTTCTTTTTTTGAGTTACCATGTAATGACTTCAGTATATTTAACATATATGGTGACGTTAGATGTTTGAATAAAACACATTTAACACGTTTCTCGCCTTCCTACTTCAATGTTCCAGAGCTGTATTATTATTTGTACAAACTGAATTCTTTATTTTTCCTGTTGACAAATTGTCTTCTCAAAGCTTCCGGAATGTAGGTAAGAAGGCTTAACATAAACGTACCATTTCCCTCCAAAAAATAAATTCTTTCCCCGGAACTACAACGTACCACTTATTTTTGACATTACCCGCGTCAGAATAGAAGTTTTTTCTAAGTGAAATGGTTTATTTAGTGGATACACGCGAAGAGAATGTGTGAAAATAGATCCCAGGCCTAAATGATGATACTGTCTCGGAATCTTAATGATCCGTGAAAATATATTGAGCCAATCTTTAATGCATTAACAAAACACTTTTTTCTGCCTTATGTTTCTTGTAAAACGTGGAAAATATTTACCACTCTTATGATTTCAACCCGTGACTAAAGTTATGAGTATAAACATATTATTTTTTACATTTTGAAAAAACTAACTAACTAACCATTACGCCGTCTCCCCGAAGGGGTAGGCAGAAAGAATGGACTGCCACACCTTTCTTTCCTGACATATTTCTCTCGCTTCCTCAACATTCATACATCGTGTCATGCACGCGCGTCGATTTCTCTGACTCCTCACATGGCCGACATTCAATATTTGATTTATTTGATCGTGCCACGTTTCCCTCGGTCTTCCTCTATTTCTGGTTCCATTTACATCATTAACATATAATTTTTTTACCATTCTTTCTTCATTCATTCTTTCCATATGTCCATACCATCTTAATGATCCTTTCATTATTTTGTTCATGACACCATCATTCGCACCGCATTCACTTCTTATATTTTCATTCGACACTCTATCATACACAGAGTATTACACATTCGTCTAAGAGATCTCATTTCTACTGCATGTATTCTACTTTCATCCTTCTTTTGCCAGTTCCATGCTTCGCTTCCATACATAAGGGTCGGTAGAAGAACACCACTGTGCACTGCCATTCAAGCTTTTTTGGATAGGTTTTTGTTTTTACATTTTGTCCTATTTAAAATAAAATGATTACACTAGGCTACTCATGTGCTTTAACAAATATTCACAATAATTCAAAAGTAAGTACAACCGAGTTATAAGTAACACAATATACTCGTACACATACATTATGATATATAAGACTTTGTTAAGCTGGGTTCTTAAAGCAGTGCCGAAGGTGGGTGTGATAAGAAAATAAAAAGACGAATCGTCATAGATAAAAATATCCTAACTCGATTGAACAAATTATTGAAAGATCAATATATCACACGCTTAATAGAATACTGGCTTAACTCAAAAAAATAAGTTTCGCTCAATTCGACATGAGTCGGTGTTTTAACAAAAATAGTCTAAAAACACGTACGATTGGATAGCGTTAACATTGTGAACGATTATCGTACGTACGAATGGAAAGCATTAACATTGTGAAAAATGGATGGATAGCGTTAACACAAGCCTCTGTCTAATGTTAACTCAATTATGACCTAAACCATAATCGGTCAGTTTACTATTAAGCGTGCGATATTTCCAATTACGTCAAAATTATAATTATGCGCAACCTCATATTTCCAATATTTTTTTACGCTGCTAAAACATGGACAATAAAATCCCGTGATCGCAGCAGGATTGACACGCCTTTGAAATGTGGTGTTGGCATCGCATGCTTAGGATACCGAGGACTGCAAATCAGAAAAAAGACGCACAATTCAGTCCTAATGTGCTCAAAATAACAGGAAGACTTTCTTTAATATGCAGTCGGTGAGTATTTCTTTGGTCAGATTGCCAGGAGAGAGCTGGTTAGCTGGAAAAAGTATTGTCTCGGGAAGTATTCCTGGCAAAAGAATTAGAGGCAGATCCCCTACGCGGTGATGTGATCACATTTAGGAGATGACTGGGTGAGAACTTTACTTGGCGGCGCAGGCTACAGAGAACAGAGAGGATTGGAGGCGTTATGTTTTAGCCATGGGCAGCTCCATAGATCACGACCCAGTAATGAAGAATCGAAGAAAAAAGAAGATATATAAAAATAAACATTATAATGATGTATTTTTTATATGAAACACTCAATCAATCCAAATTTTAATGTGTGAGGAGTCACGACTGTACGCGAAACTATGACAAAATTTTGACATTTCTAGTAAAGTTCGTCAGGCTACTCAAGTGGCGGTCCATTTTATCTGCTTTCTTCCAAGAAGAAACGGCATAGTGAGTTTGTTAATTTGTGAAATCCTTTGTGATTTAGATTTTATTAGGCTGTTTGGAATACACAATATTAAGGTAGATTCTAGATATTTAAACTACCAGAACGGCCCCAGCTGCCGCCAAATTCATTGAGACTTTGCTTGTGCTCTAGTCGTGGGCGTGTAATGTATTACGATATATTGCTCCGATAAACGGGGCTACGTTGATACAACTATTTACTCGTAGCATTCTAAATTCAATTTAATTTTTTCAAACTAACTAACCATCACGCCGTCTCCCCGAAGGGGTAGGCAGAAAGAATGGACTGCCACACCTTTCTTTCCTGACATATTTCTCTCGATTCCTCAACATTCATACATCGTGTCATGCACGCGCGTCGATTTCTCTGACTCCTCACATGGCCGACATTCAATATTTAATTTATTTGATCGTGCCACGTTTTCCTTGGTCTTCCTCTATTTCTGGTTCCATTTACATAATTAACATATAACTTTTTTACCATTCTTTCTTTATTCATTCATTCCATATGTCCAAACCGTCTTAATAGTCCTTTCATTATTTTGTTCATGACACCATCATTCACACCGCATTCTCTTCTTATATTTTCATTCGACACTCTATCATACACAGAGTATGCACACATTCGTCTAAGAGATCTCATTTCTACTGCATTTATTCTACTTTCATCCTTCTTTTGCCAGTTCCATGCTTCGCTTCCATACATAAGGGTCGGTAGAAGAACACCATTGTGCACTGCCATTCTAGCTTTTTGGATAGGTTTTTGTTTGCGATGACAACTTTAAGTGCACCATTCACTTTGTTGCCTGCCCCAACCCTTCTTTCAATATCCCTCTCCACTCTCCCATCTCTTGTAAACATACTACCTAAATACACAAACTCAACTACTTGCTCAAGTTTTCACCATTCACGCTAATGTTGCAGACTGTCGTGGTTTCTTCCTTTTCAAAAATCATTACCTTGGACTTATTAACATTCATCATCAGATCATTTCGCATGCATACCTCATACATACAATTCACCAGGACTTGTAGTTCATGCTAGTTGTCATGATTGTATAAAATTTTAACAAAAACGATATCTATTGCTTAATAAAAAATGGGAAATAATATAATTTGTTTATTTATATACTTGCCATCCCTCCTCCCAAACAATAACAAGCAGAGAAAAATGAGGAATAAAGAGCGCCAACGGTCACGGAAGATCGGGGGAAATGCGATCTAAGGTGTCCTATGGACGCTCCGGCCTCTTTCATCGCCGTGTACCTGACATACCCTCCGGATCCTCTCGCGCTTCAGCAGCTCCTGGGTCCTCGGGAGAATAGCTCACCAGAAGGCAGGCCGAGCGATGCCATCAGTCGGGAAAGGTGACAAACCGGAATGCGCAAATAAAAGCGTGGTTTGTCAATTTTAAACAAATACAAATTCATTGAAAATGAAGCACTTACCCTAGACATAATTATCTTTATGGTGGCCACCTAATTATAAACTAATTAGCCTTAGAAAAATGCTTAAAACTAACTATGAACTAAGACGGTGAAATATCATTCACATAATTTATGACAGTTATACTACAATATATTGAATCGCATAGTTATTTAATCATAAATATCAGACAAACGGGTTAAACGTTTATTTTATTATTTTAAAATCAAACTTTGTATTCCTTTAAATGTTATAAAAATATGTATCATAGCCGGTGGTACGAAATAACCCCATCATACAATACGATTATGTTCATTACATAAAACAGATAAATAATTCTGTGCTCAGTTATCTTAAAAGCTATAATAAACTACTGAATTAAACAATTTGAAATAGTGTGGGATTAAACATATGTAGGTACTTATTTAAAAAAGTCTGATTCTGGCTAAAACATGTATCGCTATATATTATAAAAATACATACATATTTTTCTGTTCGATATTTAAATTGAGCTTCTACTAATTAATTTCAACGATCCACATATCTTACTTACTTACTTCCTATGGTCATACAACTCTTGAAACCTGAGTTTTAGGCTCCTTGATGATTTTCCTGCAAGCTCCTCGATCCTGCGCCTTTTGCTCCCAGCAGTCTGATTCGCCCAACCAAGGCAGATCAGCAGAAAAATTGTCCTAATGGAGCCTAATGGCTCTGTTTAGGTCTTTCTAGAGGTCTTGATTGCTAAGCTCTCTCCGACTCGGCATACGCGCCCAGTCCATACTAGGCGACTCTCACGGTGCTCGTTATAAGAAGCTGCTTGCTCATCGTACGGATCTTGGTTGGTACTATGCCTCCAAGTTTCCGGTGCAACACCGGATTTGGGTCTGAGAGCAACATTGATGTCTTTTTATATCCCTATTTTTCTTTATGCGTCAATAGTATTTTAGTTTATCAGATAAATAATAACTTAATATATTACGTATTATTGACAAAAATAAATATTTACAATTATTACGTAATATGAACATAGATAAATAGAAACATAATATATTACGTTAATATGAACACTCTGATTCAAAAGTCCGTTCCTCCAGAAATTATTAATACAATCAGAGATTTAAATATGAGAGGCCACATCAGAACTAGATGCGATTATGAACTTAGTAAAACAATCCCAGTACTGACAGGTATACGACAAGGAGACAGCCTAATCCCTTTTCTGTTCAATCTGATAATGAACGAACTAATATAGGAGACCCTATCACTACAACTGGAATATAGGATGGGAGAGCAAATTGTCAATGTGATCTGTTATGTAGACGATTCTTTAATCATACCTACAAAAAATGCTAGACAGACTACATCACGCCTGTAAGAAATACAACATGACGATCTCTATCGAAAAAAACAAAATGTGTCACCTTCTCCAAAACACCCAAAACATGTAACCTGATTATAAAAAATCAACCCATAGAACAGGTCAGGACCTTCAAGTATCTAGGCAAAGACCTGGTGGGAGAAGCGGATCTGCGGGAAGAAATACAAGCCCAAGTAAACAAGGCAGCTGCAATCTCTGGCGCTCTAAAATCCACAATATGGAAAAACAAAGACATGGCCATTAAGAGTAAGATGAGAAACTATAAAGCATGCGAAAGACCAATAATAACATATGGCGTCGAAGCAAGGGCAGACACAGTAAGGATCAAACAAGTTTTGAGGACTTCAGAGATGAAGACACTTAGGACAATAGCAAGTAAGACACTGAGAGTTTGCGTGAGGAACTCAAGAATAAGAGAGATATGTGAGGTTGAGGATATTATAAGATGGAGTAGACAGGGAAGGAGGGACTGGTACGGTTATGTTCAAAGAATGGACATCACCAGACTCCCCTATATTGCATTGCATAAACAGTCTCATGGGACTCGTCCTCGTGGAAGACCTAAAAGATGGAAAGACAACTGTTCTTCTACCTCACAGGAGGAGCAACACTCTGGAGAAAGACCACATAGGTCCACAACAAGGAAGAAGAAGAAGAAGAAGATAATATATTACATTAAAGCAAGGGAGATGATACACCGAGAATGATAGCAGGCAAAACACTAATGAGATCGTGTGAGGAACACCATAATAAGAGAGATATTATATATAAGATGGAGCAGATAGCGATGTAGGGACTGTTACCGTCATGTCCAAAAAATAGACACCACCAGACTCCCATATATTACACTACATAATCAGTCTCACGGGACTCGTCCTCATTGGAGACCTCAAAGATGGAAGAACAGACAGGAATCCACCTCACAGGAGGAATTACCCTCTGGAGGAAATACCACATTGGTCTACAGAAAGGAAGAAGAAGAGATAAATATCCAATATTCGTAGGCGTTTTGAAGACATTTAAACTTTTAAATTCGATTTTGCTTTGTTGTATCAAAGTACACGATTCTTCTCTTCAGATACTCCGTAATAAATTGCATTTAAAACTAAGTTCTTACACTCCAAACAAACAAGAGTCTAACGTGTTTTGTATCTGTTCAGATATTCACATTATTAAGGTGAAATAGAAGCACGTGTTCAATTCCACTAACGTCAAATAAACTTTCTACGGAAGATATACGACCCCGCTTGAAGATCAAACAGAAAAA
The DNA here is from genome assembly GCA_022606425.2 of Lepidostoma basale. Classification (NCBI taxonomy): domain Eukaryota; kingdom Metazoa; phylum Arthropoda; class Insecta; order Trichoptera; family Lepidostomatidae; genus Lepidostoma; species Lepidostoma basale. The sequence goes on along the minus strand of JAHDVF020000694.1, from coordinate 990,961 downwards.
AATAAGACGAAGCATAAAATGCGTAGATTTTTGATATTCACATTATCGTGGTACTTTCGCAATTGTGATGCCTAGATTTTTTTTTTTTCATTAATTTTAAATCACACAGAAGATTCGTATTCAAAATTTCAGAAAAGATTGTTTATTTTATAATGAAGTTTCAGATATTATTGCAACCGGTTGATAGTAAAAATAATACACAGCTTATAATAATAATAAAAAAAACGTCGACCATCGTGGCAGAATGGCAAGAGCTATGACTGCCACACCGAAGGTCCCGGGTTCGATTCCCGGCGATGGCAGTGTAATTATCAAGGGGTTCTGAAAACAGATTTTTAACAAGTTTGAAAGTATTAAATAGCTTGCCTCAAGTCATGAAGGACTCAAATTATGGTCTCAAATTCCGCAACCAATGAACGAGTATAGTGTACGTCCTGTCACATTTTAAAGTTTTTAAGTTATTAAGGCTTTTTTTTGTTAAATTTCTGCTTTATGTGTTTTAAACCTATTTGGTTTTTTATTTTTTTATTTTCATTATACGAGTACCTTTAACTTTTATGTATTAAAAATGTCATATACTAGTAGTAGGAAATATTTAATTTTTTAAAACCAAATAAATAAGTACAAAAAAATTACTAATTTTCAGTAAGTCTTACTTCTTGGCGTCTTAGAGTCAGATATGATCACTGATCTTACCATAAGGGTTAAAACAGTGGGGGAGAGGGCGTTTAGTGTCTGTTTGGCACCACAAAACCGTGATCCACCAGCTAATGGAAAGTAACCCCTACAGAAAATTCTTAGAAAAGGTAACGGAAAACCACTCCTGTAACACTTTCCAGGAAATCACTGTGGTAAGATAGCATTCGTTACATTGATCGCCAAAGTCGGTGGGACCTGACACGGCACTATAAAAATAAGGTTAACTAATACGATTAAAAATGTCTATTTTCTACAACTTTTATTATAATTTATAGGTATGACATGTTTCGCCTTTCTAAAGAATTATCAAATGTCTAGAAAAGGCGAAACATATTTTAATATACTCGTATAATAGAACTTATAGAAAACAGGTGTTTTCATTCGTATTAATTATTTAAAATGGAGTTTTACATCATTATTCAAAAAAAAAATGTTAAAAGCGTACTGCTGTACGGATGTGAGACTTGTAAATCTACCGCGGACGTTATTGGAAAACTCCAGGTGTAAAATGCCGTATTCTGGACCATGGCAGGTGAAAAGCCGATTAGAGAACAAGTCGCTAGACGCAAATGGCAGTGGATCGGTCACACTCTGAGACGGAACCCAGCCTCGCTCAGGGCGCACTAGACTGGTACCCTATGAGGGGAAGGAGGAAACGAGGCAGACCTAGAGCCACCTGGAGAAGAGCCCTGCAGGGCGAGGTTAAGTCAGCAGGCCTCACTTGGGATGATGTTAGGCATGCGATAGAGTCGGTGGAGAAGGTTCATTGAGGCCCTTTGCACCACGGAGGTGTGACAGGTCAAAAAGAAGAACAAGATTCAAGAAATAGTAAATAAGAAGAAGATGTATTAAATTGTTATTTGCTTCTCTTCTTATTGTACAAAAATGTTTATCTTTACCAAACTGTTGTCGATTATGTTTTTTTTTAATTGTCTTCTGTTTTTCTTTTTTTCTTACTTGCTCTCATTTGTTTTCTTATTATATTAATTGTAATTATTTTTTTAAAAATTGTTTATTTTATTTTTGTATATTGTGATTATAAACGATTTGGATTTGTTATTCTGTAATGTTTATAATTTTTTGAATAAATTGAATTGAATTGAATTGAATTTATTTTAGAATCTTTAGAACTTGCATAGGTTTGTGTGTTTGTATTTGTACACCAATAATAATATGAATACATTAACTTTGATGGAAAACGCAGTTGCGTGGTATTCAATTAGATCATTATCAGTACAGAAGACACATAGTCGTAATATATGGTCTTCGGGTGGTGCAGATTTCCGCAATAATGTTCAGGCGGCACGTACCGCCTCGCCTTGCGACAATTCCGAGCCTCGGTATTAGAATGCTGTATTATTTATAACATCTCCGGCCCGCGAAAAATATCTTCTATAAAATGCTACGAAGCTAATTTGAATGTTCTATATTGGTTTCAGCACAGTATTGCGAATATTTGAAGCATTCGTGGCTTTATTATACTTGTGTTTCCGTTAGAAATGTATCACAAATAATATTTTGAAATGTTTCAATTTAAAACACTGTTATTATCTATTATTTATTGAACAATGATGTAAAACTCTATTTGAAATAATTCTTATTCTTAAGAATTAATTGTATCTCAATAGAGACGAAGATGTAAATTATTTGGAAACAGAATATGGTGGTCGAGGCGTTTACAGGACTTGTCATTGGTTGGGTTAAGCGATCGCTTTATATATTATACAACATTCCCCATTCCACCCTTCTACGAACACGACGTCTGACAATTATTTGAAAGTTGTATATATGCTACCATGTTGAGAAACATTTCACATATTTTACTTCAATCTACACTAGCGCCATCTATTAAGACTAGAGGTAAGCATTAAGCAGAAAATCTTTATTAATGTTTTGTGAAAGGCTATGAACAAAATTATCACATATTACTAGATAACGCATGGAGAAAACTCTCCAATTTTTACATGCTTTTGAATTTTGACCGGTTTTTATACAATTCTTATTCTTCATCTATATCAGCCTATTCCCGTATTTTCCTGTACAAAAACCTCTTCCATTAGCTTCCACGCCACTCTGCCTTGTGCAACCTACATCCAGGTTATTCCAACATGTTTGTTCAGGTCATCCTTGCACCGTAGTTGCGGTTGCCCCGCACTTCTCTTAACTGTCCATGCTCTCCAAGTTAGCAGTCTTCTTGTGGATTTTTCTTCCGAGTTTCTGGTTACGTGACCTGCCCATTGCCACTTTAGAGTCGCTACCTGTGTCAGTAACCTTTGTTTTTTTAAGCCTGAATAAACCATATGAATGAAAAATTCTTTTTATTAAACAATATTCAATGTGAGCAGAAATAGCTCATTAAAATGAAGATGGAATCGAGTGGTGTCCAGATTTAAAACCAAGTCCCGTAGATCATGAGCCAAGCGCTCTGTCCTCTAGGCCAACACCCGGTTATTAAATTAAATGTAATTAATATTCTTCTACTTTCTGTGTCCTGTCAGGTCTCCCTAACGTTGACTATCACCATTGAGTAGGCCTCCCTGTCCTGGGCAGCTCGGAACAGCTCCTCCACGGTCCTCAGCCCTGTCCATTCTCGGATATTCCTCAGCCAGGAAACCTGCCTTCTCCCAACACCTCATCGACCCTCAATCTTAACCTTTAAGATCAGATGTAACAGTGCGTATTTTTCGCCTCTCGGAACATGGCCCAAGTAGGACACCTTACGGACTTTGATGTTGGTCAGCAACTCTCTGTCAACTCTGGCTCTATGGAGAACGTTTGTGTTGCTGACCATGTCAGTCCAGGAGATACGTAATATTTAATATTGACTGTACTAAATATTCAATACATATTTTTATAACTGTTCAAGGAAAAATAAATTGAAACATGTTGGGGGTTAATTAACTGTTTAAAAAAAGTGAAAAACAAAACATTTCATTTGATTCGTAAAAAGATATAACTTTTCATGTGAATATGTTTGTGCTCCGTTATTTCATTGAATTTACGGTTTATAAAATCAAAATAGTGTACTTACAAAAGTAAACAGACCTTTCAGCCTAAATCATATCACCCGACGAATTCACACATCTGTGAATAAAATTGAAATACCTCATTCAAAAGTACGGAAAGTCAAAAATTGTGATTCATGTAACTTTTGTGTTTCCATTAGAATTACCTTTTATTCAAAATTTTCCCCTTTTCCTTGTCGGGGCCTTCATGAATAAATCATCCAGTCTAAAGATGTCACACATGGGTTTGTTACTAGCGCGGAAAGTTATTTACGTTTGATAATGTAAAATGTATGAGCTGGGCAAATATTGCGCCGCCTAACTACGTAAATAATTTCGATCACCAAATGACCCCTGAATCAATCCATTTTTAATATATGCCAACTGAATATAAAATTTTAATTCCATCCATTTATAATGTTTCCAGGATATTTCATAAACGAATGAGATGTTTCAAAATATCTTCACTAAAATATGTTGTGCCCATTGATATATTAACTGTTTAATTTGAGACACTTTATAACATCACGAATTATTTATTTAACTAAATAACTAACTAACCATCACGCCGTCTCCCCGAAAGGGTAGGCAGAAAGAATGGACTGTCACACTTTTACTGATGCAGCATTCCATCCTTCTCTTTTCGCTCCGCGGGAGACGCGGTGTGATAGGTTGCGAACCTTATCGCCACCAATAGGCATCTCCCGCGCACACTTCGATCCAATCCATATACGAGTATAAGGAAGGACTTGTTAAGTGCAATATGTCCCATCAGATTTTACATATCATTTGTACCTCATATAAAACCTAGGAGAAAAAGTCCATTATTTGTGTACAAAATTGCACAAATATTCCATCGATACAATTATATGTAAGGATGAATCAATTTAAAAATATAAAACAATATATATAACACAATATTGAATAACAAATTTAATTTGTTCATTAAAATATCTAATAATAAATGAATGTAATTGGAATGTAAGGAATATACATTAAAAATAATTTTAAAACACTTACTAGCTTTTACAAAACTTTATTTTTGTCAAAACAATCGGTTTCGCTCAATGTGTCGCGATAGCTACGTTGCCAACCGACGTTGCTGTCATCAGGTGATGTTCAAATCATCACCCGATCAGGCCAACATCAATTGGCAAAACAGCTATTAAGAAAACTTAATATGTATTAAATCAATCATATATTAAAACATTGTTTAAAAAAAAAGGTTAATAACTAACTAACCATCACGCCGTCTCACCGAAAGGGTAGGCAGAAAGAATGGACTGTCACACTTTTACTGATGCGGCACTCCATCCTTCTCTTTTCGCCCCGCGGGAGACCCGGTGTGATGGGTTGCGAACCTCATCGGTTAATAATGCTGAAGTATTCTAGTGTTTTTGCCAAAATAATGGATTTTTAATATCTCGAAGCTTGTTAGTTTTTATTCCTTTCTTCTGAATAATCTAAATATATAATTTTAGTCTCTACAATTATCTCCCGTATCTATTAAATAATTATAATTTTATTATTAATGAATGCGTCTCATATTGAGGTGATACATAAACATTAAAAACAATGAGTTAAGACATTTTCGAAATATCCTTCTTCTTTCAGTTTTTTGAGACCTAGATGGCGATGATTGGATGGTGTCGTGGTAAACTGTCAGGCCCTTTGGGTAGCAAGACTGGGAAGTAGCGACCATATACAGGACAGAATGGAGACGTTTCTAGAAAGAAGCTAAGACCCATCAAAGGTTGTAGCGTCGAAGATGATGACGACATTCTTTTAGTTAAATGAATCGATTTTCTATTTTTGTTGCAAAACAATCGATATTTTCCTTGTCCAATATTGACAAGTATAAAACATATGTCATTGCTATTTTGGAAACGCTAAAACTCACATTGATATGCTTGTCTATTGACCGAAACAATACCAGCCGACAACCGGAATAACTGGCCATTTCCGTTTCCGGTTCGCGTCTTGAGCCTACGTCACGTAACCGATTCCATCTACATAATTGATTAGATCGAATCAAGCTTAGTGGTAATATTCCTCGAAACGAACCCTTGCCCTCATTTGATGCTTCCGCCCCCGCTGGGCCGCGACTCTCCCCGTATTTGAAAGGCCGTAAAAACTTTTCCAGAGCGCAATTTTTGCGGGCCTCGAACCGGGGTAACGATGCGTGAATTTTTTCGGAAAACAAAATTTTCAGCATTTTAACGGTATTCTTTGTGTCCAGAGAGGTTGAATCATACCAACTGGAATCTTTGGCAAAAATTGTTTGATTTAAAAATGATTCATGATTTAATTGTATCTCAATAGAGACGAAGATGCAAATTGGAAAGTGAATATGGTTGATCGAGGTGTTTACAGGACTTATAACCTGTCATTGGTTGGGTTAAGCGCACGCTTTATGTTATTACAACATTCCCCATTCCACATTTGTTTATGACCACGTATAACAAATTTTTGGAAGTTGTATATATGTTAGAGTCCTATGTCAGATTTCACATGTCAGTTTCAATGTGCCATCTATGAAGATTTTGATTACATATGTTAATCTTTTTTTTTTCAGATTCCTCTATATATAATTTACATACTACAAGTATAAGTATACATTCATAAAAAATAAAAATGATTATTTACATTCAATCAGCAACAAAGCATTTGAAATAAAATACTAACTGTTGTATATGGACAATTTTTTTTTTTAAATTAAATTACTTTTTTTTTTTTTCTTCAATTTTTTGTTAATTTTTCTCGACACCTTCATCATTGGAAGAACGATATAAACTCAAGTTTATATTGATCTGCAGTTTGTATATAGCCTTGAGGAAGCTCGCTACGGAATGAAACCGGTTTGCGCTACTAACTCAAAGTGGTTTATACTAAGTGAAAAGTGGTTTATTTCCTTTTTAAAATGTTTCATATAATTAAAAAATCGTCATTAATTTCACAATGTTCGCCGTACGTTTATAAAAAAAAAGTATTATGCCCATACGTCGCATTATATACAGGAAAAATAAAAAAACATCTTACCTTCCGCATTTGAATTTACCATCAATACGTCTTTCATATTGAACTTATAAATTAAACGTTTGTTTCATGAGATCAAAATGTACAATATATACATACGTAACCCTTTTTATATTTTATATTAATTACGAATGAGACGTTTCCGCCTATTATCATATTTATTTTACTTACCAATCACAAGTATTAAATGTTTAATTTAATTTTCTGTTTTCTTTTTCATACATTATAATGCAATAGACAGATCGGTTAGTGAATCTACCCTTCTGAAATAAGCTTTTCCTTCCTGCGTGAATCTTTTTTTTATTTATTTAATGGTACTATTTCCGTGTCAACTTGAAAACCTTAATTGTTTATAAATTTGTTCGAAAATAATTTCAATTTTAAAAACGTTTAAAATAATGATCGTGAAGTCAGCAGTAGACACATTATTAGCAAACACGTTGAAGAGTACCCTGATTTTGACACTTATGGAAAAGCTGATATTAAACGATAATTATTTTATTTTATTTTAGAGACTTTATTTACGAGTATGCATACACAATGGAGTACAGTGGAACATCTCATAACGAGAATAATTCGTTCCAGAATCTTACTCGTTATGTGAAACACTCGTTAAGCGAAACACTTTTTCCCACACAAATCAATGTAAAATACAATAATACGTTCCATGCCGAAATTAATTTTTATATTTTATTGACTATGATTCAAATCAAATTTCAAACTCAAAATTATAACATTTTAGGCAGCGTAACAAACTGCAATGCAACTTCAATTTGCAAAAATTAATAAAAAAATATCGAGTAGAGTTTATTATTTATGATTTTTTGTCAAATACGAGTAATTAATTTTTTTTTACTAGAAGGCTGTCTAGAGACATTTATTTTGCCTGCGCTTCAAAATTTGGTGAAATTGTGACACAGTATTATCATTTAATACACTTTTAGAACGCATAGCCACCTCCTTATTAGGGTGATGCTTCCCAATGTACGATTTACCATGCTTTAGAATTTCCCTTTTTGGGCCAGAACATTGTTGCTCTACTACTTCCTACTCTTCTACTAACAAACCCTCCTCCACAACTCCTTGCTGTGAAACACAATACAACTCCAAAAGCTCTTCGATGGTCAGATCTTGACTGTGTCTTCCACAATCTCATCAATATCGTTGTTATCCACATCTTGTCCAAATTGGCAAAAGACACAATCTCGTTGACTGTAGACGCGGGTACTGTTTTAAACCCTTCAAAATCACATTCGTAAGGGGAGCATTTTTTTCACAATCTGTTTTGTTCGTTATGCGAATTACTCCTCCAGAGGTGCTCGTTATAAGAGGTTCCACTGAGTGGCGGTACTCCCATAGAACCCCAGAAGCCCGGCTTGTGTAAGAATATGGGAGTACCGCCACTGGTTCCACTGTATTTATATTATGGAGGAATACGCTTAAATTGAAATGTATTTGTTATAATGAAATTTTTACTTGATAAAATTAATATTTTAATAAATGTTCTGATTGGTTTTCCGTTTATGACGTCATTGGGTTCGACTTTATTGTTAAATAAAAACATGACGCAGTGTCAAACAATGTAACTTAATAAAGTCACAGACAAAAATGGCTGAAAACATCGTTTTTTTCGCAGCAAACAATATTTTCCAACTTAATCTGTTTTTATCAGTTAAATGTTCTAAAATAAAATATAATGTTGTAACAGTTATTTAAAAAAAAAATATTTATAATACAATGATTTCCCCTTAATATTACACACTTAGTGCACCATCTAAAATGAATATTATGTGTTAATATATTTTTATTGTGTTATTTTATTTTATTTTATTTCATTGTATTTTATATGATTTGTTTTAGATTTATTTTGTGGATGTTGGACGATCGATATGTGCGTGGGAGATGCCTATTGGTGGCGATGAGGTTCGCAACCCATCACACCGCGTCTCCCGCGGAGCGAAAAGAGAAGGATGGAGTGCCACATCGGTTAAAATGTGACAGTCAATTCTTTCTGCCTACTCTTTCGGCGAGACGGCGTGATGGTTAGTTAGTTAGTTAATCCACTTAATAAACTATTTATTTTATAACCCAGTGGAAGTTCGGTGGGAGCGGAACTGGTTGGTTATAACAAAAATAAAGTAATAAATTGTTTAAAATGTATTTAAATGAATTGTCGTTATACAGTTGTACTGCAAAATTAATATTGTAATAATCAAAAATAAACAAATGCTCTCAGCAAAAAAAATCTTCTTCCCTGTGCATCTGTAATAAGCCTTATAATATAGGTATTTGTATATGTAAAAATAATAAACTATTACTAATAAGTTTTTTTTCATTCAAACCATATTCTGTTCTCATTTTTACCCCACGATCACATTTATGTGAATTATTACCGGTAGCGGTGTAGATGTTACAAAAAATATTACAAAGTCGAATGCTCGCTACTTCGTAATTGATCACACTTTAAAATAATATATTTTGCAAAGTAATGGCATAAACGTGGCGCAATTAAACTAATAACATTATTTTCACCAGAAACAAGAGTATTATATTTGTTTGAATAAATATAAATATACTTTGTTCGAAATTCTGTGCAGTGGCGTGCGTAGGGTCAGCCAGTAAGGCAAGCCAAGGAATTATAAATAAATATTTGTAAAGAAATTACATAAAAGTTCTTTTCATAACATTTCTGCATATAACGTAAATTACAGTTAACATTCAGACAATAGAAATGAATCTAATCTTCATAGATGGCGCTGGTCTGTAAATTGAAACTGACATGCGAATTGTGGTGTTGGATATTAACATATATACAACTTCCAAAAATTTGTCAGACATGGTGGTCATAAGAAATGTGGAATGGGGAATGTTGTAATTATATAAAGCGTGCACTTAACCCAACCAATGACAGGTCATAAGGTATGACATGTCATACGGAGGGTGGTTGGCATTACAACGCCACGCTTGCCAGACGGGTTGGCGAGGTGTCCTTCCACGTTCGCCTATGCATCAATATTATTCACCGAGGTTAATTACTCGATCTCTAACAATTCGCATAGTTTCCAGGGGAGACCAAAGTCGAGGAGGTGTGGATAGGTACTTGGGATCAGATCAATCTTCCAGCGTAGCATGGCCATCACCACGGTGATGACCATGCACCGCTCGAAGAGTCAATAGGATCCCCCTTACTCCCCCATATTCGTCTCTATTGAGAAAAAATTAATCCTTGAATAGAAATGAAGTTCGTGGTACATCGAATTATAACATACGAGGTTTGTTCAAAAGAAAAGGTGAATTTCAATTTTTTTCGAAGAATATTAATTTATTCATCAATATCCATTTTCTCCCCTTCAAAGTAATCCCTCTCAGATATAATTCACTTATGCCAGCGCTTCTTCCAATCCTCAAAGCACTTCTGGAATGCGCTTTTCGGTATGGCCATCAGCTCATTCTTCGATTCTGACTTTATCTCATCAATTGTGGCAAAACCCTTTCCTTTCATTGGTCTCTTCAGTTTCAGGAATTGGAAAAAGTGACAGAGAGCCAAATCTGGTGAATACGGTGGTTGAGGCATGATTACGGTGTTGTTTTTGGCCAAATAATCACTCCTGAGCGATACTAATGCGACGTTGCTTTTGCTCAACATTTAGCAATTTCGGAACAAACTTCGCTGCCACACGTTTCACGCCCAAAACATCCGAAAAAATTGCATTGCATGAGCCGATTGATATGCCAACATTCTCTTCAACTTCCCTAATAGTGATTCGACGATTTTCCAAAACCATTTTCTTCACTGTTTCGTTGTTTCCTTCGTTTGTTGACGTGCTTGCAACTCCAGGACGCTCATCGTCATTAACATCTTCTCGGCCTTCTGTAAAGCGTTTGTACCATTTATAAACACTTTTACGATACAAAGTAGACTCGCCAAACGCCACAGTCAACATTTAAAGTGCGTTGGAGCACTTTATTCCATTTTTAACGCAAAATTTAATACATATTCTGTCATCCATTTTTTTCAAAAGTAAAAAATCGAAGAACACACAAAAACGTGACTAACGTTTCCAGTTGTTAAAAACAAACCACTAATTCAAAATGGCTGATAATGCTAACATATGATAAACATATATGTACCAATATAACAAAAAAATAAATTGGATAATCGAATGTACACAGCCCGCGAAAATTCAAAATTCACCTTTTCTTTTGAACAGACCTCGTACTTCAGAGTGATAAAGCCCGGCTTCAAATCCATACATATTTTTTAGATATCTTCTGGTATATATGCACCTAGCTATATGATTACAAGCCAAAAATACATAAGTGCGACAAGGACCATTTTACATTTTGCAAGCCCAATATGAAGCCCATCGAAAACAAGAAAGAAAACATGTGGACGTAGGCGATTTCGCGGGCATCTCACCTACGGGTACGTATGAGTGATATAAAATACGGTGCGTATGAGTGGAACAAAACATACCCTTAGGTCATTTGCAACGCAACGAATTAAATAGCTTTAACTCGAGCAAACGCGCAATAACGTCGTTTTATTTTTTAAGGCAAGCCCGGCTTTTCGGCTTGTATGGAAGTACCGCCACTGGTTCTGTGATATGGAGTCCTCACGAGGCGAGATATTCCGTTATGCTGGAGAGGGTTCAGAAAAAATTTCTGAGGTATCTCTACATGAAGGAGTATGGTAGCTATCCGTGGCTCTATCCCACGGCGTTTCTTCTGGGAATGCTCGGAACTAATTCTTTACAGCTTCGAAGAGATGGACATCTAATAACCCATTTCTTCAGATTAATTAGGGGATACTTAGAGAACTCGACCGTACTGGAGGATGTTGATCTTTTTGTCCCCGATAGATATCTCCGACAGCGACAGCACAGATTGTTTTACCTACCGGCCGCCAGAACCAATCTGCCTCTGGTGACACCGGTGGGAAGAGCAATTAGTCTGCTGAACGCGGTCTCTTCGGAGATCGACGTATTTCATGTTAGTGAAAGTACGTTCAGTGGGCAAATACTTTAGAAAGTTTCTTGTCTTCCTAATGTCGAACCATCTCTAATGCGTTCCTGGTACTTTGTTGTATTTTTATGATATTTTACCTGTACTTAATAGATGCCTTAAACATTTTCCTGTTTGTAATGTCTATTGAGTTAATAAACTGATTTGATTTGATTTGATTTGTATTACAACACTTTTTATTTTCACTGAACTCAGACATGTTTCGGTTAAAAATAACCTTTATCAATGTATACCATTTCAACAAGTAAATAAAACAGAGCAGTCACTTATATACTAAATGGAGATCGAGTAATGTATAAAAGTGGAAGGGGTATAATTAGGATTGAGGAGAGGGGAGATGTAACGGGAACATATCGAGTGGAAGGGGTATTATTAGGATTGTTAAAATTGTATACATTGATATAGATTACTTGTAACTGAAACATGTCTGAGTGCAGAAAAAACAAAAAGTGTTGTGATACAAAGTATAATTATATTTATTTTAATATGAATCCACAACACAAAGTGAAGGCGAATATAGAGGAAAGTATTATATTTGGTTTACAAATCTGTTTAAAAAATTCTATTTAATGGACTAATGTTAGCCGGCGGAAAGGGTATTAATACCCCTTTAATGGACTAGTGATATCGGCGTAAACTGCTGGAAGTGTATTATTTTAACACTACATTTAAGTAACATACTTTTACTGTTAAAATTAAATACACTCTTATAATAGCACAATTTCTATTTATTCACTGAGAGTGTCGAGACAGCTGTTTCACCAACCGATGTTGGCATCATCAACATTCAATTTCACATATCAATGAGAAACTTGAAAAATCTGTTCAAATATGTAAATTAAAACGTTGAAATACGTAGCTTTAATTGGAATCTTATAGACCAATCAAATCACTTATAAACACGAGTTCTGTTTGATAATTAAATTGATTGAACTAAAACTACCACAAGTCACAGCCCTCTAACAACACCCTTGATTTAATTTCTTAATTAAGACCCCAATAAACCAACAACCCCTAATAAACTAATAACGTTACACGTCTAATCGATACCCCTTTAATTTGCCGGCCAGGGTAAGAAGTAACGATTCCGGCAAGACAAACAACAGCCAGATAGGTACTGCCCGCTCACTTCCGTCTGCCATATTCAATTACATACAACCTAACTTCCTGCGGGGCTCTCCCCGGTACATTTCCGGTCTCAGATAGTACTCTATCATTTTTCTAAGTACACAAACGATCGATCAATGAGCAGTGTATCATTATAAACGACTTTCCAACTGTTTTTGTTGGGGTGATGAGTTTATTTTCTTTATTGAATAAAAATTGATTCAAAGTGGGAATTACGTTATTATTTTTATAATTCTTCGTGAAAATTTGTGAACATTTACTAAATTTATCCATCCGATTGAAGAGCAAATTTCGGCTTTTAACTTTTTCGATGCTAAGAATATCACAGAATATTTTTAAATCTTATTACTGATTTTAATTGATAATTTCATTTTACATTCTTCTTCTTTCGGTGCCGTGTCAGGGTCCCCCCAACGTTGGCGATCACTGCAGCAAAGGCATCTCTGTCCTGCGCCACTTGGAACGGGTTCTGAATTCTTGTCATTCCTGTCAATTCTTTTATCCAAAAAAGGTTAAATGGCAGTGTAAAATTGTGTTCTTGTACCGACCCTTATGTATGGAAGTTCAATATGAAACTGGCAAAAAAGGATGAAAGTGGAATAAATGCAGTAGAAATGAGATCTCTTAGATGAATGTGGAATCAATATTTATTATATATGATAGAGAATCAAATTCAAATGTAAGAAGTGAATGCTCTGGATGAAAAGGAATTAAACTTTTATGAACACGATAATGAAAAGGTCATTAAAACACTTCTGCTTCCCGTCCCATTCGAAGGGATGGCGTGATGGTTAGTTAGTATATACATAACGCTTTTCGAGGTACAGTAATACATACGAGTACATCCAAAATATCTCAAAATAATTCATGCAATTATTATTTCAATTTCAGAAAAAGTTTTCTCTTTGTATATATACAATATTCTTATTCTTCTTTCGGTACCGTGTCAGGTCCACCCGACGCAAAGGCATCTCTATCCTGCACCACTTGCAACAGGTTCAGAACTCTTGTTATTCCTGACCACTCTTTGATGTTTCGCAGCCAGGACAGCTGCCTTCTATCAACTTCCCGACGTCCCTCCATTCATATCAGTCGTAGGAGGTTGTATTTTTCTCTCCTTAACATATAATATACAATGATATACAATATAATAAACAAAAATATAAACTACCACCAAGAAATGGCAATAGAAAAATTCACAAAAATATTTGAATGAAGCGTAATTTAAAAAAAAAGGAAATAGTATTAAAATAGTGTTAATATATCATTTAATACAATTGTTTTTAAATTAATACACGATAAAATATGCCCTATACACAAACAATATTACTCTAGTTACCTCTTTGCTCACTAGTTTTGTATGTTTTCTATTAAGAGGAAGGGAGACCTATGCCCAACAGTGGATAAAACGGCTGTTTAAGTAAGTATGTAAATAAATCTATTGAGATTTTATAGAGGGCGACAGAATCTATTAAGACAGGGATGCTCTCTGTCACCTGCTCTTTTTAACGTTTACATACAGAATGCGATTGACGACTTGAGAGAGAGAATGAGTCACAGAGAAGGTGTAAGGATACACGGGCAAAAGATAGACATGATAAGGTTTGCTGACGATATTGCTATGGTTGCTGAAAGTGAGGAGGAACTGCAGGAGGCCTTAGATACTTTGCAAGACATTCTTCAAGAAAGCTACAACATGAAGATAAATAAGGACAAAACAAAGCTGCTGACTGTAGGCCGAACGCAACATCAGATGAGAGTAGTGATGTCAGGAGTTCCACTAAAAAACACCAAGGAGTTTGTCTACCTCGGGAGCAAAATAACATGGGACGGTCGGTCTAAGAGCGAGGTCGACAGCCAGGGTAGGCTAGGCTTGCATTTAATAAAAGGTCGAAAATAATAGAATCAAATAATATAGACCTAAAACTGAGAATACTCCTCATCAAGACCTATGTATGGAGTGTCTTGATGTACGGCTGCGAGACATGGTGCCTATCCGAAAGGGATAAGCGGAGACTAGAGGCTTTTGAGATGTGGTCCCATAGAAGACTCTTTGGAATTTCCTGGAGAGACCACATCACGAATGAGGAAGTTCTTCAAGGAATCGAAGGAGGAAGGCACCTGCTCAGGACCTTGTCCGAAAGGCGTGCAAGATGGATCGGCCATGTAATACGTCAAGAAGGTCTCTTGCATGCCATAATGGAGGGTATGATCGAGGGGACAAACTCTAGGGGACGCCCACGCCGAGAGTACCTGGAGGACCTGTTGGTGGACGTACGCTGCTCATCATATGCAGATCTCAAAAGAGCCGCACAAGACAGGGAAAAATGGAAGAGAATAATGGAGGAAATTGCTGCAAACCAATCCCAGGATTGAAACCAGAGAAGAAGAAGAGAGGGCGAGAAATGCATCCCTTCTTTACTTTGTAAATGATCAATAAATAAATATAAAGAACTACTGAGAATATATTGTAATATTTTAACTGCGTCATTGTTATTAGAAAAACAGTATTAGAGAAGCGAAAAGAGTAGTTCAATTAACAACAGATTACATTCTCAATAGATCGCATTGCAACCGAGTCTGGTATAGACACAGCCGAGCACCAAATCAGACTTCCAGACTCATCAGAATCAGTCATGTCTCGCGAGCAACTGACATAGGGGAAAGCCAATCAACAGAGTACAAATAATGTTAGCCGATCCGATAATAGAGTGATACGTCAAAGATGTCCGTTCTCCAATTACAGCACTGTGGTGAAACCGTACCCCCTTTGCCCGCCCTCCGGTCATCAACCACCCCGGCGGACATTGGCGCATACTGTCTGACGTCGGGCAGCGGCTGACAGTGCTTCAAATGTAATTGTGCATCATTTAATAAAAACTTAGTTTCGTAAAAGAATACATTAATTATGTTTTTCAACATTACGTTTTCTAAATATTCATGGTGATAACTTGAAGTTTCTTGGTAGAAGTTAATTGTTAACCACCTTCTCCAACTGATATTGGAGGGGAAAATTGAGAGACGGCGGGAAACGTGAGGGAGTAGACCGGCATCCGAAGTGTGGAGGAGCTGTTCCGAACGACGCAGGACAGGGACAGGTTCACCAAGGTAATCGCCAACGTTGGAAAGACCCGACAAGGCACTTGAAGAAGAAGATGATAAGTACCTTCTTAGAGTGGCAGAAATGCGAACCCTACGCTCCATCGCAGGCAAAACCCTCAGATATCGGATCAGAAATAAAACGATAAGGCTTGTCTGTGGTGTTGAGGACATAGTAAGATGGGGAAGAAGCTGAAGGCGCTTTTGGAGAGACCACGTGGAAACCCAAGCAGCAAGAGACTACCAGGAAGGCCACCAAAAAGATGGAGAGATGGCTGGACATTCATCATCCCAGGACAACTCACCGTCACAAACAGGTAATACGAGATAAACTAAAAGGAAGAAAAAGAAGAGGAAATTTAAAAAATGTATATATAAAATATTCCTATATAATATATATTTAGTTGTAATCCATTTGATTTTTCGGTTCGACCAAGATCAAGTGAAATAAAATAAAATTCTTTATAGGTAATACGATTCGTCTGTTTTCTTAAAATTTTATTATATTTTATGTGAATGACATGTTTCGCCTGTCCAAGGCATTATCAAATGTTTGATGGAAATATACGATTTCATTCGTATTAATAATTAATCGTTACCAGCTTAAAATGATATTGGTATTTGTTTTTCTAATTGTATTGTATTTTTGTTTTATTTATATTTTCTAATTGCTTTTGTAATTGTTCTATATGTGTTGGTGTTTAAATGTTTTTTTTTGTATTCTGTAGTCGTACGCGATTTGTTAATATGTGTGAGATTTTTTAAATAAATTTAAATTGAAATTGAAATTAAAATAAATAAAAGAGCTCTTATTAATTAATTAATGAATTAATCAAATCATCTGTAAACATTTCAACCCCTGGCTGGGGGTAGTGAGGTGCATTCGGTATAGCCCACAATGTGTAATTACGAATGAATTGGAGTGCCACCCGACAAAAATAATGAAACACTCTGGTAAAAAGGGAATTTACTCAACTAACTTGTGATAATACCGTACCATGTCCAATAAAAGTTGACGGCCATCCACTGATTGCTAACTATCGCTTTGATTTATATTGTACAGAAGGCTTATTTCATTTGTAGAATTTAAAAACAATATTTTTTTTTTTCACACGAAGCACTCACTTTGTAGTAATACATTTATAGTAAAATTAACACATTTTATATAGGTTGTTTTTTTAGAGGTATACAATACATATTCAAAATGAAAAAAAAATACATCAAAATAATATTAATGTCTATGATATTGACTTTATTTAAGATAATTTTATGCCATTATTGTTTAAATATGATTTCGGGAGTATGAGCATCACGGCTAGCTTGAATGAAGCGCAATTGTGAAATCCAATTTTCGACAATTGTCGTCGTTGTGGATGCATATTATCCACAAGAGTGTACGTGGTGCGAAAACGATCCATGGTCTTCCGAATAACTTGCTCGGATGGACGATTATGTCGACCGTAAAATGGACGCAGTGCACTATAAGTTTGGCGAACCAAACCATGATTTTCAAAATTATTTTTCACAATTTGCAAGCGCTGTTCTGACGTCAGTCTATTCATGGTAAAATGAAAAAACGTACTGACGACAAATCAACTGTCAACTGTCAAATTGACAGTCTGTAGAAACAATTTTTGCAGTTTAAAAATCAAACCTCTAAAAAAAACATCCTATATTAACGGAATCGTAATAGTACAGTACAATGTAAGTATTATTCTACTTGACGTCAACCGGTTTTGCTTGTACCCATGCTTCGTGAGGGTAAAATAAAAACCATCAGTTTATTTATTTATTTTATATATTTATTAATTCAAACATAGTATTTAAATTGATTAACAGAACTGATATCTATCATTGGCGTAAGATTTAAAAAAGAACACGTCACAGCTCTACTAAAAAAATTGTTTTTCCAAATAGTTAAATCAGTTATATAAACTTCATTAACACATGAAATTTAATTGTATCTCAAAAGAGACGAAGATGCAAACTGGAAACTGAATATGCTTGATCAAGGTGTTTACAGGACCTATGACCTGTCATTGGTTAATTAGTCAAGTCAAAATTAATCTCCATAGATGGCAATAGTGTGTGGATTATATAGATTAATCTTAAAAAGATTAACATATGTAATCAAATTTACATAGATGGTGTATTGAAACTGACATGTGAAGATAAGCATAGATTTGTAGCATATATACAACCTCCAAAAATTTGTCTTACATGGTCATAAAGAAATAGGTGGAATGGGGAATGTTGTAATTACATAAAGCGTGCGCTTGACCCAACCGACTTGATGAATTAATCACCCACCATGGGTGAAATCCAGTATTCGTATACAAGTATAAGTATACATTCACAAAAAATATTTGTATTCATTAACACAACTTATAAATAAAAATTAAATATACAGTGGGACCCTTTTAGTTTAATTAAGCAATTACTTTTTATGTATGTATTAAATCGGCTTCACCATTACGGCTGGATCAAATTGATCCAACCGAATTAATCTTCTAAATGATTTTAGAATTCCAATTTTTAGTTTATTCTTTCAATTTCACTTAATTAGAGAGATTTTTTTCTTTTTCCTAAGCTTTTAAATTTATATATCCAGCTAAAGGTTTGTATTTTTATTTGGTTGACCACAAAACGAAAGACTTGAGATGATTAATTCATAAATTTGCGATGTATAAATCAATCAATTTATTATTATACTATATTATAATACATTATTGTGTTAGGATTTTATTAATATTTTTAGTAAATTTTATTAGTAATTAATTTTATTAAAAACAAAATATAAAAGTTGTATTATGCAAACTTCTGGATTAAACATGAAATTATTTAATAATTCAATAATGACGAGCTGTACCATATTTACAAAGCTCCCAGGCTCTCCACACAGGTCAGACTGAATAGACTGAGATGGGCCAGTCACGTGCAGAGGATGCCGTCATCGCGAACCCCACAAAGATTACTGGAGCACCCAGGTAGTAGAAGACCAATTGGACGACCAAGGCTGCAATGGGGGGATGAAGTTAGGAGAGATGGGCCATGTCTTTGTTTTCCATATTGTGGATTTTAGAACGCCAGAGATTGCAGCTGCCTTTTGGGCTTGTATTTCTACTCACAGATCAGCTCCTCCCACCAAGTCTATGCAAAGATACTTGAAACATAATGAAATAATTACAATAAATAAGAATTAAAATAAGTGTACCCATTATTTTTGACAAACTTCAATGGAATTTTATTTAATAAAGGGAAAAGGCAGTAAACACAATTGCATTGCGAAATCATTAAAGTTTATACTTTTAATAGGATCAGTTTTAAATATTTTATTTGTTGAATATATGTTCTAGATCTGCGTATGGAGATTGCATGGAGTCTTATTCTCATTTAAATAGGTGCTGTATGCAAAGGTAGGATAATAAAAACTAAACATTTCGGAAGACCGGCTGGCATTTTGGAAGTCTCGGTGACAGTATTGAATGTGACACACATTTTCCATTTAAGTACATTGTCCGGGGAGCGGTCGGGATTCTTATTTTCTTTTTACACTTCATCTGTTTTACCAAACTGGGAAACTTTTTATTAGAGTTTCTTGTTTTTTGTCCATTTCCAAAGAAATGATGAGAGCTTTTTGTCATATTACGGAGTGGAATTAAAAACTTTGTTGGGAACGCAAAGTGTTTGGGAAATATTTGTCGTTAATACATTTCTTTTGTAAAATTCTGTTATGAAATTATTTTGTTGTGTTCAGTTTCTAATCTCATAAAATTGTGTGAGTGATATATTAAATATCTTCATACATATATGAATCATAATATTTTAAATTATTTTACGAATAAAACTTTTATTGATTGTCCTGACTACCAATTTCGATATATGAGTCTTATAACATTAACTGAAACAGCATTTCAAATAATTAAGGCTATGTGCTTAGTAAATAAAAAATATTAATAATTATAGGTAAATCTAACTGCATTTAATTCAATATATATTAGTTATAAAGTCTTAGGATCAAAATAAATGCTTAAATATTATATACCGGACAAGTGAAGTAATATGAGACTGACATCTATATTTTTCCAGTGTAACGTTTACGCTTACGTCTAGCGAAGGCGCAAACCATATATGAAATTTCTATAAAACTTCCGAGCGGGCCATCTATTGAAAAACAGCAAAATTCACTTCTACTGAAATGTCTTGAACGAATTGAACTTCTTGAGAATGCGACATCTAACGATATTATTATTTAATATTTCTGATATTTCTGCACTCTATCAGAAAATATCCTTAGTTTAAAATAATTATTGAATTGTTTTCACCTATGTCATTTCAATTCACTTTTATTTCACAGATGTCACTTTAAAACTGTAATGGAAATTTAATATGTCGTATAGAGTAAGTATATTATTTAATCAATTGAAATATAATATTTAGAATTTTTTAGCTAACGTGGTGATAACTTCATGATTGTTGCTTAATATTCCCTCACCCTTCACAGTTCAAATAACTTAAAATTCTCTATAAATATAATCAATATTGTGCTAAGATTTTCCGAATTCACACATCAATTGAAATTATTATAAATAATGGTTTTCGTTTTTGACACACTGGTGGTGCAATATCGTGTATTAAGATGTAAAGAGTAAAGTATCTGACACACATTATTGACTCTCACTTTCGCTAATTCATTTTTAGTGAGCGCGAGAGAAACAAATTATTAGTCTTGTTCAGTCAGTTAGGATATTACGTGAGTTGGTCCTATCGTTTTTCAAGGGCCGATCTTTCATGTATTTTTTAGAAATGAGATGTAAAATATAATATATTTTGACTTCAATTATTACTGTACTGCAATGAAATTGTTGTTGATTGGAGCAATATCATATGAAGATCAAATGTTTCGAATTCAGTTACTAATTTTGATAGGTATATGCAGTATTTTTATGAATGCCTTCACTTATGTGAATTTATATTTTTATCTTGTCAATGAAATAAGTATTTATGATATTTGTTACATCACTTAATCGATTACTTAATTGTCTAATATAAAACCGCATAGTTTTTATCGTTAGAATGTTTATGCGTTCACTAACTAACTAACTAACTAACCATCACGCCGTCTCCCCGAAAGGGTAGGCAGAAAGAATGGACTGTCACACTTTAACCGATGCGGCACTCCATCCTTCTATTTTCGCCCCGCGGGAAACGCGGTGTGATGGGTTGCGAACCTTATCGCCACCAATAGGCATCTCCCGCGCACACTTCGATCGTCCAACATCCACAAAAAAATAACAAAATAAATATAATTTAACACAAAATGCTATTTTTAGATGGTGCACTGATTAGTAATAATTAAAAAAAAAACTTTGTTTTTTTAACTACTTCCACTTTTGTATATAAGTGTTCACAATTTATAATAAAAATAGCTATTTTAAAATTAATCATGTTTCCTAGGATTAGGAGTTCAAAATTATTTTAAATTAAAAAAAATTCGATGATGGAGTGCATAAAATTATTATTATGCATTGTAAAATAAAGAACATATTACTCTTAGATTAAATAAAAAATAATTTTACAGAATGTAACATTATACGAGGTGTGGCATTTAAATTCCAGGGAATTTGTGAATAAAACACAGGCAAATAGAGTAAGCAACCGAATTTTTTTAACGGCCTTCACATTAGTCCTTTCCTAACTCAGAACAATGTTTCCAACGTTTCTATCATGATTGGAAGCAGCCTTGATAGTCCTCTAAAGTTAGGCCTTTCAAGACGACGGTCGCAGCCTTCTGGACGGACTCCACACTGCCATGATGGGTTCCTTTGAGGTGACTCTTCATTTTAGGGAAGAAGAAGAAGTCACAGGTGGCCAAATCGGGGCTGTAGGGTGGATGCGGTAACGTTGGGATACTTTTTTCCGCCAAATATTCCCTCAAAATCAAGGAGGAATTAGCCGGCGCGTTATCACGGTGCAATTTCGGGTCGTTTACGGAAAACACGCTGTCGCAGCCGCTCCAAGACTTCAACATAGAACTTTCTAGTCACTGTCTGGCTATTAGAAATGTATTCACGGTGAATAATGCCATGAATATCAAAGAATCTCTTATGCGTTTCTGGTAGTATACTATATATAATATATTATTTTACCTGTTCTCAATAGATGCCTTAAAAATAAATTTTGTAATGTCTGTTGATGAAATAAACTGATTTGATTTGATTTGATTTGAAAATTATCAGCATTGCCTTCAGCCGTGATTTTGACAACCTTACTATCGTTGGGCGCTCCCCACCCTCTTCCACCCGCTGTAGGCTTTGTCTATGGGTCTACAGACACTCATTTCCATACACCTGCCGTAATTTTCATAGGATATCTGCAGGTTTTACACCAGTTACGACCAAAAATTTGTCACAGCATGTTGCTTAAAAAATGAGTCAGTCATTTCTGCGACTGAGTTAAAAAACTTGTATCCGAAAAACACCCGTAAAAAACGAACCAGACGCCCGATTACAGTGAAATCTTCACTGTGACTGAGTGGAAAGATCTATCTAACCAGGCGCATTGCCAGTTCGCACGCCACAACTAAATTCTCGGAATTTAATTGCCACACCTCGTATAACCGAATTCTTATTACGCAATATTTTTTTGAATTAAAAAAATAAACATAATTCTTGTCATTTGTGATTATGTAATATCTGGTGTTGATAAAAAGGTGAGTTGTCTAGAAAAAAAAATATTTTGTGGGAGTGGCGAGTTTCGCCTAAGTAAAGTATTATAAACTAGATTTATTTTTTTATATCTCATAACCTTGTCTATACCAGCGTTATATTGATTTTGTTTGCGGGCTTTATAAATGCGCATAAAAGCACAATTGGAATATATTTTATTTATACACTCCAGTGTACATTCTGTTTTGGACAAATTAATTAATGCATTACCAAAAACATGGAGTTTATCTATTCTAAGCGATAAATTTTATGGCCTATATAATTTAGAATGCGTTATAGGTTATTATTGTATTTTATAAACCATAAACTTACAAATTCATTCCATTACGGGTCACATAATGGACATTGGCGTGGCATGAATATTCATGAGTTCGCGTGTGAGGGTGTGAACTCATAAATGCATCCAATATCGAGCATTTCATTCCAAGTAAGAGAATAATCGTTTCCGCCATATAACGTTTCAATTGAAAATTAATTTAATGAAAATTATCAACTGATTATTTAGTATTTGAAAGATTCATAACATTTTTGATCCTGTGCACAATTTTATGCGAATTATTTGAATTTTGAGCCTGTGTATAATTTTATATAATTGTTAATTCACCATCCAAATAATGGATTTAATGTCATTTAAAACAACTAATTTAGTGAATAATGAAAATACATATATTAAAAAATATATATATCTTTTTAAAATGTATCTATATTTAATAGTCCATTTTTTTTGGCCGAAACACTATGATACTTTAACATTTTAAACTGTTAATTTAAAAAAAAAACTCTGTTTTATGTATCACAATTGTATTTTTATTTTACGCGAAAGCTGTTTTGTCAACCTATGTTGACATCATCGGGTGTTACAATCATGTTGTAACACCTGATGATGTCAACATAGGTTGACGAAACAGCTGTCGCATAAAATAAAAATACAATTGTGATACATATTAAAACAAAGTTTTTAATTTTACAGTTTTTAAAATGTATATTTAATTAAAATCCACTGATGTTTTGAGTCTTCTACCGGTTTCGGCAGCTCGCTGCCATCTTCTGGTGGGATTATCCAGAAAATAGCAGCGAACTGCCGAAACCGGTCGAAGACACAAAACATCAGTGGATTTCAACTAAATATAATATACATTTTTAATTAATTTTTTTTATTATTGAAATAAACTTGTTCCATGAAATTTCAAACAACAACATTAATTTTTTAACTAGTTTTATATTTATTTACTGAAACAGTCAAGGTTTATTCGTCAGAAGGATACCCTTTTAACGTGCGGCATCCTATTCATATTTTAAACTTAAAATATTTAACAGATCCATTGTGCATTTGTAAAAACACAAATGAATACATCAGAGATCTCGAGGAGTCGGCGGGTACAGTGATAAGGTAACCCTCTTTAAAAACATCCCTTAGAATTAGAATAGGGAATTGCCCCCACCCCCTACCGGGTAGAGGGAGCGGAGCCTTCCCGCCCCAGACGCCTTTGATAGTCTAATGCAATAAAACTTGGGCGAATTTAATAATGCAGTAATGAGAGAATTCCTTATTCCCTACGTATGTGTTCTTATGGTGGCACCTCGGGGATGGATTGTCAAAATAAGCTAATGCATTTTATTTATAATCATAATATATTTTTTTAATAGTAAAAAATTCAGAAGTCGTCAAGACAGAGTACGAGAATACGTTGAATACAAGAGAGCGAGAGAGGAATACTTCGATTCTATCCGAAAGTAATTTGAATTGCACACGATGCGCATGCCCGAGAACGTTTCTAGATTATTTTGAATTTTGTTCTGATTATTAGTGTATGAGTATAGAAAGCAAAAGTAAAACAATTTGGTGTTGTTTACTGTGAAAATTTTAACGTGTGTAAAAAAAAGACTCAATTTAAAAGTTAAAGTTACAGTGAACCAAGTTTTTAAAGGGTTCATTATGTCATATTGATCATTCACACTTATACGAGTATCACATAAAACATGCTTTGGTTATTTATGAATATTTTTCGTAGTTTTGATATCAAGAAGAAAATATGTTACATAATTTATTTCAATATATCAATGCAATTAATTGATTTAAGATATCGCCACCTGAGAGTAAGAGGGTTCCAACTAACAAAATTTCACATTTGGCTTTTTTTCGTGAAAAGGGTTCTTAATAACCTTATCTATATGTACAATTAAAAAAAACATGTAATAGTATCGTCATTTTGATGTTACGAAAATAATCAAGTTCCATCTGATTATTCAAAACACACGATTCACTGAAGAAGAATTCATTTACACTTAGAACTTTATTATTCCAACTGTTGCCAGAGAAAATTTACAAGCTTCTCTGTAAAAGAGTTTCACCTGCTTCAGATGAAACCCTTTTATTCTAAGATACACACCCGAAACCAACAAAACATTCACTTAATTTTTCTCAGCTTTTTACTTTTGACAGTTGGAACCTTCTTACTCCTAGGTGACGATATTTAAGATTGATGCGTTAAACGTATAAAATTCAATATACCTACCAGAAATCTAAGGAATTTTAAACTTTTCCGCGTAAATCTACAAAAAACCAACTATGGATATGATGCACCTATACCGAAAATGATTAGACTTGCAAACTCTTGTCATGACTTAGATTTTTTGGAGTAAATCTAAATTCCTTTATTTATACACTCAAAAAGTATCGACCTTTATCAAACCCTTAATTTGGTTAACCAGTTCACGTTCACATGTTCATCTCAAGTACATTATTTGTTAAAATTAATTTTCGTGATTTTTCGAACCTTCATGAATGTGTATCCGTTTCTATGTCAATTTGAATAAGTTCATTGTTATCATTTTGAAGTTCATATATTAATTTATACATCTGTTATCTTAACTTTATAATTGTACTTCTCCCGTGAATAATATTTTTACCTGTATTCTTAAATTTAAAGGTGTCCTTTCTTTATTATTCAACATACCTGTATTCTCATTTATAATAGTGTCCTTCTTTTAAACAACCTAATACAATACTTACCTGTATTATTAAGACTGATCACAGACTTAACTCAACTTAGGCGTAATTTTTACCGTTTCTCTTAAAATGTTCATAGATTTAAGTTAACTCTCTGTATTTAAAAAAAATGTATTGGAATTTATTCCGTTTATAACAAAATAAATACATGTGTTGCTACAAAAAAAAATCCTGGAGAGACCACATCGCGAACGACGAGGTTTTCAGAATCAAAAAAGGAAGGCAATTCATCAAATCCATTTCATCAAGGCGACCCCGATGGATCGGTCATGTAATACCTTATGAGGGTTCCCTGCAGGGCGCCCCTGATGGGAATATCTAAAACAATTGTGCGAGAACATTAACTATCTTTCATATGCTGAGCTGAAGAGGTCTGCAGAAGACCGAGCGCAGAGGAAGTTGGGATTGAAGACTTTACTGCAAACCAATCTTGCCAGTCATAACGTAAGGAGACGAGACGTGGACACTGACAAAAGGTCTAGTCTACAGATTCAAAGAGCCATGCTTGGAATAACCTTGAGGGACAGATTTATAAACGATTTTATTCGACCACAAACCATGGCGACTGAGGTGGCTCTGGGGATGGGCGGGCTGAAGTGGCGATGGGCTGGCCATATCTGTCGAAGAACCGACGGCCAATGGGGGAGACGGGTTCTGGAGTGGAGACCGCGTAAGGGATTCCGTAGAGTTGGACGTCCCCCTGCCCGCTGGACCGACGATCTGAAGAAGATTGATAGACATGGATGGTTGGAAGCGGCAATGGACAGGAGGCGGTGGCGTGCATTGGGAGAGACCTACATTCAGCAGTGGAAGACAGACGGCTGATGATGAATCTTTAGGATTGAAACTGCTATCTAAACAATATCATTACCCAGTTGATCGCAGCAACAGCCATAATTAGAATATAAAATAATCAAACACATTACACCCCTGTCCTCGAACTTTTTTGGCCAAGAAACCTTTTAAAACACTAAATATTTTACTTAAATAAGAAAAATCCATTTTTTATCGTAACATTACTGTAGATATATTATGCTGCTTGTGACGGCAGAGTCCCAGGACTCACTTCGAGAACCGCTGTATTAGACCATTTCTATTAAATACATTTCCTTCAATATACCGAAAAACTGTACATTGAAATTCAAAAACAATATATTGTAAATACAGTCAGAAGCTTTTTTAGATTTTCGTTAAAGTATGTTGTCGCTGTTACAACATTCTATTCAGATAAATAAGTCCGGTGAAATAAAATCCGGTGAAATATAGTCCGGTGAAAATGCCCCCCAAGGTGGACCGATAGCGCACTAACTCACCAATTGCTAGAAGAAAGCTTTCAAACTTTCAGGCATAGTCGACATAATTGTATATGAAATTTTTAATGCATTAAGTGGTATCCATTAAGTGTTGCCCAGTATCCTGACAGCAGGTTCCATCATGTCTTTAGGTTTTTTCGTCTCTAATTAATGATTAAAATGAATTATTGTATAAACTAATAAATTGTTTATAAATGTTCTAAAATGAAATATTACTACTACATTAAAAAATAAAACTCATAAATATGAAATTTTAATAATATTTGAATTTTATGCATACTTGTTAAATAATTACAAAAACATTTTTAAGTTGTCTTCTAGAGTAATTAAGTTACACTTGAAAAACTAGCCCGGAGTCTTGTAATAGTGGCGTTATTCCTCAAGTCTTGTGATATGCATAAATTTAGGCGTAAACTTAGCAGGTTTGTAGAATTGCGGAAATAATTTTCAGCACCTCGCCTCACTTGTTTAGTCTCCCCTCCTCTTCCCCTGTTCGTTTTCATTGGGCGTTAAAAGAGATTAAAAACAATTTAATTAACAAAACTTTAAGCCGTGTGATCCCGTCTTAAATGATGTCTTCGTAAAGCCGTGGATTCGGTACAAAATATTCACGGTTTTATGAGTAGTACAATTTCTATCGAGGATATAATTTTTCAACATTTTTGTACTATTATTGATGGGCAAAGCAGTAGAGAAAGTATACGTTAATGGAGTATGGATTCGTGGGAGATCTTATCTTTAGATATGATTTCTACTAATTATCTAACTAACCAACATGCCGTTATTTCTAAAGAAGTAGGTTGAAAGAATAAACCACCAAACTGCTTTATTTTGTCATACCTCTCGAGCTTCTTCTATATTCAAATTATTATTTTCTTTTACTTTTATATGATATACATTTGATGAAAAAAATTATGGACTGTACTTGTCATACTGGGCATGGCCTGTATCGTGACAACTACATAATTAGTGGATTTGCTATTAACATAGCGATTTGTTAGTAATCTTATGCATACATTGGTAAGTGACTTATCGTAAAATGATGTAATAATTAAAATTGTATACTAGGAAAGTTTTAGTATAATAATATATTTATATACTAGGATAGGAAATCTCTTCTAAATCTAATAGAAAAAAGCATTTTCTACATCTCTGATTGACCCATTTATATATTTGGTTAGAGCACCTTTTAATGACTTTATGTCATTAATTCATTTGAGACTCTCAGGAAGACGATTGAAAATAAAGGGCGTGCGGAATATAAATTGTTTTTGGGCTAAAGCTGAGCGACAGCGAGGAACTGTAAAATTATGATGAGAGGAATATCTTGTGGGACGGTTCTGTTGTGATCTCGAATTCGAAATTTTAAATTTGGAGAAAATAACTGATATTTTTATGTAGAGTTGTTGAATATTAAGGATTTGATATTATTTGAAGAACAAGGACGAAGGATGCGAGTTTTCTGGTAATAATGCGAAATATATTATTATGGGACTTAATTAGGAGCTCAATTGTAGTTTTTGCGAAAGCACCTCAGCTCAAGATCCCATAGGTTATCACAGATTGACATTGGGATGACATTTTGATGACTTATATTTTAAGCGCGCCGTTTTGTTACTCCAAAGGCGCGCTAGGAAAAGACTGACCGAACAATGCTTTCTTTAGAAGTTTCCTGAATTTAACGTCACTATCCTCAAACTTAATACTAAAATGGAGGCTATTCCACGCCAACGGACCCGCAACGCTGAAAGCACGATCATAGAAACTTGATTTATTGGCTCTGACTAGAATTGTTATATTGTTTGCATTTGTTTTTTACTGATCGGAGTGAACGCTGCCTTTCCGTTGGCATACATCAATACATGCCCGCTCGTCGATTTTTCCAACTTCGAATGTAGTCGCCTTTTAGTAATTTATTAATTTGGTCATACCACGTCCTCGGCTTCTTTTCCTTACACACTACTTGAATACAACTTTTAACCATTATCTCATCCTTTCTATCTATATGTTCAAATGTTTTTTTTTAATATACTTAGGATACATTCATCTGCCTTACTTTATTTACTAATTTCTTCGTTTAATCATTACAAACAATTAGAAAAGTATAATATCAAGCATATTCAATTAATTTTATAGTGTGCTTCATTCCATAAATCTTGTCAAATTCTTCATTTCATTAATCAAATTAAATAATGAGAGGCGTGGAAGGTGGCTTTACGTGTAGTGTTACTATAACCAAAACATCCGGTATCCCTGAAAATGACACAAAGTCGGCCAAACCTTCCATCACAATGCCAAAATAACAGGAGATACTAGTCCATTATAAAGAATAAAAATTTATTTTTCAAAGATACTTTTTAAATTTCACCCACATACAATATTTCAGATCTATTTCATTCTATACTAGAATTGTGAAGTGAATTCTTTGAAGAAGCACTTAAAGTGAACCTTTCACGAAATCGGTCATTGTCATAAAATAATGAGAATAAGGAAATATATAATAAAAAGAAACATTGAAGATATACATAAAGTAGCCATTTGAAATATGATGAATAAAATATATACTTTTTTAAAACATACGAAAGTGTAATAAAAAAATAAACGAATGAAAGAACAAAATAATTAAAGGAACATTTAGATGGTTTGGACACATGGAAAGAATAAATGAAGAAATAATGGTAAAAAAAGTATGTGTTAAAAATGAACACAGAACTGTAAATAGAGAAAAATCGAGGAAAATGTGGCAAGAACAAATAAATAGATAAAATTGAGTGTCAGCCGCGTGAGGAGTCGGAAAAATTTATATATGTGCAATTGTGCATGACACGATGTATGATTGTTAAGGAACCGACAGAAGTATGTCACGAAAGAAAAGTAAGGCAGCCCATGCTTTCTGCCTACCCCTTTGGGGGGACCACGTGGTCGTTAGTAAGTTATTAGTTAAGTATTATTAAAATAAGAAGTGCTGCTAAACCTAAGCGATTTTTTAAATACCCTACTCGGGGTTCCACAATCCGATAGAATATAAGCATTATTCAAATTGGCATTATTAATAATCTGGGTTCTAATAAATTACCGCAAACAACAATTTGGGTGAAATAATTAGGTCCGCGGCTTTACAGTATTGAAATGGGCGACAATATTCCTTAACGGGCAGGGCCGGCGTGAGGCGCCGAGCCGAGCCCCATTAGGATTCCGGCCGCGTGGCGTTAAATGAACTGAGTCCCTCCCCTTCCTACTCAGCCCCTCTCATTTATACCCCATTCCTTCTAGGCCTGAGTTAGCGGCACGGCAATGTGAACTTGGCCAAAATCATTTCAACGGTTCCTGCGAAAATCAATTATATTTTTGATTCTCTAAAATGACGCTGAATCTTGGATAAGTTCACAACTAAAATTAAGCTTAAAACGAATAAAGTAGATGTTTTAGAGGGGACCAGACTAAGTATTCTCGTCAGCCAGTTCATTTGTTTCTCATAAAAATGAATAATTCGAGAATAATTTATCTTTATTATGTGTATGGTAAAAAAACATAAATTTCAAATTAACATTTTGACTGCAATTACTGATATAACAATCTTATTATAATAAATATTAATCGATTAATTCTCACTTTTTGTTGTCTTTACTGCTTTTATTATTCTTCGGCATATTCCCGTCCACTCCTGGACAAAGGCCTCCCCATTCGCTTCCACGCCACTCTGTCATGTGCAGACTGCATCCAGATAATTCCGACATGTCTGTTCAGGTCATCCTTCCACCGTAGTTGCGGTCGACCTTTACTTCTCTTTGCCGTCCGCGGTCTCCAAGTCAGCAGTCTTCTAGTCCGTTTTTGCTACTTTTATTAACACTACTTATTTTCATTTGCTTATGAATTAAAACACCGTATGTTTCCACTTTTGAGTTTATTTTTCTCGACATTATTCGAAGGTTTTACACCAATAAAAAATACGTTTTCATTCATATGGTTTAATTATGCTTAAAAAAACAAAGGTCACTGATACGGGTGCGACTCTAAAGTGGCAATGGGCAGGTCACGTAACCAGAAACTCGGACGAAAAATCCACAAGAAGACTGCTGACTTGGAGACCGTGGACAGCAAAGAGATGTACAGGCCGACTGCAACTACGGTAGAAGGATGACCTGAACAGACATGTCGGAATAACCTGGATGCAGTCTGCAAGAGGCAGAGTGGCGTGGAAGCGAATGGAGGAGGCCTTTAGAGAAAATAAATTTCCAGTGTTAACGCCTTAAGCTTACCAAAAACAAATTCTCAATTCATCATCATCATTATAAGAGCGACAGCCGAGCAAGCTTTGGCTGTATTGTGGAAATGTCTCCATCCACTTTTATTCAACGCGATCGAATTTCAGACGGAATACTCGAGGAAAAGCAATTCATTTTAGCCAACCAGCGCTGTTTTGGTATTCCGTCTCTTCTACGCCCTTTGTAATGGTACATCATTACGATTTCTTCGGCCACTGTATTCGCCCCAATTCTCCCCAGTTAAGTACCTCTTCGAAATTTATTTCCAACTTCTCCTGTTTGCGCCCTGTGAGCCACCGCCGCCTTCCCAATTGGTATCACTGCTTTTTCGGTACTCTATGCTTCGAGGCAGAAGCCCGTCACTTCCCTCCAGTCAGCCGTAGCGGGTAGGCCGCCATCTTGTGTTTTTTCGCCAGTGTCCAGTTACCACCACGATGTAGGAGAAACGTTAATCCGTTTGCATCCGGCTGGACCAGCAATGGTTCAGCCTTTCTCCCATCATATCAGGTAGAATACTAATAATAATATCCATATCGAAGACCGCACATTGGTTACACATGTGCGTCATGTGTCCGCGTGTCTGCGATTGATTCCCTCCGCCACGGTCCGAGCCATCCTCTGCTCCCGAAATTGCCGCTCACGTGTTGTCGCACATCATGTCCCGACAACGTGGTTGACCTCACCACCATGCGGAACTGCGTGGACCACTTCTTCACGCCGCTTCAGACAGCACCAACAGGTTAGGGAACCTCGTGTCTGCCAGGTGACGCTCTACATATTGAATTGCTGACCCACCATCTTCTGGTCAGCGTCGCTGATAACGTCTACGGACGACGTCGCCGGTCGATGTCCTGACGAGCACGCCATCGAGGAATCACCTCAAACAGCCTCTTCATTATTTCACCATGTGCCTCTTTTTTTGTATTCGTACGACATCCCTAGCCTCTGGATTATTATTATAATGTTAACTAGATAATAAACCTTAATGTATCCCAAAATAACTGTCTTTATATTTACACCCGTCCCTGAATCGAATAATATACCGAAAAGAATCTCACGATTACCACCCTGAAGATAAAAACCATGCTCTCTGTGCTAACCGAGGAGGTACGTTTCACTGGCGCCCCAAACGTGTGGCATTTCGGTGTTATTGTTCGATTTAGGACTCGTGTAAATTTAGGTATCCTTATCATATCTGCAAACAATTTCAAGTTTTACCATGCAAAATTCATATATCTTTACATTCAAAATGTTTAAGTAATCTTCCCGCTTGTATCCTTTTGTAAAGATCGTAATTTCAAATTTATCGAATTATTCCCACATGCGCATGCGTCGATCTTCCTTTCGGTACACATGTACTCAGCGCGTGTATCCGCCGCGTATTTCATTCTCAAATTTCAAACGCTTCGCGCGTGAACCGGTGGATCGAAATAACTATCTGAACTGACAAGAATAGTACACTGTCAAGTGTGAATAGTTTCTAAGTTCAACTCAAAATCTAGTGGCGTCCCAATTTCTATCTTACTTGCGTTTGTAGTGTCTATTGTGTAATGGTATGTATGAATAAGTGTCTGATGAAGAATAAACTGCCCCCATTCTCCACTTGGTCTAGTTATGTTAGAAGCGCTTTAAAAGAAGATGCATGAATCAATAGAATGAATGAATTAATGTAAATCTCCCGAATGCTAGAGAAACTTGATAGACCTACAAACTCATTTGTATTATGGTTTGGTTATATTTTCCCTTCCTACTTGAATGTTCCATCTTCTTGTATGTTCTGGGTGGATTAGGCTTCCTTTGTTTGTGTGGAATACTGAATTGTCCATCACTTATAATGTTATGAACTTTTCCATCTCAGCAGAACAGAAATTTCATTTACATACAATTTTTGTATGTGCCAATTGTCTAAATTTGTAAATATTGTAACACCATTTTTTTTATACTTAGTTTTTTTTTTTAATTATCTTTCATTGCTATATACATTTGTTCTTGTGTGTTCTGGATGGATAAAAACTTATTTTATTTGTGTGGAATACCAGATTGTCCATCACTTATAATGTTATGAACTTTTCCATCTCACCAGAACAGAATTTTTCTCCACATACAATTTTTGTATGTGCCAATTGTTTAAATATATAAATATGGTAACACCATTTTCTTTATAACTTAGATTTTTTACTTATCATTGATTGTTTTATATGTTCATGTGTGTTTTGGGTCGTGAGTCGGTTAAAGGTGTTGCATATTGGATTGGTAATCACTTTTACGATTGAGTTCACTTCTCCGATTCACCTGAACAATAACGTCCATTATATGTTTTAAAAT
The DNA here is from genome assembly GCA_022606425.2 of Lepidostoma basale. Lineage (NCBI taxonomy): Eukaryota > Metazoa > Arthropoda > Insecta > Trichoptera > Lepidostomatidae > Lepidostoma > Lepidostoma basale. The sequence goes on along the minus strand of JAHDVF020000694.1, from coordinate 957,328 downwards.
GTTGTAGATATATATGTTGTTTCAGTCACCTGTAGAGTTTGTTTTTGTAGAGAATAGAAGGAGTCAGAACGCTATAGGTATACAGCCTTAGAATATGTAGATGTGCCTTATTTTCCGAGGCGAAAGGGAGCCAGACCCTAATAAAAAGCAACGCTATAGGTATACAGCCTTAGAATATGTAGATGTGCCTTATTATCCGAGGCGAAAGGGAGCTAGACCCTAATACAAAGCAACACTATAGGTATACAGCCTCATAATATGTAAACGGACATGCCTCTGCTGTATGTAATTTAAATTTTTGTTTTTACTGGTGACTGAACACATAATATTGTTGTAACTGTTTTTCTTTATAATCTATCATCTAGGCTAGAGATGTCCAACAATAATTTACCTCAAGATCATAACACTTTTTCATTTTAGAATCAGTGAGTGCTATTTACCTGCAAAGAAAAAAAAAACAATTGTCTCTTTTGTGCTGTGGAAACTTTAAAACAATGATAATTTTTTGTATTTATAACTTAACTGCATTTGTGTTTTTACCTGAACTGTAATTTGTATTTTTTTTTAAACTTAACAATTTGTAATATGTCAAACTAACTGCCACCTAGGACTTAAACTTGTCTCTCCTGTGTTTAATGATCCTTAATTTTCTGAACTAAACTATAATTTGTATTTTTTTTTTAAACTTAACAATTTGTAATATGTCAAACTAACTGCCACCTTTTAGGACATAAACCTGTCTCCCATGTGTATAATAATGATCAATTTTTTTTTAAGCTTGTGAATCTGATTGGTACTTTTAAATAGGCTGTCTTTGTATTTCTCAATTGTCCAAACTGTCACCTTCTAGAATTTTTATCTACCTGCAACTTTTGTATGCCATTCACTGAAGGAGCTTTTTTTTATTATTTTTTTTATTCCACATAAGAGCGAGTGTAATGGTACATCATTACGATTTCTTCGGCCACTGTATTCGCCCCAATTCTCCCCAGTTAAGTACCTCTTCGAAATTTATTTCCAACTTCTCCTGTTTGCGCCCTGTGAGCCACCGCCGCCTTCCCAATTGGTATCACTGCTTTTTCGGTACTCTATGCTTCGAGGCAGAAGCCCGTCACTTCCCTCCAGTCAGCCGTAGCGGGTAGGCCGCCATCTTGTGTTTTTTCGCCAGTGTCCAGTTACCACCACGATGTAGGAGAAACGTTAATCCGTTTGCATCCGGCTGGACCAGCAATGGTTCAGCCTTTCTCCCATCATATCAGGTAGAATACTAATAATAATATCCATATCGAAGACCGCACATTGGTTACACATGTGCGTCATGTGTCCGCGTGTCTGCGATTGATTCCCTCCGCCACGGTCCGAGCCATCCTCTGCTCCCGAAATTGCCGCCCACGTGTTGTCGCACATCATGTCCCGACAACGTGGTTGACCTCACCACCATGCGGAACTGCGAGGACCACTTCTTCACGCCGCTTCAGACAGCACCAACAGGTTAGGGAACCTCGTGTCTGCCAGGTGACGCTCTACATATTGAATTGCTGACCCACCATCTTCTGGTCAGCGTCGCTGATAACGTCTACGGACGACGTCGCCGGTCGATGTCCTGACGAGCACGCCATCGAGGAATCACCTCAAACAGCCTCTTCATTATTTCACCATGTGCCTCTTTTTTTGTATTCGTACGACATCCCTAGCCTCTGGATTATTATTATAATGTTAACTAGATAATAAACCTTAATGTATCCCAAAATAACTGTCTTTATATTTACACCCGTCCCTGAATCGAATAATATACCGAAAAGAATCTCACGATTACCACCCTGAAGATAAAAACCATGCTCTCTGTGCTAACCGAGGAGGTACGTTTCACCTTCTGAATTAATACAAAATGCATAATAAATGAGAAAAAACAAAACGTCACCACGTATTCCATTCTTTAAAAAATACGTGAAATATTTAGAGATATTTTAATTTAAATTACAAGACGACGTTCGTGGTAGAGTAGCAAGACCTGCCATACTAAAGGTCTTAAGATCGATTTTTGGTAATGGCAGTGTGATTGTCACGCTGTCATGGGTCTGGTGTAGAATTCACGTGACAATAACATGGCGATAGATTAGCTACCTATAGCTAAAAACAAATTGTATGTTATAGTTGGGTTCAAACGACCTGTATAAAAAAACGTAGTGTCCATTTATGAATCAATTGAAAATATGTTTCAATGATAAATCAAAAATAAGTTGACAAATATATATCGTTTTCTTTTACTATTTTATAAATATAGAAAATTATACGTAGTTCTGATAAGAACAGGTATTCAACGAATCATACCTTGCTGGAAATTGGGAGGTACGGATGCATGAAATATCGTTAAAGAAAAATTTGTGGCCTCATCAGCAACATACCTCACAAGTACTTCTCTCTTGTGTCCTATGAATCATCTCAGGAACCGTTAACTACAGCTATTGCCAATATCAAAGTAGGTAAAGAGTCGTTAACTCTCGTACATACTATACGACTAAACCACTGTAGAAAAAATCAATTAAATACTTTATTAGACTTAATAGCACGAACCGGTTTCACTACGTAGCGAGCTTGCTCAGGGCTTCATACAAGTTTGTGTGAAAATGTGTTTAATATTATTTTAAAATATGTCAAACCACCAAGTATGGCTTTGTATCAAAATTTCACTATAGAAAATTCCTCAAGTTGATGGGATATATTCTGGTCCTGATAAAAGTTTTCCAACTATCTCTACGAAAGGAAGATTTCTCCGACCAGGATATCTCACATGATAGAAGAGGAAAGTTTCCCAAGCTTATTTGATCCACGGTTCCATTTTACAAAAAAGAAATGCGAACCCTACCCTCAATCACAGGCAAAACCCTCAGAGATCGGGTCAGAAATGAAACGATAAGGTCTGTCTGTATGTTGAGGACAAAATGAGATGGGGAAAAAGCAGAAGCCGCTTTTGGAGAGACCACGTGGACCCCATGGAGAAGAAGAAGAATTGCGAAAATTGTTAAAAATGAAAACCCAAGCAGCAAGAGATTACCAGGAATATGGCTGGACATCATCATCCCAGGACAGTCCACCGCCACAAACAGGTCATACGACCTAAAACAAGAGGAAGATGAAGAAGAAGACACGACAATATTTAATTATTGGTCCCCTTTTAGCTTCTCTAGGCCTCTTTACTTACCCAAAGCCAGTAAAGGCATATTAGTTCCTTCTAGTAGAATAATAGAACCCGATAATCCCACTTCGTGAACCTATGACCTGAAGGTTTATATCAAAATTAAATACTGATTGAAGACGTTCTGTAGAGCGGTCTAAAGGTCATTTCAAGATTTTGATCCCTGCGGTATTACAAATATTAAAAGGTTTTTTTTGTTACTCGATTCAACCCTTCATTTTGAAAGTTTATCCGTCCGCCGCAGCCGGCTCTGATAATAATCGAAAGGCTCCTACAATTAGGGCACCTCGGTAATTCAGATAACCCTTTTAATTAACCCTCAGTATATTCTCGGATAATAATGAACACTCACCAAATAAATAGTCCGCCGTGACTCGAATAATATCCGTTACACCTTGACCCACGTAAATTATACAGGAGAATCAATTGTTCAGGAAATATTTTCAGAAATCGCATACTAGGCAAAATGAAATTTGCTGGTAAACAAGGCGAATAACCAGCATAATGTTTTATGTATCACCTAGTTTGTTTACATTTGAACTCATTGTATTTACAACGTATTAAATTATTTGCAACGAATTATAAATCAGTAAGGTGAGGCAATCAAACTGCTGAACATAAGCATTTTCAAGATCGCTAAAATTCACGTAAACAAAGCAAAAATCACGAGGCATATGGTTTTTATTCTATACAGTTTTCTAGTTCATGTAGAGCTCTTATCGAGTGTGAATGTTAGAAAGATCTCATATTTGGAACATGTGTGTGTGTGTATAGGAAGAAAAACACCACCTCCTTCGGCGGATAACGACCTTCGTGGTAGAATGGCAAGTGCTACAACTGAAGGTCCCGGGTTAGATTCCCGCTAATGGCAGTGTGATGGCCCTACAGTCCATATAGAGCCTTAGCCTCCAGTATTCTTCGCCTCCAACTCCTCGTGTCCTCCGCTTCGACCCTCCAATCTGACACTCGTAACAATTTCGCCCCATCTCTCCCAACTTTATCCTCCCATCGCAGCCTTGGTCGTCCAATTGGTCTTCTACCACCTGGATGCCACTCCAGCAATATTTTTGGGGTTCGCGATGACGACATCCTCTGCACGTGACCGGCCCATCTCAGTCTATTCAGTCTGATCAGTGTGGAGAGACTTAACATCGATTTGGCCAGCGTCGTTGTGATGTAAAGAGCGATTCAAACAAATAATTATAATTATTAACATATAATTATAACCATGGGCAAGATAAAGGAACGGTGAAGAGTCGGCAAAAGACAGTTATCCTGGCTGCGGAATAAGAAGAATTGGACAGGATTGGAGAGAGTTGAGAACCTGTTCCATGTAGCGCAGGACAGAGATGCTTTCGCTGCAGTGATCTTTAACGACAGGAAGACCTAACACGGCACCAAAAGAAAAGTTTCCCAATTCTTCCATCGTACTAGTATTGGTTTTATTTAATAACTACAGGCTTTAACTACTGTGGAATTCTGTAATAACGATTTTCGTATGAATAAAAACACTTTTTAATACTAGTTTAAAAACAAGGCAGTTTATATCGTTCACTCGGTGATGAAAGTGTGAATCCTTTATCGAGAAGAATATACTAAAAAAGTGAGAAAAGCAGTGTTTTATTATTCATAAAAAAATCGTTGCTTATTATTATTAGGAAGTGGTGTTTATTATATAGCCTAATGATTGTATTTATAATCTCAACTTATTTCAAACAATTAAAATCATTACATTTAAACGAAATTATATTTGAGAGCTAGTTAGAAAGCGCAAATAGGACAACGTGAACGTGTATGCACGTATTTCCGGAGAGTCCTTATAATGCCAATTTGCACCTGATTGTATTCTCTTACTGTTTCACAGCCCCGGGACGTGAAGGGATGATACTCTTAAGCGACTAATACTGGCGCTAATCTTTCCTAATTGGATATGCAGGGGAGAACCGAAACTCAAATAATATTTCTCTATAAATTCATCCTAGTTCATCAGCAAGACATATTAGGTGAACTGTAAAATATGAAATCAAATTTGAAATGTTTTATTTACAGTTGAAAATGCATTATGTAAAAAAATAAACTGTTCTTACCGCGTCTCCCGCGGGGCGACAAGGGAAGGATGGAGTGCCGCATCGGTTAAAGTGTGACAGTCTATTCGTTCTACCTACCCTCTCGGAAAGACGGCGTGATGGTTTGTAAGTAAGTAAGTATAAACTGTTATGGAAGTAAAAATAACTTTTGTAATACGAACCAATTACCAATTTATTTAATAGTCTTCCTTCCACTAATAAAAAGAGAAATTTAAATAAAATTTTAATTAATTGTTGACACAGCTGTTTTACCAGCTTATGCTGGCATCATCAGGTGTTATAGATAACTCCATCATCAGGTGCAGTAATTTGTAACACCGGATGATGCTAAAAGAGGTTTGCTAAACAGATGTCGCGACAATATCGTAGAATTTAATAAATATGTATGTACATTGTAATACGTATAATAAGAGTTTTTCAAAATGGAATTAAACGATTAAAGGTAACACTGTATAAGGTATGAAATTAAAAAAAATTGAATATTTTTTGTTTTTGATAAACTTAAGTTTTTGATAACGCTTTGGAATTCCATAATGACGGTTTTTTCTGACTTAATACACTGTTTTTTCATCTTGTTAAACAAAGTTGATATCACTGTATTGAAAGTAAAGACGTTAACACTATGGAATTCCGCTTGCAAAATTTTAGCGTTGTTTTTTCAATCCTAAAGTTTTTACAGTTTATATCGTTCTTCAGATGATTAAGAGGAGAATATTCTCAAAAATGGGAAAAACTTTTAATTTATAAAAAAAAACTATTTTTTTTCTCCTTCGCTTGATTTAATGAATTGTACAAGTCTATACCGAATATATTGTCAAATCTTAACCCTATTAAATCAGCCGTAGAAACGTGGTTTAATCGCTCACGCTTGCACCCCTTAACCTACTCAGTGCGCGATACATTAGAGATGTTGGGCTAATTTTGTTTGTATAAAAAAAATTATAAGTATAAAAATATTTTTTTACGATATTGAAAAACTTTAACATGTAATTAAAGCCCTTTTAGTGATAACTTCTAAAGCTTTACTAAATCAACGACACTTTTTTTTAATAGTGTGATATGCAAATGCACAACGGACTATGGAGAAACAAATGCGTGGTAAAAGTCTGAGGGACAAAATAACCAATAACGAAACCAGACGCTAGACAAAGCTTGTCGATATGATGGACCGTGTTGCCAAACTGAAGTGAAAATGGGCAAGACATGTCGCCAGATATAATAAGCCAGATAAATAATTGATAGCTAGGAAGAAGAGAACAACAACATCAAACCATCATACCGTTTCTTCAAAAGGGTAGTCAGATTGAATGGTCCGCCATTCAATCTGACTACCCTCTCCTGACATACCTCTCTAGATTCCTCCATATTCATATAGGGAGTTATACACGCACGTCGATTCTTCCAACATGAGCGACTTATAAAATTAGGAATAGGAATGAGAGATGTACGTGTACGATTTTCAGTTACAGACTTCAGCTCAAAACTGACTTGATTTTAATTAATGGGTTATAAAACCTTTTTTTTTGTATACTTCATAACTTTGCATATTTATTAAATTACTTTTGTTGTCAAACGAATAATATTAAGTATTTTTTTTTGCTTTTCATGATAATTAAAGTTTTCTTGTTTCCAAAGAAAGAAATGATGAAAGTAAAATATCTTCAATATATGTCAAGATGATTTAAGAATCTTCAATAACTGAAGGTTCCATAAAATATGTGTTGACGATATAATCGCAGTCGGGAGAATACTATGAATGAAAATCGCACAAGATAAAGGGAGATGAAGAGTGTTTGAAGAGATATGCATCCAGCAGTGGAGAGATGGCTTGGAATGAGAAAAAAAAGATTTAAAAGAAGAAAAAGAAAACATCTATTTTCTTTGAGAAGTTTTATTAAATTTGATGATGAGTGACGTGTCATGCCTTGCTTAGACCAACTCACGTTAAACATTTAGAAAATTGACGTTTTCATCAATAATCTGAAAAATATAGATCTTTAACCATTGTTTAAGTAACAATTAAATTATATTTCAATCATATCCAATTATTTTGACTCCTGGTAATTTTCATTTACGTCGGTTTTCAATAAAAGTCAGCAAACAAAAATTTGAAAGTGGAATAGATTTTAGATCGAAAAATTTATTTAAAATCACTTATATGCGGAACAACCCTACGATAAACCTCTCGCGAAAGCACGCGCGAAGAGAACGACGCACCAATCCAGCCGATATATTTGACGTTCGCGTTACACATGCCATAAATTTTCTCCGTGACCCAACATACACTCATATCTCCAAGGAAAGTGGATGACGTGGGAAAAAGTAAGTACATTGAATATAGCGTGAAGGTTGAAGATTGAAATTTTAGAAATGAATATTACGATGATATTTATAAATAATTAAACACGGTCATCATCATCGGCTGTCACTCATGTCCGAGGAAGACTATTCTTCACGGTTATGTGCCCGCGTGTCGCTAAATAGCCCAATCCTGGACCCACACACTCTGGGGCATCTAGGTCAGGGGTAGACGTTGGCAGTGGAGCCTCCATCGTCTCCCGATGGTCTCTCCTTTCTCCTCTTCCATCTTTCTGCTTCAAAGTTCTGTGTTGTATATATAATATATGCTGTTATTTTCCACCTAGGTCTATTTTCTGCAGTCTTTTCCCGGCAATCACTATCGATGTATCCTTTGGAAGTTTGCTTTTAAGGAGTCTTTAAATCGTTTCCTCTGAACGAGCTTTTCCCTTGGGTAAGCTGTTTTTTATTTATTTTTATTTTGCATTCATTCTCGAAATACGCAATTTTAACGCTTGTATTTAAAAATTATTTATATGCATTAATGTGAATGTGTATATAGCGAAACCTTAGTGTTTTTTATAACTTCATCCCGTGAAATGTATCGCGAAGAGGGAGATATGATGAAATATGAAACCGTTCCCAGGACTCAGGGCAATTTAGATTTTATTCCCAATGCACGTAAAATAGTATCGAGTTTATAGCGGCACTCTTACTTTTAGCGGGAAAAGCAAGTTCGAATTTTAAAACATAAACATCAAAACGAAACTGCTCTTACACCAGATTGTAGAGGGTCGTATAATGTGAAATTATTACTTTTATTGATCGAAATATCTTCTACACGCCTAACTGCTAGTTTTGCGAAGACTTCAAAATACAGTGTATTTTAGAGTACAATGTTAATTTACTTTTAACTATGTAACTATCTAAACTTCACTTTATCTCCCCGAAGGGGTAGGCGAAATGAATGGACCGCCACACTGTTATTTCCTGAAATATTTCTATGGCTTCCTCAACATTTATACATCGTGTCACCCACTTTGATTTCTCGGACTCCTTAGGTGGCCGACATTTTATATTTAATTGATTTGATCGTGACATTTTTTCTCGGTCTTACTCTGCTTCTTGGTCTTTTTACGTTTTTGATTTTAATATTTTAATTTAATATAATACCTATACACGTTCGTGTTTAATCAAATTATTGGAAATAATGACTTTTTTCAACACATGTTTCACATTTTATCAAAATTGTTTCTGTAAATTTCATTTATTTTAAGTTGCCTAAATATAATAACTAAAACGAATACAACATTGTACAATTAATCAAAATAGAGATATTGTGATGGGCGAGGCATCTAGAAAGAATGTGTGAATAGAGAGTGCCAAAAAAGTTTATTGACACAGAACCATAAGGTAGACGTAGCGTTGTTACACCAAAACTTTCAGTTTTTTCACTGATGAAAGACATCTGTGGTCCAAAACTGTTTTTTTTGTAATTTAAGTATGAATTCACATCACAATATGATGGCGAATAATGTTAACACATCTGAATGTAATGAAATTGATTTTCGATAATCTGTTATTGGAACATCCTGTTCCGTGCTTTATCAATGTGAATTTTAATCTACTAACTTTATATGCGAATAACTGTATGTAAATGTAATATTGTGTGTATGTTTATTGGATGAAAGCAGTAAAATTCTGAACCCACACATTTCACAATTTAAAACTGTACATTATTGGTTTTCACATACAAACGTTCTTCAACAATATTATTTTATTTGTTAACCTCTCCGCTAGTGAGTTTTTTTTACTAAACTGTGTCTGGGGAGTGAGTTTCTTTTACTATTAAAATTTGTAGTTTTTTTTATACAATATCATATATTGACCAAAAATAAACTATCGTTATGAATAAAAATGTAATTGTGATCATTTTACGCTATTAAACGCAATAAAATTGGGGCGGTTTTTGGTGACCACCAACCATCGGTTTTGCCAAACACACGAGTTTTTTTTTTAAGAATAACAGAAGTCTCTTACCGTCTCCGCCTAGAAACGGACGGAGTACACTCTTTATCATCTCCATATGAATCACTTTCATCTGAGGAGCTATCCGACAAAATAGGTAGTTCTTCAACATCTTTAAATGTGTTTTCACTAATGAAATAACTCGACAAAATGGCAATTTCACAAAAATTATTTAACGATAAATAAATTATGGAATTTGCAATAACGTTTATTTTATAATATTACAAAACTGAAATAAAAGAAAGAGAGATATTTTCTAAGCACGTGTGTAAAAAATACACTAGAAACTTTGCAGACACGCGACTCTGACCAAAAATTACGGAAAATTGATTTATAATGCACTAAATACGTAAATAAAATAATATAAATACTAAATATCAAAGAATACAGTGTATTAACAGTGAATTATATACTTAAAACACGTAAAACAAATATAAAAAATGCTTGCGCGAAGATGTCAATACAACTCACGGCAAATGGTCGTCACTCCATGAGATGACGTCACAGATATTGTGTTGTTCGAATTTTCAGTTCGGTAATGTAGGGAACCACTTTAAATATTTGTAAAAGTACGTGAAGAAGTCAATAGATGTCAAAAGTAATCATACATTTAATTTAAATCAGACAGCCCTTGTACTATAGGCACGGACGCGCCGGTGAGTCCATACTCCTTTGAGACTTTTTTCTACTGGACGCGCCCGTGCGTCCGTACTCACGGACAGGTTAAAGTGGTTATTAGTTTAGCTATGTATATTGCATAGAGACTTACATTCATTCGATCTCATCGAGCGAAAGTAATTGCGGTCAATAACACGATACTAATAATTAGCGGAACACAAAAGGTTAACGGTACATTATATATTGGATATACATATACTGACGATATTCTTAACAGAGTGGTATAAGAAAGAATAAATAAAAAAGAAACCAATGTTTTATTAAATGTACTTATCAGAAGATGGCCGCGAGCTTAACCAGTTGAAACCATGTGGAATTAAACAAAATATATATTTTAAAGTTTTTATATCATTTTTACATTAAATGTAAATTAATATATAGGTGGTCACCTAGAATCTTGAAGAAGAGGCATTGGAAAAAAACATTAGGCATAGAAAGACCACAAGAAAGGTGAACGGATGATATTATCCAACTTGCGGGTCATAGGTGGAAACAGACAGCCCAAGATAGAAAATATCACTAGAGTAAGTAATATGAATGAAAACGAAACGTCTTCTAGAAGTTTTATTATATTTTAGATGGAATGACATATTTCGCCCTCCTAAGACATTATCAAATATCCATGTCATTCCATCAAAAATATAATAAATCTCCTCTAGAAGACAGACGTTTTCATTCATATAAATTATTTAATATGGAATTTTAAATCATCGTTCAAAAAACTAAAATTAAAAAAATAGGAGAAGTATTCTCCTGGCGTTGTCTAGCAAATGTAGCCTTTCACATTGTATTAATAAAGATTTTCTGCTTAACGCTTACACTTATTCTCAATAGATGGCGCTAGTGTATATTGAATTTAAAAAAATGTGAAGTGTGGTGCAACATAGTAGCATATATACAACTTCCAAAAATTCATAAATCACAGACAGGTCATAAACCCTGTAAGCGCCTCGACCACCATATTCTGTTTAAAAAAAATGTACATTTTCGTCTCAATTGAGATACAATCAATCCTTAAATTAAAATTAGTTTAGAGGAGGCCTATCCAGTAGTGGAGAAAAAAATGCTGAAAAGAAATGCAGGTAGAATATATTTTCGGCAATAAAAACATAAATAAGGTTATTAAGATTGAAAGCTTGGGATAATTTTAATGCTTTAATCTGGTTATATTCCAATCCAAACGACGATAAACCCGCTCGAAGGAGGGGCCGGTTTTTCAAGCGCGGTCTGCCGTGGTGGAGCGAGCGTCAGTTTGTTGTAAAATTACGATGGAATTGCGTGCGCTCTCCAGTGAGTAAATGTTACGAATAAATCAAGTTAATTGCATTCCTGGCCCGATGCACTACTGGGCGGGGCGGAAACTATTCCGGGCCGCTTGCGCGAATTTAAAAACAGCGCCCCAGCGCCGCCGAAGGCAATAAACCCTAATTCCGTGTTCAGGAGACAAACAATGCGCTTCTTTGGACACTTTTTTTTTTACTAAATGGCGGGAAATTTGCATAGTTTTGCACAAGAAAGAGATATCATTGAAATAATACAGAAATGTACTCACAGTAGAGCAGCACACATCAAACCGTTTATATACCATATTCGTATTTAAAAATTATGTACAATGTAACGTGTATCATAAGTTTGACAAAAAAATGCATCCTCGTGACATGATTTTCGAACATATCAAAGTTTCCATGAACTTCTATTTTTATCATTTTACAACAAATAAATAATACGTTAAACGGATTTTCATGTGAGCTTTTATAATAATGGATGATACGAGTATATTTGGAATAATCATAAATACACGATTTCAGAGAAGTAACCTCTGAAATCGTGTATTTACGATTATTTAAAATATGTAATTTAAATAAGTTAATTTATATTTAACTGATAAATATAGTTTTTCAGCATCCTAGGTTTTTTAAAGTATTTCTTATATATTTTAGAGAATTTTTTTTTCAGGAATGCTAACCCCGGATAGAATGTTTTAGTGATAAAAGTTATTAAGCTTCAATAATAGTTGAATAATAATTAAATAAAACCATGTATTTTTGAACTACTTCCACTTTTGTCTTTATTTTAACAGCGACCGGTTTCGCCAGGCTCGCTGGCATCGACAGCTGGTGATGCCAGTGAACCTGGCGAAACCGGTCGCTGTCGAATGTGTTAAAATGAACTTTAATCAAGAGATTTCAGTAAAATCATTTGATTATCAATAACATTTTATTAAGCAAAAGGTGTTTATTAACTAATTTCAATTATAATAAAAAAACATATTTTCTAAAAATTCTATTGAATAAAATATAATACTTATTTTTCATTTTTGAACTTTTTTTATGTCACGTGTTTTGTAGATGTTTCCATTATTCTCTTGGTGATAAAGGTGTAATATCTTCGATTTATTTCGAAAAATAAACGCAAAATTGGAAAAATATAATCTACTAATTTAATTTTTAAAAAAGCGTTATGAAATTCCTAAGTTTTTTAACATTATGTTCCACTGAACTATGTAAATAATGATTTCTTAATGGTATTCTTTACCTTGCAAATGGATGAATATGAAATTTTAAAATTGAAATAAAAATACTAAATTTACATGATAAATTAACAACTGTAACCAACTTCTTCACAGGTGGTTGTCAAAATCGAATTGATTTTTACAAACACGTTTAAACTGATGATATTGTTGATTGTAATGACTTAATTTATAGTTATTTTATTATTATAATAACTATTAAACAATAAGTATTAAATTATTATAAAGTAAAGTGAAGTTAGATTACGTGATATTATATGAGTAACATGTTCTGCTTTGCTATGACAATTTATAACATAGTGCTCTAGTAAGGCGAAATGTGTCATTCCCGAAAAAAATATCAAGAAATTAATTACATTTTTTAAATTTATTATTAATGAATACTTTAAATTCTCATAACTCAAAGTAAAATTCTTATGTGAACAGTACTACATCGAACGAAAAATATATATTTAGTATGATAAGACTTCAAACCCACAACCTACACCATACGGTGGCGCTACTTTTCAAATCAAATCAAATCAGTTTATTTTCTTAATACACATAACAAACAAAATTAATGTTTAAGGCATCCATTAAGAACAGGTAAAATAATATATATGTATATACACGACTAATACCAGGAACGCATAATAGCTGGTTCGACATTAGGAAGTCAAGAGTATTTGTCCACTGAACATACTTTCACTAATATGAAAGACGTCGATTTCCGAGGAGACCGCGTTCATCGCACTAATTGCTCTTCCAACCGGAATCACCAGAGCCAGGTTGGTTCTGGAGGCCGTTGGGTAAACAATCTGTGCTGTCGCTATCGGAGATATTTATCAGGGACAAAAATACCAAACATCCTCTAGTACAGCCGAGTTCTGAGATGGATTATGGAGATGCCCATAACCAACAGACAAGATAAAATGTGATACATAAAACAAAGTTAATTAATTTAACAGTTTAAAATATTAAGGTATCGTAGTGTTTCGGCCAAAACAATGGACTATTTTTATGTTATCAAGTTTTTCCTATTTTGTTTTCACCCAACATATTTATATGCTGTACTCTGAAAAACTGGTGAAAAACTTACCCCACAAAACGAACTTAACTTATAATAATTAGTTTGTTTTTGAAGATACCAATAAAATTGTGTGAAATTTATGATTATTTAAAAATTATCTGAAGATCTCTATTTATCTATGTATTTTTATCATTTATCATAATGCCTGTGTACGTTCATTTATTATTTTAAAATACAATCATAATTAAAAATCTGCCGTAATTAATTAAATATTTAATTATCCAGAGCTATAGGAGGGCATTACACATATTTTAATTATAAATGCATTTTACTCAAAGAAATATGAATATTTAAGTGCTTCGAGGCGTTCGTTTTAAGTTATACGATTTCTTTTATAGGGCAGTCATAAATTTTATAGCCTTTGGGTGGAAACTAGTATTTTTGTTAAGGCTGTGATATGTATCTCTCTATTAGGCACCGCTCCAGTCCGGCCCATTAACGTTTAATTCTCCCCGTAATACGGCTTCACCTGAAGAGCTTACGTGCTTTATGACCCAACTTTTCTAACTGCGATTATTTCAATATTTTAATACTACGTTCCAAATTTTATATATATATCAATTACAATTTATATTTATTAAATATTTATGTCAAATCGTATATACCAAAATACGCACTTACCTGTCATTTTTGAAAACTTTCTTATTAACCGCCCTACCTTTGGTTTTTTTTTCCGAGAAACGTGCAAAAAACAAGCAGGTTTTTTATTAATGAAATTTAATTATATAAGTTCCTTACATAAGAAATTGGCGTTTTGCCGTACCGTTACTGGCAACTTTGATCTCAAATATCTTCTCTTTGGTTAGAAATTCCCAATTCAAATTTATACAGCTATTTACTCACGTACTTGTGTTTTGAAAATTATAATTCATTTGTTTTTTCCTCAATTGTTTTTTTTCTTTGCGTCACTCAGTTTACAAAATGGAAAACTTGAAATATCGCGTTATTTACGAGTACGAGTTCCACCGTGGCACCAGTGGTGCAGAAACGGCTCGAAGGATTAATGATGTATGGCGACGGTGCCGCAAAAGAAAACACAGTGCGTTTTTGGTTCCAACGTTTTCGTTCTGGAAATTTCGACCTGCAGAACAAGCCCCGTGGACGGCCGGAGACCAAAGTTGATAATGAAGAATTGAAGGCTATTGTGGAAGAGGATCCATCGCAAACCACGTCCGAGTTAGCTGCAGGCTGCGGTGTTAGTGATAAAACTGTTTTTATCCACTTGAAGCAAATAGGGAAGGTGAAAAAGCTTGAAAGGTGGGTATCTCACGAATTGAGTGAAGCAAATCAACAAACGCACGTTGACTGCTGCGTTGGATTACTCAACTGGCACAATAATGAAAGGATTTTGAATCGAATCATTACCTGTGATGAAAAGTGGATCCTGTATGATAATCGGAAGCGCTCATCGCAATGACTGAACCCTGCCGAACCAGCCAAACCATGCCCCAAGCGAAAATTGACTCCAAAAAAGTTACTTGTTAGCGTTTGGTGGACTAGTGCTGGTGTCGTTCACTACAGCTTTCTTAAATCTGGCAAGACGATTACGGCAGATGTCTATTGTCAGCAACTGCAAACCATGATGGAAAAGCTAGCTGCTAAACAACCGAGGCTGGTTAATCTCTCTAGGCCACTGCTGCTTCATGATAACGCTAGACCACACACTGCACAACAGACGGCTACCAAATTAGAAGAGCTTCAATTGGAATGTCTAAGACATCCACCGTACTCTCCGGACCTTGCCCCAACAGATTACTATTTTTTTCGAAATTTGGATAACTTTTTGCAAGGGAAAAAATTCAACTCCGATGGGGCAGTCCAAACCGACTTCAAAGATTTTATTGATTCCCGTCCGAATAGTTTTTTAGTAAAGGGATCGATGAACTACCTATGAGATGGCAAAAGTGCATAGATAGCAATGGTACATAATGTGATTAAATAAATATGTTATATTTAAAAAAAATCAACTTTATGTTCCTCCCATACAAAACGCCAATTTCATATGTAAGGACCTAATATACTAATTTTATTTTTTTAAATTACGAAACGTCAAATACTCTGTCGCACACTTCGCCTGCCCCTTGTAAAACTATCATATTTATGAAGACTTGTGCTCAAGTTTTAATGGCACATGCGCGTATCCCTAAAACTTTGTACATTTTAGGTAAATTACTTTTTCTCAAGCCCGTACGTGATACGGGATATCGTAGAATGGTACAGTCAAAGTGAACGTATCACGTACGTTCAAATAGGTAGGGTGATACGCCGTCTTAAGGCAAATAGTAGGCGGAAATCATGGACCGCCACACTATTATAATATTTTCTGATATACTTCTATCTCCTCCTCAACATTTGTACATCGTGTCACGTTTTCCACAGTATTCCTTTATTTCTAGTTCCGTTTACGTCGTTTACAAATACATTATTTTACCATTATTTTCATGTATTTAACATGATCGTTTTATTATTTTGTTCATAACACATTCATTCGCACTACATTCATTTCTCAAATATATTCATTTGACATTATATCGTACAGAGATTTCCAACATATTCGTCTAAGAGTTTACGTTTCTACCTCATTTATTCTAATTTCATTTTTATTTTTCTAGATCCATGATTCACTTCCTTGCATATTGGTAAAAAAAAACATCATTGCACACTGCTATCTTAGCTTTTATGGATAAGCTTTGGTTTGCGATGACAACTTTAAGGGCACCATTCACTATAATACAAATTTTAAATTACTCACATTTTTGCATGCACAAAAATGCACTTTTGTTTAAGTATTTATGGTGATCATGAAAATTATTCAGATTAAAGTATTTTTGTGATTTATTTTATCGATGAAGACCTCCTATAAGATGGAAGGACAGTTGGGAATCCACCTCACAGGAGGACCTCTGGAGAACATAACACATTGGTCTACAGAAAAGAAGAGGAAGAAAAAGTATTGAAATAATTACTACAATTTCTAAGGATTCGATTGTCTCCATAGTACAGTTATATAATATAAAAGGTTATTTATTATATGATACAATAATTACTATTATGAAACTACGAAGCTTGATAAAACCGGAGTTGAACGCATTGTTTTGAATAATTTAAAACCAGTTGGGGGGTTGTTTTAATGACTTCCTGACCGAAGTATTATACATATGTGCACTTAGAGCTAGTGATATTGTGAATAAACTATCATTGCATAAAATTAAACAAAAACTTTAAATTTTGTTTTTAAACTTCTATATTGAAAACATGTTTTTTAGAACATTTCAGTTTTTTTTTTAAATTTTTGGATCGATGGCAATAATTATAAAAATACTTTAATTTTAGTGGCTTCGAAATGGACATGTTTTTAATGTACAGGGTCATCGAAAAATAATGCCAACATTTAAATTTACTGTTATAAGAAAACTATTAGAGGTAATTCAATGGTTTTGATCTTAAAATGTACGAAAAAAATAAAAGAAATTTGTCTTTTAGTGATGTGCATCTGAATTTTATATGTATGAAGTCTTAGCGGTTTGAGCAGTAAATTTTCAATTGTTGTTTTTGGAATTTGCAGCTCAGCACTTCGTCGAGTAGTAGATTTTTTGGGGCTCCTGAGACAAGATAGGCGGATACGTTCGATATTCTCTTCTGATTTGGTGGTCGGCCTGACCTAGATTTTTTTTCCAGTCCCTGTTTCCTTAAACTGGTTAAACCATCGAATGATAGCTTTATAATCAGGTAAAGTTTGTCCTGGATAAGTTCTCTGAAACAATCGCCGTACACTGACTGGTGACTTTGACTCCGCGTACCAAAAACGCACTGTGCTTTTTGTTGAATGGTCAACTGAACGGCGGCAGTCGTAGGCTCGCTCGCGGCCGACCTTGGCTACTGCGCATCTAGTGTGCGCATAGCAAGGTCACGCTACCTCTAAAACAAAATTTACGTTTACCATCTAGCGTTGATGACAGAATTACACGTTTAACAAAAAGTGTTTCGGTGCTATAATTTTTTTTAAATATTGGCATTATTTTTCGATGACCCTGTACTTTTTTAATACACTACTCTTCTATCGATGTTCGTTAATAAATAATTATCTTATCTTGAAAATTAAGGCGTTAACACTGTGGAATTCCACTGTAATTACACCGGATTTTATCAAGAGAAGTGGTGGAATATAAAACAGTGTTTTCTTTTGAAAAGATCCTGTGTAATTATTTAATGTGTTTGAAAATGTGGAATTCTTTTAAAAGTGCCGTGTCAGGTCTCCCCGACGTTGGCCATCACTGTGTCGAATACTTTCTTGCCACGGTTTTCTCCAACTTCCATTCCTTCACTAGGGATTTTCTGTATAAGTTACATTCCTTTAGCTGGTATCTTGGTTTTGTGGCTTCAAAAATACGCCATATTATGCCCTCCCACTGTCTGATATGACCCTGATGGGAAGGTCAGTGATCACATTGCCCGGATTTGCGGGATCACGAGGACCACTCTAGGATGCCAGAGAGTCGGACATACTGGGAGTCTCGCTATTATCATGCAATAGGAGGTTTGCTTTTAGGGAGTCTTTAAAGAGTTTTGTCTGACCACCGTGTGAACGTTTCCCTTGGGTCAGCTGAGAGTAAACAATTTTCCTTGGGTGTCTCGTCTCAGGTATTCTGATTACTTAACTTACTTCCTATGGCCATACAACTCTTGAAGATTTTTAGCCTCCTTGATGATTTTTCGCCAAGCTCCTCGATCTTTCGCTTTTTGCTCCCAGCAGTCCGATTCGCCCAACCTAGCCAGATCAGCCAGAATATTGTCCATTAGGCGCTGTCTAGGCCTACCTAGAGGTCTTACTCCAGTCGGTCTAGACATATACAGGGTCTTGATTGCTTTGGTCTTCGGCTTGGCATAGGTACGTGCCCAATCCATGCTAAATAAATATATCTAGACGTAGGTGTATTTATTTTTTCACGTCATTCTGATGACGTGAATAAATAAGATTTCACGGCATTTTGTAGGTATACGAGTATATCTTCCAGCAGTTTATATCTCAAGTTATTCGAGTCCACTTGAGTCCACATCCATTCCACTTCAAGTCCATTAAAGTAAGTTTTTTATATTCTGAAAAAATAATTTTAAGGCGAAATATGCCATTCCCATAAACTATATGTAATAATAAAACTACTAGTAAAAAACCATGAACTCAGTAAGCATAAAATCCATTTTTATGAAAATATCAGAATTTATGAACCGTTGTTATTTTTCCTGAAAATGATGAGGATTAAAGATGTTTACTGTAATAGAATTTTAAATACATATATTTAAATGTCATTCCTCAACTATTCAGACGAAGAAGAAGAAGAAGATATGTATGTATGCACGATGTATGATTGTAGAGGAAACGAGAAAAGTATGTCAGGACAGAACAGTGTGGCGGTTTTATTCTTTCTGATAACCCTTCCGGGTAGACGGCGCTATGGTTAGTTAGGTAGGTAGTCAGTAAAAATATTTATAGAAATATAACCAAAAAAAATGATAGTGTGTACAAAAAATAAATACGAGTTGTTAATAAGTTAAGTCTTGCTCGTAAACTAAAGCCAAAAGTATTAATCAAGTTAAACATGGAAAAAACTTTATGAAATGCAAGAACGGGCTCTTTGAAAAATTCACAATTTCTCGAGGAATTTTCACGGAACTATTTCCCCACTTATTCATTGGCTAAACTTTCGATTTAATTCAAGCGCATTTCTTTGGAGTTTCAAAGAAACGGAAACTTCGTAGAACAAACATGACGCTAACGTATTTCGCTTTGCAGTGCTCTCCAATGTATTAAAATATGAATATTAATAAAAAAATAATTACTTTAAAACTATAAACATATATACGTAGTGTATCGATCCATTTATTAAGGATTTTTTGTTCATATTGTTTTTATATTGTATTCGATTCTTTATTTAAGTGTAGAACATTGATTTTATAGAGAACTGACTACATTCAACAAGATAATACAATATATTTACCTACATATAGGTATTTAGGAATGAAAGAGGCCTATACCCAGCAGTGGATGGAAGAAGGCAGAAGAAGAAGAAGAAGATATGTATTTATTGTTTCTTCAAAAATGATGGTAAACTCTATATTAAATATTTAGTATGAATGAAAACGTCTGTTTTCGGATAATTTTAAGGCGAAATATGCCATTTCCATAAACTATATGTAATAATAAAACTACTATTAAACAAACGTTTTAATTTGAATATTTTTTTGGAAACATTGTATTATCACAACACTTTTTTGCGTTTTTCACAAACATGTTTCATGACACAAACTTCCTATCTTCAGTGTATGAATTTTAACAGTTAAAAATGTATCAATTTTAACAAATGTTTAACTGTTAAAATTCTTACAATGAAGAAGGGAAGTTTGTGTCCCGAAATATGTTTGTGAAAAGCGCAAAAAAGTGTTATGATAATTCAATGTTACCAAAAAGTTTTTCAAATGTGAATCCACAACGCACAGTGATGGCGAATATAAATAGAAGAAAAGTTTTTAATTCATTTTTAAGGGTCGAAAGGCCACCGATTAGATGGACCGATGATATTGTTAAAAGGGTTGGAAAATCTTGGATACAAAGGGGGCAGGATAGAGACGAGTGGAAGAAATTGGAAGAGTCCTATATCCAACTGTGGAGGGAAGAAGGCTTACAAAGAAGAAGAAGAAGAAGAATAAGTTTATAAGTTCAATGAAAATATGAAAGGCGTAAAAACTATCCATTCAGTTTCAAAGATTTTAACCATGAATTCAGTAAGCATTAAATCAAATTTTATGATAGTATCAGAATTTATGAACCGTTCTTATTTTTCCTGAAAATGATGAGGATTTAAGATGTTTACTACAACAGAGTTTTAAATACATATATTTAAATATCATTCCTCAACTATTAAACTATATTTGTTCAAAAGTAAGTAGAGAATGTACTTCTCAATGTATATTTGAATTAAATTCCAACTCAAGACTTACAAGAAACTGAGTGCAAGAATCCCTGAAAGCATATTACTTCAGCCACATCCGCGTAGCTGCAACTTGTATGAACTTTCTTGGAATGTTTAACAACGGAAAATTGTGAAATAACTACCAACTCATAAATTTTGTGTTTCCTATTATAAGAATGTAATTAAATTTATTGCAGTATATAATAATGATGTTAAAATGAATGCATTTCATGGGATACGAAAGTAAACTCAGCAAACTGTTTAATTCTTCTTATTCTTCTTCTCTCTGGCTCTACAGTCTGGTCGCCTTCAAACTACAATATTTGAACTGGCAAAATAAGGATAAAATATAATGAATGCAGTATAAATGAGATATCTTTGATGAATGAGTGAGATATCTCGAGATATCTTTGTGAATATGAGTGTCAAATGCAAACATAAGAAGTGAGTGTAGTGCAAAACGACGAAATGATATGCACTCAATGAAATGGTGATTAAGTTAGTTTGGACACAAATAACTTTGGAAAATAACTAAAAAAGAATGAACGATAAAGAAAGTATATGTAAATGACATAAACGGGACAGTAAATATAGGAAGACCGAGGAAGACGTGGCACGATCAAATCAATCAAATATTTCTTCTACATTCGCCATCACTTTGTGTTGTGGATTCACATTTGAATAACTTTTTGAAAACATTATATTTTCACAACACTTTTTTGCACCTTTCACAAACATGTTTCGGGACACTAACTTCCGTTCTTCATTAATAATTAAGATTTTAGATTTTGACTCTTTAAGAGTTTAATAAATCGGTTTATTTTTTAATATCTTTTTGAAATAGGGTGTTATGTAATAGTAATTGTTCTTTATTTAGTATTGTGGGGCAATGGAAACGTAAATATAAATCGATTTTTTAAAGCAGGGAATTTTAAAATGTATTTTAAAAAAATTGGTTTTTTATATATAAATATTTCAAAAACAGAAATATAAACAAATGAAAATAAGAAAACTGATTTCTGCATCGTGCATTTTTTAAATTATTAATTTATAGTAGCGAGTTATACTCGTATATATTATAATACAAGCTCTGTATTTCTATTCAATGGGTGTAACTTTCAATAATAAACGACGTTTTTGTTCTCCCTAATTAAAATTCCAGCTGGACCTCTGGCAGAATGCGTTATTCATGGCGAATCGAAACCCGTGACCCAAGGGCAGGGGTCAGGAGAGCAGGAAGGATGTCCGGGGGATGACGCGAGGGCGGAATGCCAAAGGATACTAACCGGAAACAGACGAGGCGATGAGATACAATCAAGACACTACGGAAGCGCTCAAAAACTTTCAAAATTTGTTTACGACGGTTCAATGATGCTGAATTGGTAGTTTTAGATCCATATATAAGGATATAAGGATCCATAGATCCATATATAAATAATACATAATAATGTATTATTTTTTTTATTTTAATGTACTATCTACTATTTTTCAACAGTAGAATGAGAAAAAATATACTCTTAATTAGTTTTTAAAAATTATGTGTTTGAAATTAGTTTCTTTAAAAATACAAATAATTCGCAATTAAGACAATTAAACGTCGGTTTTCTAAAAGTTTTATTATAGTTTATGAGAATGATATATTAGGTTACAACTTTGATCTCAAATATCTTCTCTTTGGTTAGGAATTCCAAATTCAAATTTATACAGCTATTTACTCAAGTATTTGTGTTTCGAAAATTATAATTCATTTGTTTTTTCCTCAATTGTTTTTTTTCTTTGCATCACTCAGTTTACAAAATGGAAAACTTGAAATATCACGTTATTTACGAGTACGAATTCCACCGTGGCACCAGTGCTGCAGAAACGGCTCGAAGGATTAATGATGTGTATGACGACGGTGCCGCAAAAGAAAACACAGTGCGTTTTTGGTTCCAACGTTTTCGTTCTGGAAATTTCGACCTGCAGAACAAGCCCCGTGGACGGCCGGAGACCAAAGTTGATAATAAAGAATTGAAGGCTATTGTGGAAGCGGATCCATCGCAAACCACGTCCGAGTTAGCTGCAGGCTGCGGTGTTAGTGATAAAACTGTTTTAATCCACTTGAAGCAAATTGGGAAGGTGAAAAAGCTTGAAAGGTGGGTACCTCACGAATTGAGTGAAGCAAATCAACAAACGCGCGTTGACTGCTGCGTTGCATCACTCAACTGGCACAATAATGAAGGGATTTTGAATCGAATCATTACCTGTGATAAAAAGTGGATCCTGTATGATAATCGGAAACGCTCATCGCAATGGCTGAACCCTGCCGAACCAGCCAAACCATGCCCCAAGCGAAAATTGACTCCAAAAAAGTTACTTGTTAGCGTTTGGTGGACTAGTGCTGGTGTCGTTCACTATAGCTTTCTTAAATCTGGCCAGACGATTACGGCAGATGTCAATTGTCAGCAACTGCAAACCATGATGGAAAAGCTAGCTGCTAAACAACCGAGGCTGGTTAATCGCTCTAGGCCACTGCTGCTTCATGATAACGCTAGACCACACACTGCACAACAGACGGTTACCAAATTAGAAGAGCTTCAATTGGAATGTCTAAGACATCCACCGTACTCTCCGGACCTTGCCCCAACAGATTACTATTTTTTTCGAAATTTGGATAACTTCTTGCAAGGGAAAAAATTCAACTCCGATGGGGCAGTCCAAACCGACTTCAAAGATTTTATTGATTCCCTATTAAAGGGATCGATGAACTACCTATGAGATGGCAAAAGTGCATAGATAGCAATGGTACATACTTTGATTAAATAAATATATTATATTTAAAAAAAATTCAACTTTATGATCCTCCCATACAAAACGCCAATTTCATATGTAAGGACCTAATATTTCGCCTTTCTAGGGCATTAATGTATTTGACAGGCAAAACATGTCATTCCCAAAAACTACAATTAAACATCCAGAAATCATACGTTTTCAATCCTTTTAATTATTTAATATAGAGTTTTACATCATTGTTTAAGAAACATTAAATAAACATCTCATTAACTGTTAAATTCTTAAATACTGTTTATGGTATCACAATTTACTCGTAGATTTTTTTATTTTTGGCAACAGCTCTTTCGCCCACCTATGTTGAAATTATCTTGTGTTACTTTATTCTTCTCAACTGTTATAATAAAGCTTGTTTTACCATAAACGGCGTTTTATAATTTAACAGTTGATGATGTTGAAGTATCATAGTGTTTTGGGCAAAACAATGGACTATTTAATAAATAATTCACTCTTAAATGAACTGGTTATAGTTGGCATAAAATATTTTTTGTGTAAAGTTTCAAGTTGTATAATACATACGTTAGCAAACTTCATATACAAAAATTCATAATAAAATCTGTGTAACAATCATATTATATTATATGAATGTTCGGTATCCGCATATTATATAAATGTATTCGGTATATTATATAAATGTTCGGTAGCCGCAATATTGTTAATCGCGTTTAAATATACGTAAAATCAAATTCATTTCCTTTTCCTAAAAGCCTTATTAAACCATAATATGTAATATTAAACCACAGAACAAAAGATTTTTAAAGTATCTTAAAAATCTTCACTAACCTACTGTTAGGTTTCCGCTTCCATGTCCAAAAGCTCTCCCTCACTCGGACCGGTAAAAGCTCTCGGAAGGTGTTCTGGCTTAGAAGCCCCATGAACTCTGTCTTCGGGTTGGAGGAAACGGTCTTCCGGTCACTTAGGATCCGGGGATGAAACGGAAATATATGCTCGTGTGAACATGTATTGTAAGAGTTAATTTATCTGCGATTCTGCACGATAGATTTAATAATTTATCGTATGTATATAGGAAGTAAGCACATGAACTTAGAACACGTTAAGGATAAGAGTTTATATAATAGATATATTGAGGAAGCAAGAGAAGTATGTCAAGAGAGAACAGTTTAGCGGAGTGTTCGGAGAGACGGCGTGATGGTTAGTTAATGTTTATTAGAATTAAAAGGACTTAAAGATATTTCGTCGCTTTATGCACCAAACAAATAATGAAAATGGATGATCAAATTGAATTATTTTAGTTTTGATAGACGATAGCATTCCCTGTTACCTGAAACGAACGGTCATGTGACAAAAATAATGCTTTTTAACATATAGCATTTCGTAAACAATTGTTATTTCTAGAATATTGTTCTTGGAAAAATGTATTATTAATATATTATAATAAAGAATTTTCAATGAGAATGATGTAATATTTTAATATTTGTTTTAAAGTAAAAAAAATTCAGCTTATAAAAAACTCTAGGTTTTTTGTTTAAGAAATTGTAAAGTTATTTTTTTGTAAATTTTACCACTTATATGAGTAAATTAAACTTTTTTCATCTAGAGTAGCAAATAATTAAGGTGTAACTGTATGTTCAATAAGAATTTTAAAATATTTTTGAAAATTAATAAATACTTAAATATCTAAATTATTACGTAAATTGTCGAATATATTGGCAGATAGCATTTTTGTCAAAAATATGAAAAAATAATTCGTTTAAACCAAATTGCCAAAAAAAATCAGTTAATATGATATAACGCAATATTTGCTCCGATAATTAGCAATAGAGGGAAGAGAAAAAATCCTTCAAAATAAGGCTATGGCTTGGTGCACCTTCATGGACCAGGATCACACAACTGCACCTAGAATCGGGAATCCCGATGATAGATGAATTCATTCTGAAACTTGATGAACGTTTTTACAAAGGACTCCCTTCGCATCCTAATCCCACAATAAAAGACCTCTCAAGTTACGACCCAAACACCTCCAGCCGCCACAAGCGCCCAAAATCGATCCTCCTTCAGAGGAACACTCCGGGCCACACAAATCATGCCCCCACATATACCAACAACCCACCAAATCACCTTCCAATAATGTTCCCATCAAACGTAAGAGGAATAGCCACATGAGCTGAATGTCTGTAAGCCAGAAGATCCAAGGGAAGAGAAAATGAATAATTTATCGAAATTATTTCTTTTTTAATTATGTATTTGAAATTATTTTCTATAAAAAAATATATAAACAATTCACTTCTTATTTTTTCATAAAAATATATTTTCTATAACTGGTATCTCTTTCTAAAATGAAACCTATAAAAAAAGATTTTTTTTTATATCATACATATTTAAACATATATTTTATTATTAATTTGAATTTATTTTATATAATAATTAAATTAAATAATTTTTTTTTTTAAACTATTTCCACTTTTGTATTTATTTTGACAGCGACCAGTTTCGTGAAGCTAGCTGGCATCGACTAACTGGTTTGAAAAATGAACTTCCATTGAGAGATTTCAATATAATCAATAAATTGTGTTATTTTATACATAAACATTTTTTTATTTAAGTAGCTTCGTCAGCTCGATCACCAGACTATAAATTATGTAAGTCAATTCGTAGAAGATTTAAGTTTATTTTTTATACTTTTGTATGAAGCACTTAATTTGTAGTGTATTTTTACTAAAAATAATTTATAAACACTTTTATATTTTGTTTTTTACCATTTTATTTGTTTAAACGAACCAGTCGGTTACGCTCCCACCGGAGCTTCGTAAGGGTACGGCCACACCGGAGTTCCTGGGTAGGAGTCAAGACACAGTTCGCTTGTGATCAAGCACTGTGGCGCGGAGCGTATAGTGTGGCCGGTTTCATAGTGCGCCATACGTTGGTGCGCCATACGTTGGTGCGCCAGGTGTTCATTTTGACTCCTACTCTGGCACTCCGGTGTGGCCATACCCTAAAGATTATAGAAACTTTCTAATTATTGATAGTCAAAAATTGTTTCTAGTGGATATTTTGGCAGATGTCAAAAGATGAACTTCCATCGGCGAAAGCGAAACCGGTTGGTTCGTTTAAACAAATAAAGTGGTTTAAAAACATCAAATAAAAGTGTTTTAATTTTTTATTGTTGTTATTTTTCGAAGAAGAATGAAACCGGTAATTTGCAAAAGAGACCTACCCATCGAATTGTGAATGAGAATAATCCAATGTTACGTACTACCCGTCTTGTTCTATGGTATGGAAACATGGACCTTGACAAAAGCTATTACTAAAAATTTCATGCCTTTGAAATGAGGATATATATAAATATAAACTGTTAGACCATAAATGCAATCTCTTGACCAAGATGTATAGATAAAATGCAGAATTGAGGCAGCAAGAGCTATGCTTAATGAAATGAAATCACTCTTCTGCAATGATAACATAAACTTGAAACTCCGCCAGAGAATGATCAAATGCTATTTGTGCTCTCTTTTATTGTATGGATGTGAAACGTGGACCTTAAAAGTCAAGCCAATGAACAGACTGGAAGCATTTGAAATGTGGCTACATCGCCGAATGCTCAGTATTCCCTAGACAGACATGGTTACCAATTCCGAAGTCCTGAGGCGAGCTAGAGTTGACAGGGAACTGTTATCAACTATCAAGGTTCGGAAAATTTCACATCTGGGTCATATACTGCGTGGGGAAAAGTACCACCATCTCCAACTGATATTGAAGGGGAAAGTTGAGGGACGCCGAGGGCCCGGTAGGAGACAAATGTCCTGGCTGCGAAACGTGAGGGAGTGGACTAGCATCCGAAGTATGGAGGAGATGCTCCGAGCGGCGCAGGACAGGGACAGGTTCGCCGAGGTGATCGCCAACGTTGGGGGGACCCGACAAGGTACTTGAAGAAGAAGAAGAAGACCGTAAAGTGCAGGAAACTGGAATATTTCAGGTACTTTATGAGAAACGATAAATACAAAGTGCTACAACTGATTGTCCAAGGTAAAATTAACGGAAAACAAATTGTCGGAAGAAGAAGAAAATCCTGGCTAAAAAACCTTCGAGAATAGAAGGCTAGACATTTTCCTGATGCTGTCCGACCTTTGATATGATAGGCACAAGAATAAGATTTTTTTATACGAAACATTTGAGGGTCGCTCCAATTAATATGTAGCAACATCATACGTGTGACATTTAAATTGTGGTTAAATTATTTTTACAACACGTTGGGTACTTGTGTATTCAATGCCCGCGTTTTATTATCCGTGAACATTGGTCATTGTACTAAAACACAAAAAGGTCATGTTCGCTTACCGCGAGCGGGGCGAACCCTGCTTTATACGTCCGCATTAAGCCTGGGTGTTAGTTCTGCTGCAGTGTCGGCTATTTGTCAAACTAGTTTTTTCCTACGTGAGATACGTGCTTTAGGAACTATACGGCGTATGCCCGCCGCCCAGCCGAGAGCAATTTGAATTTCATTTTTATTTTCGTCCGCGACTATATTGTTCGGTGGATATTGAAATTTCAATAGGAAAATTTATTTAACACGAAAACGTATACTAGAAACAATTTTTAGTCAAATTTCGATTAAAATTTGAAGTATTCTATTAAAAACGGATGGTAGTTAGAACATAGTACATTTAGCTCCTGACATAGTGAAATTATAAGTTTCTATGACAGAACTTGTTCTCATCTTTACAATAATAAATTAATGATTATTTTCTTCTACATTCGCCATCATTTTGTTTTGTGGATTCACACTTGAATAACTTTTTGAAAACATTTTATTTTCACAACACTTTTTTGCACCTTTCACAAAGATGTGTCGGGACACTTCCCTTCTTCAGTGTATAAATCTTAATGATGATTTATTCCCATATTTAAGATTAATTATGGGGTATGCCACATTGACGATATATATATAAATTAAACCTCTCTTTATCTTCTTTCAATTAAATAATTTATTTTAGTTATTTTTTATGCATATATATTGTAATTAATAAATCATACATTTGAAAAGCTTTTATCATTTAATTTATTTATTTAAACATATCAAAAGTATCACAGAACTTCATTTCAATACATAAAGATACCAATTTTTTTTTTTTTTTAAGTTTGAAATACTCAATCACAAATACATAATACATAATAAAATAATAAACATAACGAGAAAAAAACACG
Organism: Lepidostoma basale; assembly: GCA_022606425.2. NCBI lineage: Eukaryota > Metazoa > Arthropoda > Insecta > Trichoptera > Lepidostomatidae > Lepidostoma > Lepidostoma basale. The sequence goes on along the minus strand of JAHDVF020000694.1, from coordinate 928,482 downwards.
CGATACATGACAAATGAACGAATTGAACTCACAATTACAACAATAACAGCACCTCGCTCAGGTGGTTCATACTAACACAAATTATAATTTTATCTTTTATAATTCTGACTTGATTTATCATGTTTACATATTTTAAGTTTTAATTGAGGCTAATACTCGTAAACATCATTTTTCGAAACGGAACCCAGCCTGCATCGCTCAGGGCGCACTAAAATGGTCCGCTATGGGGGGAAAGAGGAAGCGAGGCAGACCTAGAGCCACCTGGAGAAGAGCCCTGCAGGACGAGGTTAAGGAAACAAGCCTCACTTGGGATGATGTTAGGCATCAGGCATGCGATAGAGTCGGGTGGAGAAGGTTCCTTGAGGCCCTATGCACTACGGAGGTGTGACAGGACAAAAAGAAGAAGAAGAAGAATAAACAGCATTTTTACTGTATAATATAAATTAAAGTCTTACATTAAAATTGAAAACAGAATAGTTGGCTATAGAAGACTAAGGTTTTCCTGTACATGCTCCAGATTCTAGTTTCTTAACATTAAGGTATAACATTAAAAAAATAGATAAAAACTTCCATATTTATTATAAACACTACAAAGTTATTTTATTCCAAGTGGATATTTATCATAATAACAAAATAATCAATGAAAAACGACCTAGACAAATCTTATGGACCAAAGATTAGAATAAACTGGAAAGATCTTGAGAATGAAAAGGAATGGCCAGTAGAAGACTATTGTGAATGGGACCAAATCCCTCACCAGAGTGTAGCGTCGAGAAAAAGAAGAAGAAATAATCTATGCACGCATAACTGCTTATGAAACCTATTGAAACTCGATTAATCATTTCATTAATAATGAATATGTAATGCTTGGAATAACCTTGAGGGACAGATTTAGAAACGAATTTATTCGACAACAAACCAAGGTGACTGAGGTGGCTCTGCGGATAGGCGGGCTGAAGTGGCGGTGGGCTGGTTATATCTGTCGGAGAACCGACAGCCGATGGGAAAGACGGGTTCTGGAGTGGAGACCGCGTACAGGATTCCGTAGAGTTAGACGTCATCCTGCCCGCTGGATCGATGATCTGAAGAGGATTGCTGGACATGGATGGATGGGAGCGGCAATGGATAGGGGGCGGTGGCGTGCTTTGGGAGAGGCCTACGTTCAGCAGTGGATGGCAGACAGCTGATGATGATGAATACTTGTTTTCAAGAAAGATAAATTAATTTTGCGACAAACAGTTGATTAATTGGGTTAAATATGGCCTAATTAATAATTACGTAAACTTTAGTTGTTCGGTTACTTTGCAACAAACTTATATACATCATTTATATCATACTATTTTTCGATATACTGCATAATTAGTATGGAGCACATGGAAAGCAAGTACGCCGTAATTGCCCCGTATAGTTTAATTGGAAAACTTCCTCTCTATGAATTTTGTAGGGTAACTTTTTAATTTATTTAAGAATAATAATGTCTCTACAATACATCACCCGCTCACAACAAATTTTTTGTTAACTTGAGCTATAATATTTAAAATTAAAGATTTATATAAGGAATTAAAAGAAAAGTCATCATTCAAATTTAAACTATCATTGTAGAATTTTTTGACAGAAGCATTATTGATAGGCTATTTAAAAAAGGTGTTGGTGAAATAGATTTTTTCTTTTGATTCATTGAACTTTATAAATGAAACTTTATAATATCAACATATATTATTATAAGGAATCTGTAGTAATTTCCAGCGTAAAGTAGAGGTTTAAATTTTATATTTATTAATGGAACCAACTATGCAAAACACTTTTCAATAAATAATTTGTTTTTTCTAAAAAACACTTGTGTTGTTTTTGTTAAGTTTATATTTTTTTAAATTAAAATAAGTTTTTTCCACTTTTGAAGGAAATGTTAAATAAGTAGTTTTTTAATTGGATTTTAAGTGCATCATTTAATAAAAATTTATTTCGTAAAATAATATACTCGTATTGATTATCTTTTTCAACATTACGTTTTCTAAATATTCATGTTGTTAATTGAAGTTTCTTGGTAGAAGTTAATTGTAAATAATTAAATTAAAATAAAATAAAATTCTAAGTACTTTCTTAGAGTAGCAGAAATGCGAACCCTACGCTCAATCACAGGCAAAACCCTCAGAGATCGGGTCAGAAATGAAACGATAAGGTCTGTCTGTGATGTTGAGGATATAGTGAGATAGGGAAGAAGCAGAAGGTGCTTTTGGAGAGGCCACGTTGACTGCATGGAGAATACAAGAATTGCAAAAATTGTTAAATATGAAAATCCAAAAAGCAAGAGATTACCAGGAAGGCCTCCGAAGAGATGGAGAGATGACTGGACATTATCATCCCAGGACACCCCACCGTCACAAACAGGTCATACGACCTAAACTAAGAGGAAGAAGAAGAAAAATAAGGCTGTCCCGACCCTTCGTTCAATATACGAGTACGTATATTTAATTATATCAAAAACTATTGATGTCTGTTCTGTTTTATGGGTGTGAGACATGAACATTAAAAGTAAATACAATGAACCGGTTAGAGGCATCTGAAATGCGGCTTCACAGAAAAATGTTCAGGATCCCATCGACAGACAGAGTGACGAACACAGAAATCCTGAATCAGGAGTAAATAGAGAGCTGCTGACATTGATCAAAGTCCGCAAGATTTCATATCTGGGTCACGTTCTACGAGGAGAAAAATATCGCCTGCTGCATCTAATTTTGAAGGGAAAAATAGAGGGCCGCAGGGGGGCAGGGAGAAGGCAGATCTCTTGGCTGCGCTGGATGTGAGGGAATGAACGGGAATCGGAACTGTGGAGGAGCTATTCTGGACAGCGCAGGATAGAGAAGAGTTTACCAGAGTGATCGCCAACGTCGGGGGGACCTGACAGGGCACTTTAAGAAGAAAAAGTATTAAATGTGCAGGAAAATTATATGAGACATATTTCCGAGCAAAACGATTGTGGAGTGGTGATGGATGTATCGCGTTATATGCGAAGATAAATATCGCGAGAAATGTCATATCTTTGTATTTTGAATCGCATTTAAATGCGTCATTTTGTGTGTTAATCGCGTGCTTGATTACGCGCTAAGCTTCATATTTACACGCTCCGTTGTGAAAACGGCTCGAGACACGTTCCCATTGTGCCGGCTCTATTACGGCGGCGGCAATAATATAATAATGCCGAGTACAGAGTGCGATACGTAAATGTGCTCACATTCCGGCCAAGAATAAGCGACTAAATGATTTACTCAACACATTACATCTCGAGTTCCTTACTCTGCGAGGAGTAGCAATTTTCTCCCCCTGATACCGCTATAAGACGCCTTAATGCCGGGGCACCATAGCTGGAACTGTGCGTCGCGTATTCAAAACAATACCTTTCAAAATGAAATAAATAACACAACCCATTTTCGATAAACTTAAGATTTTAGATAAACTTAAGGCGTTGTCACTGAAATTCCATAATGACGATTTTTTATGATTTTTTTTCCACTTTTCTTCACTTTCGAAGGCTTTTACCTTCATCTTTGAAAGTTTATATTATTCCCCCGATGATGAAGGTGAATTTTTCGAAACAGGTCGAGAAAAATTAACACAAAAGTGGAAAAAACAGTATTTTTTTCTTCTTATTTTAAAATTTAATATCACTTGAAATAATCTCTGTATCCTTAGATAAAACTGCTCCTGCATATTTATAAGGCCTGTCCATTTGTCCAGAAAAATAAACTCAAAAGAAGATAAAGCAGTGTTTTAATTTTAAAATTTTGTTATTTAACAAAAATATGAATATTCTTTTTTTTATATAAAACGACTAACTCCAAAGATTTGAATCAATCGCATAACAATTATTTATTTTACAATCTCCAACATGAACAGAAAATAGCTCATTCTTATGAAGAAGGAATCTCGTCGGGTCCAGGCTAGAACCAAAGTACCCTGGATCAGGAGCCAAGCGTTGTGTCCCCTAGACCACCACCCGGTTAACAACAAAATAACCTAAACATATATTATATCGATTTTTCGATGTTAAAACAAGTAAAAAAAAATATTTAACTAACCATCGCGCCGTCTCTCCGAAGGGGTAGGTAGAAAGAATTTGGTAGACCACCACACTCTTCTTTTCTAACATTCTTCACTCGATCCTCAGCATTCATACATCGTGTCATGCAGAAGTTTCGTGTAACATATTTATGATCCACGAATATTTGGAAATTGTAATCATAAAATTGCAATTACAGTAGACGCTTTCTTAACCGGCGCCGCTTTAACAGTCCCACCGCTTAACCCGGCCTTTCATAGGCCTACTTTAAAAAAAATAGTGATGTGTGGCCTTTTCCTGTAGATATTTTTTACAGTTTGTGAAATATTAATTTTTAATATGTGAGTTTCTATACCGAATAAAATTTCTATTAACTTAGTGTTTTGATAAAAATTGATTTTTTTTCTTCCTTGGGAAAGTGTTTATTTTAATGTGTTTTTCACTACCTTCTCTTAAATCGGCTTTTTCGTTATCCGACCCTGGGTCGGTCCCGTCAAGACCGGTTAAGAGAGCGTCTACTGTATTGTTACAAAAATTAATATTACGATAATTATTTAAAAAGGCCACCGATGCGATGGACCGATGATATTATCAAAAGGGTTGGAAAATCTTGGATACAAAGGGGGCAGGATAGAGACGAGTAAAAGAAATTGAAAGAGGCCTATATCCAGCAGTGGAGGGAAGAAGGCTAGCAAAGAAGAAGAAGAAGATTAAAAAAACACTTTAGTGAATGGTTTGTTTAAGGTTTTAAAAGAAATATTTATAATACTAAATAACGAATGAATACAATGTTTGAACAGCAAAAAAATTTATGTCTACGCTTAGTTTTTTATACATATACTCGTAGGTACGTGTCACTGGGCAGATTTACTAGGGTAGTGAGACAAAGTTCCTTGCGAGCTGCGGCCGCCGCCACGACGCTTTACGCCGCGCCGCAAAAGAGGCTCTCGGTGACTTCATTATACGCTAATGCCTCCGTTTGTTTGCCTATCCAGCGAAATGTTAACTCGGCTTATTTTCCATATCTATCCTCTTTCTCCCCGTTCGCTGAATGCCAATTAAATCTCGTGTTTGTTGTGGAACTTGGGGAAATATTGCGAAAATTCGAACGCTGAGCGATATTTAAGGAAACTTTCGTACGCGAATGTAAATGAATCGTTTAATATTCTACTTATGAAGACGATAATTCAAGGATGAAGTCGAGTGTTTGTTGCGGGAACAAGGGGCATTAAAGCCGCGATCCCACCGAGGCGGAACAATGACGAAGATTATACACACATGTCAACGTATAACTCTGTAAAAAAAACTATATAATATATTATAATTTTCCGCAAAACACCCGAGTAATAATAAATTTTGCGTAGTAATTTCTTTAAATAATTATTCTCAGTCGTATTCCTCATGATTGAGGGTCGCGTCCATCTTGGCACGCCATGCGCTTCTGTCACCCATCAGTCTCCAGGCTGCAGCCAATGTGAGACCAGTCAGATCCCTGATTTGATCGGAGCAGCGGTTTGGTGGTCGTCCCTGTGGTCGCCTACCCTCCACTTTACCAATGATGATGAGCTTTTCAAGGTTGTCCTGATCTCTTCGGGCTATGTGTCCAAAATATTTCAGCACATCCGCGAGAGTCTTGCCTTGATACCCAGCAGGTCAATCATTGACAAGTTTATTCTTCTTGCCATCCAGGATATACGTAGCATTCGTCGCTAGCACCACATCTTGAAAGTATCAATTTCGGACCTGTCTGATGTTCGTATAATCCAAGACTCGCAACCATAAAGAAATATGGAGAAAACAAGTGTTTAAACCAGTCTCATCTTGGTCTTGTTGGAGATATTTTTGTCTTACCATATCTAGGTGAACTTTGTCATAGCAGTTTTAGCCATATCAGTTCTACGTCGGATCTCCTTCTCACACTCTCCGCTGGTAAGATATCAGCGATCCAAGATAGACAAATTCATTCAAAACTTCTAAATCTGCGAGAAGGCCCGTGCTTGTGAATTCAATAATTAATATTTTCTAAACGTTTCATTTTAATTTAAAACATAAAATTTCATAATTTATTAATGCCTTAGAATGGCGAAACATATCATTTGCAATATTAGTATTAAAATGGAGTTGTACATGATTGTTCAAGAAACTATAATATTAAAAGTTTCATTAATTTTTTCTGTTCTAAATACATACTTTCATAAATGTTTCAAAGCATAATTTTGTTTTTTTATGTATTGTATTAACAAACATACATTAACAGCGGTATGCTTGTAAAAACTATAACACACTAAAATGAAAATATTTATTTACTATATATACTGTATACTTCTGTAATTATTTGTATTTTATAAGTATAAAATTTAATTTTCATGCATTTAGCAAAGTACTTACTCAAGTAATTTTCTAAGGAAATAACGGTGCTGGCTTATAATTGAAAGTCAAAATAAACCAAATAGTTTAGAATATTATAGTTATTTTTTTAGGCAGTCTGATAGAAGTAATTTTAAACAATGGAAGCTTATTTTGAATGCAGCCAATTTTAAAAATAATGCATTGTACATATAAGTATTTTCCGTTTAAATTGAGTTAATTTTACAAACCATAATGTTCTGCTCTTCAGTGCTAATCGTGCACGCGCCGAACTGGTGTGATCTCACCTTACGAACATCGTGTGAGGTTGTAATGTGAACGCTCTTGGTATTTTAATAACACAATTCCCAAATTTGGGGTGCGAATTTCTCCCCTTGATAAAATTAATATAAACTTGTTATAAGGGGGAATATACAACTTTTTGGTATTGTAGAATAAACATTATTTTGTTTTAGAATTTAATAAGAACCTTCCAGTTTCTTAACATTACATAATCCCGAAATAATATGAATTAAATATTAAACTGCTTACTATTTATTCAAATGTATCTTCTTCTTCTTTAAATGCCATGTCGCCCCCCCCCCCCCAAGGTTGGCGATCACCTCGGCGAACCTGTCCCTGTCCTGCGCCGCTCGGAACAGCTCCTCCACACTTCGGATGCCGGTCCACTCCCTCACGTTTCGCAGCCAGGACATTTGTCTCCTACCGGGCTCTCGGCGTCCCCCAATTTTCCCCTCCAATATCAGTTGGAAAGGTGGTACTTTTCCCCACGCAGTATATGATCCAGATGTGAAATCTTCCAAACCTTGATAGTTGATAACAGTTCCCTGGCAACTCTAGCCCACCTCAGGACTTCGGTATTGGTTACCAGGGAATTCTGAGCATTCGGAGATGGAGCCATATTTCAAGGTCCACGTTTCACATCCATACAATAAAACAGACCACACATAGCATTTGATCATTCTCTGGCGGAGTTTCAAGTTTATATTATCATTGCAGGAGAGTGATTTCATTTTATTGAACGTAGCTCTTACTGCCTCAGTTCTGCATTTTATCTCTACATCTGGGTCAAGAGATTGCGTTAGTATGCTGCTGAGGTATTTAAATGTTTCCACCCTTTCAACGTTACGCCCGTTCAAATGCGACCCACTGTAGTCAAGCCGTCCGAATGTCAATCATTTGGTTTTACTGACATTCATTGTTAGCCCCAATCTTTCACCGGACTCGTCAACAATATTAAGGAGGTCCTGAAGATCACTGACACTTTCAGCCAATATAACAGTGTCGTTGGCATTATCTGACATTGTTTATCACAACGCCATTAACTTTCAGTCCTTTCTCGTTGTTGATGAGGGCTAAAGTGTATATTACGATTATATCAAAAAAATATTTATTTTTAATTTCGATTTTAGATTCGGTACTTATCTGCTTTCTTCTGGCCTGATTGCCAAATGTTTTCAAGGCATATGATCAGATAATGATTCTAAATAAAACTAAATATATTGTTTATTATGAATATTCATTATTTACAATACATAAAACTTATTATAAGACATTTTAATTAACAATACTAATAAGTTTATTTAAAATAATTTTATACATTTATGATTAAAAGACTTACTTCTGTATATTATGAATAAATAACCTTCACGTATTTTTTTAAATTGCGACCACTGCGGTAAATCTTAAATTTTATAAGAAGTTTCGAGGATATTTACAAAACAAATAAATTTTCACGATAGGTAAATATTAATCAATAATTACCGAATTTTGCATGAAATTACATCATTTTACATAAGAAATTTCTAAAATACGCTTTTAAATGGGTTGGTTGATTTTAGGAATAGATTTAAATGCCAAGAAATAACATTTCACTATTACAGATCGTTTACCTATTGAACATTAGTTCGATCTTGACCACAATCAATGTCTTTCGCGTTGTAGAATTAACAATGATGGTCTGATAACATAATAAAAAATACTGGTAACTGAACGCAGAAGGCACAAGATAGGAATATGGTAAGTATATGGGGGACCTATGTTCAGCAGTAGACGACATCGGCTGCATATGTAAGTAAAATAAGTATAAACCAATATTTTTACGTGCTGCTTTAATGGATAGATAATAAACAGCTATTCTTGGTATTTCAATAACACAAGCTAATATTAAAAATCGAACAGTTATTTTGACACGATAGGTATGCTCAAAACGTTCATAATGTATATCAAAAGCATTTATCATCTTCATTTCGCGCCATTATCGGCTGCGCTTTATTCAGCCAATACGCTTATTCAAATTTGAGCGCCGCTTCCTCAATAAATAACGCGGGAAAACGTTTCCCATTTCCCGCCAAAAACCCGAACACACACACACGAACCGATATGCACCCACTCGCGTGCACGCGCACTCAAACAACCCAAGTACTGTGAGCTGTGTGCTCCACGTGGCCTACCTGTGAAAAGCAGGAGTACGTAATTTGTACATACACTAGTTCCTACTCGTGACTCGTTTCACAAATAATCTTGAAAATATTTAAATATCGAACGATCTGGGTGATCATTTTGATAGCTGATATTAAACGATTTGTTATTTGATTAACTTCTTGAATATTGTCTTTTCGGGAGTACCAGCCCGAAGGCTATTGCTTCCCAACATGTTGGAAATTTCTTTCTTGGAGATCAAGTTGGATATTGTTGGATAGTGATGGGAGGGTTACTTGGAGGATGTAGTGGGTTGTGTCCAACATTTGGACCTGACTACCCGGGTAGGGAGGAGTATGGAGGGGTTGGGGATGACTTTAAAAAGGGGCCGAGGTCTTGGATGGAGACCGAGGGATTGTGACAGGGAGTAGCTTTGGGTGGGGGCCAGTTGGTTCTGGATATGGAACCAAGTGGGACAAGAGTGGCCTTGGACGTGACCCGGTGATGTTGAATGGGGACTGATATGGCAATGGGGTTGAGATACAGGATGGGATAAGGATGGCGGAAGGAAAGGTTTAAGCATGAAGCGTTGGAGTAAACAGCAGGTAGGCAGCGATGGCGGCAGCGGGGCAGGAGGTGGCGGCAGGACAGGGAGAGGCTGCGGTGCAGGAGGAGGCGGCGTCGACAGCGGCAGAAGAAGCAAGAGATGGAGGCGTTCGAGGAACGCCAGCAGACTTGGAGATGGCAGTGAGTCAGGAAGATGGTAGCAACGGCAAAATGGAAAGTGTTCGATTACGATGGTCAGGAACTGTAGCGGTGGCACCGGAGGTAAAATCCTATTCAGGCAGAGGTTGGCATTTGAATTAGCTGGCTGATGGGAAGGCGTGCGGAGCGATGTAGAATTTGAGTATGAGAATGTGCACCAATAAAAAATATAAAAAAACACTCATGATGATGCATATACTTGTATATGGAGCTGTTTTGAATCTTAAAGGATTGCCAAAATGCAGAAATTAAATTATTTTGTGCCAATTTGAAACAACTGATTTGAGTAGCTACCGATTCAATAGTTTTGAAGAATTATGTAACTACTCGTATATCAAAGTAATGGTGTGACACAAAATGACTATCATTAGATATATTTTATTTTTATTAACGAATCAAACTCAAATTAACGACTTACTAAATCGAAACATGTATTTTTTGTCCTACTATAATATATTGTTAGGTTTAATTTTAAAAATGTTCGAAGCTTATTAAAATTATTATTAATTTGCTGATTTTTTTTAATCAGAATGTATTTTTTTTCACTGCCAACTTTATTCCTCTTTAATTATTTAAATAATAGAAAACTGTAATTTTTAAGAAACGAGATAATAAATGCTGAATTTGGTAATTGAACCATATCCAGAAATATTGTAGAAAGCTTAAGTAAATGGAATTAAAAATAGAGAAAGACCGCGAAAAACGTGGCACGATCAAATAAATTAAATATTCAATGTCGGCCACGTAAGGAGTCAGAGAAATCGAAGCACGTGCATGACACGATGTATCAATGTTAAGGAATCGAGAGAAATATGTCAGGAAAGAAAATTGTGACAGTAAATTCTTTCTGCCTACGCCTTCGGGGAGACGGCGTGATGGTTAGTTAGTTAGTTTTTGGTGAAACCTTTGAAGAATTTTTTGGTTTACAAGTAATTATTTATATTTTATAAGATAAATTGTATGAGGTTTTCTTCTTTATTTGCCTTCACTTTGTGTTATAAATGCGTATTTAAATATAGTCAAAAAGTCTTTCTAACTAACTAACTAACCATCACGCCGTCTTCCAGAAGGGGGAGGCAGAAAGAATGGACTGCCGCACATTTCTTTCCTGACGTATTTTCTCGCTTTCCAACATTCTTAAATCGTGTCATGAACGCATGTCGATTCAATATATGATTTATTTGACCTAGGCACGTTTTACACGGTCTCCCTCTATGTATAGTTCTAATAAGCTTTCAGATAAGTAACAGATTTCGGATGGTTAATAGCCTTCTTCGGTGTAAATCATTATTAAAATGGTATATAATTTAGAAAAATAACTTATTAATAAGTTAAATATGTTTTAAAAATGAATAAAGATTATTATTATAACAAGCATCATCATCATCAGCCGTCTGTTATCCACTGCTGAATGTAGGCCTCTCCCAAAGCACGCCACCGCCCCCTATCCATTGCCGCTCCCATGCATCTAGCAGCAATCCTCTTCAGATCGTCGGTCCAGCGGGCAGGGGGACGTTCAACTCTGTGGAATCCTGTACGAACACACAACCCCAGAACCCGTCTCCCCCATCGGCAGTCAGTTCTCCGACATATATGGCCAGCCCATCGCCACTTCAGCCGACCCATCCTCTGAGCCACCTCAGTCACCTTGGTTTGTTGACGAATAAATTCGTTTCTAAATCTGTTCCTCAAGGTTATTCCAAGCATGGCTCTTATTTAACAAGCGTATTTCGAAAATACTTTGAAATACTTGAAGTATCCGGTTTAAAAACATATATGTAAGTTGTACATCATTTTGCAATCAAAGTCTGTAGCTACAAGCTCATTGTATGTCACGTAGCCGTGGACGTACAGTGTTGACACCTTAACCTTTCACAGGCATTGTTGTTCAATATACAGAGCGGAACGCACCCCCGTAATAGAGCTTAGCGGCATGATTTCATAAATCACCCTGTACCATTAGCATCATCCTGTTTGTATCATTTACCTGGATACACACGTACGTTCAGTGGCGGCGCCATAATCCTTTTTGAAGAGTTGTTTTTATTTAAAAAAATCAAATGTAAATGGTGATTTTATTGTTTCTTGAACAACGATGTAAAATTCCAAATTAACTAATTATTACAAATGAAAACTTCAGTTTCCTAGAAGTTTTATTATATTTTGTGGGAATAACATGTTTCGTCCTTCTTTCTAACGCATTATCAAATGTCTCGCCAATCAAATACTCGCCAACTACTATTTTTGTCAACTATGGTATAAGTAGTAGATCTGCTCTGTTACCATGACCATGTCATCGATATAATGAGATAAGTTAACAAAGCGGCATCAGGTCTCGAAGAGATCACATGAAAAATAAATATATGGGAACTGACAGTGAGGTCTAAATATACAAAATCTGCATAAGGCCTATATTTTGACATATGGCGTTGAGAGCAGAAGGGATATCATAAAATGAAGGATAAAATGCGGGTGGCAGATATGCGGATGCTGAGAACAATAGCAGCAAAGACTCTTCGGGATAGAATGATGAACACGGCTACCCACGAAATCTGCGAGCTACCGTCCCCCCGGGAAGACAACAAAAAAAGATGAAGGGATAGCTGGAAGAAACTTTCCTAGAAAGGCCAGCCTGACAATAGGAACAGACCAAGGGTCTAAAAGGAGAAGGAGAATAAGAAATATAAGGTTTGAACTAAAGTAATTACTTCATTATTTTTAATCCTCTGTTGTGCGACTGGCTATATTTGCAGTCCAAAAAATGAGGTTCACCAAAAATTTCCAGTTCATGTTTTAATGAATCGAATCAACCATTGCTCTTAGTTCCATACTACTAAATTTATCATAATATTTTGATGAACTTGGACTATCTGTCTGGGCTTTAAATGTAGACAATTGCTGTTTGTGACCTATTTTTTTATATAAAATTAATACCCGTTCCACAACTTTTTGAATGCGTTCGAATAAGCTTAGAGCACGAAGGGCGCCACTTAATTTTGCAGCATCACTTTTAACATTTAATTATTATAATACGATGCTTATTTATCGCCCTGCTGTTAGCCGCCCTTGTCAAGCTCCGACCACGTGCCTCCCCCGATGGATGGTCCAGGGCCGGCTCAGAATTTGCACTACGAAACCCACATTGACACACCACACGCAGGACCGCCGGTTCACTGCGGATTAAGATAGTATTAAGGGATTGAGGATCATTTGAGGTGTTCGCGAAATACACTAATAGGATTCTAGCACGTTTCAATTTTGGTATTAATCTAATTACTTAGAGTAATAATAACTTTGTTGGCTAACCCCTATTGTGAATACAATTACTTCAAATTATATTTACATAAAATAGTCAGAAAATAATCACAGTAATAATCTATCATAGTTTTATATTGTAATTTAACTCACGTGTATGTAAAGCACACGATAAAAAAGATACACAAACGTATAACGAGACAATAGCATTATATGAAGAAAAAACAATTCACAAAGCAGGCAGAAAGGGACAATCACTCTAGGTAAAGAAAAAATAAACAAATCAGGTATAACGCAGTAACGCAAGATAGAGAAAAAATATACAACTTTCAAAATAAGGAAAAATCACACAAATTCAAATGAAGACCCTAACCAACCTGTTTAAGAAAAAGAGGGGGGGAAATAACTGTTATAAAATATGTTGTTATTGACGAACATAAATAATTTCTCTGATACATGCTTTAAATAAGGGTAGTGCATCCGAAAATATATCAATTTAATTTATTAAACGCTAAGGCATTAACACCGTTGAATTCCATAGTAATATACTTATGAAATTAGTGGATTACACAAACTTATTTTCAATTTCATAAGTATATATAAATTTAAAACTGTTAATGAATAAACTTTGTTTGTTGTATCACAATTGTATTTTATTTTACGCGACAGCTGTTTCATCAACCAATGTTGACAACCAATGATGTCAACATTGGTTGATGAAACAGCTGTCGCGTAAAATAAAATACAATTGTGATACAAAAAAACATGTTTATTCATTAACAGTTTTGGCCAAAACAATGGACTATTATGTATAAATTTGCTTACATTCTATGGAATTGTATAATCTGCACATTCTAATAATCGGATTAAAGTGAGATATGTTTTTTTAAAAGCAGGCCGAGACTGCGATGGTTGGAAGGTGCCGTGGCAGACTTTTGGGTCCTGGGGCATCAAGACTGGGAGATGGCAGCCACAGACAGGACGGGATGGTGACGTTTCTTGGAGGAAGTTAAGACCCACCAAGGGTTGTAACGCCGAAGAAGAAGAAAAATCACAAGTGTGTGTAGTATAATATCATAATATAGTTGGTATATTAAATAATTCATATTTTTCAGAAAAGTAGTTTGTAAACCGTCTTCCAAAAAAAAAAATATGTTGAAATTATTATTTAAAATTATTTTTTATTTACATTATTTATTTTTCAAACACCCTTCTTCGAATTAAAAAAAAATCTACCTGTAATGTTAATTACTGTTTTCTTAACAGTAAATAGCTGAATCACGTGTTAAATTATTTTTATTTTATTTGTTTTAGATTTATTTTGTGGGTGTTTTACGATCGAAGTGTGCGCGGGAGATGCCTATCGGTGGCGATGAGGTTTGCAACCCATCACACCTCGTCTCCCGCGGGGCGAAAAGAGAAGGATGGAGTGCCGCATTGGTTAAAGTGTGACAGTCCATTCTTTCTGCCTACCCTTTCGGCGAAGACGGCGTGATGGTTAGTAAGTTAGTTAGTTCTCTCTCCGGTCTCAATCTAGCGATTGGTCTGCAGCAAGGCGACGCATCTCCTCTTCCACTCCGCTCGATCCTCGGCTACTCTCTTCAAGATCCATTATCTCGGTAAATCTGGTCTAGGTACTCTTGGCGTGGTCGTCTTCTGCCAATCGATCCCTCGACTATTCCCTCCAACACATTATGCAGGAAACATTCGTGTCGCAACACACGAGGAATCCATCTTTTAGTTAGTTTATCAATATTGTTACGTTATTTCATTTTCAAAACACCCAAAATAAGTTGGTTAAGTTACAATTTTAAACAGAAATTTATTATAATATAACACAATACATATGAAAGGGCTCTTTATTATCAAGAACGAAACTGTATGAATGTACTAACATAAGTATTGATCAGATATAACAAATAAGGGGTATTATATTGTAGCTATCCATATGTACTGAATGATCAAATTTTCATGATACAAGTTCTATTCCAATGCGCGGTGTGTGTATACATAGATCGTTGATAATACCGATATTACAAATTAGGAATATACACTGTATAAGCCTGTTTGCAGCCCATTATATTGGCCTCCTGTCTGCACCCAATAAATCACAAACCGATAACTGCCATATTGAAATATCAATCGCAGTGGTTTATGGCGGTCGATCCATTAAACAGATTACGTATTTGTAATAGTGGAACTCCTCCATGTATAATTTATAATGAATAATGCGAATATATATGTATTAGAATACAATACTTGGTTAACTGAAATGTACGTACCTTTATATGCATAATCGAAAATGAACATGTATTGTGCGTACTTTCATTTAATCCATCTTGTAAATGTGTGTTGAAAAAGCGAGAGAATTATGTCAGGAAATTATGTCAGAGAATTATGTGGGGCGGTCCATTATTTCTACTATCCCTTCGGAGAGACGGCATGATAGTTAGTTTGTTAATTAAGTGTCATGATTTTGTTGATAGTGAAGCTTGTGTTATAGCAATCATTATCATTTTATATATTTTTTTAAACAATAAACATTACAATTGTTGTTCAAACTTCAATTAATACAAACATGAATATGATTTCGCTTGCGCTGTAATGGTGTAAGAAGCTACGTATTCAACAAAATAAAAATAATAACATCCGTGTATCTCGGTATTATTTTAGATTCATTTGTGGTTTTGATTATGTATTAAAAACGCGTTGTTTTTTTGGTTTTCCGTTGATTTTATTATTATTTATAAAGTTATATATACAATTATCCTTTTTATTTTTGTCCTGTCACACCTCCGTGGTGCATAGAGCCTCAAGGAACCTTCTCCACCCGACTCAGTCGCAGGCATTCGCCTAACATCATCCCAAGTGAGGCCTGCTGCTTTAACCTTGTACTGCAGGGCTCTACTCCAGGTGGCTCTAGGTCTGCCTCGCTTCCTCTTTCCCCCCCATAGGGGACCAGCCTAGTGCGCCCTGAGCGATGCTGTCTGTGTTCCGTCTCAGAGTGTGACCGATCCACTGCCATTGACACGACTTGTTCTCTAATTGGCTTTTCGCCTGCCATGGTCCAGAGAACGGCATTTGATACTGTTTGGGGGCCAATAGATCTTAAATATAATAATAATGACAAATTTGTCACAAATAATAATGACAAATTTGTTTACAAATAATAAAAAAATTAACTTAAGCCAAAAAAAAAAACGTTATTCGTTTCAGAGATGGTTACATTATCCATCTATAGAGTTGTGCATACTATGTATACTTTTAAAAACACATAGCTACTTACTGGAAAAATCCACGTACCTACTTATTTCTAAATATAATCTTAAATGTGACGTTTAAAAGCATACAAAATAATACATAAACATAAGAGATGACATTATATTAGATATATGTACACTTGAAAAAGCCAGGGAAAATTTATGTCGTAATTGCATATAATCCCTTCTAATACCCATCCAATAAGCAATCAGTCAAGTAGCTATCATTCTGTCATGTATACGAATCTCAGGGTTTCTAAACCTGTGAACGCCAATGCGTTTTCGATGTTTTCAGGAGCTAAATATTTGCCATCAATATGGTTAAAAATGAGTGTATCAACATCGAATTCAATTAAAATAATCAAATTAGGTTTTAAGAAATTGCATATTAATCATGCACGGCAAAAAACAATTGTAAACAAGTAAGTTTTATTGGCGCAGTCACAACTAGTTTTTAAAATGCAATAAAATTAAACATAGATTGCATTTTATACACTAGAAAGTAATTTTAAAAATAAATCTGTTGTATGTTTTATTAAGTTTATTTTATCAATGAAAAAAAAGTGTATTTTTCATATTTTTTTGCTTATGTTAAAATGCAAAAAATACAAACTTAGCACTACCCTTAAAATAAAATACGTTGACCTCAAACAATTCAATTTGATATTATGAGTATTTTGCGGACAATAAAATGCATCGGACCAAAAGATGCACCCCCATTTTTTGTTGATTTTTCAGAATAAAAATGTGCATCTTATCCGAAACATACTGTAATTAAAAAAAATGAATTTGTGAGTTTTCAAAATTTAATTATGTTTTATTTAAATGACATGTTCTGCTTTTTAGATGATTTTTTCCGACATTTCCTCTCGTCGTTTCGTCTTTTACGTGGCATACCTTGTCCAAGACGGATGGATGATTTTGGCCGAATAGCTAGGAAGACTTGGTTGCGAAAGGGATAAAAAAAGGGAAGAGAATGGAGAATAATGGAAGAGGTCTATATCCAGAGCTGTGGAGGGAAGAAGGTTGAAGGAGAAGAAAACGCAGTTTCACTTTGTAGCCCAGCAAGACGAAATATGCTCAATAAAATGTAATAAAACTTTTGAGAAACAAACGTTTTTATTATTTAATATATGGTTCAAGTCATTGTTCAACAAAAATTCAATCAACATTCCACTTATAATATATATAACTATCATTATAATCTGAAAGGGTAGAACGGAATGATTTTGAAAGTCTTCCGGGTATCTTTTTTTTTATTATATTATTTTTTAAAAACCCAATTGGGTTATATGGATACATTTTTAAATCTTACTATTAACTATATAATGTTTCAGATATATTTTATATTGAGTTGTAGTGAGACTCTTTGTGTCTTTTGGTAGTTCATTGTAAAGTTTCAGTCCATCGTTCAACATTCTTGATTGTCCTGTCTTAGTTCGTGCATTCGGTAAGTGATATCTGTCACAGTTCCTGGTCCAGTGTCTGTGTATGTCTGAATTTTTAGTTAATTTGTAGCTGCTGTCTGTTGTCTTTTCCATGGTCACTCTGTGTACAATTTTCAAGGTCTCAAATTTGGTCAGGTCTGATATTATGTCCATTTGTATATCTTAAATAATCTTACGAGCTATATATAAGGTATTTATCGTCAGAGACATTGTTCAACACCTGCATTAGGTTCATTAACCTCAGAAGATAATAAACATGGCCGCAAGTAACACCTAAATATTGTATACGTAAGTTTGACCGATTTCAGCGGATTTTTTGGATCGTTTTGATGAGAACATCAGTAATACATCCAATACAAAAAGAACAAAACAGCAAATAAAAATTATGTTGAAATAATCATACGAATTTAAACCTTGTTCTTTCGGAATATTTATGTTTATAAACATTTTAGAGTCATCGTCTGAGATGGAAACATTTATATTGGTTTCTTTGTCATTCGATATCATTGTTGCAAGTATGATGTCCTCTTTTAATTGAATTGCGTTTTCTGATTCTGGAGGAAAATCAAAAACATATTCTTCGGATTTTATAATTCCGTAGCCTGATATTGCCGAATTGAAAATTAATGATTGATTTTCAATCAACTCGTCTGGCAAAATATTTTTGTTTTCAGATACCTAAAAGCAGAAGACATGTTTAATAATTAAAATTTCAAGTAAAAAATATTATTTTCTTAGTTTTAAATTGAAACAAATCGGTGTTTATTTGAAAAGTTTTAAATGAACTATTTAGAACGCATATTTTTAAACGATATAAAAAAATATGTTTCTCAAATATAACAATTTGTTATTATACTAACAACGTTGCAATTGCAATTATATTATTTTTGTCAGATTTAAATAAAATAAAATATTCACACCTTACACCTTACCTAACCAAATGTACGAGTATATGTCGCCGCCACCTATTTAAATACGCCGCTCAATTGAACGGCTAGGCTGATAATGAAATGGTGGCATTCAATGAAGTGACTAGGCCGTTAGTTTTAGTGTTTTAATTTAGTTCTAATTTTTACCACTGCAACGCTCCGCCCGGATTTCGTGTATTTTGTAAAATAAATTTCGATGAAAATTATTGTGACTTTGTTTTATCGTGAATTAACTTATTTATTTGAACACTAATAAAATAGGGATATTGCTAAACAAGTTTTTAGCGTTTGCGTAAAAAAATGATGAGTAGATAGGGGATGTGGGATGTATTATTTTTTTTAAAACTAACTCTAACCTAAAGGTTCGATTCTATTGTGATTTTTCTGAAGCCTGGGTGATTGTGATTTAATTCCTTCTGTTGTGTGTGTCTTCCGGTCTGTTGATGGTGGTTAAAGTAAAATACAATAAAATAGAAATAAAAATAAAGATATGTTTTTATAAACACGCTATACGTCAATATGAACATTTTAACCGTACAAACGCTAAGCCAATGTCAAAACTCGTACGATACCAAGTAAAAAAGAACAGTACGTTTAGGTAAGAGTTAGTTTTAAAAAAAATAATACACCCGACATACCCCTTACGCATGCACTCTCTCTTTTGTTTAAAAGACGTGTTAATTTTTACAACAACACATGTTATCGAATGCCGAATGACAGTTGAACATTGTTAGATGACTGCTAGCGTTGCAGTGGCAAAAATTAGAACTACAACGTTGAGCTAACTTAATTTATTCAACTACCGGCCTAGTCACTTTATTGAATGCCGCCATTTCATTATCAGCCTAGCCGTTCAATTGAGCGGCGTATTTAACTAGGTGGCGGGGACATGTATACTATAATATATTGGCTGAGTTTGAACAAAATTTTGAGTACTTACGTGAAATGTAAAGATAAGAAGCAACAGTAAGAGATTAGCTGAGAATAACTTCATTTTTGAAGTAATAAAAATCTAATGACAGTGTAGAGAAGATTTAGTTGACCAGGTTTTTTTTGCGGTATTATAACTAGAGGTGACATTGATAGCTTATAAAAATCTTCCACTGCAGCTCAATTTATAAACTAGAGAACGTGTTAAAAATGTGATTTTTCTATCTCTAAACGTTAATGTCATTAACCACGTACCATTTATAATTATAAATTAAATAACTTTATGCATTATCACTATAACTCATTCATATCATATCATATCATATATAAAGCATACTGAGTATTATATTTCTTGTTATTAGAAATAAATGATATGTAAATCACAAAATTATTAATCATTAGGAAAAAAATGTGGTGACTCATCTAAATTCATATAACCATACTATAAACAAAGCAAAAAGTATGTTAACATTATATAAAAATAATAAAATAATAACCGTCAATCTTTTGAAACGAAAGAGAAAAATACATTGATTTTCAGTAAGAATTCCATACGATTATTAGTTAGATTAAGATATTTGATAATAAATTTCATAGCAGGTCAAAACATGTCATTCCTAGTTTGTCGATGCCAGCTAGCCTGGCGAAATAATGATAACACGTGGAAGTAGTAGTAAAAACACATTGTTTAAACGCATTATTACGTCATTCCAATAAAATACAATATAATAAAACTTCTAGAAAACAGAAGTTTTCATTCGTATTAATGACAAAGACAAAGGCAAAACCAAGCTGCTGACTGTAGACCGAACGCAACATCAGATGAGAGTAGTGATGTCAGGAGTTCCACTTAAGAGCACCAAGGAGTTTGTTTACCTCGGGAGCAAAATAACATCGGACGGTCGGTCTAAGAGCGAGGTCGACAGCCGTATACATCAGGCAAGGCTTGCATTTAATAAAAGGTCGAAAATAATAGAATAAAATAATATAGATCTAAAACTGAGAATACTCCTCATCAAGACCTATGTATGGAGTATCTTGATGTACGACTGCGAGACATGGTGACTATCCGAAAGAGATAAACGGAGACTTGAGGCTTTTGAGATGTGGTCCTATAGAAGACTATTAGGAATTTCCTGGAGAGACCACATCACGAATGAGGAGGTTTTTTAAAGAATCTAAGGAGGAAGGCACCTGTTCAGGACCTTGTCCGAAAGGCGTGCGAGATGGAGAGGCCATGTAATACGACAAGAAGGCCTCTTGCATGCCATAATGGAGGGTATGACCATGGGGACAAACTCTAGAGGACGCCCACGCCGAGAGTACCTGGAGGGCCTGTTGGTGGACGTGCGCTGCTCATCATATGCAGATTTCAAAAGATCCGCACAAGACAGGTAAGAATGGAAGAGAAGAATAGAATAAATTGCTGCAAAACAAACCCAGGATTAAAACTTTCTAACTAACTAATGAGAAATATTTCATTTGAACAGATAATTTAGGATAGATTACATTACAAGTAATGTATTACCGAATACAGTTTCAATTGTATGCTAAGAAAATGTAGTTTCTGGGGGTAGTTTATGAACCCCTGATATATGGTGTGTAATCTTGAACCTTCATCAGTCAGTATAATAAATGTGTCGCAAGGGGTGTCACCGCCACGCTCGCGGCGGGTCCCGTGTTTTATCAATTAATACGGCACGGGTTCGCTAATCATTTGAGTGTCCTCGAGAACGTCGCAGCGACCTTCGTCAGAGGAAACCCAAATCACGATCTTGAATGAATTGAGATTCTGGTGTTTGAACAACTTGAAATTTTAATCCCGTCCCTGAATATTTTAAGCCACCGGTGAATTTCCCATGTAATACCTCTACCATTTTCTTTCAACGCCAACATATAGTTTAATAGAATTTGCTTGCATAAGAATCTTATTAATCACGTAGATTTAAAAAATATATATGATTTTATCAGACATATATTTTTAAAAATTCAAATGAAGCGTTCGCATTGTGGTTTAACATTTTTGAATCAATAAATGTTTTAAAAAATGATCATTATAACAACGACATTTGTCGCAGAGTGGCAAAATCTATGACTGCCACATCGAAGGGCCCGGTTTCGATTCCAGCCG
This sequence comes from Lepidostoma basale, assembly GCA_022606425.2. Taxonomy (NCBI): domain Eukaryota; kingdom Metazoa; phylum Arthropoda; class Insecta; order Trichoptera; family Lepidostomatidae; genus Lepidostoma; species Lepidostoma basale. The sequence goes on along the minus strand of JAHDVF020000694.1, from coordinate 906,919 downwards.
ATGGCAGTGTGATTGTCATACTGTCTTTGATCTGGTGTAGAATTCACGTAACAATAAAATGGTGAAATGAATTACCTTTCACGTGTCATGAGAATCTAATAGCTAAAACAGTTGTATGCAGTAATTGGGTTTAAATAAGCTGAAATATACAAATGTGGAAATCAACGGGAAACTATCATATTAAAGGCCCTTGTGGCATCTCAAGAACTACCAAAATGTTACACTTTGGTGCAAACTAATCTCTTGTATTGAAACTAGAGAAGAAGATATAAACCAAGGAATTGAAATTTTGCTTGTTGCCATGCAGTTTTCCTTGTAAAAAAGCTTTATCAAGGCCACTTAAAACGTTTTTATATTCCCCTGATGAGGCTTGAGTACGAGCGAAACTAGTTAGCGTCAAGTATAGTTACAATTCTGTGGTTAATTTACAATGTTGAATTAATTTACAATTTACAAAAATTCAAGACATGTTTTTAATAAGTTTTTATTATATTTTATGGATAAGAAAGGTTTCACCTTGCTTAGATTTTATCAAACATTTGATATTGCCTTAGCATATATAATAAAACTCACGGAAAACAGACGTTTTTACTTGTATAATCTAAATTACATAAAAAAATTGTATTGTATTTATTTTTAAAGTTGTTAAAATAAACATTAGAAATGCTTTAAAAAACGATTGTAAGAAGTTTTATTATAATATTAATGTATGACATGTTTCGCCCTTCTAATACATTATCAAATGTGCCTTAGAAGGGCAAAACATGTCATACATAAATATTATAATAAAACTCCTTAAAAACTATCGTTTTTTCATACATATAAATTATTTAATAGGGAGTTTTACATCATTGTTCAAGAAACAATTAATAAATTAGAAATGCTTCTTACAACTTAACATAAGCACGAATTTCTTTAACGAATGGTATTATTGTGTTGGATCATGACACACCGTGATGCTTAGGTGTTATTCTGCCTTCAAATTCTAAAGGAATAGTAAGGAAATTATGAAAACATTTATGAATTAAAGATTGTAGAAGTCCGTCTTCTCTATTAACCATTTCGGGAAAATGGTTTGTTTATGGTTTGAGAGTTTTATTATTTTTAATCTATTGTTTTATGGCGACTTGACTTAGCACGTCACTTAATTAATTTTAGATCAAAAATATCAAGTAACATGATAAAACATATGTCACTCAACTTGCGGGATGTAGATGGGAACAGATAAAAAATGGTAGAAGAGTTTTGAAGAGGCCTATACTCGTATATCCAGCAGTGGATTGAGAAAGGCTGAGAAGAAAAAGACGATTACAATGAAGTCTTAAATATAAGTTATATAACCAGTTGGTATAATGTAAAGTAAGATGTGTAATGAAATTTTGAATATTTTAATAACGTGATATCGTATGAATCTAGAAAAAAAAGAGTATTTTTTGTTTATGTCAGCAACGTTATACTCAAAGGATTTTAATCAAAGTGATATGAATATAAGAGATAACACTATTTTGAATAAAAAACGTAGATTATATAATAAATAAATCGAATATTAACGTGAGATATAAAATTTCTCATCTGAACACGTTTCATTATCCAGGTGTTTATATGTTGCGCGTTAATACTAGAAATATGGTATTCACAATTTTAAACGTGACTTATCTAGTGAAGCATAGTTTATAAGGCGCCTCTCTACTGGCTCATATTTCACATTATTTTTTTAAATTTCAAGTGTGTTGTTGCTTCCAACGGTAGAATGAAGCACAATTCGTTAATTTTTATATTTTTGTTTGAAGTGTTAATTTTTCAAGTGAGTATAATAAGTATTGGTTATACTATCGTTTGTAGTACTTAATGTGTGGTGTGATGTTATTTTAAATTATTTATGACACTTGCGTGTTTTGTTTTTAAACAAGTTTATTTTGTTTTATCATACCAACCGGTTTCGCTCCCACCAGAGCATCGCCAGGTTTTTAAAAAAACTTTTATTACAGATTGTTTTTGTAACTTTCATGAAGATCCGGCGGGAGCGAAACCGGTTAGTTCGATAAAATAAAATATATTAGTAGTGCAAAAACAAATTACATAAGTGTTATAATTATTTTTTAAATATATCTTAATTTAAAAAACATATATTATTATTGTGATATTTTTAATTACAAATTGATCTGCATTAACAACACTACAATTTAAGTTTTCTTTATTATTTATTAATCATGTTTAGGGTGGCGTTTGAACTACATTATATAGTTCAATTCTTACGCACTTTTGCACAGCTATCAACCTTTGTGTTAAAGACCGATTGGCATCAAAAAATCAGTTTTAACATTTTGTACACTTGGTACTTTTGTAATGTCCAGTTGTCGATTTTTAGAATCCTGAAAATATCTTTGTTTTGTGATTTTCTCCTCAACTTACATATATTAAGTATATTACCATATTTTTCTAAAATGTTTTAGATTTTGGAAGCCATTGATTTAAAAAGTAACATGAAATTGGAAGAACTCTATTCTGATTGATAAAAAGTACTTTTTGATTTTAGGGGGCAGAAAACAAATGGATTCCACCCTGTCAAGTTGTCATTAAGCGATCATTCTTAATTTTACACTCGGATATACCAAATGTTGAAACCACAGAAACGAAAGAAGATGTTTGCATCTGTCCTCCAGAACATGAAGACCCAATCCAATTTGAAGACGATTCTATAAATACAATCAACATCGATGATTCTGAAGAGGGAAAAAAATATTTCAAAAATTCAGATTCCGAACCAGACGAAATTGAAAGATTGCTCATAAAACTAAATATTCCAGATGTAAAAGAAAAATCTAATGACGATAGGAAATACAGTGAAAATGGTGGATTTTATGAATTTGAGAATTACGAGAAGGAAACAAAATCAGACGATATCGAAAAATCCAACGTTAAATTCCCATCAAAACCTAACGATACAAAAGCAACAATAGAAAATAGTTTTAAAAGTGTTGATTCAAAAAGAAATTCATTCGGTGGTTCGAAAGTACATGTTTTTCAATATCCAATAAATTTCGTTTTTTCTAGTAGATCTATATGGTGAATATAACCATTTGTTATTCTATTAACGAGAAAGTATCGTAGCGATCCATAGCTTCATCACACGGAGTTTATCTCAGGTATACTCACTATAATATACTCAAGATTAATTCAGTGGAATGAGCATTACAATAATGATGATGATTAGGATAAGTAAGCGATGGATCGAATATTAGTCGTCCGAGATAAAGGATTTAAACGAAAACTTTGCTATTTGAAGAGAATATCTTTATGTTCTGAATTATCTTTCTTTACTTACTTACTTAAACCATACTTCTCCACGTATTCCTGTATTGTGCCTTTTCCATCCAATCACAGCAAATTTTCAAATATCTTCGGACCATCGGGTGGGGGGTCTCCCTCTGTTTTTTTTTGTCTTCGCGGGGTCTCCGTTCCACCACCCTTCTGGTCCATCTATCGTCTACCAATCTGTCAACATGTCCCTCAAATGATCATTTTAACTAAGCCACACTTTCGACGACATCCGTTACTCCCGATCTTTTACGTATTTCAGTATTTCTTATCCGGTCTGAGAGACTTACATGTAGCTTGGCCCTTTTGTGTTTCCTCTGTGCTACTATTGAGACTCATTATTATTATTCTGATGACTTGTATTTTAAGTGCGCCGTTTTGTAAAATCAATTACTCCAAGGGCGCACTAGGAAATGACTGACCGAACAGTGCAGTCTTAAGAAGTTTCTTAAATTTAACCTCACTATCCTCATACTTTATACTAACATGGAGGCTATTCCACGCCAACGGGCCCGCAACGCTGAAAGCACGATCATAGAAACTTGCTTTATTGGCTCTGACTGGAATTGTTATGTTGTTTGCACTAGTTTCTACTGATCGGAGTGAACGTTGCTTTTCCGTTGGCATGGGTGTCACGCAGAGGTCCAATATATCCGATCCTTATGGTCGACTTTGTGAGGGTTAGTATTTTTGCTCCATTTGTCATTACTGAAAGTACGCATTTGTCATAAATTATGCGTTTTTGACTTTGGAAAATGTGACTGTCGAAGACCTTCTTCAGATTTGCATATGCCGCTCACCCAATATCGATTATCTTTCACATTGAACAATATTTTTTCATATTCCATAGATACTAATAAGGAAAAAAAAACATCTGCTGTATACCATCACAAATATTTCGAAACGATTAAATCATTTATAACAAAACATAAATACATATTTTTAAATAAACTTAACTTGCTAACACTGTTCCATTATAATGTTTTTTTAATAAATTAGCGAATAAGGAATTTATTCAGTTTATTAGTCATCTTAATTATACAGGTTTAACACCTTTTACACGTGTAGAAATAAATTAACTTAAATGTTGAACAACAGTGTTTTAATTTTAAAATAATTTATTATTGTCTGTCTTGCGGTCCTTTTTAGATACGTGTCGAAATATTTTATTATTTTTTATAATCAAAATTAATCATTTGTTTTTATAAAAGCACAGAGTTCACATTTTCACTTTCACGTACGTTTTTTTGTTACTATTTTATTGATAGCACGTAGAAACCTACATTTATTACAAGATTGTATTGAAAATATATAAAAACAAAATTCATTTAATATTCACTCCATATACACGTGGTGTTATTCCCCAATAAGCCTCGATAAACATGAAAAGGAAAAATATTATTCCATCGAGTTTGGAGCTCTGTTTACATCATCTTTTTTTATTTTATTCCTGCCAAGATCGGAGATGTTTCCTTTCGATTACTGTTCACTGTTTGCCCATCACTTTCTGGATCAGCTAATCGACTTTGACGACAAACAATTCTTAAAAATACATGGCATTTTTGTTCAGCGACATACGTGGATGTAAATATTACCGGTTATTCTGGCAGCGTGACATTTTTTGATAAATTTCTGAAAGAAAACATCAACATTGAATATTTACATGAAAATGCCTTGTTACATCTTGCCACTTTTTCAATATTTTCATTTTTATTCACTTAAATATAACAAACATTGTTAGTATATTGTAGATCATAAGTTTATTATTTTCCATTCAGAATAACAAATTAGATTTTTTTTAAATTTTAACCGTCGCGTTGCCATGTGGTCAATTGAGTTTCCACTGCCAATTTAAAGTTGATTTTCTTAAAACCTATGGACCCTAATATTATAAAAAAAATTGTAATCCTCCATTGAAGTGTTCTCAATATTTCGTAATAAAAAAAAAGCAAAAAATTACTTCCTTCATCCCAAAAAAAAATATTTTCTAAGACTGCCCTCACCTTCATTCGTGTTAAGGTAGAATTTGTTTTGCTAATATTTACAACTTTATCAAAAGTGACAAATACTTACTCGCTGTTTTGAACGTATTATAAATTATATCTTTGGCCTTTTCAATAGGTACGTAATAATACCGACTGTGGATGGAAACGCAGCACGCAACTTAATAATATCAGAACTGTGAAAATATTAACACTTTACCAAAAGGGACAAATATTAATACGTACTCGTTGTCTTGAACGTACTATACATTTTGCCTAGGTGCCTTTATCATACGTAAAATCTCGTAATACGTCTCGTCTCGCCCCGCCGGCCGCGGCGCGTAGAGAAGTTTATACAGTTGCGTATGCTGTGACGCATTCCATATCAGAAATCGCATGGTTCCAGAAAAAAATTAATAATGATATGTTTTTCAAATAATCCATGTATGTTATAGATATCGATCTATTTCTAATGAAGTTCCCTACAAGATGACATAAATTAAATTTTGATTCATTGAGTCATATGCTTGATATTTAGATAAAGTTAGCGGTAAACTGAATTTACCACATGGGAGCGAGCGTTTTGTTTTGAACACGGTACGTTAAGGGTTAAGGTCACGTAAAAAATACAAATATTATTATATTTCACGTGTATATAAGCGCATATAATTAAAAAAATTTGTATTAACACTATGGAATAGGAACCAGCATACCTTTGAAACGAACCGAGTTGTGTTTTTTTTAAAAACAAGTGTAGATAATATTTTATTGATTAAAAAAAATCAATGTACATATATTATAATACATTAAAATTGCTTTATTAATTTTTAATATAGCAAGTACACAATTTTCATTTTATACGAGTATGATGCGTTTTATGTTTTGGGCATATTTAAAAAACATATTTTAATTGAAGCACAATCGTTTTAAATATTTTGGTTTCTTGAACAATGATGTAAAACTCCATATTAAATATTCAATATGAACGACAACGTCTGTTTTCTAGATGTTTCATTATATTTATTAGGATTTAATTTTCGCCTATCTAAGGCTTTATCAAATCTCTTATTTATCTACCTTACATTTTTAAGAATATTTCTAAAATATACATATTTTCATTCATATTAATTTTATAATTTAAAATGTTTTTTATGACCTAATAAAATATTTTTGACCAATTGAATATCATGACCTGAAGTATAAAATGCACACTAAATTAGAAAATATAAATATAAATAAATATGTACAATTGTTATAACTGTTTGTTTGATTTAATAGTATTGAAATAATATAATAATAAAAACACCCGTTTTGTAAACGAAATGCGATGTTTAATTTAAATAAAGATTTAAAATAACTCTACAAATCGATTCAGAGATAAAATTTTGGTTTGTAAAATTATATACATAAATATGAATAAGAGAAAAAAGCTCATTTGATTCGAAAGATTAAACAAATGAAGATTAGCGAAGAGATGAAAATTTTGTGTAGACGTCATCATCCCATGACAATTCACAGCCACAAACAGGTAATATGAACATAACCAAGAGGAAGAAGAAGGTTTCTAGAATAAAACAAATAAAATATCCCATTTAGCTACTTTACATAAGTCTACGCTATCAAAAATTCGTTCGCAAAAGTATTCAAAATTTAAATATTCTCTGAAAAAAATTATCACGTTATGACGAAGAGGTTTAGATGTCACCCTTTTAATGGCCTGTTCCATCATTCTCACTAATGCGTATTTTGAAAAATACTCCTACGCGTTATGGCACTACGCCATTACATTGCAAATCGTGTTCCACTGAGGGGTGTATCAAGGAATAAAGCATCGAAAGAAACTGAAACAAATGCTTATTCTTGGGGCTAAAAATAAAATAAAAATTAACAAAGAAGTTGCTAAATTTTGGTAACCATAGATTGGTAATTATTACGAACAAAACGGAATGACATGTTTCGCCCTTCTAAGGCAATATTAAATGTGACAAAATTTCAGCTCATTGCTGTTTATATACACTAGTAAATGGAGTAAAATATGGTTATTAACGAAAATTTATGTGACTTTATACATTTTTAACAAATGATTATTTGGGTAGATCCAGAAATATTGGAAAGTGTTTCTTGGAACCCGTTAAGAAATTTTATGACAATGATTACATAGATAGGGGATTCTAAATGATATTATATAAATCAAGAATAAGTTATTTGAGGTAGGACGAAATAAAGTTTCTAAGAAAAACATCTTCTTTCAAATTGTTTATGATTCTAAGTATTATATATAAAATAAAATCACCATCCTGTGTGCGTAGACTCAATCGAGATATTCTTCTCTTCATAATATAAACAGCAACGAGCTGAAATTTCTTCACATTTGATAATGCCTTAGAAAGACGAAACCTGTCATTCCCATAAAATATGTATAATAAAACTTCTATAAAACTAACGTTTGCATTCGTATTCATTATTTAAAATGGAGTTCAAGAAACAATAAACAGATTGGTAAGTTTAGGTAACCAAAGCTTCTGACGAGTTTATGTTTCCGTGCTGCCGGTTTTCCAAGCTCCTCAATCCTGCACCTTTTACTCCCAGCAGTCCTTTTTGCTTAGCTTTGCAGACCAACCAATTATCCCTTGACCACTTTTAGGACCTTCCAAAATGTCTAATATTAATTGACAGATTTCTCAATACTCTAGATCTATGCAATACTAAATCTCATATTATTCGTCATAAATCCAACATTAGACCGATTTTCGATTGCTAAAGTGCTACCAAGTTTTCGCTGCTAGTTCTAAGTATTTTTATTCACGACTGACACCAGAGATTTAAATTAATGGTATTTGATTTTATATACATGTATGATAATATGAGCAGGAAAAGGAACTGAGCCATATTAAGGATTGACACCTAGTTTCATGAATCAGGAGCCAAGTGTTCTGTCCCCTAGATCACTTTTCTAAACTCAATCGTCACTCTTATGAAAAAGTGTTGCTATAGCTACGTAAAATTACGTTTCTGGACTTTAAGAACTTACCTAAAAGGTTGCATAAAGAATTGAAATTATTTTTATAGTTTTAATTGTTTTTGCTCTGCCAGAGCATTATCAAATGTTCAATATATGGTGTCATATATGTTTTTATGTCATGCCTTCGTGGCAGAATGGTATAATACATATGACTGTCACACCAAAGGTCCCGGGTTCGATTCCCGGTGATTTAGTTGGTGACAGAACTGTTGATGAACACATTAAATGAAGCACCAATAATTAATTTTACCATTTTTATAATTTTTATCAATATCCTGATTTGATTCCCGGTGATTTATGACAGTACGAAAAAAATTACGCTGTCTTTAGTCTAATAGAATTCACGTGACTATAAAAATGGCGAAAGACTAGCTACCTATCAAATTTCATGAAAATCAATAGCTAGTATATAAGGAAAGATACAAAAGGAAACTATCACATTCAAAGGTCATTTTATCCCAAGAACCAGTAAAAATGTTACTCTGCCGCCTACCAATTTAAAAGAAAAACCCAAAATAACGGAATAATTTATCAATTAATTGAATAATATGTTTTTAAATCTTAGTAAAAAGATAAACTGAAAAAAAATTCTCCCCGTTTTCTTTATTCGCTGGGCCGTATATATTTTTTAAATTTAACTCGCATAATCCCGAGTGAGAATACGTGTTTTGTGTTTGTGGACTGCGGTATATGATTTACTTCACGTGTAAATAGATTCCGGTCACGTCCCGTACAAACACGAATTGTATTAACTTTACTACTGGGGTAGGTGTCTACTGTCTGCTCCTCTCCTCGCTCTTCCACGTCTTCTTTTTACCGCCTTTCGACTGAACTCCACGGTTAACGGATTGTGCAGCGGCCCGGGGATTCGCTGCAGTCACAGAACACACTCAACTAAATCGATTGGAAACTTCATATTTTACGTCATAATATAACGGAAATGTGGATGTTATATATAAATAGATACAGTATTATTATTCAAATTAGAAGAGGCCTATATCCAGCAGTGGAGGGAAGAAGGCTAGCAAAGAAGAAAGAAGAAGATTATTATTCATATTGTCGCTTTAAATATTAGGTTGTTTGTAACACATGGCGATACCTGTCAATAAAATATGATGTTAGTCAAATAATCAATACGAATAAGGATAATAAAAAAAACTAGGAATTTTTTGGAGGGGTACGAGGTCTGCATAATTAAAGATATCTAACAAGAAACAGTAAAGCACGTGTCACTACCATTGAATACCGACATAATACTTTCATATTCTCTTGGGATATTTTTTAAAGTAAAAATATTTGCGAACGTTTTAAGAAAAAAAACTTTTTTTTTTTTCACTTTTGAGTATATTTCTCGATATAAATAGTTTTATGGTTTTCCCTAATGATGAAGAAGGTCTAAAAAATTCAAATCAAGTCAAGGAACGTAAACTCAAAAGCAGAAATACAACGTTTTTGTACATGTAAATAAAAATATATACAGAATTTAAATATGCTAAAACTCAAATTCTTTCCTATGAAGCACTTAATGTGTGGTGTGGCATTTACAAAAATAATTTTAAAACACATTTACTTATTCACACTTTTTTTTATCAAACCAACCGGTTTCGCTTCCGCCGGAGTTTTGCCAGGATTACAAACCAAACTCTATGATTTGTCACCCGGATGAAGCTCTGGTTTGTTTGATTAAACAAAAAAAGGAGTGAAAACGAAAACATTTTATTAACATCTTTATCAAAAATTAAAAATATCGGGATTCAATCGCGGGTATACAATCACAGGGTGATTGTTTGAAATCGTGATTTTTCAAGTGGACATTCCTCGACAATGGCCGTACGTATGCAAAGGACGTGTCCATAGTGCCGGCGTAGATCCCCGAGACCCCGGGCTGTGATGAGTGTCCTCCCTCCCCTCGGGGTCCCCCAGTCCCAAGGGGGTCGTACAAACCCGGCGCGAACGATTGGATCTCCCCTCCGCTATTGCCACTTGTGACGTCACGTACCACGTATCTTGGGACAGGTTTTTCAATTACATCTTACTCATTACAACAAATTTACATTTGTATGAATTTTATTGGTTTTAAAAATAATTAATACTAATGTAATTAATAGTAATTAGTGAGAGGGAGAATGGTGAGTTTCCGGTGCCATAAAACCGCCCCCCCCAGCTAAGGGAAGGTGACTCCTACAGAAAAACCCATCGGAGAAGGCAACGGACAACCACTCTGATTATCATTCCCAGGATATCACTATGGCGAGAGCCTTCGCCGGAGTGATTGCCAACGTCAGGGGGACCTGAAACGGCACGCGAATAAGAAGAATACTAATAAAAACGTCCGTTTTATAGAATTTTTATTTTAATTTATGCGAATAGTATATTTCGCCTTTCTAAAACATTATCAAACGTAGCATAGTAGCATAGTAAAACCAAGTATGTTTATTATCAAATCAAATTTAACCAGTTTATATCTCAAAGATATTACAAGGTAAAAGATAAAAATATTATAATGGTAAAATAACAAGTAAAACATAATTATACCTGAAGAATACTAGGAATGCATGAGAGATGGTTCGCCTTTAGAAATACAAGATGTTCTCTTAAGTCAAGAGTATTTATTTTCTTTTACTTTCACTAATATGAAAGATGTCGATTCCCGAAGCGATCATGTTCAGTAGTTTGATTGGTTTCCCCACCGGCATCACCAGAGGCGGGTTGGTTCTGCATGTTGGGAGATAAAACCGTACGTGCCGATGGTGTCGAAGATAACCATCCGGAACATAAAGATGAGTACCCTTCAAGATTATGTAATTTTCAAAGAATCCTCGGATAAATCTGAAGAAATGGTTTAGCGTGAACCCATTTCATACCATACCATGAAACATATTTACAGCGCCATTGAAGTGATTAAATCTTAAATACAACGCTTAACAATTTTTGCCATTATTTTCCTTCGTAATATATATATACTTGAAGCTCCGCCAGAGAATGATCAAATGCTATGTGTGATCTGTTTTATTGTACGGGTGTGAAACTTGGACCCTGAAAGTTAACTCATTGAACAGACTGGAAGCATTTGAAATGTGGCTCCATCGCCGAATGCTCAGAGTTCCCTGGACAGACATGGTTACCAATACCGAAGTCCTGAGGCGAGCTAGAGTTGACAGGGAATTGTTACCAACTATCAAGGTTCAAAAGATCTCACATCAGGGAAAAGTACCACCTTCTCCGACTGATATTGGAGGGGAGAGTTAAGGGGCGCCGAGGGCCCGGAAGGAGACAAATGTCCTGGCTGCGAAACGTGAGGGAGTTGACCGGCATCCGAAGTGTGGAGGAGCTGTACCGAGCAGCGGAGGACAGGGACAGGTTCGCCGAGGTGATCGCCAACGTTGGGGGGACCCGACAGGGCGGTCGGTCAATCAATCGGTTTATCTAATAAATAACGCTTATACACTTCCCGGAGGTTTCTCATTTCACCGGTACATGAATAAACTGTTTCCATATTTCCCTCAGAGGAATATTAGTCTTATTTCTTATTTTATTCCATAGAGACATTTTGGGCAACGTTGGTTGATTTGTATAAATATTAAAAAAATGTTTGTGTAAATGTGAACGTAAAATTAATAAAAATTAATACAAATTATATTATAACACGTATTCAGTTTCGACGGGTTTCGGCAGCTCCCTGCCATTTTCTTAATAACATTAATATTTTAATAGCGAACGCATCTAAAATAATTGTTAACACGTATTAAAAGACACTTGTTTATATTTCTAAATAGTTCATTGTTTTGGCCGAAAATGCCGTTTTGGCCTATGATACCTTAACATTATAAACTGTTAAATTAAATAACTTTGTTTTTTGTATCACAATTGCATTCTATTTTACGCTGTTGTTATATTATAAATTTCGATATATTATAAATTTGATATATTATTGTAACACCTGATGATGTCAACGTAGGTTGATGAAACAGCTGTCGCGTAAAATAAAATGCAATTGTGATACAAAAAAGAAAGTTATTTAAATTAACAGTTTATATTTGTTATAAGGTCATTTGTTGGATCATATAAGCCTTCAAAAATAAACATTAAAGTTAAAATTAAAGTAAATAATTAAATTTGTACGAATTTGGATAAAAAAAATTCGGGAAAAATAACATTGAAATATGAAATATCGATAATTAAAGAAGATAATGTTCTTAATATTTGCTTATATTACGATAGTTGTACAATAATATTAAATCGGTTTAATAAGTTATATCTGTGTAATAAGATTCTACCTCTCGGATTTTCAAGTTTAAATAAGTTTGAAACAATGCAGCAGACGTCCATTGACCAAGAAGTAAGTTGAAAACTTAGCGAATCCTGAAAATGAAGGGTTATTAATTAACTTGAGTCGGGCAAATAAGCTGACAGTACACAGTTGCAAGTAATCGTATCGTTCAGATGCAACATAATAAACCGTTATATTATTTTACAAACCAGTTATACTCGTACGTCAGTTAATAATTATATTCTACAATTCCACAATCCCACATTTAAGAATAAAGCTTAGACTAATTTCGGCGATTAAAAATAAATTGTTAGATTTGAGAAGTATTACTTAATGATATAAAATATATTTTAAGATAAATTTTACTCGTTTCGGGAAACTATTAATCCCGTAGTTAATTTTTTTAATATACCCGAAAATTTAATTCTAGAATATTATAATCTAAAAATAAAATATCTAAAATGTATTTCAATAATACCATATATTGTGTACACTATGATAACATTATAAGCCAATGGTTAATTGAATCAGATCTGTTGAAACTCTATTCATAAAAAAAAGTTTTTAAATAACATTTAAATATGGTATTTAAATTTAGTAATCTTTATTTGAATAAATATTACGCTCTTTAATTAATACGAATAAAAACGTCGGTTTCCAAAAAATTCATTATATTTTATGGGAATGACATGTTTCGCTCATCTAAGGCATTAACAAATGTCATTCAACATCGTTCTTTGAGAACCAATAAATAACGCTGTTTTTTAATACCATTCGAAACATGTTCGTACTAATTTGAATTTTATAAATGAAATGTTGTGAAAAACCGAACTTTACATTATGTATTAAAAATAATTATATTTTTATATGTATGGTTAATGATTCTACAGATCGTAGAGAGGAATATGTGAAGATTACTAGAAGACAGGAGCTTGCTGCCATCTTCTGGTTAGTTTTTAGACACCCCAAATTTATTACTGTTTGATAACATAGGATTATACGGGTTTCAAAATGCATGTATTTTGTTTCTTGTTTCGTTCGTGTTTTAGTTTAGAAAACTCCGAGTACCTGATTTTTGAGTATTCCTTCGCATCCTTTTGCTAACATACGCGTCTACCTTCAGGTAACTCCAAGAGGCACTCACGTGCTCAAACAATATTGAAATGGACGGCCCATATACTATCAGACTTCGGAACTTTTATACATCAAACTTTTGCGAACGGGAATTTTGAATACTCGCCCTCTCCCTTACTCTTCGGCATGTAGAGAGGGATGCAGCGGTGAAAAGTTGTAAACTTACAAAGAAAAGTAAGTTTTTAAAATTATTATATTACGCCACAATGGAAGAAGTGGTTACTTGCGAAATTTTGTTTAGTGTTTGTTCGTTGCCAATGCACGAAGAATACTCATGTACCCATGCAAAACAAGTACTTCACTTTATTCTTGCATTAATCGATACACGTAGCGTTTTCTATAAATTGTATTCAATAGTTTCAATATAAAATATGTTTGACATTTATTTTACAGTACAGAGAACTTTTTATGAGAGAAAACGAAGCGTTTGAAAACACAAACTTTACAGGATGGAAATTTATCAAATAATTCCATTTATGAAAATACATTTTTAATATTTATTTGTCTTGATCGATTGTGACACTTAGATTTTTTTAAGATAATCAAATAATTAAACTGAAATCTCTTGATGAAAGTTAATTAGTTTTTATAACTACTTCCACATTTGTCTTTATTTCGAATTTAAGTATAATATGGTACACATCTTGGTCTTCTGGTTGGCCTCCCCATTGGTTTTTCCATCCATTAGTCCAGGGCTGCTTCAGTAATTTTTAAACAGGTTTCGGCGGTAATTGCCTCTCGAAGAGTTTTTTGGTTTATTTACATAGGTTATAATAAAGGTGAATACACAAATAATAATTTGTCGTTAAGAATGATTTTTTCATGGGTGTATTTGAGTCTATTTATTTATAATATTTCTAGTTTATCTAACTTTTTGCTTTTTGAGCATGTGTGTAAGATTTTAACATCTTTAGACGGATTAAATTGATGGTTATATTCTACCAAATGGTTGGCGAAATTTGAATTTATTTTGTTTTTCCAGCTTTGTACATGTTCGCCAATTCTAGTTTTGAAGGCCCTTCCTGTTTGGCCTACATATCTTGCAGGAATCTTCTCCATCCGACTCTATCGCAAGTGAGGCTTGCTGCTTCAACCTCGCCCTGCAGGGCTCTTCTCCAGTTGACTCCAGGTCTGCCTCGCTTCCTCTTTCCTCCCACAGGGTACCAGTCTTGTGCGCCCTGAACAATGTAGGCTGAGTTCCGTCCCAGAGTGTGACCGGTCCACAGCCATATGCGCATAGCAACTTGTTCTCTAATTGGCGTATCACCTGCCATGGTTCGGAGAACGGCATTTGACACTGTTTGGGGTCAAGAGATCTTGAATATTGACCGAAGGCACCTATTTATAAACACCTGGAGTTTTCCCATAACGTCCGCGGAAGATTTCCAAGTCTCATCTATTTTTTATATAAATCACTTGTTCCTTTTTTTATACAGGTGTTTTATTTCTATCTATATTTTATATTCATGTAGAGCGGAAGAAAGTATTATGAATTATGAAAGGATCGTTGCGTTGGTTCGAACTTATGGAGCGCATGGATGGAGAAAGAATTGTTAAAAAAAGTATACGTTAATGATGTAAATGGAGTTCGGAGTCGAGGCAGGCCAAGGAAAACATGGCATGACCAAATTAATCAAATTCTTAAGGTTGGTCATGTTAGAAATCGGAAGAATCGACGTGCGTGTATGACTCGCTGTAAGAATGTGAAGGAATCTAGAGAGGAGTGCCAGGATAGAGTATTGTGGCGGTCCATTCTCTCTCCCTACCCCTGCGGGGAAACGGCGTGATCGTTTGTTGTTGTTGTTGTATATTTAATATTTATCTGTATTTCATGAAAAATATAATTTTAATGCGCTTGTGTTTATACGTACGAAATATATAAAATATATTCATAATATGATCATTTAATTATCTCTCTAACATCTCGCAATCCTTTAGGACATGGGTATTCATTTCCTTAATCTTTCATCCATATCTGGATTTGAGAGAAGATTTTTGAGCAAGTCAAATACGTTTCCTTTACCTACTGAATTCAGATGAAAGAGCTCCCATTGATGCAGAGTCTGGTCAGTAGAGAGCGGCGGCAGTATCAAGATAATTCGCTAAATAGTCGTTTCAAAAGAAAACACACCCCCGGAGCTGGGTACTTAAACAAGTCGGGGATTTCTGTAAAGATATTATTCGCAAATGAATTTGCCCAAAGGCACGGCTTGTACAGTTAGCTTAATAAAATGCAAACAAAAATTATTGTGCTTTTTTAATATTTTACATATTCAAATTTAAGATACTTTATATTTTCTTACATATTCGCTTTCACTTTGTATTTTGGATTCACGTTTGAATAAATAAAATAAAAGTTTATATTTTAACATCACCTCATTTCATTTTTCGCTGACATATTTTGGTAGTGACACGACACACATCTGTCGCAAAAGTATCGAGAATTTTTTTTCTTTAGACAATTTATTGCCAATAAACGTACAAACACTTAATATTATTCAAAATACGCCCCTTGGGCGTCAATACACTTTTGGTAGCGTTTCTTCCACTCTTGGAAGGCACCCTGGAAGGCAGAAGACGGAACCCCCAAAACAGAACAAAGTTTAATTTTAATATGAATGAAAACGTTAGTTTTCTAGATGCTTTATTATATTTTATGGGAATGACATGTTTCGCAATTCGAAGGCATTATCAAATGTGATATTTGTTAATGCCTTAGAAGGGCGAAACATATCATTCCCATGAAATAAAATAAATCGTCTAGAAAACTGTCGTTTTCATTTGTATTAATTATTTAATATGGAGTTTTACATCATTGTTCAAGAAATTTGTACATTTTTATTTATTGAAATTTAACATTATAATTACGGGATTGTAATTCATTATATTTGAACCCAATTAGTTTTACTTGTATCCATGATTCATAAGGACAATAATAAAACGGGTGTTTATTTGAGTTTATCCATTTATAATGACCAAAGAAAACATGACATTATCATGTAAATCAAATATTCAATGTCGGCCACGCAAAAAGTTTAAAAAATCGATTTGCAAGCAGGACGCAATGAATGAGGTGAGGACTCGGGAGAAGTAAGAGTATGTCAGGAAAAAATAGCCTTTCGGGGAAACATCGTGATGGTTAGTTTGTTAATTAGTAACATTTATTAATTTTTGATGTTCTTATATGATATTTGGTTGAGCTCGTAACGATATCAATTGACGTTTTTTTTTTACTAAGAATTTGTTTCAAGTTAATACATTTTAGCATCTAACTGTACCGGCACTTCGCCCTTCCCTCTGGAGATCGGAGATTAGCTACGCGGCCTGTTGTAAACCGCGTAGATAAGACGTAGAGAACTCAAAAGGAAATAATATTGGAACGACGCAGAAAGGATGTTTACTTACGTGCTATCTGAATAGAAGTTCGTCCTTGAGAATAAAAAAATACATTTCAAGGACTCGTTTCCTTATTGAAGGTAATATTGGAAATTTTTAAATTTCCGTAAGCGTCAATGATATATTTTGATAAAAAAACAATGCGTCAAAAATGGCCTGAGTTTGTTTGAACTAAATGTTTTAACTAAACTATCGTAATGAAAATCATGAAAAAAGTCATTCTATAATACAATAAGCTATTATTATATTCATTACTTATACCCATGAAAATTTTCATAGGTAAGACAAAGAGCATCGTTACATCAAGGCAACCAGTACGATGCAAGTTAGTATTAGATAATAAAATATTAGAACAATTGATAAATTTCAAGTACTTAGGTGTTGATGTATCAAGCAGCAGTGACATCTACGGAGTAAGTGAACTAACAAACAGGGCCGCCGTTGTGGCTGGTTGCTTGACGAATGCTGTTTGGAAAAATAAAAATATGCTAAAGGAGAGCAAAATTTTAATCTACAAGACTTGCGTACGTCCTATAATGACATATGGAATAGAAACGAGAGCTTACACCATTAGAACAAAAAGTCTCCTAAAAACCACAGAAATGCAGACTCTCCGATCCGTTGCGGGAACGACACTCCGAGACAGAATAAGAAATTTTGAAATAAGAAAGATCTGAAATGTAGAAGATGTCGTGCGTTGTGGAAGACTGAGAAGACTGGAGAGATCATGTGGAAATAGCATGTTCTGAAATAGTGATAAATATTGCCGCAAAAAAAGTACCAACAGGAAATCGACCTGCAGGAAGGCCACCTAAAAGAAGGCGAGACAGTTGGACATCTGTATCCCAGGAACAGGCTCCTAGAAATAACGGGACACAGTCCTAAATAAACAGAAGAAGAAGAAGACTTATACCCGTTAAATCTTTTGTTAACCGGTATCTTGAATGTCACTACCATTATCTGACTAGTTTCTTACTATTTATAAAACGTAAATTCAAATGCGAATCTCTTTGAATTTTAGTTTACTCAAAATATTTTTTTTGATGGATCAAAGTGTTTAAACCTACTTTCAGAATATTTTTGATGAATTGATGATTTTTAATCAATCAGTTCATATCGTTTTTCCGATGATGAAGGTGTGAAGCCTTCGAAACATGTAAAAAAAATAAACTTTAACATAGAAAAAAACAGTGTTTTTAGTTTAAGACAAATTTAATTTCAAATTATTATGAAAAAACATTAAATCCAAAATGACAACCCTTTTACTCCACTTCAACATACTTCTTAGAATTAGGGCACTCTTAACTCCGGCGTTTATTTTATTTTATATGATAAGTATAAGAAAGCTTCGTCCCCCACGTTCTTCGAGGAGATAAAATAACTTGAATCCTGAATACACTTTCCTTCTCTATAGCGACGGCCCCTAACAAGTGGAAAGAACGCCGTTTGTATGCTTTATTAGCTTAACTTTCTCTTATAACTGGAGTGTGATCAGTCTAGTGTGAGGTAAAACTGTAACGGAAAATTATATTATAACTTTATCTTTCCGCGTTCATTGTAACATACATAAATGGATGTAAATTTAATGCTTTTTAAAATATTATATATCATATATCATTCGTAAATTTTGCCCGCATTTAATAAAGGGGATTTTTTAAAAGAATTTAAGCGATGTTTTTCTTAATTAATACGAATGAAAATGTCAGTTTTCTAGAAGTTTTATTATATTTTATGGGAATGACATCTTTCGTCCTTCTTAGTCATTATCAAATGTGTTTAATAATTCCAAACATTTGATAATGCCTTAGAAAGGCGAAACATGTCATTCCCATAAAATATTATAAAACTTCTAGAACACTGACGTTTTCATTCGTATTAATTATTTAATATGGAGTTTTACATCATTGTTCAAGAAACAACAAGGTATTCAAAAGTAAGGAAACTGGGTTTTTATACATAAGAAAATATATTATTAAAGAAAAACTGAGTATTTAACTCTTATATTTGGGAGCGTTTAATGCAAAGAAGGTACCTCAACGTTTGGTGTTATTCCCTTCACCACAACGGCAAGACAAAAAGGAGAAATATCTTTCCATAGGAAAAAGAAGAGCGTCTCAATTTAATCAAAAAGAATATTGGAAAAATGAATTTTCCATACAATAGGATAGTATAATATTTTGAAAATATAAAAATGCTCTGATAAAGAAAGCAAATCTTAGTAAATTTACAATAAAAACATTCTTCATTTAAACGATTTATTCGTAATACACGTCTATCAAAGTTAAAAAGCGAGTGTTCTTTGACAATTTTTTGTATAAAATGTAATTAAGCTAAGTTCCCTCCTTCGATATTTTTATACAAATTCTCTATTTATATTCTGCTGCGAAAACCGGATCCCGTATTAACTAAAGATGATCATGAGCCTACCAAAAATAATTTTAACTAATCCAAAAAAAAAAATTGAGCTAAATTCAACTGAAGATCGGACAGAAGTCGCTTTGGAAGGATATCTACGAAGATACATAGTTCTTACCGCAAACAAAAGGATATCCAAAAACGGTAGTGCACACTAGTTTTCTTGTACCGACCCTTATGATTGGAAGCAAAGCATGGACTTTGCAAAAAAATATGAAATTAGAAAAATGCAGTAAAAATGAGATCTCTTAGACGAATGCGTAAAAATTCGAGTATAGAGTGACGAATGGTAATATAAGAAGTAAATTCAGTGCGAATAAAAGTGTTATGAAATAAATCACGAAAGAAACATTTAAGGTAGTTTGGACACATGGCAAAAATGAATGGTAAAAAAAGTATACGTTAACGATGTAAATGGCACTAGAAATATAGTTTTTTTTTTAGAGGTTTAGTTTTTAAATTAGCAATATTGTTTCTACAGACTGTCAATTTGACAGTTGGTATTTGTTTTGTAGTCAGTACATTTTGCCATTTTACCATACTGTCATACGATTAACGTCAGAACAGCGCTTGCAAATTGTGCAAATTTATTTTGAAAATCATCGTTCGGCTCGCCAAACTTATCGTGCACTAGGTCTTTTTTACGATCGACACAATTGCTATAAATGTCATAATTAAGTCATAATTATATTAGGTCCTTACCTATGAAATTGGCGTTTTGTATGGGAGGAACATAAAGTTGATTTTTTTTTAATATAATGTATTTATTCAATCAAAGTATGTACCATTGCTATCTATGCACTTTTGCCATCTCATAGGTAGTTCATCGATCCCTTTACTAAAAAAAACATTCGGACGGGAATCAATAAAATCTTTGAAGTCGGTTTGGACTGCCCC
Organism: Lepidostoma basale; assembly: GCA_022606425.2. Classification (NCBI taxonomy): domain Eukaryota; kingdom Metazoa; phylum Arthropoda; class Insecta; order Trichoptera; family Lepidostomatidae; genus Lepidostoma; species Lepidostoma basale. Next base: position 886,485 of record JAHDVF020000694.1, on the reverse strand, counting down.
ATCGGAGTTGAATTTTTCCCTTGCAAGAAGTTATCCAAATTTCGAAAAAAATAGTAATCTGTTGGGGCAAGGTCCGGAGAGTACGGTGGATGTCTTAGACATTCCAATTGAAGCTCTTCTAATTTGGTAGCCGTCTGTTGTGCAGTGTGTGGTCTAGCGTTATCATGAAGCAGCAGTGGCCTAGAACGATTAACCAGCCTCGGTTGTTTAGCAGCTAGCTTTTCCATCATGGTTTGCAGTTGCTGACAATAGACATCTGCCGTAATCGTCTGGCCAGATTAAAGAAAGCTGTAGTGAACGACACCAGCACTAGTCCACCAAACGCTCACAAGTAACTTTTTTGGAGTCAATTTTCGCTTGGGGCATGGTTTGGCTGGTTCGGCAGAGTTCAGCCATTGCGATGAGCGCTTCCGATTATCATACAGGATACATTTTTCATCACAGGTAATGATTCGATTCAAAATCCCTTCATTATTGTGCCGGTTGAGTAATGCAACGCAGCAGCCAACGCGCGTTTGTTGATTTGCTTCACTCAATTCGTGAGGTACCCACCTTTCAAGCTTTTTCACCTTCCTAATTTGCTTCAAGTGGATTAAAACAGTTTTATCACTAACACCGCAGCCTGCAGCTAACTCGGACGTGGTTTGAGACAGATCCGGTTCCACAATAGCCTTCAATTCTTCATTATCAACTTTGGTCTCCGGCCGTCCACGGGGTTTGTTCTGCAGGTCGAAATTTCCAGAACGAAAACGTTGGAACCAAAAACGCACTGTGTTTTCTTTTGCGGCACCGTCGCCATGCACATCATTAATCCTTCGAGCCATTTCTGCAGCACTGGTGCCACGGTGGAACTCGTACTCGTAAATAACGCGATATTTCAAGTTTTCCATTTTGTAAACTGAGTGACGCAAAAAAAAAACGATTGAGGAAAAAACAAATGAATTATAATTTTCAAAACACAAATACTTGAGTAAATAGCTGTATAAATTTGAATTTGGAATTCCTAACCAAAGAGAAGATATTTGAGATCAAAGTTGCCAGTACGGCAAAACGCCAATTTCATATGTAAGGACCTAATATAATTAAGGCATAAAATAATCTATTAAATAAAGCCAATATCATAGACATTTACATTATTTAAATGTGTTTTTTTTTTCATTTTGAATATGTATTGTATGCCTCTCAAAAAACACCCTTTATAAGAAGACCGAGGAAAACGTGGCATGATAAAATAAATCAAGTTTCTAATGTCGGCCACGAGAGGAGTCGAAGAAATGACACGATCTATGAATGTTAAAGAAACGAGAGGAGTATGTCAGGAAAGAAAAGTGTGGCAGTCCGATGTGTCTGCCTATCCCGTCAGTAAGACGGCGTGATGGTTACTTAGTTAGTGAGTTTTATATTTCATGCAATCAAGACCCACCGTATTATCGCGTATATTTTGATGAAGGTGAAAATATTTAATATTCGCTTCATTAAATATTGATTTTAATATTTCTTATTATTATTAAAAATAATGTATTTGTTCATAAATTTCAAAAGAGTATTTTTAATATCCATAAGTGCATTCCGTTCGGCATTTGTTTAACCAAATAATTGAAGTTTGAATTTTATATAGGGGTTGCAGTCGCCGTTGGGCAAATGAAAAGAGGGATAAAGAAAACACGATTCAGTTGAAAGATATACTTCAAAAGATAACCTCTTTGCTTTAACAAGAATAATTCCTTTGAAGATGTTTGCCCGAGTTCTTAAGATCTTATTTCATAGTACGGACTGATGTTAACTGATTACCAAATGATGTATCATAATTATTATCGCTAGTTTTAGTTAAAAAATATTATATTTAAAAAATTCACTGCCTTCTTTTATTCATTTTAAGTCACCAAATGTTTACTAAATTATGTAATTTTTAAAACTGTATTGTAGGTGGTTACTTGTTATTATTAACGTTAACAAATCAAATCAATCAATACTAAGAAAAGTTTAAAAAATAAACAATTATTAAAATCACATACCACTTAATTCTTACGTATCCACTGTTTCTCTTTTTCTAATACAACAGGCTACCTATCTCTCCTATTTTAATAGTTTAGTATATTATGTTTTCCTCTTTTAATTATTCAGTTTTTTTTTTTAACCCTGACGAAGTTCTGGCAGGAGAGAAACCGGTTATAATATAATAAGTGAAAGAGGATGGACCAATAAACAGCTCTGCCCTGACATACCTCTCAATATTAACCTACAATTATATATCGAAACATGAAAGCTCGTCGATTTTTCCGACTTCGAATACGACTTTATTTTCATAATTTATTAATTTGGTCAGGCAATGCTTTCTTCGATCGTCCTCGGCATTTTTTTCACACACACATTTTAACCATACTTTTCTCATATATTCATTTCGCGTGACCAAACCATCTCATAAATCTTATTTCTTAATTTTTAATTATGATACCATCATCTGTTTTACATTTCAGCTTCATCGTCGACATCTACATCCCAGGAACAAGCTCTGAGAAATAACTACTTCTCCGGTCTCAATCTAAAGATTGGTCTGCAGTAATGCGATGCATCTCCTCTTCCACTCCGCTCGGTCCTCGGCAACTCTCTTCAACTCTGCATAAGAAGTGCAGCTCATATCTCGGCAAATCTGGTCTAGGTACTCCTGGCAAGGTCGTTCTCTGCCAATCTATCCCTCAACTATTCTCTCCAATACATCATGCAGGAAACATTCGTGTCGCAACACATTACCAATCCATCTCGCGCGCCTCTCCGCTATGGTGTTCAATATGTGACTATTCTCTTCAACTCTGCTGAGAACTTCCTCATTTAACTAATAGGATACAAAGAAATAATAGAACAGTCATTAATATCAGAAGAAGAGGAATTTTATTATATATTAATTTATTATCTTGACCATGTTTCGATATCTCCATCATTAGAATAATGAAGAATACTGTACCACTTTCTTTCGATGATAAAGGCATAATTGCTTGGAATATAAGATATTTGGGCCTCAACAAGGCGAAAAAACATTTGTTTTTATAAAACAAAACTAAAATGATGAAAATATTATAAAAAATTGTATACTTGGCGTTAACACTGTGGAATTCTATAATGCTGATTTTGAATTAATAAAAACGTATTTTCCACTAGAGTTTAGATATTGAGTTTCTTTTTCTCAACAAGTTTCGCAGATTTTATACATTTATTAGCGGCAAAAGGTACAACATACTCGTAGTTTTAATTCGTATAATTATTTAATACCGAGTTTTACACGATTGTCCAAGAAACAATAAATTAAAGAAGATGATTTAAAAATACATTTTGGTAACATACTCTTGCTAAAAGTCACAAGTCGCTCGAGACCATTGCGAATTTTCCACACATCCTAATAAATAATTCTCAGTCGTTAGGGCTAACCGTGAAGTGTGTATCAAGTATATTGTTTCCTGTTCACTTATCGGCTCGGCCGCAATTGACCCGAGTGTCTCATTGTCCCGGATTGTCCCCGATTGTGTGTGACTTCTCGACCCGAACGGCATCCGGGACATCCCCCGCCCATAAAGCCGCCCCCGCCCCCCCCCGGACCCCGGTGGGTAGGCGGCATTTAAATGTCGACACACAATACAGCGTACAGTACGCGCCACAAATCTTCAGTCCAAGATTTATCGGCCCGATGTACAATCATGATAGAGTCTTTATCTATTGTTTTTAATATCTAAATTTGTAAGACTCATGCATTACGTGTTGTACTTAATAGAATATATATTTTTAGAAATTATTTATTGACATACTTCTCTTGCTTCCTCAATATTCGTACATCTACACACTAGTGTTGCCAATATTAAATATTTATAATAATAATAATAATAAATTGGAAAATTCATATAGCGCCATTTTTATGAATTACTCATCTCAAGGGCGCTGTAGAAAATGTTCCGTTTTATGAACTGGTTAAAAATAAACATATTTAGTATGAGGGCTGCACCCAACGCAGTCAATCAACCCTACTTATCAGGTAAGGATAATTTGAAAAAGTGCGTTTTGATTCTCGATCTGAACTCTGACTGATTTTCAATGCACTTAAGGTCAGCTGGAAGATTGTTCCAGGCTGAAGGGCCGGCTACCACGAAGGCTCGGTCGCCAAATTTTGTAGTAGGACAGCGTTTTGGCACAGTCAATCTACCGATCGCAGAAGTCTTAGCTGATCGCAATTTAGACTGTCTGGCATTCAAATTCTCGTTAATGCAGAGTTCAGATACTCGTATATAAGCTGGTGCCATATAATGCAACGCCTTGAAGACCGCTTGAATTGTATCCTTTCTGGACATTTCAGCCAGTAGAGCTCCTCAAGATGCTGTGTTATGTGACAACTCTCTTATTAGTCTTGCTGCTGCGTTAAATGCTGACTGGAGTTTATTAATTTGCAGTTTGGGGATGTTGGCTTAGTCTCCATTGCAGTAATCTAATGGTGATACGACGAAGTAATTATTAATGTTTTAAAACTGTCAAAGAGAATATTTATTTTTATGGATCGTTATTACCTTAGATGATAGAAGCTACTGCTGACTGTTTTATTGATTTGAGTTTTCAATGAAAGGTCAGTCTCTAGATGGACGCCTAGAGAGATATCTGTGTCGAATGTAAGTACTGTGGAGCGATCAGTTTATTTTTGGCGCTTCATAGTTGGTGCTTCATTTGATTGAATTGTTCGTGCTACTTATTCCTCGGTCTTCCTTTTTTCCTTGCAATGTAAGTTTTATTATATTTTATGGGACATGTTTTGCCCAGCACCGGCTTGATCAAATATACTAAAAAAAGTTAAACACGTCATATAATAAAACTCTTATAAAACGATATTTTTATACTCATTTTATTAAATGTTAAGGGCGTTAACACTTTGAAATTCAATTTTTAATTAGGATGGAGAATCGCAACTCTGTTAATATTTCACAACATGTTTCGGAGGTGACCTCCATCCTTAAGTTTTAATATAACTGAAGTACACCTAAGGATGAAGGTCACCTCCGAAATGTTGTAAATAAAGCACATATTAAATAACGTTTTTTTTACGAATTAAAAAACTGTTTTTACCACATTTGGGTTTATTTTTCTCTACATGTTTTGAAGGCTTATACCTTTATCATCGGGAAAACGATATAAAAGAATGAGTTCATGTCTCTTTCTCCCGACGATGAAGGTATAAACCTTCCAAACATGTAGATAACATATTATACATATTTTGTACGAGAATATTTTTATGATGAAAATGTTTTATAGAAGTTTCGTTATATATTTTTAATTATGTGATATGTTTCGTTTTTTTTAAGTATATTTGATGAAGCCCTTATTTATCAACAAAATATGTTTCATAAAATATATTGTAAAACATCTCTACGAGATAGTACGATAGGTAAGTCTGTTGTAAATTATTTTTTCCGTAAAAAGATATGAATTAAAAATATGTATTTGCTTCATAACAATTTTTTTTAAAGTTAAGCTATCGAAACATCAGTTTCGTTTATTTTGTCCAATAATCATTTGGTGAACACCACACATTTTAGTTTTTCTCCATTTCAGAATGAGTATTCAGTATTGTTATTTTTAGAAATATGTTGATGTAAAAAAGAATGTTAATAATACCGTTTCACGTTTTGATTCCACCCTTTAAACCTTTATTCAATTTATTAAATTGGTAATTAAAAAGAAAGCAAACGCAACGACCACTATTTCATGAATCGTGCACATATATAAGCTATAGAAATATATATTTAAAAAATATTCTTACTAATTACTATTTACGTATTAATAACAATAAAACAAAACTTTGTACTCATATAAATATTTAAAACATATATTTAACATTTTTATACACGAAGCTCGATAAATGCAAAAATAAATCACAACAGATTTTACCTAGGAATTTATTTATTCTCCTTATTTAAATTATATCAGAAATATAATGAACAAAAAAAATTTCGTTTCTGCTTAAAACGCATGAGAAAGAGACTGCGCACTGTATATGTTATATATTGTATTTATATTTATGCATTATTACCACGTGATGAAATATTCCCTTTTAAGCTTTTGTGAACCAGGAACAGAGTTGAACCGCTCCACTCTCAGCATCGTCTGGCAACGATAAATAACCAAAGAGCTGAACCTACAAGACTTATGCATTATTCATAAGCAAAGAAGTGTTTTTACAACTACTGATACAAATTTATTTGCCTGTTTACCGCAATCAAAGCGTTTAAAGTATTTAATATGAGAGTATTTATTTTTAATTAATTTAAACACGATAATTTTTAATTAAAATAAAAACGTTTTTCTTTATATCAGCCGTTTCGTCAACTGTTGAACGTAGGTCTCTCCCAAAGCACACCAATTTGCCCCTAGACATTGCCACTCTCAACCATCAAAGTACAGCAATCCTTGTAATAACGTCGGTCCAGCGGCCAGGGAGACGTCCAACTCTACGCAATCCTGGTCTCCACTCCAGAACCTATCATCCCCATCGGCTATCGGTTCTCCGACAAATATGGCCACCCCACCATCACTTCACCCCGCCTATCCTCAGAGCCACCTTAATCGTCATAGCTTGTTGTCGAATAAAATCATTTTTGATTCGGCCCCTCAAGGTTATTCCAAGTGTGACTCTTTTCAGGCATCATATTTTTTTTTCATATAAAATAGTAATCGTTCACTAAATGATATAACGGCCTTCGTGGCCGAGTGGTAAGTGCATTGACTGCCACCTCGAAGGTTCCGGGTTCGATTCCCGGCGAGGGCAGTGTGATTGTCAAATTGTCTTTGGTCTGGTGTAGAATTCACGTGATAATAAAATGGCGATAGATAAGTTACTAATCACATGTCACGAGAATCACTATGATAGCTATAATACCATTTACATCGATTTGGCTCATGCTGTTATGGTGTAAAGAGCGATTCAACAAAATAATAATAATAATAATAATAATCCGAAGTAAAATTTTATAATAATTTTTTACAAACCATATTTTTAGGAATAAATGAATATTAGTATATTAACATAAAAAATATCATTTAACGACAGCGGATTTGTTTATTGATAAATTTAAACCCAATGCATTATTATAATTACAATACGATTTTGTGCGATCGTAATTAATTTAATTGAAATAATGATCACCCAAACATCAAAGACACGTTTGAAGGTTGGCGTATTCAAATTCAGCGATATAAATGTCTTATTTATAGTACCTACACGCACGTTACATAATGTATGCGCGTAACCCAAATATATCTACGATGCGTAGGACGTATTTTTTCGGCGACGCCTCGTGATAGATTACTGGTGTTCCATACACGCAGGACAGATCTCTACACAATATCCGACCACACTCACATCGTACATATGCCCAACCAAGATATAGCGCCAAAGACGAAAAACCATTCAACAAACAAAACTGCCAAGACAGCTTCCAGGGTGGGCGTGGTGTAAGTATTCTTAAGCCCCGCCCCTGACCCCGAGAGCCTTCTCGGAAATCATCGGGGATGCTCGGCACGCTTCGGGGAAGCCCTCGGATGAAAATCGTCGGAAAATATTCAGTTGCACGCTGACTCATGGCGCGAATACTCCTGGCGTGTGGTCACGTTGTCCGACGATCCTGGCGCACATTTACGAAACATTTAAATTATTAGAACTTTATCGAATTAATTACAAACTCATTAAAATACTTCTCGAGTTTTCTCATTAATGCAGTGTTTAAATTTGTCACAATTGAAAAACATTGCTTCGAAAATTTTCCGTTAATGGAAAGAAAAAGTTTTAATTGTGTATAAAAAAATAATTTAACATTTATTTTTATTGCTTTCATAACAATTTATTTTAAATGTACGCGTTGAACTAGATATGAAAAGGCTGGCTTTATTGTGAGAAAGTGAATTCTATTACTGATTAAAATATTATTTTAACACTCTTCAGGTGAATACTAAAAACAAGGTATGCCCTTTATTCTATGTATAATAACATTTGGAAACTGTTGAAACTTCCACGACTGAATTTGTGGTTTTGATTTTCTTTTATATGGTATGTACGATTGATAAATATTCATTTTCGGAAAAAAAAAATATGATAAAGTTTACCACGTGAATCCAAAACAATAATACAATAACATTAGCTTGATGAAACAATTGTAGATAATAAAATATTAATTTTTTTTTTAATGTGTAACTGATTTTAAACTTGTTTTTGGCAAAAAATTTGAATTTTTGATAATTACAATTTATTAAGTAAAACAGTCGATTGTTAAAAAAAATATTATATTTTACTCGTATAATATAAAAAAAAATTGTTATTAGATGAAAAGTTTTTTTATTATATTTTATTGAAGAATGATGTAAAAGTCTATATTGAATCATTCTTTCAAATCTTTTATTCTTAAAATTTTAAAGATAATAGCATTGCAAGGCGAAACATATCATTCCCATAAAATAAAATAAAATTTTATTCGAATTAATCAATTTCGTATTGATTGATAATTAAATAAAAATATGTATTTTTATGAATCATTTCCACTTTTGTGTGACCAGTTTCGACGTGCTCGCTGGCATTGACAGACTGGTCTTATCAAACAATATTGAAATGCATAATTGATTACAAGTTTTAAGGTAGTCATATATTAACCGTTTTATTACTATTATAATCGCAATTTGTGTTTAGATTTATATTCAATTTTTTATAAGTAGAATATTTATAATAAAATAGTCAATAAGTTTAAAAAAAATATTTTATTTGGTGTTTTCATGAAGTATAATTTGTTGTAGTCAATTTAAAATATCATATACTCAAATCAAACCCATATACATATTCAGTGTTTCACCGACGGAATTCCATGCAAATAGGTATTGTATTATTTGCCTGTTTTAATATAAAGGCCAAATTATATTTGAATATATTGAATTTATTCAATAAATAACTTAGGGTAGTTTTGTGCACTATTAATGACATATATCAGAAACAAAAAAATAAACTGCATGTTTAAAATATTTCAATATTGATCTAATACTTGAATTAAAAATAGTGTTAAAATATTGATTAAAGAATATATTTTTATTTTTATTTTTAAAGGATTTTTAAAAATTACGTCCCATAATACGAAAAAAGAAAAAGTTGTTTTCAACATTTTAAAGTTTATATGCAATCAATACAATATGTAGTTGGTAATATAACGTATTGCGCAATATTCAAACAATATTTAAGGTAAAATTTTAGTAAGGCTTGAAAAAAAATTTCAACGCCTCAGATTGTTTTCATTTACTTCAACTTCGGCGTTTATCGCACTGAGCGAGTACAGGTTCGTAGTTAAATACTTCAAAGTGTGACCTAGTTATTAACATTAACAATTTTTTGGTTTATACAGGGATAAGTAAATTTTAGCTAACGAAATAAAAATAGAAGTCAGTGGGAATCCGACTTCTACGTTTTTTTAATGTAACTAACTAACTAACCATCACGCCGTCTCCCCGAAACGGTAGGCAGAAAGAATGGACTGCCACACTTTAATCGATGGGGCACTCCATCCTTCTCTTTTCGCCATCGCGAGAGACGCGATGTGATGGGTTGCGAACCTCATCGCCACCAACAGGCATCTCCCGCGCACACTTCGATCGTTCAACGTCTACATAATAAATCTAAAATAAATTATCTGAAATACAATGATATAAAATAAAATAACAAAGAAAAATAATTTAACATAATGCCTTGTCTTTTAAATGGTGCACTTATCGTCCGCTGTTTTTAATGGAAATCTTATTATTATAATACATATAATAATTAAATATTTGGTAATGAGAACAAAGCACCCTCGAAGTAAAATTTCGCAAAATCATTGATATCAAACAAATAGAATTTAAAAATAATAATATTCTTTATGGAAATTTATCGGTTACAGTTCATTGCAAATAATGAATTACAGAAATAATAAAATTATATTTATTGTTTCTTGAACAATTATGTAACTCCATATTAGATAATTAATACGAATGAAAACGTCAGTTTTTAGAAGTTTTATTATATTTTATGGGAATGATATGTTTCGCCCTTCTAAGGCATTATCAATTGTTTGAATTTGCCTTAGAAGGGCGAAACATTTCATTCACATAAAATATAATAAAAATTCTATAAAACTGATGTTTTCATTCATATTCATTATTTAATAAAAATATATATTAACATAACATATTTCGTTTTAATTCACTTGTTTTTGTAGCTTCGACTGGTTTCGGAAGTGAGCTGATTTTTTGTACCATGATGTTCCACTCCATTTCAAATATCAAATATTAATGAATACATTTTTTTTTAGAAATTGACTATAACATAATACTTGTATATTGACTGAAATTGACTATAACATAATACTTGTATATTGGAATTGACACGTTTTGGCTTGCAATTATTAAATATTATTAAATTTTTTGACTTTGCCCAAGCATAGTAAAATGTGTAAACCCTATAATAATAAAATTTAATGAACTTGTAATGAATACAATATTTAAAAATTAATTTAATTCAGTAAGAAACGGATTTCTACAAAAAACCTTTGATTTGCCTTTTTTATTATCATATATTAACCCTGAAATTTATCAACTCATAGAGAATTGATTTATTAGATTCAAATATTAAAAAATATACATTAACAATAATCATCATAGAATAGAAAAATGAAAAGGCTTTACTGAAAAAAAAAATGTATTATACACAAAATCCAGTCCTTACTCGAATTTTTTAATTTAAATTTTAAGTGTTTTATTATATTAAGGAAACGGAATCAAATAACTTAATTTTATCTTTTTGATTAATGAATTCAGCAAAATTATAAACAAATGATATTTTTGCATTAAAATATGTTTGAAGCAAAAGAAACCTTAATTTCATTATAATTATCACGGATTAATTTCAAATTATAAATTATAAGTAAAATATATATATTTTTTAATTACTAAAGGAAAGTTCCTCCAACATGTATAAATGTATTTTCCTTCATTTTCTGATTTAATAATTTATTTATAGTCCTCGTAATTTTGTATATTCAGCATGTCTATTTTTATTACAGAAAATATGTCTGAAAGATAATTAATTTAAATTATTAGTAAAAAGTGCAAAATTTCAAAGCGATTAGGTTTTTAAATATCCCCATTGAGGGAGATAATGTGAAAGTACTTGAAAAATAGCCCTATTGAACGATAATGTAATACGATATTGCAAAGGGTTCCAACCATATTTCACCAAAACTTTGAGGACCCATTCAAGATTTTTATTATAAAATTATCCTAACGATTTGTTTTATATAATGTATGGAAGATTTCAGACCATTTTCAAATGAGTAATAAATTACGTTTAAACTCCCTTTTTTGTCGGAAAACTGCTCATCTAAAACTTTATTTTAAATGTTTTAAAATATGTATTTAATTAGCTTTTTAAAACAAAACTAAATTTTATATATCCATCATATAACACGGATGTAAAAACTTTTTCTCAAAAAGCTGTCTTCATATCTGTAAATTTCTTATGGTCAAATTTTTCTTACAAATATCTGCATGTACAAATTAACATTAAATTAATTAAAATAAAAACATTTTATTCAGACTTAAAATTCACATAAAAAACATAAGTGTATTCAATAGTATTATTTTATTACACGTACAATTAAATCTTATCACAATTAAAGATAGTTATATAATACTGGTTATATTCTTAACATGCGTACATATACGAGTATGTTATTCGAAAAACTACTCAAAGATGTGGGAGAGAGATCAAGAAATTCTTGCTTTAATAATAATTAATGGAGTTCTAGTGCCAACCCTTATGTATGGAAGTGAAGCTTGGAGCTGGCTGAAAAATGATGAAAGTAGAATGAATACCGTAGAAATGAGATCACTGAGAAGAATGTGCATGAAATCGCTATATGTATGATAGAATACAAAACGATGAAACTAGAAAATAAATTTAAGGCAGATGATTGAATCATAACTAAAATTAAAAAGAATCCTTGGGATGGTTCGTATATATGGAACAAATGGACGAGAGAAGAATGGTTAAAATATTATATACAAGCAAGGAAAGCATGGCATGTCCAAATTAATCATACGCTAAAAGGCGGCCACATTCGATGTAATAAAAAACGACGAGCGTACATGTTACGATGTATGAATTTAGAGGAACCTATAGAGGTATATCAGGACAGAGCAGTTTGGCGGTCCATCCTTTCTGCCTACCCCTCCGGAGAAACGGCGTGATTAGTTAGAATGATGATTCCCAGCTTTAAAATTATAGTTGAAAAGTATACAGATTACGGTTTGTTTATCTCTTTTTGAAAACGTTTCAAAAGAAGTAAGATATAGCTGGAAAATCGCAATTCAAATAATATTTGTAGAACTTGTAGACTGAAGCGTTTCACTATGAATACGCTAAAACGTGTGTCTAACAAATAAAATAAAGGTATTATTTACACTTTTTCATAATAGAAGATAACTTTTTATGTTTCATAATATTAATATCGTATTGCCTTTATCCATCACTTAGGAGTTTCATTATTCTCCTTGTTGCAATGAAGGTAATATTGATTGACTTTTTACATTTTAAGATTAAAGATTTTTTTCCGTTCCTTCATTTTCGAAGACTGTCGCACCTTATCATACATTCTATATCCCTTTAAAATAATAATAATAAAATAAGTCATTAAATTAACTTAAACAGGGATCTCCGAACTACGGCCCGCGGGCCAAATCCGGCCCGCCAGTGACATCAATCTGGCCCGCAACAGCTAATTACCAGTGTCACCAATCAGGCTTGAGACAGCTAATGGCTTATTGTTGTTGTGATAAGTTGGATAAAAAACACAAAATGATAGCTAGAGATAGACACTACAACTTCCTATTTTCCTGTGTAACCACCAGATGTCGTGTCACAGTCGTGACAATACAGTACAACACAAAAATAATAAAATAGCGAATTTAGCAAGCGTATGCTCGGTCAAGGCGCGTACTCGGCGACTAGTCTAGAAATAATAGATAATGGCAGGAAATTTAAAACGGTTTTGGCCCTTGGAACACACCTGAGTAATCAGTACGACACTAAGGCTGGAAAGTTTGGAGACCCCTGAACTAACCTAAAAAAAACTTGGTTAGTTCTAAATTTAATGTTTAATCTAATCAAATACCATAGGAAAATCAATGCCTTTTTCTAGTATCTCTTCACGGAATTTTCAATTGTATTGTCTCTCTTGTGTTGCACTCCTTTTAACTGAGGACTGCCCATTACTTCAACAATCCACTATGACTCGACCTGCACCCCTACCACCGGTCAGTCTTCAGGCTGCGGCCATTAAAAAGCCAGTTAAGGTAATCTGATCCGACCAGCAATTTGGTGGCTGTCCTATAGTCGCTTTCCCTCCATTTTGCCCATCATTATGTGCTCTTCAATGTGGTTCATTTCTCTCCGAGCTGTGTTCAAAATATTTTAATACTCTCTGAGAGCACTCCCTATAGCAACTTGTCCTGATGCCCAGCTGTTTAAGGATCGACTGGTTCGTTTGAAATTTAAGGTATGCGCAACATTCGTCGACAACACCACTTTTCGAAAACATTCTATTTAGATCTCTCAATGCTCGCATAATCCGCAAGACTCACAGACTTTTTTTGAACTAATCTTATCTTAGTCTTATCATTATAAAGACCAAGAGAAAATATTACAAATTTATTCAATTTGTATTTGGTTTACGTAAATTAATTTGAATGTTTAACTAACTTACTAACCATCACGCCGTCTCACTGAAGGGGTAGGCAGAAATAATGGCTTGCCACACTTTTCTTTCCTGACATATTTCTCCCGCTTCCTCAACATTCATACATCGTGTCATGCATGCACGTCGATTTGTCTGACTCCTCACATTGCCGACATTCAATATTTTATTTATTTGGTCGTGCCACGTTTTCCTCGGTCTTTCTCTATTTCTAGTTCCATTTACATAGTTAACATATAATTTTTTTACCATTCTTTCTTCATTTATTATTTTATATGTCCAAACCATCTTAATCATCCTTTCATTATTTTGTTCATAACACCATCATTCGCACTGCATTCACTTCTGATATTTTCATTCCACACTTTATCATACACAGAGTATCCGCACATTCGTCTAAGAGATCTCATTTCTACTGCACTTATTCTACTTTCACACATAAGGGTCGGTATATTTCATTATATACATATTTGAATGTTTATATTTTCTTATATTAATACATAATCCGAATGCTCTTATTTTTCTCAAAGCTTTCAATATTTATATAATCGATACGAAATTTATATGAAACTGTATTGCATGCATTTAACTAGTATAAACTTATGTAAGTAGTATGAAACTGTATTACATGCATTTAACTATTATAAACTTAATTAATATCAAGACGCGTTCGAATTTCTAATTTGATTCCAACTTTGCTTCAATCACTAAACAGATGAAACGATCACGTGTCAACCCTTTGTTGTAGCATGATCAAAGAATCGACTATAACCCGGTAAACACTTCAGAACCCCCGAATCGTCTACGGTCCTATATAAACGTCATTTACATTCAGAAACAGTTCAAAACATAGCTGTTCTCGAGCAACTGACTATTCTGGGGGTACCTGTTCATGATAACTCCCCGTTAGTTAATACGGTTAATAGTCGAACTGGGAAACAGTTGAAAATAATTAGCACTCGCCCGCACACACCGTAAATTATCCCCTTATCGCTTCTGCAGGTGAGAAATACGCGTGGTCGTGCATTACTGTTATGATTTGGGACTAAAATAAACAAACCTCAACACTATAACACTTATTTGAATAATGTGCCGATCTGTATGTATGCACAAAATTTTAACTTTCAACTTTAATGTATTTCAATTCACGATACTTGTTTTTGGCCCATTTTACTAACACGATGAAATTTCTTCTATATTCGCCTTCATTTTGTATTGGGGATTCATATTTGAATAAATACAATTACCCTTGGTATTACAACACTTTATTTCTTATGAGGACATCTTCGAATGTGCGAGATGTCCTCATACGACGAAACACGTGTCGTGAATATTTCATAGCACTTATAGAATTTTGAGTTCTTCTATTCTTAAACAACTTTTGTTTATTTTAATATCATCATTATGGAATTCTATACACTTAATTATACATCGATTAATACTTTATTTCTGTTTCTTACAATTGTGTACTTGATAAAAGTTATGTTATAAACGAAACATGTCTGTGTTAAGTAAAATAAACTGTTGTATTACCAAGCGTTATAGTATTATATTTATTCAATGATGGAATTTTATCGCACAGATTATTTACTAAAAAAATAACGCAATTAGACAACAAGTTGAAACACACTTTATAAGAAATTTAAACAATTTTTAAAATGAAGAAAACAATATTGACGACCTTCGTGGCCGACTGTGCTTTGAAATGCTGTGACTGCCACAGTGTAGGTCCCGGATTCGATTCCCGGTGACGGCAGAGTGATTGTCACACTGTCTTTGTTCTGGCGTAATATAAAAAACGTGTTATTGCACTTATTGTACATATTTATATGCAAGTAATTATAAGTTATTTTCTATACACACATGTACATACGAGTATGAGTTTTTTCATAAGAAATAAAAGACTTTTTATTCGTTTTTTTATTTATTTATGTGTTATGTGAATATGCAAAACCATGATAGAAAACATTTATTTTTAAAATATAACCAAAATTTACTTGATATGATTTTACTGAAATCTCTTTTGAAAGTTCATTTTAAAAAATAATTAAATGAAGCGATGTTTTTGAACTACTTCCAATTTTGCTTTGTTTCGACAGCGAGCCTGGCGAAACCGGTCGCTGTCGAAATAAAGACAAAAGTTAAAAAACATCGTATTATTTAAAATTTACTAGATTTAAAAATAAAACATTTTAATGATTGACAAGTCCAGCTTTCAAAGAACTAACCTCACAATCATAAAGTGAAATATGCCGCTCTTAAAAAAATTCTAAATAAAAAAAAAAGTTTTTTTTTAATATTCTTGACGTCTCTACAGTTCTTAGCCCATGTATTCTGATTCTGATTTTCATTATTTAGGTATTATAGAGATTGTGTAATCTTGGCTAATTTAAAATTATTATTTTCATCCCCTTTATACAAGAATAATGCAGGTCAGCTTTTCTAATATATTCCACTTTTAATAAGTGTGAAACTAATTGACAATGTCACACCCATAAAAAATACCATTAAAAAATCGTACGTTCTGATCAATACTTGAAATAAATTAAAGGGTTTAAATTCCTAAATATTTATATAAACTAAAATATACGAGTATATACCAGTATTATTCCATAGCCACACTCAAAACTGTTTTATCTTAATTGCGGAAACAATTCTTCCTCCATCATTAATTAACAAGATTAAAAGCCCTCTCAACTACAGTTAGCATTTAAATTACTGTGATTTCTGATCACCGTAAATGTTAAAAATTGTTTCTAGTCTACGTTGAATAAGATTTTATACTATTTTGTGTAAGTGTATCATGGAACTTGATTCAACACTTACACAAAATAATATAAAAAGACATGGAAAGAGGTATGAAAGTAGAATAAATGCGGTAGAAATCTCTTAAAAATAAAAAAATACGAATGTATGGTAAATATGTACATTATTTGATTGAGAGTCAAATGCAAATAAAGAAAGTGAGTGTGAAATAGATGGTTTGGACAATTGAGGAAGCGAAAAAGAATAGTAGAAAATGTTTTCTTCTTTCACTTCCTCAACCTTCGTACATTCGATTTGTCAGTAGGGTCGCGGCGAGTCACATCTTGCTGGAGGGTGTGATTCTATAAAATGCTGCAAAACGCTCAGTTGCATTCCACAGGCAACACTACTGACTAGTACAACTCGTTAGCGTCCCTGTCGCGAACCCTGGGCAATGTGATCACACTCATAACCGTGTGATCACAGCAGATAACGAGGGGATGAAAGGCGAGTTTCTGGCGCCTCCAAACCAGATCCACCCAGCTAAGGGAAGGTAACCCCGACAGAAAAATCCACCAGAGATGGCAACGGGAAACCACTCTGGTCACCTTTTCCCAGGAATCACTATGGCGAATACCTTTGCTGTAGTGATCGCCAACGTAGGGGGGACCTGGCACGGCACCAAAAGAAGAAGAAGAACCTTCGTACATTGTTCCACGCATACACGTCGTTTCTCTGATATCTTACTTGGCTGACATTCAATATTTGATTGATTTGTTGTTGCTAAGTTTTGCTGCGTCTTCCTCTATTTATTATTACGTTCGCATTGTTCACACATTTTTTCTTTATCATTCTCATAAATTTTTCGGTGTATCCAAATCATCTTATTGAACATTTTGTTATTGTGATCAAAATAAGTGCACATTTTTTTACTAGAAAATGTCACACAATTCAATTGATTTGATAAGTAAAATTTTACGGCACTCGTGAAAACATCGCATTTACAAAATGTAAAACGCTAAACGTATTGTTATTCTTTCATAAAAAAATCAATCAGTCTGCGCCCCAACTTTTTGATGGCAAAATTACAAAAAGGGTTAGGCATACGTCAAAGTAAGGAATTTTGGGCAAACTTCAATTAAAAAGCTTTCAGAACTGCTGAAAACTCCGCGTTATAGTAAGCAAAATGCACGGAACGACGAACACGTCGGAACTCTTTAATTTTCAGCCAAAATGTTAGCTGGTTGAAGCTTGTGATGAGCATACAATTTAATACTTGAATATGCAAGCCGATAGTCCATTTCTCTTTGACGTTTTAACATTGATGAAAGAGAGGAAATCTATAACATTTATCTTAAATTTTATTAATATGTGTATTATAATAAACATTAAACTTTCTGAATTTTTTTTCATTTTGAATTACTTAATTAATTGTTTCTCGAACAATGATGTAAAAGTCCATATTAAAAAACATCTGTTTTCTAGAAGTTTTATTATATTTTATGGGAATGACATGTTTCGCCTCACTAAGTTTCTCATTTGAAAATGCCTTTAATTTAAAAAAACTTATAGAAAACAGGCGTTTTCATACGTTTTAATTTTGAAATACTTTATATAAATTTTTATGCCTAAACTCGTCGATTAATTAACAATATGTCATCGAAATTTTTCATTAAAACCAAAAGATAACTTTCATTTCGAAATATATTTTATCCTCCTTCTTCCTTCCTACAGACCTATGTGGTCTGCTCTCAAGAGGGTTGCTACTCCAGTAAAGTGGATTCCCAGCTATCTTTCTATCTTTTAGGATGTCTTCCATGAGGTTAAATTCCATGAGGTTGATTATATAGTGCAAAATGGAGGAGTCTGATGACGTCTTATCTTTGAAAATGACCGGTTCAGTCTTTCCTTTGCGGTCTTATTACAATATCCCTAGCCCCACATATCTCTCTAATTCTGGTGTTCGTCACGCGATATTTTAGTGTTACCTTGAGTACCTTTATTTCGAAAGATCTGAAATTGATTTAATCATGGCTATGTCTGCCTTTGTTTCAACGCCACGTGTTATTATTTACGCATGCTTTATAAATTTATCTATTCGAAATGTCATAAATTTTCCATAGTGAAGATTTTAGAGGGTTTTTTTTATAATATTTTGAATGTATACAAATACTTGTAGACGAATACTGGATTTTACCCATTGTGGGTTATCATTTTAATGATTAATTGTATCTCAATAGAGACGAAGATGCAAATTGGACAGAATATGGTGGTCGAGGCGTTTACAGGACTTATGACCTGTCATTTTATGTAATACAACATTCCTCATTCCGCCCTTCTTACGACCACCATGTCTGACAATTTTTTTGGAAGTTGTATATTAGGTCCTTACATATGAAATTGGCGTTTTGCCGTACTGGCAACTTTGATCTCAAATATCTTCTCTTTGGTTAGGAATTCCAAATTCAAATTTATACAGCTATTTACTCAAGTATTTTTGTTTCGAAAATTATAATTCTTTTGTTTTTTCCTCAATGGTTTTTTCTTCTTTGCGTCACTCAGTTTACAAAATGGAAAACTTGAAATATCGCGTTATTTACGATTACGAGTTCCACCGTGGCACCAGTGCTGCAGAAACGGCTCGAAGGATTAATGATGTGTATGGCGACGGTGCCGCAAAAGAAAACACAGTGCGTTTTTGGTTCCAACGTTTTCGTTCTGGAAATTTCGACCTGCCTCACAAGCCCCGTGGACGGCCGGAGACCAAAGTTGATAATGAAGAATTGAAGGCTATTGTGGAAGCGGATTCATCGCAAACCACGTCCGAGTTAGCTGCAGGCTACGGTGTTAGTGATAAAACTGTTTTAATCCACTTGAAGCAAATTGGGAAGGTGAAAAAGCTTGAAAGGTGGGTACCTCACGAATTGAGTGAAACAAATCAACAAACGCGCATTGACTGCTGCGTTGCATTACTCAACTGGCACAATAATGAAGGGATTTTGAATCGAATCATTACCTGTGATGAAAAGTGGATCCTGTATGATAATCGGAAGCACTCATCGCAATGGCTGAACTCTGCCGAACCGGCCAAACCATGCCCCAAGCGAAAATTGACTCCAAAAAAGTTGCTTGTGAGCGTTTGGTGGACTAGTGCTGGTGTCGTTCACTACAGCTTTCTTAAATCTGGCCAGACGATTACGGCAGATGTCTATTGTCAGCAACTGCAAGCCATGATGGAAAAGCTAGCTGCTAAACAACCAAGGCTGGTTAATCGCTCTAGGCCACTGCTGCTTCATGATAACGCTAGACCACACACTGCACAACAGACGGCTACCATATTAGTAGAGCTTCAATTGGAATGTCTAAGACATCCACCGTACTCTCCGGACCTTGCCCTAACAGATTACTATTTTTTTCGAAATTTGGATAACTTCTTGCAAGGGAAAAAATTCAACTCCGATGGGGCAGTCCAAACCGACTTCAAAGATTTTATTGATTCCCTATTAAAGGGATCGATGAACTACCTATGAGATGGCAAAAGTGCATAGATAGCAATGGTACATACTTTGATTATATAAATATATTATATTTTAAAAAAATCAACTTTATGTTCCTCCCATACAAAACGCCAATTTCATATGTAAGGACCTAATATATGCTACAATGTAACACCACACTTCACATTTTTTTAGTTCAATGATTCAACAATATATTATTTAAATTATGAGTAATATCTTTTGAACACAGCATATAATATTATATTCCTTTTTAAAAAAAAGAAGATCCATGAACAGTCGTGTTTTGTACAGACAAGAAGACCGACCTATTGGCTGCGTGGAGTATCGCACCGCAGGCAGTAAATCCGTAGGAAGTAATAAATTATTAGAAGATAGATATCTCCCCGACACATAACACGCCGGTTAACAATTACAGGAAAAGTTTTTCCCCTTGTCGAGACTTCCACATGAAAAACCGATTTGTTGGATTGTCAGGAAACTTACTCAATACCCAGACTTTCATCAAGTTCCATCAAATACAACTGCAGAATCTATTTTTGATTAAATATCTTCCAAATATATTATGAAAAAAATAAATAAATAAAAAATTAAGAATTATTTCTTGAACGTTTAACTTCGTATAAAATAATAATTAATTCGAATTAAAACACCAAAAAATACAACTTGTTCATATATATTTTTTTTTACAGGTATATAATTAATACGAATGAAAACGTCAGTTTTCTAGAAGTTTTATTATATTTTTTGGGAATGACATGTTTCGCCCTTCTAAGGCATTATCAAATGTCTTAGCAGGGCAAAAAATATAATAAATATTCTAGAAAACTGACTTTTTTATTCGTATTAATTATTTAATATAGAGTTTTACATCATTGTTCAAGAAACAATAAACAGTTTTATATAGGTCATAATAAAGAATATAATGTCAAATTCATTGCAAAATAGATTAAATCAAATCAAATTGTGTATTTTCAATACATATATTTTTTAATCAGTAAATGCATGTGTTTTGATAAATGAATATGTAAAAGATATACGAAATATTTATTAACTTGTGATGGCATTATTAAATAGCATTTGATAATGCCTTATCAAGGCGTTACGTATTCTTACCATAAAATAAAATAAATCTTCTAGAAAATAGACGTTGTTCTTATGCTGTATGGAGATTTTTTTATAAAACCATTAATTGTGTTGAAAACCGGTTTTACATGCAGAGTCAAAGAAAAAACACTAACATATAAATTGAATAATCTATCATATTTATTTAACCTTCAATTTACATTTTCCACAAATGATGGTTTTGAACTGCGGCGTTCTACATTTGCATCCCACATTTAAATGTCTTATAAACCTTTTTGCCGTAGTTTCTTACTACTAAATTAAACTTATTATTATGATGAACTGAAACTATCTGTCAGAGCTGTATATATAGTCAGCCGCAGTTCGAAATATTTTTTTTACTGCAAATGAAGACAGCAGCACAATAGGGGTTAAAATGTTCTACTTTTTTACATATGTTTTAATGTCACGTGAACATAAAAATAATTGACTTGTTTTAAGTTATATAATTTTCATCAATGAATTAATTCTTTGTCTTTTTAATTATGAGTTAATGCATACAAATCATATGCAATTACATACATTAAAATATACTACGTTATCATCTTATTTAATTGTGTTTTTGCTCCCAGATACCGTCCTCGCGGAATGTTGCAATACTTTTTAACGGCTAATTTAATAAGCCCTTTAATTCAGAGCGTGAGCGGAGGAAAGGGAATTGAGTTTGTGTTCATAGTTATGTTAAGGGCCGTAATATTATCTTAAGCGAGACCGACTACAATTGTGGTAATGTTCTTTCCTCTCTTCTTCCCCTGTTGTGCGCATTATCACTTTCGGCTCTCGGTCTTCAGTGTACAACGTTAGATACACTTTCGAGACATCGAGCTAGCTTTAATTGTAGTTTACGTTACCTTTTTTAAGAATATAAAAAGCTCAGATTCAAACGCGTTTGATATGTACCTATATTAATTCTGCAATTTTCATACATTTGAAGAAAATATACACACGAACGAAAAAAATACTTTAATTACCAATTCTGTAATATTTGATGGTAACGAAAACAATTTGTGATGATACAGAAATCATATATTAAATAATACTAATAAAAAAAAGTGAATGCAGTGCGAATTTAAGTATTATGAACAATATATAGAATGGATCATTAAGATAGTAGAAAGATCATTTGGACACTTGGAAAGAATGAATGAGAAAAGAATGTTAAAGAAAGCATATGTTAACGACGTAAAAAGAACTAATGTCAAAAATAGAGGAAGACTGGTAAAATCAAATCAATCAAATAATGTCAGCCACACGAGGAGTCGGAGAAATCTACGTGCGTGAATGAAATGACATATGAATGTTGAGGTATCGAGAGATGTCAACGGTGCGGCGGTCCAATTTTCTTCCTGTCTCTACGGGGAGATGGCGTGATGGTTAATTAGCTAAAGAGTGTGTTATAAAAAACAGAATTATTTTATGACATATAATCAAATTAAGAGTCACAAAAATTACAAATGAAAGTATTTTTTAATTGAATAAATTTTGGAGAAATTTATAATTTCTTCTATATTCGCCATCACTTTGTATATTGTATTCACATTTGCATTTTTTTTCAATATTGTCTTTCACAACCTCTTTTTGCACTTTTTACAAACATGTTATGGGCCTCAAATTCTCTTCCTCGGTGTCTCCTAAATATTTTAATCAGCTTAAAATTATTTTTTTAAATCAGTATAATTGTATTAATACATTTTATTTTCAATGTTTTCTCAGGCGTTATTCTAAATCGTTTTTCAAAATAATTAATAGCAATTATTTTTAATTATTTATTTTAAGCATATTTCAATAAATAAATATATAAGTAAGTGCATTTTCACAACTATATTATTATTATTGATTACCATTCTAACGGTCAAGCACCCCCTCCTTACAATTTCCCTCCAACTTAATATTCAGCTTTTATTGTCGTCAATTAAACGTAATATCCTTTATCTGGCTGTTCGAAGCCTCACAGCACTTTCTGTTTCCGTTTCGTTTCAATGTTTTTTTCCTTCCCCTTTAAAACCTTTTTTCGGGAAAATTTATAGCGAGTCGGGCGTATCGTTTTGCAAAGGGGTTTAATTTGATTTGTGTTTATACTATTATTAATGTTTTGTAATTGTATTATTAAATTGTCCCCGCTTCAGAAAAATGCTAAATTGGGTCTCTCTGTTGGTTATTGCCAGGATTTATGTTTCCCTTAAAATACTTCAGCGTCAAAAATAAATTTAAACAGTGTTCTGATCGCCGTGGTATGGAAAACCGTATTTTATCTTTTCAGAGTACTCGAAAATATTAATCAGCCTTCAGACAAGTAACACCCTGATTTGATACAACCAAAATTTTGTTTGGGATTTTTTCCCTACCCATGTTAAAATTATCTTTAAAATGACGCAATAAATGTTTTTGCATCAATGGCAAGCTAGTTCTGTAATATTTTCCCTTATTCTCTTGTAATAGGGGTGAATGGTTTGGCCGACTTTTTATTGATTCCATAGACTCTAGTTTTAGTAGTTATAAACAAAATTCATTGTAAATAATGAAAAAATATATCTCTTATATAATTTTTTATTTCACTATTCATTATCCAAGGGATATTCAATAATGAATAGTGAAATTATTCCCTACCCATGTTAAAATTAACATTAAAATGATGCAATAAATCTTAACATACAAAGATTTTTTTGCATAAATGGCATGCTAGTTCCGTAATATTTTCACTTGTTCTCTTGTTTTTTTGGTGAATGGTTTGGCCGACTTTTTATTGATTCCATAGACTCTAGCTTTAGTAGTTATAAACAAAATTCATTGTAAATAATGAAAAAATATATCTCTAATATGATTCATTATTGAATATCCCTTGGATAATGAATAGTGAAATTATTCCCTACCCATGTTAAAATTAACATTAAAATTATGCAATAAATCTTAACATACAAAGATTTTTTTTGCATAAATGGCAAGCTAGTTCCGTAATATTTTCACTAGTTCTCTTGTTATTTTGGTGAATGGTTTGGCCGACTTTTTATTGATTCCATAGACTCTAGCTTTAGAACTTATTAATAAAACATATAGCGGCAATTCATTTAAACTAATGAAAAAATGTTTTTAATATATATATATGTTTTCATTATTCTTTATTAAATATCCAAGCAGATAAAATTACACACTTAGAGACATTGAAATCAATTTGATTGGTTTTACTCGAGTGGACGATATTATTTACATCTGACTGGAGACGGAGGCAATCTTCATGGCGCTTAATCTCAAGGAATACTTTAAAGTCATCTGCAAATAAAATAAATCGCGAAAATTTTATAACTCTTGCGATATCTTTAGTGAAGATGGTGAAGAGGAGTGGACTAAGGTTGGAGCCTTGTGGCACTCCGAAATAGACGGAAAAAAGTGCGGATTAAACCGTACGAGATAAATTGTTTCCTCCCCCTCAGATAGCTTATAAAAAAATATAACTAAGTTCCGTAATATTTTCACTTGTTCTCTTGTTTTTTTGGTGAATGGTTTGGCCGACTTTTTATTGATTCCATAGACTCTAGCTTTAGTAGTTATAAACAAAATTCATTGTAAATAATGAAAAAATATATCTCTAATATGATTCATTATTGAATATCCCTTGGATAATGAATAGTGAAATTATTCCCTACCCATGTTAAAATTAACATTAAAATTATGCAATAAATCTTAACATACAAAGATTTTTTTTGCATAAATGGCAAGCTAGTTCCGTAATATTTTCACTAGTTCTCTTGTTATTTTGGTGAATGGTTTGGCCGACTTTTTATTGATTCCATAGACTCTAGCTTTAGAACTTATTAATAAAACATATAGCGGCAATTCATTTAAACTAATGAAAAAATGTTTTTAATATATATATATATGTTTTCATTATTCTTTATTAAATATCCAAGCAGATAAAATTACACACTTAGAGACATTGAAATCAATTTGATTGGTTTTACTCGAGTGGACGATATTATTTACATCTGACTGGAGACGGAGGCAATCTTCATGGCACTTAATCTCAAGGAATACTTTAAAGTCATCTGCAAATAAAATAAATCGCGAAAATTTTATAACTCTTGCGATATCTTTAGTGAAGATGGTGAAGAGGAGTGGACTAAGGTTGGAGCCTTGTGGCACTCCGAAATAGACGGAAAAAAGTGCGGATTAAACCGTACGAGGTAAATTGTTTCCTCCCCCTCAGATAGCTTATAAAAAAATATAACTAACCTAGAAGAGAAACCAATTTTGACAGCTTACTTAGAAGTACATCATGGTTGACGGTTGACGGTAAGTGCTACGGCTACCATAACGAAGGCCCCGGGTTTGATTCCCAGCAATGACAGTCTAATTGGCACACTGTCATTGGTCTAGTGTACTCGTAGAATTCACGTAATAATAAAATGGCGATTGATTACTTACCTATCACATGTCAAGTGAATTAATATTATTGCTATACCTTTTACAACTTCAATTTGACTCGCGCTGTAATGATGTAAACAGCGATTCTTCTTCTTCTTTTGGTGCCGTGCCAGGTCCCCCCAACGTTGGCGATCACTACAGCAAAGGTATTCGCCATAGTGATTCCTGGGAAAAGGTGACCAGAGTGGTTTCCCGTTGCCATCTCTGGTGGATTTTTCTGTCGGGGTTACCTTCCCTTAGCTGGGTGGATCTGGTTTGGAGGCGCCAGAAACTCGTCTTTCATCCCCTCGTTATCTGCTGTGATCACACGGTTATGAATGTGATCCCATTGCGCGGGGTTCGCGACAGGGACGCTAACGAGTTGTACTAGTCGGTAGTGTTGCCGGTGGAATGCAACTGGGCGTTTCGCAGCATTTTATAGAATCACACCCTCCAGCAAGATGTGACTCGCCGCGACCCTACTGACAATTCGAACCCCACAGCGATTTATCAAAATAATATTAATAATGCGTATTATTCTATTTCATATTTTAAGTTATTCATTACAACTGAGGATTTAAGTCGGTCACGGTTTAATTAATTTTTGCGTACGTATAAAAAAACTGTTTTCCTTCTTACTAAATTAAAACTTCGAGCTAAGTGATCTTTCGCTAATATCACTCTCCACGTAACGCGTAACCAAAAGCTTTCTTCTAAATTAAAAAAAGGACCAAGAGTTTACGTTTTCCAGTTTTGTGATTTCAATTCATCAAAATGTACCAACATTTTGCGTTTTTACCTTTCTAATTTACTACCTTTGATACTGAATTTAAATATAAAAGTTTTTTGTTATGACAATTAAATATAATAAAATACATATTTCACCTTTCATCGTACTCTTTGTCACAGAATAATTTAATTTTAATGTTAACATTAAAAATAAATTATTCTATGACAATCGTATTAAAGTGGAAATGAGATCTTTGAGACGAATGTGTAGATACTCTGTGTATGATAGAGTGTCGAATGAAAATATAAGAAGTGAATGCGGTGCAAATGATAGTGTTATGAACAAAATAGTGAAAGGATCATTAAGATGGTTTGGATATATGGAAGGAATGAATGAAGAAAGAATGGTAAGAAAATTATATTTTAACGATGTAAATGCAACCAGAAATAGAGGAAGACCGAGGGAAACGTGGCACGATCAAATAAATCAAATATTGAATGTCGGCCATGTCAAGGTCAGAGAAATCGATGCGCGTGCATAACACGATGTATGAATATTGAAGAAGCGAGAGAAATATGTCAGGAAAGAAAAGTGTGGCAGTCCATTCTTTCTGCCTACCCCCGTGATGGTTAGTTAGTTAGTTATGTTAACATCGATTTTCTAGAAATTTCATTTATTCCTTAGGTATGGACATTGTGACATACTCGTATATAGTGGTGCAGGGGCATTATAGATACGAGTACATTTACTAATGCTATAAGTAAGGCGAAATATGTCATATGTTCTATGCATTGAATATTATAACACTTTTAAAACAGACATATTCTAAATAACTAACCATCATGCTGTTTCCCCAAAGGAGTGGGTAGAGAAGATGGACCGCCACACTGTTCTATCTTGACAACTCTCGCGCCTCTTCTTCATTCACACACCGTGATACGCATGCTCGTCGAATGTTCCTAGTTCAAACATAGCCACCTTTCAGTAATCGATTAATTTAGTTATGTCGTATCGTCCTTATCCTTCCTCAACTTCTTTTTCCATTCATGCTATTTGTGTATATGTTTTTAAACAATATTCTCTCATCCATTCGTTCCAAATGTCCAAGCTATCTGAGAGACACCTTCTTAATTTTATTTAGGACGCATTAATCCGCCATACATTCCCTTCTTACTTCTCCATTGGATATACTATCATATATTGTTTTTCACAACATTCTTCTTAGTGATCTCATTTCTATTGTATTTATCCTACAATTCTTTCATCCTTCTTCTGCCAACTCCAAGATTCACTTCAATACATAAAGGTCGGCACTAAAACTATATTTACTATACTATATTTGCTTCAGTCAATATATTTATATATGCAGTGATGATGTTGAATGCAGATATATTCATGAATACTAAATATTTAACGTGGAGTTTTGCACCATTACTCAATATACTAAAATTTATATTATGATTATAATTTATTTTTTTAGTCGCTCTTTATATCATCACAGCGAGTGCCATATATCAATATCAATATCAAGTTAACGGCAGAAAAAAGAAACATCCATGTAAAAATGCATAGAACCATATGAAATGTGACAGTTATCTCTGTAATGCTCTTTTCTTTATGGTATTCACGAATTTGATATAACCGCATTTAAAAAGTCTATCTCAGTAGCCACTTCGTTTAGAAGACGTACAATACTTGTCACAATTTGTTTAATAATGTGTTTTTGTTCACAAATCACGAAATAAAAATGAAAAATGTTACTCAAATGGCGACATTTCTTATTCTATATAGAATCAACTAGGCATTTCGCCTGCTACACTTCTTCTCGTGACAGCTTCTAGGATGTCGATCTTACAGACGCCTCACCAAATCATCTTTGTGGGTCCTATATCGTGGGTCGTCCAACTTTTTTTTCCTTTAACTGTTTATTATAAACATAAAACGATGAACCTAAATTAACCAAAAGGCGGTCTTTTCGAAGTTGAAACAATCTACGCTGTGTGAAAATAGAAGAGACGAAAGAGTTGTCAGGAGAGAATAGTGTAGTATTCCACCCTCTCTGCCTACCCCTCGAAAAACGGCATGTTAGTTTGATTTTAGTTTGATTAAACCTCACCTGTTATGAAAAATATTATTCAACAATTAAATTTTAAATTTTATTGTTCCAATTTGAATTTTTTTTTAAGGAATAGTTTAATTTAATTTCAAAAATCATATGAAATACATTCACGTATAAAAAAACGACTATGTTCTTTCTTGTTTGAGTAACAGCCTACTATAATTGTGTTAATACGTTTTGTCTGTTTGATTTATATTATTATGAATTGGCCCCATTTGTATCTACCCCAAAATAGTATAATAAATATCTGTAATACTGTAGTTAGACGTAGCAAAGAGAAATGAATCCGATTTCCCTTCCTGTCTTTTAGTTTTATCCGCTTATTAATTGTCTGTTCCTGTTGGCGTAGTGCCCCGGATGTGTCTGTGCCGGAAGTGATGGTATCACCCCCTCTACATTATACCCTCAGCGGGGAGGCTTGTTTTACTACACAGTTCAAGGTGTCTTCTAGGGAAAGAATTAGATTACTAAGTATTAAATATCGAGCGATCGTTCACGTAAGTTCGGCGCAAAAAATTGCTAAACATTACTTAATATATATGCAATATTTATGAATCCAACAATTATAACTCAATATATAACCTTCACCCTTCCTATGTATGGAAGTGAAGCATGAAACTGGCAATAGAAGGATGAAAGTAGAATAAATGCAGTAGAAATGCGATCTCTAAGACGAATGCGTGGCAAATCTGTATATGAGTGACTAATGCAAGTATAAGAAGTGAGTGTGGTGTGAATGAAAGTGTTATGAACAAAATAAGGAGACGGTCATTAAGATGGTTTGGACACATGGAAAGAATGAGTGAAGACAGAATAGTAAAGAAGGTTTATGTAAACGGCGTGAACTGAGCTAGAAATAAAGCCGAGGAAAACGTGGCACGATCAAATCAATCAAATATTGAATGTCAGTCACGTGAGGAGTCGGAGATATCGACGTGCGTGCATGACAAGATGTATGAATGTAGAGGAAGCGAGAGAAGTATGTCAGGACAGAACAGTGTGGCGTTCCATTCTTTCTGCTTACCCCTTCGGGGAGACGGCTTGATGGTTAGTTAGTTAGCTAGTTATAACCTTCATACGGTTTTCCCAAAGGGGTGGATAGAAATTACAGAGCTCTACAATATTCTATCCTGATATGCATTGTTTGCCTTATCAATATTCCTACATGCAGTCATGACGACCTTAGTGGCAGAGTAGCAAGAGCTATAACTGCCACACTGAATGTTCCGGGTTCATTTCCCGGGGATAGGAGTGTGATTCTCACACTGTAATTGGTCTGGTGTAGAATTCACGCGACAATAAAATCGCGATATACTCGTATAAGTATCTATCACATGTATTAAGAATCAATATAACAGCTAAAAAAAACTAATTGTTTACAGTAATTGGGTTCAAACGACCTGTTATATTGTATAAAAAAATTATACCTACGTAGATTTCTCAAACTTCTCAAATTTTAATAGTTTGATAATGCCACTTGGTTAACCTAGATGTTGTGCTCTATACGCATCGTGAAAGCATTCTTATTTCACCATTCATTATTTTTAATCTAAATCATCTAAATAATCATATTTTTGAATTTTATTGAAGTTTACTTTTAATTATGTAAAAAAAAAATAATCCTGGAATTTAAAGTTAGAGGATTTGATAACATATTTAGGATCTTATTGTTTCATTCTTGTTTGTTAAACAAGTGACATCTATTGTTTGTTAAACAAGTGACAAATTTTAAAAAACATAACCATCTGTCCAATGCAAATCTGATGTTTATTTTCTCTTTCATTGGCTTGTCAAATGAGGCAACTTATTCCTATTTTATTGGTATTTTTAAATTTGGAAATATACCAATTTCATTTTGACATTTAGTTGAGTGTATGTAAGTAGGTAATTTAATGCAAAATAATTGTGTATAAATTAAAAAATAAATATACCTTATTTATTAGAGTGATGTTAGGTCGGATATTGTTTATTGATATTATTCGGTGAGAAGAAGTTGATAAGTGCTAATTAAATATTGGTTAATTCCAAAGCTCATATTTTGTGACATTGAGAATAAAAATCGTCCACCATAAGAAAGGTAAATAAATGTTTCCTACGCTAGAATAATCTCTGCTAGTTTTACTTAGTTCTTTGACGAGGAATATTTATATTACAGTAATATAAATAAAAATACGTTTTATAAATTTTCTTCGTGTACAATCCCAGAGGTGTGTGGAAATAAAAAAAATATATGTACGAACGGTTTAGAAATTCGTATTCACAACTAAAAAGAAATTACATATTTCCATCGCATTCAAATGGTAAATCTGAATTATTTCCCTTCGGGGAACGCATTCATTTATTTAAACTAGAGAAAAAAATTCTGCAAATGAGAGGAACACGCAAAAAGTTTCGTACCCAAATATTTAGTAAATTTTTACAGACTTCGAATGGGAAAACCCCCCGCTGCGGTACCTTTGCTACTGCTAACTTTCCCATTAAAGGAGGACAGAAATTTAATTTGTCATTTTAGGTTTAATATTTTCGAGTACACTCCACAGAGCTTGATCTAGGGAAGTATTTCAAATGTCCGGCGAAATCATTCCGCTTTATGAAATAACTCGAAAAATGTTTTATGTTTTAATTTATGGTATTTTTGCTGTGTTCTAAAAAGCACAATTTTAAGCATTTATAAGAAAAAATGCAAAGTCACTTATGTTACCTTTCTTTTCTCTTTTTTTTTTTAAATAACGTATACATCTATCTAAGGAGTGAGATTTTTCTATCAGGTTTATTATTTATCCTTCGGTTGAATGTGGAAAAATTATCTCGATATATAACAAGAATATTTTTTAATCGTTTAATTAAATTAATAAAATGGAATTTAACACAAACTAATACAAGAACATATTTAATGTTATAACATACAATTCAAAATATACTTGGTGAAATAAAAATAAATTGTAAGTATGTAAAAACATCGTTTTTTTATATTTTGATTTTCTTTTCAATTGATTACCTTAATTATGTTTCATATCATATATCAATGACCAATAACTACGAGTATAGTTTATCTGACAATAATAGGACAGTCGGAAATAATTTTGTGGAAAGCATTTAAGTTGTGGTGTGACATTTTAAAAAATAAATAAAAACGCTCTTTAACATTAGGCAATAACACTGTTGCAAGACAGGATTAATTTTTTTAATGAATTGAATGACTGCTTTTAACTACATTAGATTGTATTTATATTGACATGTCTCGTATGTATTATACATACGAAACATATCAATGACCGGGTGGTGGTCTAGGGGATAGAACGCTTGGCTCCTGATCCAGGGGACAAGGGTTCAAGCCTGGACACGACCAGATTCCTTCTTCATAATAATGAGCTATTTTCTGCTCACATTGAAGATTGTAAAATGAATTCTAATATCATTAATTAAAATCCTTGGTATTAGTCTTTTTAAAAAAAAAAATTAAAAAAAAATAATAATAATAATAATAAAAAAATAAGCAAAACCGAAATGGAAAAAGATTTTATTCATAAAAATTTACAAACATTTTTATTGTTGAATATTGTAAGAAGTCATTGATAATAAAAAATATTTTTTAAACGTTGTTAGAGCCCATAACCTTGAGTTATTTTAATAAGGTTGAAATTGATAAATAAAATTACTTAAAACTATACAATATGAGATAAATTTTGTTTTAGTCGTATTAACTCTTGGTTTGGTAAGTGCATACTACGAATAGAAATGTTTAAAATGCATAGTTTCTTATTTTTAGTTATCTGTTTCACCAACCTTTGTTGGCGTTACTAACAACTCTTATAAGAAACACTGTTATTATACGTATCACAATATTTTTATTGAAATTTTTATGAGATGCGGACGCTTAGGACAATGTCAGGAAAGACTCTTCGAGATAGGGAAATCGTAAGATGGGACAGACAACGCAAAAGACACTGGAATCCGCACGTGCATGGATTCCTCCAGAATCTCACAAGTTGTGACCATCAGATTCCTGTTGGATAGCCCCCAGAAGACCGCCGATGAGATGGAAGGATGTAAGTCTACTTCCCAATAGAGGCCAGCCTGACTGCAGAAACAGGCCAAAGATCTAAAAGAAAATGTAGAAGAATACATTTATAATATTCTCGCAACAAGTGTCACATCAACCAATGTATGTAGGAATCATCAGGTGTTATAAAAAAACTGTTTTTCTCTGATGATGCAACACAGCGAATTGGTATTATTTAAACTAAATACATGATAGTATACATTTTAAATTTGCCTATACTTCGCGAAACCATAAAAAAATATAATACGTATAGTAAGAAAAAAATTGTAATAACGTAACGTAGCGGTAACGGTAAAAAAATGTAATAACATAACGTAAAAAAAATGTTATACGTTTAGTAAAAATAATCATAAAAAAGCTTTAGAAAACATGGGTTTCATCCTTAAAACCCAGAAAATACCGATCAACCTGAATCGACAAGTCTATGAAACCTGCGTTCTGCCAGTTAGTACTTATGGTCTTGAAACTGTAACATTGTCCAAACGAAGTGCTGAGAAACTACGAGTGACCCAAAGAGCCATGGAAAGAGCCATGTTAGGAATAAGCCTAAAAAACAGAGTTAGAAACGATACAGAGAGAGAAAAATCAAAGGTCGGTGACATCATCCACCGGGTGGCGACTCTAAAATGGCAATGGGCAGGTCACGTAACCAGAAGATCAGGTGAAACATGGACAAGAATACTGATGACTTGGAGACCGTGGACGGTAAAGAGAAGTTCAGGGCGACCACAATTCGGTGGAAGGATGATCTGAACAGACACGTTAGAATAACCTGGATGCAGTTTGCACAAGACAGATTGAATTGGGAGCGATTGGAGGAGGCCTTTGTCCAGGAGTGGACGGGAATAGACTGAGGAAGAAGAAGAAGAAGAAGATAATAATAATGTTTTAAATTAAAGTATCATTGTGTTTTCAAAAACAATGGATTATCAAACTAATTGTTGATAGTATAGTACTTCCGCCAATAAAGCAATATTAAACGATAGGTATATACAGTTAACAATCAGCTAATTGACAATATCAACCAAGATTCGAACTCACGCTCATCGGTGAACACTGTTATTTTAGCTAAAAGTCGAGGGCCGTATTTGGCCTAAACAAATAAAATGTACAAACACACATTTTAATCATCGAACGCTTTTCAGCATTTTTGCGATGTTCACTTTTTTAAGCGAAATTCTGCGCGACGGTGGCGTGGGGTCGGCGCTAGGGGGAGTATGAATTACAGGGGGCGCTCGGGTGATACTTTTATTTAAATTGTCCGCCAGGGGGTGCTCCCATCAAACAACTTTCATCGTGAATATTCCCAGTGACATCGCAACGGGTTAGCGTGCATGTAAATTATTTGACCGTTACATGGGTCGATTGTTCGCGGAGGGCGCTCGCGTGGGGCTGCCGATACGGAAAATGTGGATTAAAGTAAAC
The DNA here is from genome assembly GCA_022606425.2 of Lepidostoma basale. NCBI lineage: Eukaryota > Metazoa > Arthropoda > Insecta > Trichoptera > Lepidostomatidae > Lepidostoma > Lepidostoma basale. The sequence continues at coordinate 852,575 of JAHDVF020000694.1, read as the reverse complement.
ATAATTGCGAAAGCAAGTTTTAAACTGTTTATGTTATTTTTATTTCCCACGTTCCTCTCATTTTCATAAATTTGAGCTATTCTTTAAACAGTGTTTATGATGCTCTTATTCAAAACACGCAAGCTGTTTTACTTTCATCTGGAATCTGTTAACCATTCAGATTGCCGTCTATTTCAAATATTTTGATTTAAATTACAAAAAATAAAACATTTTGTTGAAGGTTGAGATTAGTTTTGTAAAACTATATTATTAATTTATAATAGTAAACACGTTTGTTTAGTGGTTTTACTTGGATTTAATTTTACTGAAACTCAAGTATGAGAATACCCTCGCAAGGCGAAACAAATTTGTCACTATTTATATATTTAATATCAAATTAATTCAAGTAAAACTACTTAACAATCGTGTTTACTGTTATAAATTAAACATTCAATTGTTTCTGTACCTTGTTGTAAATAATTTATGTTTTCCATATTGAAAAAATCTTAGATGTTTTATATACTGAGTTTTATTTTTTTCAAATAAACATGTATTTTTTTAATCCATTTTACTTAAATTCTTAATTATGAATTATTATAGACACACTATACTATCTGTAGTATAAATACTTAGTAAAATTAATGTAATACATATTTAATAAATAGTAAATATCGAGATATTTGAAAGATCTGTAAAGTGGAGAGAGGTGTCCAGGAAAAGAAACCAGTGAAGTAATATTGTAGAGGAAGCCAAGTCCTACATCGGGATGTAGCGCCGAGAAGAAGAAGAAATACATTTTTTTTTTTTTGTATACAATTTATTTAAGCTATTATATTGATTCTCGTGACATGTGATAGGTAGCCAATCCATCGCTATTTTATTGTCGCGTGAATTCTACACCAGACCAAAGACAGCGAGACAATCACACTCCCATCGCCGGGAATCGAATCCGGGACCTTCGGAATGGAAGTCAAAGCTTTTACCACTCTGCCACGAAGGTCGTCATAATTAAATACATACGTTAATTTTAATGAAAACATCTGTTTTCTAGAATTTTTATTATATTTAATTACAAATTACATATTTTTTACCTTTCTAAAGCATTATGAAATTTTTTAATGCCTGAAATTTATCATTCCCATAAAATGTAATAAAACAGACGTTTTTATTCGCATTCAATATTTAATATGGAATTTCACATCATTGTCCAAGAAACAACAAATAATTATTTTCTATTGTACATTTTTTACAGTTAATTTCAATAAATAAATATGGTTTACAAAATGAACTTTTCAATTAATTCAAAAGAAATCTCGTAATGTATATTTGAATTGAAGCTGGTAACAGGAGTTTTGATTTCATTACAATCTCGCCAAAAGTAGTGAATGGACATGAGCAGACATCGCATGACAAAAAGATGTTCATACCAACATGGCGAGCAGCGCAAACCGTTCGTCCAGCCTTGGGCTGCGACCTGCACAACTATCCCACATAAATTTAATATTAACCCGCATCAAAAGGTTTCGAGATGTCAAAAACCGTTTCCGATTTAACAGATTCCTTTTTACTCGGTTGCATTGGTTTCTAGAATTACGTGGACGGGGTTTCGTTGGAAAACAGTCCAGCAAAGCGGGTGGTAACCAGCAAAGGTTTTCCACATTCAAACAGATATAGTAAAATAAATATAACATGAAGACTTGCTTTGCGGTATTTCACAGAAGGAATTTTATATCAAAAAGAGAAACAGAGTGAATGGACGTGCTTTCTGTAATGGGAGGAATGGAAAAAACAAAATTGTGTGCGGGGTCGTAAATTGAAAACAAATAATTCAATATTTAAATATGTCGAAGCGAATTTGAATTGGGATTCGGGATAACACAAAATACTTTGTTGGTCATTAAATAAATTGGCTCCCATGTATGCGTCGTGGGGAAATTGGACTTCATTAATTACCTGTCATGAGTAGGTTCTGGGTAGGAACCATGTATATTTGAACAGGGGTCTTTTGGTGGAAATTCATGAAACATGTCAGTGACCATAAATATTTTAAATAAAATATTTATTAATAACTTTTATTTATTGCGAATAGATATCATTTTATCATCGCGGCAACTATACTAAAAACCGCGAATGGTTTTGGTGGATTAAAAACTAACAAATGCTAATTTTTTTGCATACACATGTTTCCATTTTTGTATTACAAAGCTACAACAAATTGTCAAAGAAATTATTGCATCATCATTTCTTGATGAAGCTCATTATTTAACCAGAATTTATAAATATTAACTTATACAGAATATGGTTTTATTCAAATAACTTAAATGAATAACGTCCTATAAAGGGAAAAACACATATTCTTTAGCATGACTTAACTGTTCGTATCAATATTTAGAAAAAAGGCCTGTGTCAATAAATTCATGACGTAATTCATCATCAATTTCTAAATTCTCTTTACTAAATATTAAACTTATGCTTATATTGATACAAAACCACATATGCAGCACAACAGCGATGTAGCGCTAAGAAGAAGAAGATGAATCAGTAGTCTTATGGGTTACAGGGGGTTTGACTTTGAGGGATTATTTAAAATTACCTATAAAATAAGAAAAAAATATTAAATACTTTCGCAGGGAAAAAAATATTTACGAATTGCAATAAGTTTATAAACACTTGTGTGAGACGATAAGGTTTACTTCAAACCATAAAAGAACGTGTCAAAAGTACACAAGTCAGACATTTTTATTTTCGGCATTAAATAAAACTATTCGTTTGAAGATTTATCTTTGGTATTCTACATTTTTGACAACTGTCATATTGTGATTCTCTATGGTTGTGTTTATATCTTGTGCATTGCATAAAAATCTTAAAATTGTATTTTAGTTTTATTACATTAATTGAAAACAATAATGTAGAAAGAAAGCAATAATTAACCTATTTTGCAATTTCATAATTATATTTTAATTATAACCTCAAAATTAGTGTTGTATCCATAACGTTTCTGGTGTGTAATGAAGCTTTTTTTATGAATTTGCGATTGTATTTGAACTAGAAACTAAAAATCCACTCCACTCTATCTTAGGCTTTTTTTGCCACATTTTACCCGCGACAGGGATAATGTCGTCGGCTCATCTTTTTTGGGGTCGGCCCACTCTTCTTTTTCTATCCCATGGTCTCCATTTGAGGACTCTGGGTGCCCATCGCTCTGTTCCCTCTCTGGCGACATGACCTGCCCACTGCCATTTCTGCTTAGCGACAAGGTCCATTTTGTCTATGACTTTCGTCGGCGTCTTATTTCTTCGTTTCTTATTTTGTCTTTTAGACATACGCCTAACATTTGTATTTCCATGGACCTTTGCGCACATTTTAGATTATGTACCGTATTGACAGTTAGCGTAATGGTTTCCAGGCCATAGGTGATCACGGACAGGATACATGTTTCATATACTTTTCTTTTCAGATTTATGGGTATGTCCTTATTCTTTAGTATGTGTTTCATATTTCCCAAGGCTGCCCATCCTAATCCTATTCTCTTGAGGATCTCTGCTATCTGATTTTCCTTCCCTAGTTTGATCTTATGTCCGAGATATGTGTATTCCTCAACAGCTTCTATTGTTTTATTTTCCATGGTGATGTTGGTGGTGATGGGCTCATGATTTTAGTCTTATTAATGTTCATCTCTAGACCGATCTTTAGGTGAATCTATAAACGGATGAATCCGGGATTTTTGTGTTCATGAAAACAAATTTTAATAGAAGATTAACATATTTCTCGTTTTTCAGTGATGGTAACGTAGCCGCCAAGCTCGTTGACTGGGAGATCTGAAGACATTGGCTTCGATGCGGGCTCCGGAGGTTTGACTAAGAAATGACTCCTACTGGAGTGTTCGCCTTGCAGCTTCTATGGACCAGACTGTTGGTCTTCGCCATACTCTCCCTGGAATTTGTCGGTTAGTATAATGCACAAATTTATTTCGGTGAAACTATTTGATTTTGTGTGCATAAGTGATTTGAAAGCATTTTTTTGTTCTAAAGAATTATAGGAGTATTTTGATGATAATGTATCTGACAATGATTTTTGCAACAAAATAATTTTCTATTCTGATATCGACCAAAACTAACTAACCATCACGCCGTCTCCCCGAAGGGGTAGGCAGAAAGAATGGACTGCCACACTTTTCTTTCCTGACATATTTCTGTCGATTCCTCAATACTCATACATCATGTCATGCACTCGCGACGATTTCTCTGATTTCAGCCGACATTCAATATTTGATTTATTAGATCGTGCCACGTTTTCCTCGGTCTTCCTCTATTTATAGTTCCATTTACATCGTTACATATATATTTTTTACCATTCTTTCTTCATTCATTCTTTCCATGGGTCCAAACCATCTTAATGATCCTTTCATTATTTTTTTCATAACACCATCATTTGCACCGCGTTTACTTATTATATTTTCATTCTACACTTTATCATACACAGAGTATCGACACTAAATCTCAATTCTACTGCATTTATTTATCTTTCATCCTACCAAAACTATGTTTATCGATAAACTTTCGAACACACTATACATTAATCAAAAACGTATTTTAGAAAATAAAATATTTAGGAAAAATAAAGTAAGACTAATTGCATGCTACCACAGAAATATTTATGAATTATAATAATTTTATTTACAAATATTAAATAACCTTTTTTTAGTTTCAAAATACAACATCGGTTGGATGTCTCTTTAAAACAGTTTTTTTCAACTATAATTTATTTATTTCTAATAGCTATGCTTAAACGAAACAAAAACATATAAACGAAGTGTAGTTAGGTTCAAACAAAGCGTTATTAGGTGAGATTACAAATTTAAAACAATAAAAACATCCTTAATTACAATATTTTAATTGCTATACCTACTGAGGCAAAGATTATTGACTTAATTTTGCTTAGATCATAGCTGAATATTCTACATTTCAAAACAATACAATGTACACTGAATGTTTGTTATCTAAATCGATGAATTTCTCACAAATACCTTTTGACTGTAACCAGAATGTTTCACATAGTTCACGTTAGAAAAATCGTGTTGACCTTTACATTCTAGACGCAAACAAACAAATGCCAAGAATTTCTTAAAACTCCAGAATTTCAGATAAGCGTTCCCGAAATCTCATTACGAGATCCAGATTACATACTTTTTAATATTAGATTAAGTTATTTTAATAAAAACGCGTCTAGAGCATGCTATACTGCATTCTGAATTAACGTCATTGTGTTCCGGAACATATAAACTGGAGGAGAACACATACCTTCCCAGTTCATTCGTGTAATGAAATGTTGAGAACTTTTTTATGCCCGACAATATTTTCCTGACTTAATGCCGTACTGGGGCCCGGTGCCATTTGCTGGTGAGCTGACAATGATTAGACATGGAATAATATTAGAGAATTGCGTGTTTTCATGAATTCATCATTCTCCGGTTTGCATGAAAATGTAATCGATAAATCGTTACTGGAATCTTTCCGGTCTATTGTGTCATTAAGTATAAAAGGTGTATAATAAATATTGCTATAAACCTTATTTCTTTGTACTTAAAAAATAATGTTGTGATTATTTGAAGTAACATGAAAAAATTTAATTAGAAATATTGAAAACAAATATATATTTTTTTTAATATATATTTGGTAAAATTCCACTCATGTATATGGCTTCGATGGGTTTCGGCAGCTGCAATTGATCTTTTGGTGATTGACCAGAAGATGGTAGACCAGAAGACCATTGACAGTTTTAAAACTTTAATCAATTCCTTCGTCGTGTCCCGAATAGATTACTGCAATGGTGTGTACGCCAACATCCCCAAACAACAAACAAATAAACTCCAGTCTGCATTCAATGCAGCAGCAAGACTGATAAGGGGTGTGCCAAAGAGTTGTCACATAACACAGCATCTTAAGGAGCTCCACTGGCTGAAATGTCCAGAAAGGATGCAATACAAGCTCAGCTGGACGGTCTATAAGGCGTTGCATGGAATGGCACCAGCTTATATATCTGAACTCTGCATCAACGAGAACCTAAATGCTAGACAGTCTACATTGCGATCAGCTAAGTCTTCTGCGATCGGTAGATTGACTGTGCCAAAACGCTGTCCAAGCACAAACTTTGGCGTCCGAGCCTTCGCGGTAGCCGGCCCTTCAGCCTGGAACAGTCTTCCAGCAGACCTTAATCAATCAGAGTTTAGATCGAGACTCAAAACGCACCTTTTCAAATTATCATTTCCTGACAGGAAGGGCTGATCAACTTCGTCAGGTGCAGCCCTCATACTAAATATGTTTATAATTTTTTATCATTATTATTATTATTATTATCTAGTTGATAAAACGGAGCATCTTCTGCAGCGCCCTTGAGATGAGTAATTCATAAAAATGGCGCTTTATAAATTATCCAATTTATTATTATTATTATTATTATTATGGTAGCGAGCTGCCGAAACCGGTCTGAGACACAAACATAAGTAAAATTTAACTAAGAATATGCATATATTCTTTATTTAAAATTTTCATTGTGTACTTTAAAAATAAATTGTGGAGCATAAAACTAGCAAAAGATAGATAAAACCATAGTTAAGGCTATAAAAATTATGACTCCATGTTATGCTCAAACATTTTAACTATCTAATACAATATGAAGAGTTCAATAGATCGGTGTGCCTTAAAGATAATGTGAAAAATCTTATTTATTGATTCTTGAACAATGATGTAAAAGTCCATATAAAATTATTAATACGAATTAAAACGTTTATTTTCGACAAGTTTTATTATAGGTATTTTATGGGAATGACATGTTTTGCCCTGCTAAGGAATTATTAAATGTGATATCACATTTAATAATGCCTTAGCAAGGTGAAATATGTCATTCCCATAAAATATTATAAATTTCCCCAAAACCGACTTTTCAATTCGTATTAATTATTAAAAATCATATCAATCTATCAAAATATGAATGTTTAAATAAAAATTTAAATAGTATTTTTTCTACTCTAACTTACTAAATAACTAACTAACCATCACGCTGTCTCCCCGAAGTGGTAGGCAGAAAGAATGGACTGCCACACTTTTCTTTCCTGACATATTTCTCTCGCTTCCTCAACATTCATACATCGTGTCATGCACGCGCATCGATTTCTCTGACTCCTCACATGGCCGACATTCAATATTTGATTTATTTGATCGTGCCACGTTTTCCTCGGTCTTCCTCTATTTCTGGTTCCATTTACATCGTTAACATACTGTAAAAAAAAATACCAAACCATCTTAACGATCCTTTCATTATTTTGTTCATAACACCATCATTTGCACCGCATTTACTTCTTATATTTTCATTCGACACTCTATCATACACACTCTAATTACTTATTTATTGTTTCTTGATCGATGATGTAAAACTCCTTATTTAATAATTAATACGAATGAAAACATCACTTTTCTAGAACATTTGTCTATGAAGGGCAGTACTTGTCATTCCTTAATAGATAAAACTTCTAGAAAACTGACATTTTCATTAATTACTCTTATTACATTTGATATTCATAAATGTTGGATTTAACTCAAATAAATAAAATGGATTTGGGTTATATTCAAGTATGAATCTACTTACCCCAGATTTAGAGATAAGAGTTTCGATAACTTAACCTAATCCTGGATATTTTATGGCACTTTTTTTACCAACAATAGATTCATAATACAGTTGTGTAAATAAAAGAAATTAGCAGATTGTCTCAACCGAACAATACATTTATTAAATATTTAGTTCTGACTACCGGCTTTTAGGATCGTTATTGGCCTAAATTTTATAGATGAAAATAGTAATAAAAAAAATTCTTACGCACTACTGAAATTTTTTCGAACTTTTTATGCGCAATAAGAAAAGTCTCTGTCATACAAGAGTCCCTTAGTTACTTACACGGAGAATGCTTTACGCGCGGCCCATCGCTGCTAATCCAAGCGAAAGTGGGTGAGGGCGAAACTAAAAGTCATCTAAAGGTCTCGCCTTGTTTTCTCAGGGGGCGGAAGTCACCCCGGCTATATAAATCATTACCCCCAATGTACGGGGCTCCTTATAATAATATGTCAACAGTTTGTAAGCCATCAAAGGAAGCCTATTTATCAGGCGGACCATTGTAATGAGTCGAATCCAGAATCAGTGGCGCTTCATCTTGAGCGCTGAACTGATGACTGACAATTTGTTGCTAATTTACCCATATTAAAATATCATCTATGATGGACAAGTACACTATGATTTTTCACATATCTTAATTGCATAATTTAATTACCTAATTTTCCTAAAAAGTAAAGTTATATAAGATTTTTTTTTTTAATTTTTATAATAATAAAGGACATGGTTTTTATTTGTATTTTTGTCTTAAAATGTTTTAATATTACACTCATTTTCCTGAAATAGTTATTACAATTTACGAGCATACAATGCCGTTTATTTATTTTGTATGTGAATATTATAAACCGATAAATTAAGAAACTGTCATTTAAATTTACATTTATTTTCATAGAAAATTATTAAAATTGATTTAAGTGAAATTTAAGAATTGACTGTGGTCTCAAATAAATCAGATATTTTGAAATATGTGTTATATGCACTGTAATGTTCTATATGTTTACTGTTATACTAGTTTTAATTAGGGCAATTGGATAATATTTATACAGTTCTATAGTAATACGAAAATACATGCGTTCAAATTAAACTATTGCAGTCATCATGTGTAGCAAAATGTATTAAATACACGACGATGAAAGAAGTTAATCACTAACCAAAGCCAGTCGTGGTTTACCTACAAGTGGCTGACGACCTTCGTGGCTGAGTGGTAAGAGCTCCGACTTCCATTCTCGAGGTCCTGGGTTCGATTCCCGGCGATGGCAGTGTGATTGTCACACTGTCATTGGTCTGGTGTAGAATTCACGTGACAATAAAATGGTGATAGATTGGCTACCTATCACATGTCATGAGAATCAATATAATAGCTAAAATAAATTGTATACAGTAATTGGGTCCAAACGACAAGGAGAGAAAAAAAGTCATTGGCGACCTTCGTGGCAGAGTGGTTAGACCTCTGATTGCCATACCGAAGGTCACGGGTTCGATTCCAGGCGATGGCAGTGTAAATGTCATACTGTATTTAGTCTGTTGTGTATAAGAAAAAAGGATCATCAAATCTTCAGTTCTTAAAAAAAACATAAAAATAAAATGATCGCTTAGATGGTTTGTACCTACATTTGAATCACACGGAAAGGGGAATAATGTTTACATATGGGTATAAGTTGGATACTGGCAGTGTAAATGGAAAAAAAGACGAGAAAGATTGAATTTAAACGTGGCATAAATTAAACCAGTTAAAGTTAAAAAAAAAAAACGTGCATTCGTGTCAAGTTATACGTGGTAATTAATACGAATGAAAAAACTTATGTTTTTCTAGAAGTTTTATTATATTGTTTTATTATAATAAAACAATATAATAAAACTTCTAAAAAAACATAAGTTTTTTCATTCGTATTAATTATTTAATATGGAGTTTTACATCATTGTTCAAAAAACAATAAATAGATACATGGTGAGAGATCAGAATAGCATAGCGTGGTAGTGTACCTTTTCATCTTACTCTTCCAGAGAAATAGCATAATGGTTTGTAACTGTTTTAATTTAAATAATATATATTATATAAAGCTATAAAATGTGCTAACATTGTCAATGCTAATAAGATGAAAAAAAAAATCACCAGATATTTAAGAACATTTTTTTTATTTAAGTATAAATCAATTTAAAATACTAGAATATTATTATTCTAAATCATATTTCAAGATGAATGTACATAATTTTTAAACACAACAAACTATTAACTGCTAAAATTTATAGCACTGTTATGATATCACAATTTTTATAATTTGTGTAAAAACTGTTTCGCCAAATAGATAAATGCACGAAAATTGACAAATGAACAAATGCACATAAAGATTCGAAAAAATCACGAAAATTTAGTTTGATAGCAGTCAAAACCGCTAGACATAAACAAAAAATTAAATAATATCAAAACCAAATAGCTCAAATGAATACTACAGGGGAAAAACAAGGAATGTCAGTTAAAATTCAAAATAAATATAATAACGCCATCTAGCGGCATTTGTACGTATCTATCCACAGTAAAATTTTCATATTCAAAAATCATGTGTGTCATCGACTATGGCCAGATAATCGAATGCTAATTGCTAAGAAATATATAGACTTTGATTAGCTTTATTCTCAATTTATTCAAATTAACCTTCTACTGACATTCCTTGTTTTTTTCCCTGTAGTCTTCAAATGTATTTTGTTATAAACAGTAAGTCAATTTTTATCTTAAGGTGTTTGTAACACTTGATGATGCCAACATCGGTTGGTGAAACAGCTGTCGCAACAAATAATAAAACATATATCATAATAAATAATGTAGAACTATTATAGTGTTTCGGCCAAAACAATGAACTATCAAAATAAACTAGTTAACATTCATGATATAATTATTTCCGTTTAAATCATTGTTTAAAAGTTCTTACTGATTCAAGATTTAAAAAAATATTTGTTGATCCGTGATTTTCGAGAACAATCCAAACACGAGGCTCAGTAAACGAGTACATAAAAATGCGCTGTAGAATGAGGCTGTTTACAAATTAAAAATACGTAGTCAATGAAGCTTATGATAGGGGAATAGATCAAGTCAATGCATTATTTCGTGAAGTAAAAAATCTATTCAGTTACTAGAAAACAAGATTCACATCATTAATTAAAGTCTGAGCATTTTTTACGAGTCATGCGACTCTCTATATGTTTTCAAATACCTTTATTAGTTTTTTGAAAACTCAAATATAATATATAAGCAATAATATACTTAGGAAATTGAAAATTACTTTGTTTAATCCACTAATTATTAATTCAAGGATTAAATGTATCTCAATAGATACGAAAATGCAAAATGGAAACAGAATATGGTGATCGAGGTGTTTACAGGACTTATGACCTGTCATTGGTTGGGTTAAACGCACGCTTCACGTAATACAACATTCCCCATTCCACCCTTCTTACGAACACCATGTCTGCCAAATTTTTGGAAGTTGTATATATGTTAATATGTAACACCAAACTTCACATGTTAGTTTCAATCTACACACTAGCGCCATCTATGAAGACTATATTTAAGTATTAAGCAGAAGATCTTTTTATTAACGCAATGTGAAAGGCTACCACCATTAACGCACTGCTAGATAACGCCTGGAGATGTCACTCCAATTTGTATGCAAACTTGGACCAGTTTTTGTTTTTACAACATTTTGAATGTATACAAATACTTGTAAACGAATACTGGATTTTATTTACCCATTGCGGGTTATCAATTCAAGGATTAATTGTATTATACTCGTATAGAGACGAAGATGCAAATTGGAAACAGAATATGGTGATCGAGGTGTTTACAGGTCTTATGACCTGTCATTGGTTGGGTTAAGCGCACGCTTCACGTAATACAACATTCCCCATTCCACCCTTCTAAAAAAAACTAAGCCCAAAAAAATTTACACGTTGCTGCAAACCAATCCCTTGGATTGAAACTAGCAAAGAAGATGGAGCTACCAACTTGTATGGATTGATGTGAAGTGTATAAATACCAGCTCGTATTTATTTATTTATGGTAGGGAGCTTATAACATATTAATTATTAGTACTTATAACAAATAACCTAGGTTAATTTTTAAATTTGAATTATTGTATCGAATTTTAAATGCGTTTTTATATCAGTCTTTCTTTGTTTAGTTTTTATAATATTTTTACACGTGAAAATGTCGTGTTTTTAATATTATTTTAATAATTAGTGGATTAAGCAAAGTTATTTTTAATTTCCCAAGTACATTACTATGGAACTCCACAGTGTTAATGCTTTAGCGTTCAATAAATTGATAATCAATAATCATTTTCAATGCGTAAATGAAGCATTTAATAACATTTCTTTATTTATATGCAATATTTCTTTGCATATATATTATAGCTTTGATTTATATATGTAATTTATGGAAAGCAACGGGTATAAAACGGGTAGTAAAGCACTATATTAAAGGCCCAAGTGACATCCCAAGAACCAACAAAAAAATGTTAGACATAGCTCCAAACCAATCCCTTGGATTGAAACTAGCAACGAAGATAGAGCTATCAACTTGTATGTATTGATGTGAAGTATATGACTACCAGCTCGTATTTATTTATATATGGAAGGGAGCTTACAGCATATTTTATTTTATTTTTATTAAGGGTTACAAACAGCGATTTCAATACTACATAGTACATATACAAACATACAGAGACAACAAAACAAGGCCAAGTACATGCTACCAAAAATATTGTATACTAACTGACATATGTATATAAATATATAAGTACATAAAATATATATAGTACATAATCGGCGCTAGTGTAGATTAAACTAAAAAATGTTAAGTGTTCCTCAACATTGTAGCATAAACATCTTCCAAAAATTTTTCAAACGTGTTGGTCGTAAGAAGGGCGGAGTGGAAAATGTTGTTAACATAAAGCGATCGCTTAACCCAACCAATGACAGGTCATAAGTCCTGTAAGCGCCTCGACCACCATATTCTGTTCCCAGAAAACAATTTACATCTTCGTCTCTATTGAGATACAATTAATCCTTAAAAAAAACATAATCAATGATTAACGACCTTCGTGGCCGAGTGGTAAGTTCTTTGACTACTACCCCGAAGGTCCCGGGGAAAACGCGTCGAAAACGATAAAAAAAAATAGATGTATACTTTGCCGATACTCTTTCGGTTCGTGCTGCACAACAGTGGTTCGAGCGATTTTGTTCTGGTGTAGTGGAGGTGAATGATGCACCACGCTCTGGCAGGCCCGTCGTTGAAATGTCGATAAAATCATGGAAAATATCGAGATAGACCGTCATCGCCCAGTAGAGGCCTGTGAAAATTGGTTGTCCGAGTTTTTTGATAATAGGGACAAGGGCTTCTACGAGACTGGCATTATAAAGTTGGATTCTCGTTAGCAACAACAAAATGCCCCATATTTGACTTAAATCGGATAATAGTAACACTTTTTATAAAGCATTGAAATAAAGGAAAAATACGAAATAACTTTTTCCCCAACCTAATATTTTCATTCGAAACTCTATCATACACAGAGTATTCACCTATTCGTCTAAGAGATCTCTTTTCTATTGCATTTATTCTACTTTCATCATTCTTTTGACAGTTCCATGCGTCGCTTCCATACATAAGGGTTGGTAGAAGAACACCATTCGGCACTATCATATTTTTTTTTTATATGTTTTTGTATGCGATGTCAACTTTAAGTGCACCATTCACTTTATTGCCTGCCCCAACCGTTCTTTTGATATCCCTCTCCACTCGTCCATCTTTTGTAAACATACTATCTAAATACACGAACTCATCTACTTGCTCCAAATTTTCACCATTCACGCTAATGTTGCAGACTGTCATGATTTCTTCTTTTTCAAAAATCATCACCTTGGACTTATTCACATTCATCATACCTCATACATACTATTCACCAAGACTTGTAGTTCATGCTCGTTTTTTTATTATTTTTTTTTTTTTTTTACATTATACACAAATGAGCCATTACAAACGATAAAACATTTAGGCGGCTCATTTGGACACAAAACGGTATTACAAAGACAAAATAAAACAAAACAACATGAGACCAAAAAAATCATACATATCAGAAGGAATTCAAATATGTCGACGTCAGTGAGGCAGTACTCTTTCCAGAATTTGCATTTTTTTTATGAATACTGCCTCACTGACACTGAAAATGTCCAAATCCGAGATGATTAGATTCAGCCTCCGAATTGCTCTTCCTACTGTATGCAAGTAGGACAGCGTCATCTACATACAAGAGACAGCTTACTGACACTCCGCTCATTTTGGTACCTACATCCAACCCTTTCAGCTCTGTCATACTAATTCGCAAAATTCATATTAAACAAAAGATCTGAAGTTCTATAAATTATCGCTATTTTATACCAAAATATAATATTAGTCACTACGTATATGTGTTACATTTGTATGAATCACATATTATATATTTAGAACTTCTATACACGTGGCACTGAAATTCTTTAGTTTGCGGAGACATAAATAAAGTCTGTAAATTCCAATAATGTCAATCACTACGGGGAAAACTAGTGTTTCCGGGAACCGCAGTTACTCTACAATCGCTTATCAATGCAGCCCAACTCGCGCTGTGTATTCTATTCAATAGATCGAGGTACATTAGTGAGCGTTAGATTATGTATGTGTTAGAAATAGAAATAGAAATGTGGGCAAATGCCAACAATTCAGATCTTGCCGGTGAATCTTATCAATTGACGTTTCAATTCCAAGCGATAGAATAGGCATGGAATCTTTTTCTCTCTGTCATGGGCAAACCTTTTCACAAAAATATACATTGTTAAATATAACAATATTTTGTATTAAAAAACTTATTGAGTTTTTTCTATATTTTGTAAATGATATAATATAATTATTATATTTTATAAATAATGAAAATAAAAATAACAATCTACCGAGCTGCTGAAACTGAATAATTACTAACTAAATTATTATTATTATTATTATTCTGATGACTTGTAAAAAAAGTGCGCCGTTTTGTAAAATCAATTACTTCAAGGGTGCACTAGGAAATGATTGACCAAACAGTGTACTCCTCTCCTAAGAAGTTTCCTAAATTTAACGTCACTATCCTCATACTTAATACTAACATGGAGGCTATTCCACGCCAACGGACCCGCAACGCTGAAAGCACGATCATAGAAACATGCTTTATTGGCTCTGACTGGAATTGCTATGTTGTTAGCACTTGTTGCTACTGATCGGAGTGAACGTTGCCTTTCCGTTGGCATGGGTGTCACGCAAAGTTCCGATATATACGCTGGCGCTCTCTGGTGTCGAGCCTTAAACACTGTCAAACAAAATTTATATTTAACTAAACAAACTAACTAACCATCACGCCGTCTCTCTGAAGGGGTAGGCAGAAAGAACGGATTGCCACACTTTTCTTTCCAGACATATTTCTCTCGTTTCCTCAACATTCATACATGCACGCGCGTCGATTTCTCTGACTCCTCACATGGCTGTGATTCAATATTTGATTTGTTTGATCGTGCCACGTTTTCAACCAATAATAAAGTAAAACAAAATGAAACACATATGAACAATATTCATTTATTTGTAAATAACACTTTATTAAACATTTAAATTAAATTAACACAAACATGTTTCGGAGACAGAAGCCCTTCATTCGGTTTTGACAGATATTCAAAATTTTAATACAATTGTAAAACCAGGGTTTGATTAATTAAATTTACAGTTTAATTGGCTCTAAATCATATTGTTTTATTTGTTTGAATCAATTAATATAAACAAGCAATAGAAAGAACTAGAAGATTGTCGAACGAAGATAGTTATAAATTACATCAACTCGTAAATTTCTCAAGAAGATCATAAATGGACTTGTAATAAATACTTATAAAATTATATAGTACAGGAGTATATTTAAATATTCGGATTAATTTTTATTTCATATAAAGTACTCAGTTTGTGGTTAGACATTTTAAATTACAGATATAAAATAACATAACACTTTGTATTTAACAACGGTACGGTTATTATATTTAATGCCAACTAGTTTCGCTTTTACTCAAGATTCATCAGGGAAGAACGTTCTTATATAAATTTAATCTATCCATAAATTTAGAATCATAATTAATTCGGATACACAACTATTATAAATATGTTGTTTTATATTAATCATACCTTCTATGTAAAATCGTCTGCTACAAACGAAAGTACGAATATAATCACGATGTTTCACATAATCCCTTTAACAAAATGATGCATTTCGCCTTATTATATTACATTTATTTGTACTGCAAAATATTTAATATAAAAGCTTCCTAGCGACAAAGTACCGTAAAATCACCTTAACGAATATTTTCCCTTCAAAATTTCTACCCTATTTATTTGCATCTCCGCTTTAAAAATAACACCCCCTGTCCATCACAATCTCTGCAGACTTCCCGGGAAGTTCCACCGTGTCCCGTTTTATTTTACACCCCAAAGCGTCCCTTTTCGGGCAACCACCCTTTTTCAGCGATTCCCCCCTTCGGCACATTCTTATCTCAAATTGAAATTCTCGCTTCAGTCGACGACCGTCTGAAGAAGAAGCTGTCGGTAATGTTTTACACCCCCTCCAGTGTGTTATTAAAACTAAATAACCGGGGACTGTTTTACAATATTAATTTTAATGGCAGGTGTTACAAATTTCCGTTCTCTTGAGAAAATATTTTTTACCTTACACCTAATGAGGCAACGCGATCCTTAACTTTTTTTTCACTTATAAAATGAAAGCTTTCTCGTTAGTTTATCTCTTTAAATTTAAATTAATTGAGACCTTTAGCGTGAGGAGTGTTTAGTTATTTTAAATCTTCTTCATTGTTTGGTCAATGGAAAGCTAGTTTTGTAGGAATAGCCCCAAAAATGACCATATCTCTGCTTTTTGGTTGACATTGTGATGGAAGGTTTGGCCGACTTTTTGTCGACACCAGAGGCGCCAGATGTCATTGTTTATCTATAACATCTAGAACAATTTATTTTTTATTGTATAATATATTTACACTCATTACTACCATTTTACGAATAAATCAAAAGGTACAAACGGTTGAAATAAAATAGGCAATAAGTGGAAATAAAAACTATTTCTTTATACAATTTGTTTTTTTGAATGTATACAAATACTTGTAGACAAATACTGGATTTTACCCATTGCGGATAAATTATTTTTAAGGATTAATTGTATCTCAATAGAGACGAAGATGTAAATAGTTTTTTTTAAACAGAATATGGTAGTCGAGGCGTTTACGGGACTTATGGCCTGTCATTGGCGATCACTTTATGTTAACAACATTCCCCGTTCCAAAAAAATAATTTACATTTTCGTCTCTATTGAGATACAATTAATCCTTAATATTTCATTATATATGACATATAGAAACAAACTGCATACTTGTGTTTTTTGTACTAAGTACCTATTTTTCTTTAACCGTTAATATGTATTAAGGTGTATTATGTGTGTATACTTAATATGAGTACATAAAAGTATTGGTGACAATGTTAACTGCGTCAATCGCATTTAAATCTATAGGTGCGTAATATTTATTTGGATTTTAATGTAAATTGTTGGCATCCACAGATGCGCAGCGTTCCTTAGCGATAATGAAATTATTATTAGCTGTAAAAGCACAAAGTTCTTGACTGAAGTATCCCGAGTGGATGCTGAGAAACATTACCACATTTGTTTTCCAAAAACAAATCATCAAGTTTAACAGGCTTTAAATTCGTTCGGGGTCGTGATTACAGCCGCCTCTCGAAAATTCACACTCAAGAAGGGCGCCAGGGGTGGAGAAGATTTTCACGTACCCGACAAATTTACAAGTGTACAATATAATGCGGTGGGGGCTTCCAGGGGCGCACCGTTTAACTGCGGGACCCGAAAAGGAGTAGAGTGAAATTTTCACCCTTTCCCGCTAAGCCGATTAACTGTTAAGTCCTTAGATTCTCTCCTCGCCTCGCCCACCGGAGCCTCTTCAGCCTGAACTATAAACTCGTAAAGACGGCCGACGCTGGAGCGTAAACTCGCCATCTGAATGATTAAAAATAACTTTGTTGCGGCGTTCACAACTGTGGATAGTATTTTGTTTTTCTACTGTTTCAAATCAGAACCATATACAATATTATTGTCCTGTCTGTCTATAAAGTGTTTTGGGGTTGCGGAAGGCTATTATAAAAGGCAAACAATTGTGTCAATATTTATTTTATTGATTCCACAGCACGATACGCAGTGCTTGTGTTCTTTTATGTTTGATCAGCTTATTATTCTGAAATGTGAATGGGTTGAATATATTGTATCATATACATCCGCTGGGCGATGTGTTTTTGTTCATTATAAATTCATTGAACAACAAACATCTAACATTTCATAACTAAAAGTTCAGTTCAATATAAACTTTTTTGTTAAAATGTTGTTGTTGATTTCAGTGTAAATAATTTAGTAGAGATAAAATTTCAAACCAATTCGAAACAGGACTCATCTGTTTTTACCAACACGTATACATTATGTTCTAGTCTGAGGCAACCAAAATAGAGATTTTGGAGTAAGCCCGTAAGCCAGTATTTAATAAGATACTGGCGGTAAGCCTAGTGATTACTATAATGAAGCGTCTTCTGTAATCCAGTTTCAATCTGAAAGATATTTATTAAAAATCCTAAATGTTTTAATTATAATCTCTGAGTTTATTGAAATCAAATCCTTCTCAATAAGGTACAGCCTTTATCGGTGTATTAGTTTGATTTAACTTATTTTAGGCATTGTTATTTTAGTGACTTGGTGATGAAAGTGTCTAAATCTAAAGTGATGGTTTTCGAGAAAGAAGAATGTATGACGATCTGTGATAAAAGTGCGATGGGCGAGAAATTGGACAAGTTACCGAATTTACGTATCTGGGAAGCATGTTTACAAGAGACGGAAAAATGGAAAAAGACATCGAAAGAAGGGTTGGTGCTGGGTATTAAATAAATGGCGCACTCAAAGTCATTACTGCAAATAGAAATATATCCACAGAAACAAAGATGATAGTACACAATGGAGTTCTAGTGTCAACTCTCATATATGGAAGTGAAGCTTGGAGCTGCCAAAAGAAGGATGAATGCCTAGAAATGAGATCACTAAGAACAATGTGCGGGAAAACGTTGTATGATAGAATACGGAACGATGAAATAAGATATAAATGTAAGGCAGATGACTGCATCATGGATAAAATTAAAAAAGGATCCCTGAGATGGTTTAGACGTATGGAACGAATGGATGAGAGTAGAATGGTTTAAAAGTTGTACACAATTAGCGTGAGTGAAAAAAGAAGCCAAGAATGACCGAGGAAAACATGGCATGACCAAATTAATCAATTACTAAAAGGCGGACACATTCGAATTCGGAATAATCGACGTGCGTGCATGGTACGATGTATGAATATAGAGGAAGCCCGAGAGGTATGCCAGGACAGAGCATTGTGGCGATCCATCCTCTCTGCCTACCCCTCCGGGGAAATGGCGTGATGGTTAGTTAGTTAGTTTTTAGTTTGTTATTTTAACATGGACATTAACAATAAGAGATACAATTTTTTAACCAAATAATCTACGTAAACTAGATTTACCGCAAACGTTTTCCTTAAGTATTTTATATAATTTTACCTAGACATAAATCTTTTTTTTTTCTCATTCTGTAATAAGCTTGCATAAAACGTTTATCCCTGAGACAGAACGCCTGTCTTCTGATTCAGAGGTCTAATTTTTAAAACCTTATGGTATATAGCTATTGCCTAAGTACAACAGTGTATTTTGTTTTAAAAACTTTCTATTTATTTTCTCAGCGTTATTCAATGAAATATAATCCTTTGAACATTTAAAACTTTTTTTTTTTTTTGATTAATTAATATTTTTCTAATTCTTTATGGAGAAATGTTTCTAAAACTTATAAAAAATATTTACTGAAGGTTCTTTTATAAATTATTTTATATTGTTTTAGCTTAGAATGTTTGAAAACACTACGTACAATAGAAGAACGAATAATTAAAATAACAAAAATATATATATTTTAGTCTCTGAGTTAAACCTAAATTTATATTTTGATTTTATTTCTAAAAACATGTATGTAATACACAACAAAACAATTTTAATTATTTATTTATTATCCAAAATAACTTAAAATTTTAAAATAATAAAATCTATTTGAATTCAAAATATACTTGTTCAATTTGTAAAAAATAAAAAAATGTTTTATGTAGTGTCATTAGAAATTGTATTATTTTAAAATAAATTAAAAGTTTTTATTTTTTTATTATATTTTGATTAATAAAATTTATACCACAAAATGTACCGACCAAATAGTTGTAAGCCTGCTGAAAAACTCATACTGATTATAAACTAACTAACTAACCATCACGCTGTCTCCCCGAAGGGGTAGGCAGAAAGAATGGACTGCCACACTTTTCTTTCCTGACATATTTCTCTCACATCCTCAACATTCATTCATCGTGTCATGCACGCGCGTCGATTTCTCTGACTTCTCACATGGCTGATATTCAATATTTGATTTATTTTATCGTGCCACGTTTTCCTCGGTCTTTCTCTATTTCTGGTTCCATTTACAACATTAACATATAATTATTATATACTGATTATCATAAAACACTTAAAAAACTGCAGAAAAAGCATACCAATTATCATTAAAAAATGGAACAGCTGAAATGACATAGTTCTTAAATTCTCGTTAAAAATTGTCAATCCGAGATGGTTACAAGTTACCAGCGGGTTCCTCTGTATTTCCGGCATTCGCGGCGCCGGTAGCTATACGCTAGCTATACCGGATCCGGACGTTGGACGTACACACATGATTGGTATGCCGCGGGCGTCCCCGATTGATTTCCGTTATCGCTCTCGCACGTGACCGTTCCAGGGTTTGATCATCGGAAGAGGAGTGAGGGTTGCGCTTCATGAGATCACTCGTCAGTTTTATGACTTTGATCCCGAGTTTCAACTGTTGGTCGTAAATCAAACGTTTCAGAAAAAAACACCCCGACTTGTTATGCCGATGGGTTTTGAGACTTAAGGGATGTTTTTATTCACGGAAACTAGAAGCATGCCTCTTTGTATAAAAGAAAAACGAGTTCGTTTAATGTGGTGCTACAATATTTTTAGAGGAAAACTTTTTGTCAATAGTAAACCCTATTCAAAATATAAATCAAATCATAAAGATTTTCAAAAATGCGTTCCAATCAAACCCCTAGTTTTTTCCTATCCAAAGTAAAAAAATGTACACATTTATTTATAAAATAAATATTTGTTAATTTATAGCACCACTCATATGGGAAAAAAGACACATGATTACAACCTAATCGTCTCAGGACTCGAACTCCCAAATAAACAACAACCTATACAAAAAAATTGGATCAACGATTGGAGGAAACTGGAAAGACCTGAATAATGAAGAGGGATAGCTAGGGACAGGATCCAGTGGAGGACTGTTGTTAAGGCCAAATTCCGCTGATGTAAACGTAAAGTAAAAATGTAATACTGAAAATAAAAAAAGACAGCGCCGCACGTAGCTTAATTGCGAATGAATTTCCCGGATATCAATTAATTAATTTTTTTATAATTTCATATGAACAATTAAATCTGATCGACAGTTTACTCGTAAATGTGAACGACAAATAGTGTGAGGAGAATAGCTGTCCGCAAAATCTGCAAGGTGGGATACTTTCAGAACGCAGAAAACACTGAAATCCGAACGTTCAGAGGAAGAATTCTTCTAGAATCCCACACGTTGTGATGTCCAATGGATGAAAGGATAGCTGAGAGTCAACATCTCAGGAGAGGCCGGCCTAAAAATAGGTACGGACCAAGGGTCTAAAAAGATAAGAAGAAAAATGAAACCTGATTAAAATCACTCAAAATAGAAATCTACCATAAAATATTGCTTATCATATGACATTGCCATTCAATAATAAGGAGTGCTCCAAGACTTCAGAAACTATTCATATTGGGATTAGTAAGATCCGAGAGGTGATTACGTATTCAGCGATGGGGTGCATTCTTTGCAAAGAAAATGCTGCCGACATGATGAAACACAAAGCGCCCCTCGCAAGTGACGGGTCTCCAACCCTTAAACTATTTTAAGTGGATTTTACTGAGGACCGCGCGGAATCTTGAATGGAAGGGCGTGATATAGGAGACGATCCGGAATCCTTATTTTCTATATTCACCCCCATTCTATTGCTTTATTGGATAAATCTAATTTAAACGGAAAACTTACTTTATTTTCATTTCTGGGTTCTGAGGTAAATTCATTTATGTTATTATCAATGCTTACATTGTATATCTTAACTCAAACCTAGTAACTCATTATTAAAATGTCTACACTAAAGAAAGACATCTGTGATCCAAAAAATGTGAGTAAAATTTTAAAGAAGTGTTGTGAAAATACCACGTTTTTCAAAAGATATTTAAATGTGACTCCACAACGAAAAAAATAAAATTCGAGAACATTATGCATTAGTTAAGGATTAAAGTAAAACATGCGCTAAATACAAAAAAATAAGCTTAAAGTTTATTTTTATACTCTAACTGCATTCTTAGTTTATTTTTTATTTTAAGCTCAGTTTTTTTTTTTTTGTTACTTAGTGCCTATTTTACTTCAACTATTCAAGTGTATCAAATATAAGCTATTATTAATTGCATTCATTTGTTTTTTTTTATTTAATGCTCATACTTTTTAAAAACTGCAACTCGCATGTTTTTTCTTATATCTCTGTGAGCTAATATTTTGTGAAATGTTAACAGAATAATTATTTTACTGAATAAACATTGCAGTAAAATATGTTACTTTTGTATTCAATTTAGTTTACAAAACTCGTGTTCGAAGTTGTTTCTTATTGTATAAATATATACGATAATGTACGTTTCATCCAAAATGAACAGACATATTTATATAATCTTAAAACACGTTAAAGGATACATTACATCTTCAGCAAACAAATCAACACTTAATTTAATCCCTACTCTGAAATACCTTAGACGTCATTGAAGCCCTTAATATGGTAATGAATGACATAAGTATAAAGGCAAATTACTCATTAAAAGAGATCGCACCCTCTCGCGGGGCCTGTAAATTGCGGAGGTATTTTCAATTACGGTTTCCGAGAAACTTGGCTAACATCCCTTTAAGGAAGCTCCTGAATAATTATCTCGCGGCACTCATTAAAAAAACGCTTATATTTATCATTATAGTTTTCGCGTGCTAACTATGCAAAGTGAGCCACCTGGAAAATTACATTTTCGCTGCGGAATACGTACCAAACTTTAGAGCAACATTATAGTGTTGTAGCGTTGCTCTCGCTGTGTTATAGTTATATCGCTACTATTCTGTTCTACTTAAATGTTTTTAATGTGGAAACAACAAAATATTGAAACCAACATGTTATGAACCATATCAATTAAGTTATAAAAATTTTTTTTTAATGTTTTTTTTATTTTCTGTAAACATGGATAAAACTTATCTATTCAAACACGAAAAGAAATAATAAATTACCCGTTTTCTAAAAGTATTATTTTAGTTTATTAAAATGACATTATTCATCTTGCTAAGGTATTATCAAACATTTAATATGCAAGGCAAAACATTCCCATTCCCATAAATTGCCATACGAGTAAAGTAACATAAAGCTATTGTTTTAGCTGATTCACTATGATACTTCTTTATTATTAACTGTTTAATTTCGAATACTGTTATAAAAACATAACTAATTGATTTAATTTTATGAAATTGTTACAACAGCTATTTCGCCAACCATTGTTCACATCATCAGGTGTTACAAACAACTCTTGTTTTGAACACCTGATAATGCCAACATAGGTTTTCTAAACAGCTGTCTCGACGATTTTATAGAAACTATAATATATATATATACATTTTGATTTTATAACATTGTTCCAAATTAAACCGTTAAAACTCCTAGAAAACTGATTTTTTAATTCAATATTTTCAATCTTCAATGAAAACAGAGCTTTACATTACAGTTTTAATAAATACGCACCACTTTTAACAAATTTCAGATAATTATAGATCTAATTTTAAAATACTCTGTGGCAGAAAAAAACCTATCGAACTCGTAAAATAATAGTTTATCTGTTTGAAAAGGTTAAGTTATATTTATCTGATAATTTTTTTAAAATACCGTTCAAACTACAATATTTAACATTACATTGTAAATAATAACACATTGCTTATAATTTTTACCCATTGATTGTATAATGTTCTTTTATAGAAGAATACCTATGGTAAAACAATATTTTATCTAGTTGAAAATGTGAAGTTGCATTTATCTGATAAAACTTTTAAAATACCGTTCAAACTAAATCTCAGTTATAAATACTTGGATATTGGAATGTAGTTATCTCGTTTAGCAATTTGTAATATTGAAATCTGGCATCCCGACCAACTATCGGAACTTCCCCCGGCTGGCTGTGCAAGTGACACCGTGTCAGCCACTAGCGCCGAGGGGTGGCAGGCGGCGGCCGGGGGCGGCGTGTCTGGGGTGGGTGCTGTGAGCGTCTTACAACGCCACTTGCGGGGTGATTGTCAACTCGAGTATTACACTACCGGGATGAGGGTAATAAGTGATAAACACGGTTAAATTTGGCAAAGTACTTTCATCTTGATCGGTTTCGATAGCTTATCCGACAACGATCGTTGTACGAGTTTAATCTATTGTACCTATATGACAATATTAAGATTTCGAATGAATGGAAATGGATTCATGAAATAACACTTAAATGTTTAAGCGTGATAAATCATATTCAAATGATATTCGTCGATTTCGCATATTTATGAAAGATACTGCTAGTATTATATTTACGAAAACAAAATATAAATATAGAACACACATTTTTAAAACTATTTCAAATATTTTTATATCCTTTTTGAAATTTAATTGCTAGGTATTTTTCACAATACACTAATTCTTAAATCTATCATACTTGGCCATCTCTGTAATTTGTTAAATTTACAATTTTAAGAGTAATTCAAAAAAAAAATTTAAATCATGACTGATTCATTTGTAATCAAAAAATATTATATTGTTTTGTAATATTAAATTGTATTCACGTGTTTATGATTGTAATTTATATATATTTTTTTAATTAATTCAAAGATTTTGACATAAACGATCGACTTTTTATTAAATAACTCATTTTGTTGTTAGCCATTTTATATTCAATTTCAATTTAATTTTATTCAATTTATTCAAAAAAATTATAAACATTACAGAATAATATCAATTTCAAATCGTTTACATATAATCTCAATATACAAAAAAATAACATTTTTTTAAAAAAGAAATTCATATAAACATAATAATACAATAAGAAAACAAGCAGAAGACAATTAAAAAATATATTCGAGAACAATTTGGTAAAAATAAACATTGTTGTACAATAAGAAGAGAAGCAAATAGCAATTTAATACATAAGAGATAGATGCTTTCTGAGGGTAGTCTCACTATCGTGAAAAATGTCCACATCCGAAGAAATGCGGTTTAATAGAATTGTTGCTCTGCCCACGGGCATTACTAGTAAATATATAAAATAAAATAACACATATGATTTATTATATTATTCAAAGATAAATAAGTCACCCAAGCTTCATCAGAGTAATATAAAAAACTGATTTTATATATTTATTAATGATGAATGAATCAGTAGTAGTAGTATAAATGTATATTTAAATGACATGAGTCCACTCAGTAAATGGTGGTTATTTCTTCCAGCCCTGGGATTCGAGCCAGACTTCCTGTACCCACTGGAGAACGTGACGATCGCGCAGGGGCGTGACGCCACCTTCACCTGCGTGGTGAACAACCTCGGAGGTTACAGGGTGAGTGGCGACAGCGCCACCGCCAGGGTGTGTATCCCCTCAGTTCTTGTTTCTGTTGTACCCGCCTGCCCTGCTGCACCACTCGGTCTCTCTCTCACTCTCGATCTCACTCTCACTCTGTCTCTCTCTGATCTGTCTAGTCACACTGCAGCGCTGGGAGCATCAATGTTTGGATCATATCCCAAATCTAATAACTCACACTGCAAACCATATTCTATATAAAACTCAACTGTGAACGCCTTAAACACTAGTCACATTAGTATTAGACAATGTTATACTTTGAAATAGTATCTTGAATACACAATGAGAAATTTAAATGTATTTTTTTAGATAATAGGTTCCGTAAAAAAAATGTAAATTAATAAACGATTCTCTATGTTTAAAAAAACGACTGACACTAAGGATTTAATTCAATGGTATAAAAATTTATAATACAATCTTCAATAAGAACAAATAATAGAATATTATTATGAAGAATGAATCGGTTCGAGTGCTTGAATCCAAATTCTCTGGATCAGGTGTTAAGCATTTTATCTCCTAGATTTATTTTTATTAAAATATATAATAGTTAATTAGTTGCTTAAATACCTTTTTTTAAATATAAATTTCATTTTATAATCGTTACCATTGACAGACAATCTTAGACTTTTAAAAATAAAATATCTCCTACAGACAAATAAAATGAATATATTTTAAACTAAGAAACGGTTTTTTAGTTTTTCAAATTTTATACAAAAGTTTTAGATTATTTCATCGTTAATAGAAATCATCTGTTGAGAATAAAAAAAAATCTATAGAAGCAAACTTTGAAAAACAAAATGTTCTTTACTTTAAATGAATTGACATTTTTTTTTACAAAGAATCAGAATTTTTGAGCGCAAGCTTTCTAATTAACAATTTATATTAAATGTACAATCTATTTCAAACTAGTTTTAAAGATGTCGTTTTCAAATTTCAGAAGCTATTACGGAATTTTCAAACCCATTAAGGCTATCATGATATCGTTGAAATAATAAAAATTTTGCTTAGATTACAAACAAAAGCTTCGTTAATTAGTTTTGCTTTTCTTTTTATAGGTCTCTCTGACAAAGGTTGGAGTTTTATGAGGCGTATCCATTAAACATTTATACTCCCGGCACCTCTGCAGCCACTCTTCTATCTTCCACTATTAGAGCACAAAGCACTTAGGGAAATGTCAACAGATATAATATCGCACTCTCATCTCATTACTTTCAGACAAGACTGTAAAATGAACCAGTTTCTAGATCGGGCGACGGAATATTTCCAGAACAATGTTGTTTGCCTATATTCTCTTTTTAAATTTTACAATTATTTATTTGAATTGACAAACAAAAGATTATCATCTTATCCACATTTGAATCATATTATTTCAAATAAATGATATCCTAAGAACTATTTGAGAAAATTGGATTATTCTTATAAGTAGTTTAATCAGTTCAGTTTTAATCAGGACCAAGTGAACAATATACCACGATTCTGATCCATGGTATATAGATTCGATCGTGAATTTGATATGAGTATTAAATATAATAAAAGATTAGATTTCTAAATATTACGCACAATTATTTTTTATGTCCTTAAGTATTGCAGTTATAATCTAATTTGGATTAAAATAAGTATTTTTTTTTCATTTTTTATAGTCAAAAAGTTACTGACAAAATGGAATTCTTCACTGATTGAGATATTTAAGCTGGCTAAGGGTATTTGTTTATTAAAATGTTTATTTTATTGTTCCTTGTAACTTTTCTCATTAAATTTAACATTTTTAATTTACAATATTTATTTTAAAAACTTGAGCTTTAGCTTGGACGTAAATTTGTTTAAGTGACAATTATTTACATTCTATGAATTTTTGGTTTTCATTTCGAAAAAAATCTTATTTATTTAGAAGGAAAAAATGTAGAAACATATTTACAACAAGAAGAAAAAATACACATGAAACTTTTCATCTATCGATAAAGTGTTTATGTTATCCGAAAACTAGTCCTGATTTCGTAAAAAAAAAAAATTACATAGTTTTTGTTTTAAATAATTTCTCTGAAAAATGTTATTCCCAAATAACTTTCATTTCGTTTAGACGTATCCACGTACGTTAGAGCATGCGAGTATATCTCATAGCCGGGTCACTTTACAGTCCAAGTCTGAAAGTGCAGCACTAAACCTCTAAGCACTTGTGAGTTTGTACGCCTTTTATTGTGAAATAAGTCCAAAAGTTCCAGACACAACTTACGGGCTATTTCCCCTCTAACTTTCTCACTCCACAACTCTCTCTCTTCAATTGCACTCTAGAGAAAGCTTTTTTCCTTAGATCTACACTCTCCTTCTCGGTACTATCCACCTTCAAATCAACAAGCTGGCGACCCTATTTTAATATTTTAATATTATGTATTAAAATATTAAAATAGGGTCTATACTAACCTTTATTTATTTTCAAGTAAACCGATTTTAGCTTTTTTGAATAAATTTTGATATAGTATGTACTACATACTTTGTTTTACTGTCAAAGTTATTTTAAAAAAATGAATGTTTATACGTTTGATTAACGTCATAACATAAATAATTGTCACTTGTATATACATCAATGATTTGAAATGGTGGATGGTACTTTTACATTGCACCATGAGCTTGTCAGAAATAAGGTAAAAAAAGCAACCGTGAATGATCAGATATATCTCTATGAACACTCTTACACCCGCTTGAGAAAACCTACACCACCCTAGAATAAATGCACTTGAATAGCATAGCACATCTACCCTCAACCAACCGAATGTTCTTTCAAAAAAATATATTTATTTCCAAAATTGTGAATAATCCCATTTGCAACCGTATTCTTTATGGTCAAATTAACATTTTTGAAATTTTTCTCTATGACACCAAAATACGTAAGTACTAACGAGAGAAACTTTTTGGTACCTAATCCCAACCGAATCCTAAAAATCTTTGTTTTTCCGTTCCCAGTCAGTAGTGACGTGCTTACTTCATAAGAATATCGGCCACAGGTAACTCTTATAATTTGTCTATGGTCCTACACTATCTAATGACGAGTATTATAATTGTTTTATTGGTTGTGAAAATGCAGACAATTTGTTAGAACCATGCGCCTCGTTCTGGTAAAGTAATCACGCACTGAAAAAAATCCCGATCCTTTTTGCAAGTTAAATTTATATTTTTTTCAACACTTATTTACCTGATGAATATGTTGTGTGTTCAGTCTATTTTGTTCGATTCAAATTTCCTTCCTTTGCACGAAAATGCTACAAAACGCACCAAGTTGCACTAAATTCGCACCCTATCTTATCTATTACTTTAGCACCTGCACCCTATGCACACACTGGTTTGCGATGGTAATGGTATGACTATAATGTAACCTATTTGATTATTATACTTATTCAACACTTGAATGTTCCTATCTCTATTTCGTGTTCAAATTATAATTAAAGAATAAATACGAGAATACGTTCTCATTCGATTTTCAATTTTGAATTGAAACCTGTTGCTTGAAAGGTACCTACTTTCTTATCATCATACTTTAATATAATTTGAACAAAAACTCTTTCAATGATCTATCCTTCACTTTTATTTAGAAAAGCATTTAAAAACATTGATGTACTCTAATTTTTTTTTTTTCACAATCAATTTGAAATAAATATTAACTAATTATTTAATATTAGGATATAAAATGTCAATATTGATTGATTGTGGAAAAAAAAAAGTTCACTCTAAATATGTTTTTATTGTAATGATATCTATTTCAGCGCGTGGATAACAGGTTAAGTATTTTAGAATAAGAATTTAAGGATGATATATTAAATTGATTTCTTAATGGTCATATTTCATTGGTCTGTTATTCTCTCTAATATTTAGTATTGGATCCACAACGGTAAGAATATTAGCTAGTGACCAATCTATAACCAACGATTTATATTCATATTTTATCAAACAAACTTAAAAAATTATTTACTGAAACTTCTTTTGATGACAATGTTCTTTGAGTTAAAATATATAAAAGCAATATGGTATGTCAAGCCACTATATTATTGTTCGAAAACATCTCTTTATATTGCATTCCAAATCTTTTGATTTCATACTTAAATTTGGCCGTAGAAAAAATAATCTGTATAAATTTAACGTTTAAATGCAGAATACAGCGGTAACAACATATCTTAGTATAAATATATGTTTAAATCGTTGGATAAAAACGATTTTACATTTCAAAATGCATAACCTAAGTATATAAATGTTGAAATACTTACACATATCAAGCTTTGAAACTAAATAATCATATGATCGTGGACTTGTTGCGCTTAGCAAACTAGCGTTCAATTTATAAAAAGATTATAAGGTCAATTTACTTCAACTTGATTCAAAACCATAATTTCAAATTTAGCTTCGAAATCCAAATAATTGGCACCATTCCAAATGGCCCATCTAAAGTACGTTTGATTATCCACACACACACGTACACACCAACCAACGGACCAATCAGGTGGCTTGGATCAAGGCGGACACGAAGGCTATCCTGGCTATCCACGAGCACGTCATCACCAACAACGCGCGCCTGTCCGTCACGCACAACGACTACAACACCTGGACCCTCAACATCCGCGGGGTCAAGCGGGAAGACAGGGGCCAGTACATGTGCCAGGTCAATACTGACCCGATGAAAATGCAGGTAAAGTGAAACCAGAATCGTAGTTCAATGAGCTAATCAAATTCTCTGTCTCGTAAAAAACGGTATCATTTTTTTATTTCAGCTTCAATAATTCTCCGACTCTCATTATTTATTTTTTAACTGCTGCCATCTAAATTTAGTGTTTAAGACCCAGTTCCAACAGAAAAGCACCAATTACAAAATGGGTGGCGGATAATTTGAAAGAGGCGACTTATCTGGCGAATTTCTAGGATTTTATCGTAAATAATTTTTCTTGACATTTTAGTTCGTATAATCACCTAATTGATAGGTGCATCGTTCGGATAGGAAAAAAGAGGCATACAGATAAGATCTCTGACTTCCATACTTAAGGTCCCGGGTTCGATTCCCGGCGATGGCAGTGTGATTGTCACACTGTCTTTGGTCTGGTGTAGAATTCACGTCAAAATAAAGTGGCGATAAATTAGCTACCTATCACATGTCAATAAAATCAATATAATAGCTAAAAAAATTAAAAAATTGTGTGCAGTAATTAATTTCAAACAATCTGTTGTATACATAAAAATAATAATAAAAAAACTTTTTCGAAACTTCTTTTTTAATATTCGTTTAACAGGTGTTTTCGTCAATAATTTATTTGCATTTATCATTTTAATCATGCGAAATTATTGTAGAATACGAAAACATTAGTGTTTATATAAAATTTATTCACATGAGACTTTGTAAATGTATTATTTCGTAATCAATTATGTATATGTTTCTATTGTGATTAAACGCTACAACCATTCTTGGATTTCTCGTATTTGTAGACAGCATTTCTGGAGGTGGTAATACCACCAGATATAATTTACGAGGAAACCTCTGGGGACATGATGGTCCCGGAAGGAGGATCAGCCAAACTGGTCTGCAAGGCGAGGGGACATCCAAAGCCCAAAGTGGTATGGAGGAGGGAAGACGCTGGCGAAATCATCGCTAGGGGAGGACCACAGGGAAAGACGAGAGGTATAAACCAAAAAAACATATTTAATATTTTATTTCCAATGAAATTGTACCGTTCTTAATATCCAAATATACATTATAATTTAATTTAATTTTTTTTTACATCTTATCTATTTTTATGTGATTGCATAAATTATGACGCTTAAATAATGCGAATTTCAAATTGTATTAAAATAGCTATAATTAAATAAAAAAATTCAATAATCAACGTCGGGCACATTAGAAATGGGAAAAATCGACGTGCGTACATGGCAAGATGTATGAATGTTAAAGAAGTAAGAAAAAAACTTCAGGAAAGGAAAGTATGGCGGTCCATTCTTGGAAGTCAGTTAGTTAGTTAAAATTACAATTAAATTGGATGTTTACTAGAAGGGTAAATATAGCTTAATTGACTATTTTTTATAAACTTGAATTTTCATGTTATGAGAAAATTAACTGCTTAATTGAAACAAAAAAATCTAATCTTCTTGATTACTACAAAATTAAGATTATATATTTGCATTTATCTAATGATTTTACTGAAATCTCTTGATGGAAGTTCACCAAGAGATTGCAAGAGCCGGTCGCTGTCTAAATAAAGAACAAAGTGAAAGTAGTTATTAAAAAAAGCGTTTTATTTCATTATTACTTTCATATGTTTATTTAATTTATAATTTCAGAAAACTTTATAATGTTCGATTCGTATTCAAACGCAACAAAATAATAAAGCGTATTTATTACAGCTGATCTTTTTTAAAGTCTTTTGAGTTACTTTTAATTTCCTGAAGTGTTCAATAGTATTCATCAATGTATATTGTTTTATTACTTCATTTAATTTCCATTATCTGTTTTCTTAAAATATCACAAGTATTTCTTACTCTATGGTTTAAACAAAGATACTTTTAATTATTAAACTGTATCAATTGATTCATAAACCGGTGTTTATATGAATTAATCAACGTTAACTCTGTAAAATCAACCTTATGGTCATCTTAGTATATTTCATTACATTTAAATCTACTAGCCTCGTGCGCTTTTAAACGTTTTAAATGCTTTAGATCGCTCTCATTTAAAACGTATTTTTTGATCATCAAAAGTTTGTAAAAAAATGTTTACCTTAAATATTTATACTCTAATATTTAACTGAGAATTTTATTCAATTTCAACATGTTTAATTGATAAATGCCTAAAATTTATAGATATTTTATTGAAGTTATCTAATTGCTTTCATCGGGGCATTATTAAATATTTTATACTACTACTCGTATAACAAAACAATCAATCACATATAATATTTTGTAAGACAAAAAAATTCTAGAAAACAGACGTTTTAATCGAGGTTTAATACTTTTTTGATCTTTTAATAATCCAGGCAAACATCACTTAAACTATTAAATAAAATAAACAAGTCTAACCTAGCAATACACTGGTCCTTAACTAAATCTTACAGAGTTTTATTACAATATTAATATGAAAAAAAACAAATGAATTAATCGTTCTTAAGTTTGCTGTTGTGCTCACATTTACAAAAAAGCTGCAAATCAAAATAAGCTTAATTAGCGACGAACCCATTAAATGCTACCATAAAACATGGGAAAGGAAACAATTACCCGAACGGTTGCATCCTCGGAACGTTCCCACCCTAGCCTCTGCTCGCACCCTCCGAGTTAATCCGAAGGGATTTGAGCCGAGCCAGTACCGGGCGGAATAATTAACTACCCCGTAGTGTATCACAAAGACTTGCGGTAACTTAGCCCTTAAACTTTCCGATCGACATTTCTCAGGACCTGACACCCGGAGAAAGGATGATTAAACACGCCCCTCGCACGTAAGCCTCCCCCAACACGCCGCCTGTAAAGTCAATCAACGGAATTTATTCAGAGGACCAATTGTACTCCAAATGAATTTGTCAATTAGATAGATGCTTTGGAGTAATCTTAACTCCTTGAATTATTTGATCAGAAATAATTTACACAAATTTCCATCAATATTTATGTTTTAACGATCTAATTAAACAACTGGTCAACTTAACCACTAAAAAAAATCGACGTTAATTAAAATAATAATTAAATAAAACGATGTTTTTTAACTACTTCGACTTTTGTCTTTATTTAGACAGCGACCGGCATCGCCAGGCTCGATGCCAGCGAGCCTGGCGAAACCGGTCGCTGTCTAAATAAAGACAAAAGTGGAAGTAGTTAAAAAACATCGTTTTATTTAATTATTATTTAAAATGAACTTCCATCAAGAGATTTCAGTAAAATCATTCGTATTCCAATTTTAATTTTCACTTTATAATCGAAGCATTTGACAAAAAATAGGCTTTTGATTACTTTGAATCAGTACACATTGAGAACACAATATATGTTTATAAATCAAAAGTGATTCCTCTTTTACCAACGTTTTGAGAATCATTGATGTCTCCATCTTAGGATTAATTGTTATCCTAACAATTATCCTTTGGGAGACTGCAATGATCTCTATAGGATGGTGATGAGGATATCACGATACACGGACCTTCCTAGAACCCAAATATAATTCAATAATCATTGATAGTCTACGAACAAACGATCATATTTTATTGATACGCACTTATCTAGTAAATGAAATATTTGGAAATATAACTTCTACTTACTCAAACTAGTAATTTTAAAAAAAATAACTACCCATCACGCCGTCTCTCGAAAGGGGCAGGTAGAAAGAATGGACCGCCCTACTGTTCTTTCCTGATATACTTCTCACGCTTCCTCAACATTCATACATCGTGTCATGTACGCCCGTCGATAATAATTTATATATTTTTATTTCAATCTGTAAAATGTGTTTTTATTTTGTTTGGATAAAGAAGTGAACATTTAAAACGTTAATTACATGTGTTTTTTGGAGACTTCGTATATTTTAAGGATTAATTGTATCTAATTAATCTAATTATCTAATTAATTGTATCTCAATAGAGAAACAAAATATGGTGGTCGAGGCGTTTACAGGACTTATGACCTGTCATTGGTTGGGTTAAGCGATCGCTTAATGTAATACAACATTCCACATTACGCCCTTCTTACAACCACCACGTCTGACAAATTTTTGAAAGATGCATATATGCTACATGTTTTAGTTCAATCTACACTAGCGCCATCTATTAAGATTAGATGTAAGCATTAAGCAGAAAATCTTTATTAATGCAATGTGAAAGGCTACGCAATTATCATACATCTAACAACGCCTGGAGAAAACTCTCCAATTTTTATGCTTTAACTTGGACCAGTTTTTATACAACATTTTGTTTTTGAATGTATACAAATACTTGTAGACAAATACGCGCAATAAATAAAATAATTGTGTTTACAAATACGTGTAATAAAAAAAAAAAAATTGTCTACAAGTATTTGTATACATTCAAAAACCACAAAAAATTTCATATATTAATGCACTTTAAGCGTTATATTTACATTAAATAAAAAGCTTTTAAATGCAAAACGAATTGAAAACAAACAATCTATTTAGTTGGTACGCAACTGGAAATATTATGAATTAATAATCCTTTATGTGTCTGCCTGACAGTAGTGTCCTAGTGTACGAACTCAATACAAAGCGTTATAAATGGTATATTTTTTATTAACTTGAGTGTCGATTAAGTCGCATCAATAGAAGAAAATAATTGAAAATCAATAATATAGTTGACTCCCTTATAATTCAACTACTTTGCAACGGAATCAATTTTACCTACATGAATACATCTCCGCTATGACATTGATATTTAAAATCCGGAAAATCGACATTAGAATACAAGATATATTATAAATAATTGATGATTTTTTTTTAATAATCCAAATTATTATCATAAGTATACATTATCTATTTATTTGTTCTTTATATAATACTGCGTTAATTTAAAACACATTCGAATAACTTGTTAAAAACATTGTATAATATTTTCACATCAGACTTTTCAAACATGTTTCGGATTATACACGTCATTCCTCGGTTTAAAATTGCAGCAATTTTTAATCGACGAAGTCATCGTCGAGTGGTAAGTGCTTTGACTGCCATACCGAAGGTCCCGGGTTCGGTTCCCGGCGATGACAGTGTGATTGTCACACTGTCTTTGGTGCGGTAAAAAATTCACGTGACAATAAAATTGCGGTAGATAAGCTACCTATATCATGTAACGAGAATCAATGTAATAGCTATATCATTTACATAGATTTGGCTCGCGCTATAATAATGTGAAGAGCTATTAAGCAAAATATTAATAATAATTATTATTACTATATACTAATTAAAAGGAGGTGGAGATTAAGGAAGGAGTAGGAGTAATGGTTTTTAATTTAATGGATTGCTAAGCAATGAGAACATATTAAAAATTGGTCTTAAGGTCAAATTAAGCAAAACAACAATTGATGGTTTATGTATTAGTTTTGTAAAACTCCACATTTATTTAATAATAGTAAACACGATTGTTTTGTAGTTTTATATAAATTATATAAATGGCAACAGTTCGACAAATTTGTTTCGCCTTGCGAGAGCATTCTAAAACTGACCGTTTACTATTATTAAATTTTAAAAAAGGCAAAATAACAACTTAATTTTTCATGGCACAAATACATTCGGTTTATTCGTGTTATTTTAGTGATTATATTCCTGATTAAAAAAAAATTTACCTTTTCTTTATAATTGACGAACGCTTTTCTATCACCCTATATAGTTGTATAGATTTCTTTATATTCATATATCGTGATACGTCACCTTGTCATTTATTTTTTAGACATCAAATATAGCGCCGTGCAGAAACTCACGTGTTGTTTTCGGCCTTACTCAAACTCTGATTCCATTCGCACTGCTGATTTAGAACTTTTTATTTTTCTTTATGAATGTCACCCTTTATAAATTTTAATGAGAAAGCAATTATCAGCCTTGTGTCATATTATATAATATAATACCTTGTCGTTTACACGTTATTCTTTGTGATTTAATTTTTACGAAATGTTTAATCACACTCATAAGAGATGTTTCTTATTTGAGTTAAATCAAATGTTTGTTTAAAAATTAGTCATTGTTTATTAAAAATATTAACCCATGTTTTATATCAACGATGTATGGTATACGCAACTAGAAATAGAGTAAGACCAATAAAAACATGTCACAATCAAATAATTCAAATATTGAATGTCGGCCACGTGAAGAGTCGGAGAACGTTCGTGCGAAAAATCAACGTTCTTGCATGACACGATGTATAAATGTTAAGGAATCGAGAGAAGTATGTCTTGAAAAAACAGTGTTTTGGTCCATTCTTTCTCCATACCCCTTCGGGAGACGGCTTGATGGCTAGTTAGTTAGTTAGTTATAATCCATGTATTTTAATATAATTTATATTTCAAATGGAATTTTCGTGATTATCGATTATTTAAAAGTTTTCTTTCTTTACGAAGCGACCGAGTGTTTATGTCTCATCTTAACCATACTTAAAATAATATATTTTTTCAGTTGCTTCGATAGAGGGGGAAATCCTCTCCCTCACAAAAGTGACAAGATCAGAAATGGGAGCTTACCTCTGTATAGCTGCAAATGGAGTCCCTCCATCCGTCAGTAAAAGGATGATGCTGCATGTGCACTGTAAGTATACCAATATCCAATATTTTTTGCCTGTTTCTTTCTCTTCAGTGTGATGCTTTTATGTATTGTACAAAAGGATATTTAATTAAAACAAAATAATCAAATCAGTTGATTATAACACATGATAATGCTAACATCGGTTAGCGAAACAGCTGTCGCGACAATTTCAAAAGAAATATAATCAATTATGATTTTCTCTAACAGAGTTTTAATTAAACACTTAATAATATTGAAATATCAAAGTGTTTCCACCGAAACAATGAATTATTTAAAACAAAATAATCATAATTATTCTGAAAAGCCTTAAATACACATCGGTGATTAGATTTTGTAAGGTTTTAAAAAATCAATATCACTGTTTTTATGTATTGTACAAAAGGATATTTTATTAGATTTTGTATTATTGAAATAAATAGATTTTGTAAGGTTTTAAAAACACATTATCATTGTTTTTATGTATTGTAAAAAAGGATATTAAATTAAAACAAAGTAATCAAATCAGTTGATTGTAACATACAATGATGCTAACATCGGTTAGCGAAACAGCTGTTGCGACAATTTCAAAAATATCAATAATCAATTTTGATATTCTATAACAGAATTTTAATTAAACAGTTAATAATGTTGAAATATCAAAGTGTTTCCGCCAAATCAATGGATTATCTAAAACAAAATAATCATAATTATTCACAAAAGCCTTAACCCTTTGATTGCCAAAAGCCGATATATCGGCTTTTGCTACACCGGCGAGAAATGCCAATTCCGATAGATCGAGTCATGATTTATAAAAGAATCATATAAATTTTAGACAGAGTATGGGGGAGTGAGTAAGCGGTACATATTATTAATGATTTGGATATATAAATATTTAATAAACTAATCATATTTGGAATTAAAAATTTATAAATGAAAATTATACCAAAATTGCCAGCAACCAAAGGGTTAAATACACATTTGTGGTCAGATTTTGCAAGGTTTTAAACATACATTATCACCGGCGCGTCCAGGAGGACTCAAACCCACCTTTTTTTGTTTTAAGATCTTTCCTAAATTTCATTTATTTAATTATTTGTATAGAAGAAAAATAATTACTTAAAAAATTGGTTATTTTGTATTTATATTTTATCTGAATTGTTTAAGTAATTTTCGATTTTGTAATCAAAGCTCACATTGGAGAAATTGTTTATATTAATATTTATTTTAAAAATAAATCTAAAAGCATTATAATAAATTAAAGCCTATGCAATTAATTATGTTTTGCACATATGGTATACTATTTATCCCAACGTACCACTCAATTATTTGGCGTACGAGAATACGAGTACATTATATACATATTACATGTTTTGTTGGCATCGTTGATACTGCAAAATCAGCAATCAATAATGTTTATGAAAAAAAAGTAATACACCATTATTTATTATAATATTAATTCCATGCAGTGGCGGTCCTTCTATACAAGCCGAAAAGCCAGGCTTGCCTTAAAAAAATCTATAATAACCACGTTTTTTTAGCGTTTAAGCCGTCTACGAATAAAATGATATTTTGAATTTTCGCGCGAGTTAAAGGGTTTTAATTTCTGCGCTGACATGCGCAGAAATGACCTAAGTGTATGTTTTGTTTCACTCATACGTACCGTGTATGAGATGCCCGCGAAATCGCCTACGTCCACATGGTTTGTTTCATGTTTTCGATGGGCTTCATATCGGGCTTGCAAAATGTAAAATGGTCTTTGTCGCACTTATGTATTTTTGGCTTGTAATCATATAGCTAGGTGCATATACCAGAAGATATATACAATTTTTTGTATGGATTTGAAGCCGGACTTTATCACTCTGAAATATGTTACTATTCGATGTGTCACGAACTTCATTTCTATTGTCAGAATTTTATCTGTCATTTATGTTATATGCAGAAATGTTATGAAAAGAATGATTATGTAACTTCTTTACGAAAATTTATTTATAATTCGTGTTTCGGTCTTAACAAATTTATTATTCTTGTCTATTTATAACTTATTTCTTAATAATTATATTTCTTCTTGTATTTGTAAATACATTATTAAAATATATTATTATTATTATTTTTGTATATATTTAAAATGCGTCTAAAATAGAATTTAAAATCAATTAACTCACGAAATTAATTAAGAAAGATGAAACTCTTTCAAACCGGAAAAATACATTATCTTGATCCTCTTCTAATGTAATAACACAAAAAATTCGGACGGGCTTGCCTTACTGGTTGACCCTAGGCACGCCACTGATTCCATGAGGTTTTTTATCACAAGATTTCAATAAAACCATTTGATTTCAATGAAAGTTTAATTACCCAACTCGTTTTCTGTAGAACCCCTGTTTCTTGAAATGAAATAACTTATCGAGTGGCCAAGTGACATTTCAACATTGCTATAAACTTTCCCGGCTAATTAATCCTTAATCTCCGACTTTCTGGGATCCGAATCCATGTTCTCCCTAAGCCGCATTCCCACCATGTCATAGCAAAGAAATCAAACTGTCAATATGCGGATACGATAAGCCAAGAATTTCTCCAACTTTTCTAATTTGCGTCCTCATTACCGTGTCAATTAAATTCTGAAATGGCAGACCGTCTGGCGGAGAGGGGTGGGGATGTAGAAGGGGCTTATCATCCGAATCATGAGATTGGAAATGGAATTAAATAAATAGGAAAAGTTTATTCTCACTTGTCACGGGGACATTCTTTCGAATTTAATTATTTTGAATTCGAAATTAAAAAGCACCTTCTATTAGAAAACTCGCTATTACGAAGGGATGTTTTAGTTTTCGATTCCCTGAATTTAAGATGTTAAACTCTCAAATTATTTTACTCTTCAATTAAAATCTCATTGAAAGGAATATCATTATTAAATTAAAACATAATTAGAAGTTAACAAGAAGTTTTTACAACTAACTTGCCATCTCACCGCTTTCACGAAGGGGACGAAAGTGTAGACCAGAGGTTCCCAAACTGTTTTGTCCTGTAGACCCCTTTACGCTTTTTTCTATTTTGTGTAAACCCCCTGCTTTCCTAAAATAGAATTTTTACAGGCCAAAAAAAATCCGAAACAAAAAAGCCGGAACTCGTTGCCGAATCTTTTTTTTAGATGGGCAGGTGGATTTTTGCAGATGAGCTAAAAAAACGGTCGCCAACGATTTCGATTTTCTTTTTCTTTTCTATATTCGGCTTCAATTTAGGTCAACCATCTCGTAGACCCCTATTAACATTTCATCTTTAAGAATTTTTGCAATTTTTGTATTCTCCATTTGGTTCACGCGGTCTCTCTAAATGCGCCTTCTGCTTCTTCCCCATCTCACTTTGTCCTTGTGTATATCTCTAATACTACATTACAATATCCAAAACGTGTGTATTAATACTAAAAATGTATTAATAAAATAATAATAAAACCTCTATCTATTATTGTTTGGCTTAAATAAAATGCTTCTATTCTAATTATGAATAAATTACAATATTACTAAGATATTAAATTGGTATTTTTTGTTACAGTTCATCCTCTAATACAAGTTCCTAACCAGTTGGTGGGTGCTCCACCTGGGACTGACGTCACACTACAATGTCACGTAGAGGCATCTCCTAAGGCTATTAACTACTGGACGAGAGAATCAGGTAAGACAATGTATTAACACACTCAAATTTTATTCAAACCGTACATGCCTTGTAGTTTCAAAATTATTATTGAGATACATATCATGTATTAGATAGTCCATTTCTTTAACATAACACTATAATACTTCAACATTACTAACTGTTAAATTTACAATACTCTAACACATGTTTTTATAAAAAAAAAATTATATAATGTCGTGACAGGTGTTTTCGCCTACTGTTGTAGGTATCATCAGGAACTCCTGATGTTTGTAACAAGTTCTATCGCTTGGCGGAACAGCTGTGGCGACATTCTCAAAAAGTGTATACTAAAAAATTGTGATATTATAAAAGAGTTGTAAAATTAACGGTTAATAATGATTAATTGTATCTCAATAGAGACGAAGATGCAAATTGGAAACAGAATATGGTGATCGAGGTGTTTACAGGACTTATGAATGAATTTGATTGTTTAACTAGTGCATAAATAAAATTGTTTTATAAGGCAGATACACATATTACTAAACTTAAATGTTTTTTAGTATATAAATTTTAAAATATAACATTTACACGTGAAAGAAAGTAATATATATATAACCATTTTAATGACACATTTTGTGTTTCTGATACATTCATTTTCTGTGACATATGGAGCGCATGGATGGAGAAAGAATGGTTAAGAAAGTTTACGTTAATGAGTACGGAGTCGAGGTAGACCGAGGAAAATACGGCATGACCAAATTAATTAAATTTCAAAAGTTGGTCATGTTAGAAGTCAGAACAATCGACGTGCGTGTATGACTCGTTGTATGAATATGGAGGAAGCTAGAGAGGTGTGTCAGGATAGAGTAGTGTGGCAGTCCATTCTACTACCCTTATACTTACTTCTTAATACTAATACTTAAATGTTAAAATTTATAACACTAGTTTTATTATTCACATTTTGGCATTCACGTTGGCATCATCAGTTGTTACAAACAACAGTTGTTTAAAACACCTGGTGATGCCAACATCGGTTGGCTTAACAGTTGTTGCAACATTCTCTAAAAGTGAATTATAAAAATTGTGATACTATAACAGTGTTAGAAATGCATAATTATTCAAAATCGCCAATATAGCAATTTGTATCAAAATACGAGAAAGCTTTCAAGCTACAAATTTAATTAAATTTTCGCATACAGTGTCTGATTTCACTTATAACATTCTGAGGAGTATACAGAATCCTCTGGTCTCGGAGCTCCGCTCTGTGTAATAAACATCAAATGAACTGGATTTAACCCTCATAACAGTGTTGTTATTTGCTAGAATCGTATCATAAAACTATAGTTTTATTTAATTATTTCAAATTTTGTATTTTAACCACTTTATTCTTTACAACAACCAACCGGTTTCGCTTCCGCCGGGGCTTCGTCACGGTTATAAAAGACACTTCAGTGTATTTTGTTATTATTTGTCTTTTTCTTTTTTATATACTTTGTACATACAACACTAACATAAAAAAAAATTGTGTATGTACTCGTATATCAGACATGTTTCGGACAACCGGTCCTTTCTCATTGATATTATAAAGATATATATTTAAAATATTATAAAATCGTTTACAAATATGATCAGTTTTGACAGATGTTATTATAACATATGTTAAAACTGATCATATTTGTAAACAATTTTATAATATTTTAAATATGTATTTTTATAATATCACTGAAGAAGGACCGCTTATCCGAAACATGTCTGATATATAATTATTTTTTTTATTTTAAAATTAGTGTTGTATATACAAAGTATACAAAAAAGGAAAAGACAAATAAAATATCTATAACAAAAAGTATGACGAACATAGAAGAAATTCTTTTGTTACTATTTTATTTTTATTTTGTAAATATTTAAAACTTTATAAACAAATTGTTGAAAGATTCATCAATTAATCTGCAACCTAAAGTTATAGCGAATATATGAAAGAAGAAGTTAATTTTTACTTTTTGGAATCGAAAGGGAAAAAAGCAGTGCATTAATCAAAAAAAAACATCGTTAAGGAATTCCAGTATATAAGCCGTATGTTTATAGATTTTTTTTTAATGCTGTATAAATCGCTAACTAGACAACCGTACATAGCAACATACCGATTTTGTTATTTTCGTCCTATTACCACAACTCTTGTTAATATAATACTACCTGTAGTTAAATGCTCATAGTAAATGACGAACATCTTTTAGTAAAACGCAGTAATATAATTTAGAACATGTAAAACAGGATAGTTTTTCCCTTTGATGCAAGTCCAGGGTTGAATGAAAACTACTACAAATTTCCCTTAAAAGACAATTTCATGTTTCATTTAAATAATCTACTCGCATTATACATCACCGAGGAAGGGTGTGCTATTGCACAGCAGTTGAAGCCATTTTCAGTAAGCATGCATTTAGGTTTACGTATTCTTTATATAATATTTACTACTTGAATAATATTCTACCGTCGGATGAGATCAAAGGAATGCAGTTTCGTTAGTTCTATGAGAAATCTAGGATATCAATTATAACGAACATATGTAAAGTGTATTAATTATTATAATTCACGAAAAATTGGCTCAGTTCATTCTTCAATACATTTTGTCTTCGTACAACTTTATTATTTAATATTTGTTATAAACCAGGGG
The DNA here is from genome assembly GCA_022606425.2 of Lepidostoma basale. NCBI lineage: Eukaryota > Metazoa > Arthropoda > Insecta > Trichoptera > Lepidostomatidae > Lepidostoma > Lepidostoma basale. The sequence continues at coordinate 809,446 of JAHDVF020000694.1, read as the reverse complement.
TCTCCAAACATTCCATCCTGAGAGCACAGTGATTACTCCAGTAAGTTCCTATAGCCAAAACCTTTTTAATTTTCTTGTTTTTTATGTTATCATGTTTATATACCTTTAAAATGCTAGTTCGATTCGAAAATAAAACCGAGTTGCTATCATTATGTGTTGTTTACCTCACAACAACAATAAGAACAATGAGCCTTGTAACCTTCGTGGCCGAGTGGCAAGTGCATTGACTGCCACCCCGAAGGTTCCGGGTTCGATTCCCGGCGAGGGCAGTGTGATTGTCACACTGTCTTTGGTCTGGTGTGGAATTTACGTGACAAAAAAATGGTGATAGATTAGCTACCTATCACATGTCACAAGAATCACTATGATAGCTATAATACCCTTTACATCGATTTGGCTCATCCTGTCATTGTGTAAAGAGCGATTCAACAAAATAATAATAATACTAATAATAATTAGCTGTCACGGACCTGATTGATGACGGTTGAAATCGGTATTTTTCCCCAACAATTAATTATCTTTAATATTTGAGATTAAGGCGGTAACTCTATGAAATCCTATTGTTCGTTTTCAAGGAAAATAGCGCACGATTGCATTGTACTAGCTCATACCAGTAATATTTATTATAATGTTATGTGTAATTTGATGGGTTAAAGTAACAACTTGCTACCTAACGATCACGCCGTATCCCCGAAGGGATAGGCAGAAATAATGAACCACCACACTGCTCTTTCTTGACATACTTATTATTTTGATCCTCAACAATCATACATCGTGCTATTCACGCACATTCACTCCTCACGTGGCCGAGATTCAATTTTTGATTTATTTGATCGTGCCACGTTTTTCTCGATCTTCCGATTACTCTTGTTCTGTTAACATCGTTAACACATACTGTTTTACCATTATTTCTTCATTCATTTTTTTCATGTGTCTAAACTATCTAATGATTATATCATACGCATATTTTCCGAACGTTTATCTGAGAGATCTCATTTCTACTGAATTTATTCTACTTTTATCATTCATGGGTTAAAGCATTTTATGTCAAAAATAACTGACCTCAATATAATATCTGGTTACGTTCACATTGCAAGTATTTACATATAATTCTATTGTAATTTATTCGTACACTGATCGGACGTCTGAATTAAAGAGCTTGCGGTATGTTGGGACACCGATATCTATTATTAGCCCCTAAACGACTAAAGCCAGTACTCATGAACCGCTTTAATTTGCATATGCTCCATTCATCCCACATATGTCAAACGGATTAATGTTTTAACTCGATGAAACTACTTGGAGCCCGCGCTATAGGTGCATTTAGCATATTCAACGATCTTAGCTTTAATTTGTAGAACCGCATTACTCTCCCCCCGCCTGGGGTATTACTCTGTTGAATGCTCACTTTACAAAGGAAACATTGCGACTTAATTAGCTTAGTTTTTCAATATATCTTGCTTAATGTATAAATATATCAATACAAATTCATATTGTATTAGTTATACTGCCTTTAATCCCAACCCGCCTTTGGTGATGGCATTAAGAAGAGCAATTTGGGCGTTGAATTTAATCGTCTCGAATTCAGACATTTTTAGTGTCAGTGAGGAAATGTTCATAAAAAATATATTATCAATTGTGATAAGAGTACTACCTAACTGACGTCGATATATATTTGATCATTCTGAGATATATTATTTTATGGTTTCATGTCATTGTTGTATTTTGGTTAAACCGAATTATATCGAAATGAGGCGTCTAAATATTTTTCATTAGTTATGCACAATATAAGAAAAATAAATAAATAGTATGGATAAAAACGTTAAACACGCTGCAATACTGGCAGAGAACGAAGATGACCTTCAGAGAATGCTCTACGAATTCCACCTCACATCTAAAAAATATAACATGACGATTTCTACTGGTAAAACCAAGTGCTTTACGATATCAAAAGAGCCGCTCAAATGTAAACTAATCATCGATAACTCACCTATTGAGTAGAGATCGGTAGCTACAGTAACCTATATGACGAAGTGCGAGCACAAACCAACAAATCGGTGGCTGGCTGCTTGCACGACACCATATGGAGGAACAAATACTTGCTAACCAAAAGTAAAGTCAAGATATACAAGGCTTGCGTTCACTCCATCATGACGTATGGAATAAAGGTCAGAGCCGATACCAATAGAACTAAGAACCTTCTTAGAGTAGCAGAAATGCAAAGCCTACGCTCCATCGCAGGCAAAACCCTCAGAAATCGGATCAGAAATGAAACGATAAGGTCTGTCTTTGATGTTGGGGATATAGTAAGATGAGGAAGAAGCAAATGGCGCTTTTGGAGAGACCACACGGACCTCATGTTCTCTCAAAAGTTAACACAAATACAACGCAGTAGTCAAACACCTTCCATTTGAGGTTTATAGTAATTCGTGGACGTTTTCATTTATATTTATTTATTTAATATGGAGTTTAACATCTTTATTCTAGAAACAATACATGTGTTTATGTATAGGTTTTATAATAATTAAACCTTATTTCAGAAATTTCCTTACATTGTTTTTCCAGTTATAAATAACTGGAAAAACAACCGTAAACGGTATAAAAATTTGGAACATTTATTTTCGTAATTAATCCAATTGTTCGTAATATTTTTTGTTTAAGAACGTACTTGAGCGTGTTTTGTTTACGTAACGTATTGTTGTGTAAGCAAGTAGCATCAATTAAAAACACAAAAAATTTGCTTACATAGAAATTTAAAAAATGTAAAATGTTGAACTCGAAGATATCACGTTGATTAACAATAATATTGTTCTCTGGTCTAACGAAAATATTTGTGTAACCTTTTATCGGGCTTACGGAATAAATTCCGGTACAAAAAATTACGTTACAAGGATATTGTGTATTCCGTGTTTCTGTACCGAGCCATTGAAATCGAGGATACTACTAACGGATATAAATCACCGAAGGCCTTTGTGAGGATTTTTATCAATTTTTATCAAAACGTTAAATTCCTCGCCGCTATTATACTGGTACAGTGACATTAAAACACTTAGCGAAAATTTATACCCCACATACAGGGACGCACCCCCGTAGGGGCCCGAACCCACCCTCCTTTGTGCCCTCCGCCCGGAATTGCGGTTACGCGCCACCGATAGACGACCGAAAGCTATCGGTACCACGCGACAATTATCGCAATCGTAGATATTTGATGGGTTTATCATATTCTGTTTTTATGGGATAATCAATAAACGGTGAAGGGTGATTGAATTTATTGTTTGGTATTTCATGAAGAATTTATGCTCTCCGTTCTCATAATAAAACAAATCAAAAGTTTTGTTCATTCCACCCATGCCGTAATAATAATATTTCATCCCGTGAACGCGAATATAAAAGATGAATTAGTATCATTATAAATTATGTATTAATTCACCGAAAAGTATGTAAAATAAATACATTCTATTGTTTTTTTGGATACACTATGATACTTTATCATTATTAAAAGTATAATTAATTTGATTAAAATACCTTATGAAGCTTAAATCTATTTCCGAAACAACTGTGGCTCCAAAATTCATATAGGTCAAATCAATAAATTGTGATATTGTAACAGTGTTCCAAATTAAACAGTTAAAATAAATATTTATTTTCGTTAAATGTTTCTTGAACAATGATGTAAAACTGCATATTAAGTAATTAATACTCATGGAAATGTCTGTTTTCCAGAAGTTTTATTACACATGCTTCGCTTGTATAAGGCATTATCAAATGATTACATTCGATGTTTAAAATGACTTAGACTTTAAAAAATATATAATAAAACTTCTAGAAAACAGACATTTTCGTTTCTATTAATTATATATCTTTGTATTGTCGAGTATATCGGTTTTATAAAATAAGCATCACGTGTACATATTTTATATATGTGTACGACTTGAATGCTATCCCGAAGGTTTGGTGTAGAAATCACGTGACAATAAAATGGCGATAGATTAGCTACCTATCACATGTCACGAGAATCAATTTGATAGCTGTAATACCCTTTACATCGATTTGGCTCATGCTATCATGATGTTCACATTAGTTTTACTCTTGAGAGCGATTCAACAAAATAATAATAATAATAATAATAATTTTAATAAGAAAATATTTCATTTTTCCCCTAATTATTTCAGTTTATATAAAATAGGTCAATATGTATATCTTAAAAATTGTACACTAAAGAACTAACAATACTTTCCAAGAGATATAAAAAGCGTTACATAACATATGTGATAGAAAAGGCTTAATGTATTTCTGTGCGGGCAATTAGGAGCATAAAATTGTTATCTCCTTATTTCAAAAATATTTTTGTTAAAATTTCAGCTATTTCATTATCATTGGTTGATGAAACAGCTGTCGCATAAAATAAAATACTATTGTGACACAAAAAACAAAGTTTATTCATTAACAGTTTAAATTTTCATGTTCAAACTACCTATCATACAACATTTTAATGGTATTTTAGACTTTGTATTTTATCACTGTATCCAAGCAGCTTATAATTAATTCGAAACAAGTCTGTAATATATAACTTTACATTCAAAACAAGACTACGCGGACCAAAAAGAAACCGAAGGTCCGGAGAAAATTAATTTAACGCCTGTTTCCCCGTCCTCTGTATCGCACATGGGACCCTATTATAAAATGTTGGCCTCGCGTATACACAAACCAGCATTCGTGTATAATGTTCTAGTATTTTATAAATATAGCAGTATCACCTATACGAAGTTCGCTGCACCGCCATCAGATTATATCGTGGAGCAGTCAGCATAATTACAGAATAACTGAATCACTTAACTAGCAGAACTAGTGTACGTTAGTATTGATTATGCAACTACTATGAATTTTGCACACCCTTAGGATTGCATGCTTGCAAAATTATTTATTAGCTCACAGCATACAAGGAATGGGATCACTAAGAAAAATGTGCGGGAAAACGTTGTATGATAGAATACCGAACGATAAAATAAGAAAGAAATGTAAGGCAGATGACTTCATCATGGATAAAATCGACGTGCGTGCATGGTACGATGTATTAATGTAGAGGAATCCCGAGAAGTATGCCAGAACAGAGCATTGTGGTGATCCATCCTCTCTGCCTACCCCTCCGGGGAAATAGCGTGATGGTTAGTTAGTTAGTTAGTTAGTCAGCATACAATATTGTCAAAGAAAGCATATTCCTTTAAACAAAGATAATATTACGAGTATAATTAACATCTTCTTTTGTATTCTTGGTATACCTTTGTTATGCACGGTCTCTTAAGGATGTTTCTCAATCATTCCGTTATATTATACATTACATATGAAGTCTTTTTTAAATGCATATCATAAAGATGAGTGTATCAGTTCCATTAAAAAAAATGTATAAACTTATGATATTATATCCATTAATTTTCCAAAACTACTTTTATTGTTCTCCCGATGATGAAGATGTAAAACTTTCTGAATATTCCAATAAAAATTAACTCAAAAGTTTTACACATAAAAATCGTTAATACTTATTTCATATTTTATAATATAAAAAAAAAACACTAGTGATTATGATTGTTCCAAGTAGGTTTACCCATTAACGGATCTAAAACGGTATAAGACAAAAATATTACAAGTAAAACTAACTAACTAACTAGATAACCAGTACGCCGTCTTCCCGGAGAGATAAACAGAAAGAATGGACCGCCACATTGTTCTGTCCTGATAAACTCTTCTCGATTCCTCTAAATTCATACATTGGGTTGCGAACCTCATCGTCACCAATAGGCATCTCCCGCGCACAGTTAATAACTAAAACGTCCATGAAATATATCTTAAATAAATATTTGGGGTGTGGTGAGGGTTGAAGACGGTGGAAGTTTCAACGTTTATTCTAAATCTCAAGTAATTATATATTAATGGTAACTCGTGATAGAGCCTGATAGACGTCGGCGTAACTGTGCAGGGTGTCAAAAGCAGCGGGGCAGAGTCCGGGCGGCGAGCAGCTGAGGACGATGTTACGCTGGGCAGTAGTGTCGGTCAGCTGAAGCGAAGACTCACCAGAAGCTGCGTGACGTAATAGAGTGGATTCGTAGATCGGCGGGAGAGAGTCCGAGATCCCTCGTGACGTAGACTTAATAACGTAGACTCGTGTCGGCTAGAAGTCGGAATAATGACTGACGTCTCGGGTGGTTGGCTGTACGGCTTTTATATGTTTTGCTTCCTTTGTTCCTACTCTGCCGGACGACCTCTAGTTACCTTTTTGTATGAACCAGGACCCTGATTCATCATTTTTTTGCACACAATCCCCTTCGGTCATCGGCTACGTTAGGCTGAGAATCCATTGTGTCAGGTGTTTTGATTGTCCATGCAATTTATTTCACCATTGCAATATGCTGGTACAGCAGTCCGAGTTCATTGCCTCCACTCTGTGGTCTAGTGTTTTTGGACTTTGTCCTGCATTGTTTGTTAACCCCACAAATACAATGATATAAAATAAAATAACAAAATAAAACTAACATAACACATAATATAATTATGATCACTGTAACAGACGTTGTCAGCTGGACGATCCGGACTTTTGTGTTTAATTTGATTAAATTTATTATTCTAAGAATCTCTAATTTCCACCGTTCTTATGATTAACTGTAATTCTATTCTACTATCATCCTTCTTTTGCCAGTCCCATACTTCACTTCCATACATAAGTGTCGGCACAAGAACACCATTGTGTACTGCCATCTTAGCATTTTTTGATAGAGCTTTTGTTTACGATGATTACATTGAGTGCTACAATTAGTTTGTTGGTTGCCCCAACCCCTCATTCAATATCCCTCTCCACTCTCGTAATTATTATAAAGAGGGCGTATTTACAAATAATTAATTAATAAATAACAAAAGTTAATTATTTTTTAATGCGTATGTGTATCGAAAATGAAAATTCTAGCATTAAAACTAATAATCGGTATATGAATTGAGATTTTGTATACTTTTGTAGGAACTTGAATGGAATATACAGTTGTTCAAATAGTAATGACCATCCAAGCAGAGACAAACTTTACAAAATCCCTCTCAGCGCAACACGTAACTTAACTCGAATATAATACAATAAGGGTATGAGTCTCGCTTTGCGAGCTCAGCTATGAATTTTCAAAGCAACGAGAATAATAAAACAAAACATTGTTAGTGAAGAAAAAGCAACAAACTTTGCATGTGTTTTTTAAAGCAGTGTGTGCAAATGTTAATTATTTATAATATTCACAAAAATTATTTTAAAATCTGTTGTTTTAATCTTAAGGCATTTTTTATTATTATTTTCGGCCGCTGGGTTTATTTTTTTCAAAATCGTCGATTCCTCCGACTTCTAACATAACCATCCTTTAAAATTTGATTCATTTGGTCATGGCATGTTTTCCTCGGTCTGCCTCAACTCCGTACTCCATTTACATCATTAACGTATACTTTCTTTACCATTCTTTCTCCATCCATGCGCTCCACATATCCGAACCAACGCAGCGATCCTTTCATAATTTTGTTCATAATACATTCTTCCGCTCTACATTCCTTTCTTATATAAGCATTTGAGATTCTGTCGTATATCGTTCTACCACACATACGTCTTAGGGACCTCATCTCTACCGCATTTATTCAGCTCTCATTTTTCTTCTGCCAGTTCCATGCTTCGCTTCTATACATTAGGGTTGGAATAACTGATAAATTCTTGTTTCCAATAACTATTTTCAAAGCTCCATTTACTTTGTTACCCGCACCAACCCTTCTTTCGACGTCACTATCCGTTTGGCCATCCGCTGTGAACATGCTACCTAAATACACAAATTCACTCACCTGCTCCAAGTTCCTTCGTTCACACTTATGTTACAAACTGTCATTTACTCTTCCCTTTCAAAAACCATCAAATTTGACTTTCCGACATTCATCATTAAATCATTTTACTTGCATAACTCATACATTCTCGACATCAAGACTTGTAATTCGTCCGCGCTATCCGCAACGAGAACGGCATTGTATCTTAAAATTTAAACTGTTTATAAATAAACTTTGTTTTTTGTATCACAATTGTATTTTATTTAATTGTATTTAAATTTTAATATATTAACTAATATATTCGTAACTACGAGTAGTTTTAATAAGCATCTTGAAAAGTTATTTGCACGTTTGCCTTAAAACATATATGCACATATATATTAAGGCGTTTGTTTTCTAATTTCATGCTTTTATGTAGGCCTAGCTTTGAAATGAATGCACGTAAAAAACAGGATTCCCCACAACACATGCGCTCTCGCACTGCTCCCTGTCCCATTCCTAGCAAATATATGGAAACATATATTCGAACTTCATTTCGTTTTGGCAATTCAATAAATTTTCCCGCGCTTAGGAGTGTAAGAGGCCATTAGACTGTAGTCCTCGCGGTGGCCGAAGTGAGCGGAGGGACGTCACCTGAACATGACACATGCGAATCGTTTGTGTGAAATTTATGTAAAAAAAGGCGGCAAAAACAGGCGACGGCCTACCGCGGAAATGGCGGCGAACGGAACCCAAATGTATTTCGAATATATGATAAATTACGACTCCTTTGCGGAGTCTTCCCTATTAAACTTTTTGTTGCAGTATTTGTTATTCAAGAATAATAAAAAACGAGAACTTTTCACATGAATTCATACTTCTGCTGTTCATTCAACGGTATGTTTAGTTAATACAACATTCCCCATTTCGCCCTCCTTACGAACACCACGTCTGACAATTATTTTTGAAAGTTGTATATATGCTACCATGTTGAGAAACATTTCACATATTTTAGTTCAATCTACACTAGCGCCATCTATTGAGACTAGATGTAAGCATTAGGCAGAAAATCTTAATTAATGTAATGTTAGGCTATCAACCCAATTATCACACATTACTAGACAACGCCTGGAGAAAACCCTTTCAAATCTAGTATTTGTATACATATAAAAAAAAACGAAATGGAGTGGAATTAATTTTTTGGTAATCCACTGTTTTGATGGAATTTTTAACCGTAATAACTGTTTAATTTATAATATTGTTATATATATAATAACATAATATAATAATTTTATTTATTTTATACAATGCGACAGCTGTTTCGCCAACCTATGCTGGCATCGTCAAATTTTGTAACACGTGATGATCAACATAGATTGACGAAACAGCAGTCGGGACAATTACATTAAAATTTAATGAATAAATTGTGGATTTAATCATGAAAATTTATTTAATTTCGTTTCTGTTTCAAAACCCGTTGTCACAATTAACATATTATCATTTAAAACCTAGATTCTCAAAGTGGGCGATAACGCCCCCTTGTGGGCGTTTAAGACTTTCAGGGGGGCAGTAGAAGACCCAGAAAAAAAGAGAGCGTGGGCAGATAAAAAAATATAGTCTAAAAAGACAAAAAAAAACACGCTAATCATTTCTAGCTTTTCTTCGTTCGGTATTCTACCATATGACGTTTTCAGATACATAAAAGATTTAATAATATTTTAAAATTCAACTATGTGTTTCTAAATATTTGGAATAACTTTTATGGGAGGGGGGGGGGGTGTAACGTTTATTTTTCTTGTAAAGGGGGCGGTGGCCCAGAAAAGATTGGAAACCTATTATTTAAAATGTAATCGACAACCTTCGTGGCCGAGTGGTAAGTGCATAGAATGCCACCCCGAAAGTTCCGGGTTCGGTGTTCGGTGTAGAATTCACGTGACAATAAAATGGCGATAGATTAGCTCCTTAACACATGTCACGAGAATCACTATGATATCTATAATATCCTTTACAACGATTTGGCTCATGCTGTCTTGATGTGAAGAGCGATTCAACAAAATAATAATAATAATAAATAATCACCAAAAAACATTTTTTTTCGCCAATATGACAAATGTGAAGTAGCACAGCTCTTGACTTGTCACTTTTTCAAATCAATAAGATCCCAGCGGTTACTACAAGTAGACGGTTGTTATGAAATGAAGTTGTCATTTTTCTTCCTTAAATAACAAATGCCTATTTAAAAAACCTATTCGTGTTTTGAAAAATGTGATCAGTTAAAAACGTATCTGAGTAACATAGGGTTTATATGAGTTTATAGACTAGGGTCATTAGGTCTGTTTTTATCGACCTTTCATACGATATTTGCTCCGCGTTTTTCAATACAATATTAACATTAATAGATAATTTAAGCAAACCTTGTTGAAACCTCTCAAAGGGTTATGTACAAGCAAAAAAATAACTCGCGTGCTGTCCTATGTATTCAACTAACACCATGTATATGATTAGGTATTATTAAGAATCAAATTAGCATATTTACATAAAACTAACTAACTAACCATCACGCCGTCTCCCCGAAGGGGTAGGCAGAAAGAATGGACTGCCACACTTTTCTTTCCTGACATATTTCTCTCGCTTCCTCAACATTCATACATCGTGTCATGCACGCGCGTCGATTTATCTGACTCCTCACATGGCCGACATTCAATATTTGATTTATTTGATCGTGCCACGTTTTCCTCGGTCTTCCTCTATTTCTGGTTCCATTCACATCATTAACATATAATTTTTTTACCACTCTTTCTTCATTCATTCTTTCCATATGTCCAAACCATCTTAATGATCCTTTCATTATTTCGTTCATGACACCATTATAAATACTCTGTATAAATTAATCTTAAAACAAATTGTTTATAGGTTTTATCTCAATTGATTTTTATTTTGATTTAAAATTAAATTTTTCAAATTGGTTAGATTTTTTTTTAATTATTAAGTTTTTTTTTTTTAATTTTCAAATTACATAGATTCGAAATATATGATTATATAAACCAGTCCTATAAGATTAATTAACTGTAATAGCCAAAACTTTTGAATCCAATTACTGTATACAATTTGTTGTTGTATTATAGTATATAATTTTACGCCATTTTACCACGTAAATTCTATACTAGACGAAAGACAATATTGTAATAATAACATTAGCATCGCCAGGAATCGAACCCGGCTACTTCGGTGCGGCAGCTCTTACCACTCTGCCACTCATTACTTAGATTCGAAACTCTTGCGAAAACAAAAAGATAATTAGATTTCTTAAATTGTCAAATATTAAATAATAAGTTCCAGGTCTCTTGTCATGATCACAGTGCGATGGCATTCTTTGGAATTAATGTAAATCTTCTTCTCCAGCCTTCTTTCCTCCAGTAATGGATAAAAGCCTCATTCTCCACTCGTTCCTATTTTGTCCCTTTCGCATCCAGGTTTTCCCAGTTATTAGTACATGTCATCAGTCCATATATATTAATCGAACTATAATTTTTTTAATTTAATTTCTAAAAAAAACTGTAGATTCGAAAAAAAAACATAAGTAGTTCAATTCTGTAAATATAATAATTTAAAAATGTAATATTCAGTTTTTTATAAATTATATATAATGTGAGTCATCGTTAATGCAATGCAATATTTTTTTAAATAAAGAATAATCATAAAATTATTTATTTTAATAAAGTATCAAAACAATTTTGGACGTTTCAACAAAACATCTGTGTGAATTTTTTTTTTTGACCAATTGATAATAGAAAATGCTGTTACCAATCTGGCTTTGGCACACTTATAAACTAGTTTTTTTATAAGACTTTTTCGTTTTTAACAAAATATTGACATATAAAACTGTCCCGATATGAATGCCATATATTTATACCGTGTGTTAATTAGTGTTAATTATTTCAAAATAGTAAATTTATACCTAAATAATGTGTTTGAATCAAACAATTTCATAATTTAAACAATACTCGCATTTATACATATCGCTGAATTTTGAACTGCATCTATTCATATTTTAAAATTCGTTTCACGTATTTGCACAGTTGACGCGTTCACACGGATGTTTACTTAGTAAATGTGATTGAATCCATACAATGAACATTCCATATCCCAGATCCATCTCCACTCGTCACTCACCAGAGCATGCAAATGTCTGTTGGAATATTTTCTTCGTAAAAAACTATTTCGAATATTCCCTTAATCAAAAAGAGTCGAAAGCAAACACTTTTAACACATTCAAATGTGATCGAACGATAGATATAACAGAAATATATTTTATTGTTATCATGTAGCACTTACGATAGGAATCAGATTAGTCAAAATTCATTTGTTTTAAAATATCAATACGCGTATCGATAAATCAAATTATCGTTAAGCGCTGCTTATCAAAGAATTTTCATAACACCCAATATAAAAACACTAATATGTTTTTCGGCTTGGATGAAACTGCTTTATAATGTATAATAATTTTTAAGAAAAAATTAAAATAAACATGTCTCAGCCATAAATATTCGACAATATGCGATTTATAGTTTTATGAGTAAAATTATGGCGATAAGGTTCGCAACCCATCACACCGCCTCTCTCGCGGGGGCGAAAAGAGAAAGATGGAGTGCCGCATCGGTTAAAGTGTGGCAGTCCATTCTTTCTGCCTACCCTTTTGGGGAGACGGCGTGATGCTTAGTTAGTTAGTTTATAAAAAAAATTATGCATAATTGATCGTGCTACTTTCATTATACGGTGTAAAATTCACCGATAGATATTTCCGACAGCGACAGTATAGATTTTTTTACCTACCGACCGCCAGAACCAACCTTCCTCTGGTAACACCGGTGGGAAGAGCAATTGAATCGTGTTTTTCAGAAGTAGCACACATCCAGTAACCCCAACTTTACAGGACGGACAAAAAACTGTCTGATACAAAATTTTCCTACAATATATATATTTTTTTCAATACACATTTATCATAGGGAGTAAAATAGACAAATGTGTATCGAAAAAAATATATATATTGTAGGAAAATTTTGTACCAGACAGTTTTTTGTCCGTCCTGTAAAGTTGAGGTTACTGGATGTGTGCTACTTCTGAAAAATACGATTCAATTATTCTGCTAAACGCGGTCTCCTCGGAGATCGACGTCTTTCATATTAGTGAAAGTAAGGCATCTCCCACGCACACTTCGGTCGTCCAACATCCAAATAAATCTAAAACAAATCATATAAATTGCAATTTAGATGGTGCACTAGTTGACATGGTCGATCCGGACTTTTCTGTTTATTTTATTTATTTTATGTTACACGCATCCACCGTTTTTTTAATTAGTTGCAATTAGGCAATCAAAGCAATCTTATATATAACAAAGGCAAGAACTTTAAGATAATATTTTTTTAAATATTCAAATTGTCATTGGAACAAATGAAAAATTTTATTTTACACGTGTCAAAATTATTTATATAAATGAAAAAACTTGTATAATTAACATCAAAACCATACAAATGTATTACGTGTCACAATTAACTATTATAAAGTGCGGCAACAATCAAATTGGACAAAACAATTCACCTTTACACGAAATATCTCCAAATTTACGAGAGCACCACATGAACCAAACCAAATTTTCAAAATAAGAATAAATAAATGAATAAATACAAATAAATAAATTACCCAAACTTTAAAATATTATGCTATAGAATGTTTACAATTCAACATTTTCATTATACAAAAAATAATTGCTATCCTGGAACTGAAAAGGTTGCCAAACCAAAAAGGGCATTGGAATATTCCGCTCAGTAAAAAATGGCGAACCTGTTACGTGGCTTTGATTCTGATCGCGATTGAAAAATTGAGAAAATAAACTACTAATGGAAAACCTGTGTAAAAGCGCGCTGTGTGTGTAAGGGCTTTTATTATTAAAGGCAACAAACATGCCGGAGCCGGATACATTATAAATATTTTATTTTGATCACTATCAAACCGAAGCGAAATAAATAGCGTGCATCTTTAATGTTTAGTCTGTTAATGATGTTCATGGACCCATTAATGCATATTTTATCTGTAGTATTGCGTATGTATGTATGTAAGAGTCAACTACATACAAATCACTAAAAAGGATCGCTTTGTAGCATTTTTCTAATTTGTCTGTATATTTGGTCATGCCATGTTTTCCTCAGTCTGCCTCGACTTCGTACCCCATTTACATCATTAACGTATACTTTCTTAACCATTCTTTCTCCATCCATGCGTTCCATGGCATGACTAAATTAATCAAATTTTAAAGGTTGGTCATGTTAGAAGTCGGAGGAATCGACGTGCGTGTATGACTAGTTGTATGAATGTGGAGGAATCTAGAGAGGTTTGCCAGGATAAAGTAGTGTGGCGGTCCATTCTCTCTGCCTACTCCTGCGGGGAAATGGCGTAATGGTTTGTTTGTTTGTCTGTATATTTTCTGATATAAAAATGATATTATTTTTTTTAAATAGTCGATTTTTTGACCGTAACACAATGATACTTCAACATTATTAACTGCTAATTTTATAACAATAATATCACATTTTATAGAATTTGTTTTTTCGTATACAAATACTTGTAGGCAAATACTAGATTTTTACCCATTGTGGGTTAATCATTATTAAGGATTAATTATATCTCAATAGAGACGAAGATGTAAATTATTTGGAAACAGAATATGGTAATCGAGGCGTTTACAGGACCTGTCATTGGTTGGGTTAAGCGATCACTTTATGTTTAACAACATTCAACATTCCGCACTTCTTACGACACCACGTCTGACAAATTTTCGGTAAACCTGTAAACGCCTCGACTACCATTTTCTGTTTATAAATAATTGACATAATCGTCTCTATTGATATATAATTAATCCTTAAAAAATAATATCACAATTTTTCATTACATAGTTCGAGAATGTCGCGAAAGCTGTTTCGATAACCTATGTGAGCATCATCAGATGTTACAAACAACTTGTTATGGTTTTATGTAATACCTGATGATGCCAACATCGGTTAGCGAAACAGCTGTAACATTCTCAGAAAGTATGTAATGAAATTTTTTTAATAATATAACAGTGTTGTAAGTTTAACAATTTTGCAAAAAATTTACACGTTAATTTTGTTACCTATTTTTGACTTGGTAAAAGCTCATGGAAAATAAAAACAATTCGTGAAAAAATTTCTAAACCAGCGAAATTAAACAAAAGGTATATTTTAAAGAAAACATTGTTTTTTTTTTTTGTATACACAAAACATTTTATTTTTTGTATCCATTAATTTCTATAGTCCCAATTCATATAAATGTATATTTGCCATCAATTAGTACCGTCATAACATATTTGAAATAAATTAAGAACGTTTATTTTTGTAACAAAACATAACTTTTCTTTGTATTTATTTGACCATAAAAATAAATGTTTTGAATGAGCATCATATCTTAATATAGATTTTAATTATATGATTTTTGCAATCTGTTCCTACATTTGTAGGTTCAAATAAAAATATAATAATACAATAATGCGAAGCAAATATTTTTAATACGTTTTTAAAAATCGTTTATTAGCGTTACTCTTATAAAATATTTTACAAAAATTAAAAAATATATTATATGAACAGTGAACTTGAAATTGAACTAACTAACTAACTAACGAACCATCACGCCGTCTCCCCGAAGGGGTAGGCAAAAAGAATGGACTGCCACACTTTTCTTTCCTGACATATTTATCTTGCTTCCTCAACATTCATACATCGTGTCATGCACGCGCGTCGATTTCTCTGACTCCTCACATGGCCGACATTCAATATTTGATTTATTTTATCGTGCCACTTTTTCCACGGTCTTCCTCTATTTCTGGTTCCATTTACATCATTAACACATAATACTTTTACCTTTCTTTCTTCATTCATTCTTTCAATATGTCCGAACCATCTTAATGATCCTTTCATTATTTTGTTCACGACACCATCATTCGCACCGCATTCACTTCTTATATTTTCATTCGGCACTCTATCATACACAGAGTATCCATACATTCTTCTAAGAGATCTCATTTCAACTGCATTTATTCTACTTTCATCCTTCTTTTGCCAGTTCCATGCTTCGCTTCCATACATAAGGATCGGTAGAAGAACACCATTAGCTTTTTTTGATAGGTTTTTGTTTGCAATGACAACTTTGAGTGCACCATTCACTTTGTTGCCTGCCACAACCCTTCTTTCAATATCCCTCTCCACTCGCCCATCTCTTGTAAACATACTACCTAAATACACGAACTCAACTACTTGCTCCAAATTTTCACCATTCACGCTAATGTTGCAGACTGTCGTGGTTTCTTCCTTTTCAAAAATCATTACCTTGGACTTAATAACATTCATCATCAGATCATTTCGCATGCATACCTCATACATACAATTCACCAGGACTTGTAATTCATGCTCGTTGTCTGCAAGAAGGACAGCGTCATCCGCATACAAGAGACAGCTTACTGACACTCCGCTCATTTTGGCACCTACATCCAACCCTTTCAGCTCTTTCAGCACTTGAAATTGAAAATCACAATATTTAATGTCTTTTTAAATGGAAGCAAAACATGGAACTGGCAAAGAAGAATGAAAGTAGAATAAATTCAGTAGAAATCAGATCTCTAAGACGAATCTGTAGAATATCTTGGAAAAAAAAATTAGGGTGTTGAATGAAAATATAAGAAGTGAATGCGGTGCGAATGTAAGTGTTATGAACAAAATAATAAAAGAACCATAAGATGGTTTGGACACATGGATGGAATAAATGGAAAAAAATTGTTTAAAAAAGTATATATCAACTATGTCAATTGAACTAGAAATAGTGGAAGAACGATGAAAAACGTGATCAAATAAATCAAATATTGAATATCGGCCTCCTGAGAAGTCGAAAAAATCGACGTACTTGCATGACACAATGTATGAATTTTTAAAAAGCGATAGAAGTATTTCGGGAAAGAAAAATGTAGCAGTCCATTATTTCTGCCTACCCCTTCAGAGAAACGGCATGATGGTTAGTCTGCTAATTTTAATATCTGAATAATTTAAAGATCATTTAATTCATTCATAAAGAGTTAATCCCTTAACATTAAGCTTTTCTCGCGATTAGTTATTACGATAATACTTTATTTATAGTAGTACAGATATTCATACAAAAAATGGATTCCATTATAACGTTGTAATTTTAGTATTCATTGTGTTATTAAGCCATTTTCTATTTTCAATTTAGTGATTTAAAAACTTTCGCAAAAAATGTAATATTTTGTTTTTAATTTATAAAGCTGGGAAAATGCATAGATGCATTATATACCTAATGCCAGTTTTTTTTTACTATAAGCCAAATGTAATTTCTCTGTATAAAATCTAGAACCTTTGAATAATGTATGTTTAAACTTCCTGGTCAAAAGTTGCACGTACTATAATTAGCGAACTTTAGATTTATGGAACGAACGAACCAAAATCAAATATTTATATGCGACTTCATTTACGTTGAGATATTTTAAACTATAATAGATAAAGGAAAGACTGGTTTTAAAAGTTATTTAATAATTGTAGAAGAGACAAATAGAGGAAGGTACATAAGTATCATACAACAACACCACTAATCCATAATGCTCATAATCAAATGTTTAAGTATAATAATTGAAAAAAAATTAATTATAAGAGACCAGACCATGCCCAGCCTTTATAACGCGCCCTTTCCACCTTTACGGGTTTTATTTTAATCTTTGTATTGAAAAACGGCTAGGGGAAGGAATTGGACACAACGATAGTAGATGGTGATACGTAAATGGTCAATATTTGAGAAATTACATTGTATTTGGTTGCATTTATCCAGCATGTATAAATTAAAAATATTTAAAGTATCATACAGTATAACAGTATAGATTTAGTAACGGTAATTTTGGATTATATTCTTCTTCTTCCCCTGTGAGATTCGGCCTCCTCTACAACAGTCATTCACTGGCTCTTGTCCGTGGTCATCCCTTTCTTTCTCCATTCTCTTTATTTTCTATATTCAAATGATATTATATACGTACTATATTCAAATAATATTATGTACGTACTATATTAAAATGATATTATATACATGACCAGGAAAACAATAATAAAAAAGTAATTTGTTTATGTTCATATAATAATCTACTTAGAAAATTTAAAATAACTTTGTTTAATCAACAAAATATTTAAAAAAACACGACATGTTTCGGAGAATACCTCCATCTTTAGGTGTAAAAATATAATAAAAACTAAACAAAGAAGAACGCATTTAAAATTCGATACAATAATTAAAATTGAAAAATAAAATTATTATTGTTATTATTGTACTTGTAACAAATAGCCCAGGTTAATTTTTAAATTTAAATTTAAATCATTGTGTCGAATATTAAATGAGTTTTTTATATGAGTCTTTCTTTGTTTACTTTTGATTATATTTTTACACCTGAAGATGGAGGTATCCTCCGAAACATGTCGTGTTTTTTCATATGTTTTTAATATTTTGTGGATTAAACAAAGTTTTTCTCAATTTCTTAAGTATATTAGTATGGAATTCCACAGTGTTAATGCCTTAGCGTTCTATATAATAATTTTAATAAAAATTGAGGCAGTCTACATTACGATCAGCAAAGTCATCTGCGATCGGTAGTGTCTGTGCCAAAACGCTGTCCTCGCACAAATTTGGGCGATCGAGCCTCCGCGATAACCAGCTCTTTAACCTGTACAATCTTCTTGCGGACCTCAAGTACACTAAGAATCTACCAGAGCTTAGATCGAGACACAAAACGCACATTTCAAAAATATTTTATCTTATGTAAATGCGGATCGACTGTAAGGTGCAGCCTTTGAACTATGTAGTTAAAAATCAACATACTAAATATGTTGATTTTTAACTAGTTAATAAAATCTAACATTTTCCACAGCACCCTTGAGATGGTTGATTCAAAGAATGGCACTCTATAAATCATCTGTTTTTTTAATACATAAACTTAAGGCATTAACCCTGATATTCCTTAATGACGATTTTTTTAACGAATTAAAACACTCACAAAGGTGTTTTAATTCATTAAAAATTCTTTATTATTATATTATAATTCATTGTATGATATTTTTTTTGTATATGATTTTAAAGATAAGATTATATTTATATGAGTAAATATTTCTTTGCCACAAAAATATATATTAATTGTTAGTATTGTATCCCTGGGCAGTGACCCCTGTACCTGTACGAGGTCCGCCCATGCAAAGTATTGCACAGCGCCGGCCTTTTTTAAATTTAATATCTGGCTACTACAGTCCACAAGGGGTGGGGGGCGCCCCTTCCCCCAGACATCCGGCTAAATTGTTTTAAGCCGGAATGCCGACGCTGCCTTTTTTCTCTGCCCGTTTTCCGCCAAACACCGGCTGATATAAGATTTTTACAGTATTACAAAATGCAGGTATTCACTTTATTTTTGAAGCGAAAACCGCACAGTGATTGGATGGGTGTGCAAATTAATTAAATTGGGGCAACACGGACGCATCGCGTTCTATATTAAAATTATTTCGCTTTTCATTTTTCGTGATGAAAACGTTGAAATTTTTAATGTTACAGCCTTAATAATTTCATTATCATGGAGCCAAAATAGACCTTATTAATTGAAAATTAAGTGCACATTGATCTGGTCAACATTTATAGAAAGATTTTTCTTTTAAAAATGAAAGAAAAAAAATACGTAAAAAATAGAATTTTATAAAAATAATATTTTTTTTTGTACAATTAACAAAAGTTTTCGTATTTTACTATAACAAGTAATAATCAAAATAATGTTCTACATATATTTTTTTTGTTTTATCAAATGAGATCAAACAAGTTTGTATTCATTGAAATTTCGTCATGTTATTTGTAATAACGTCAGTCATATTAAAAAATAATATTTATTTATTTACTTGTAGTATATCCATCGTCATCCCAATTTTACAATAAAAATAGTTTTATTTATCTTTTTTAACGATATATGACGACTATAAACATAACTATATATCAAATATATAATTCATACGAATTAAAACGTTAACTTTCTAGATGTTTTCTTATATTTTATGGGAATACGTTTGATAATGTCATTTTCATAAAATACAATAAAACTTCTAGAAAACTGACTTTATTGTTTTATTTGTTAACAATATTTGTGATTGCAACAACAACAACAACAACAAACCATCACGCCGTTTCCTCGCAGGGGTAGGTAGAGAGAATGGACCGCCACACTAATTTATCTTGACACACCTCTCTAGCTTCCTCCACATTAATACAACGAGTCATACACGCACGTCGATTCTTCCGACTTTTTACATGATCAACCTTTAGGTTTTGATTAATTTGGTCATGCCATATTTTCCTCAGTCTGGCTCGAATCCGTACTCTATTTACATCATTAACGTATACTTTCTTAACCATTATTTTTCCATCCATGTTCTCCATATCGTCACCTGAGAGTAAGAAGGTTCCAACTGACAAAATTAAAAAGCTGAGAAAAATGAAGTCAAAGTTTTGTTGGTTTCGGGTGTGTATCTTGAAATAAAAGGGTTTTATTCCAATTTCCAGAGATTTTTTTATCGAGAAACGTGTAAATTTTGTCTGGCAACAGTTGGAATAATAAAGTTCTAAGATTAAATTAATCCTTCTTCAGTGAATCGTGTATTTTGAATAATCAGATGGAACTTGATTATTTTCGTAACATCAAAATGACGATACTATTACACTTTTTTTTTAATTGTACGTAGAGATAATGTTAGTAAGAACCCTTTTCGCGAAAAAAGCCAAATGTGAAATTTTGTTAGTTGGAACCCTCTTACTCTCAGGTGACGATATGTCTGAAGCAACGCAGCGATCCTTTCATAATTTTGTTCATAATACCTTCTTCCGCTCTACATTCCTATCATATATCAGCATTTGAGGTTTCCTTATTCAGATCTTGCATGTGAAATATAACATACTCATTATTGCTTACGATAATGACGGCTATAAATAATATGTAACAAATATTAACTGGTTGTGATGAATTTAATTCTTCTACATTCAAATACACAGAAAAACATTTTTTAGATTATGTTGATTAAAAGAGGAACTCCTTTATTAAATAACATCGCATGGAAATTAACATCAAAGTTTATTCATAAGGCGATCGAAGATAAGGTTATTAGATAGGCGATTCATCTGTATCACAAGAAATAACACATCGTATGAATAAATTATTTATATTATATATTATTAATCTTCAAGTTTTAGAAGTGCGAAAAAAACAATATTTTACTCTTGCATTAACAGTGGTATTTTCAAATACCTTCAAATATTTTCAAATGGTAAATAATCAGTACTTTGTGTTTAATGGTATCATGTGATTTTTTTTGATACGACCATTAGCTTGCAAAAATCTTCAAATAAGACGAAAATTGTTGAACCTAAAATACCTTAATTAATACGAATAAAAACGTCAGTTTTCTAGAAGTTTTATTATATTTTATGGGAATGACTTGTTTAGTCCTTCTAAGACATTATCAAACGTATATTAAAAATACATTAATTTTGGTCAGCTTTTACGATGAATACGTACAAAAAATATTTATAATCTTCTTCTCTGGTTTCAATCCTGGGATTGGTTTGCAGCAATTTCCTCCATTTATAATAAAATATTTTAAATTTGGTTTTTCAAGAGCTTTACAAATTATAAATAACAGTATTTTTATTTTCAATCAAAACGTTTTTTTATTATTTTACAAAAAAAATGCTTGCAATGAAACTCTGACAACAATTTAAAAGCAGCTTTTTGCAAAATGGTTTCGGATTACAAAGAAAAACTTGAGAGCTTCTTAAAGGGCGTTTTGGAGAAAAGTTTTTATTGTGGGAGAACCGGAATATAAAATGTGTATATAATCAATAAAGAACACGTCCGGAACTGAGCCGCGTGGCTGCGGCTCCGGAGTCTCCATTGTTTTAGTGTGGCCTTTCATTTATTTATATTCAATTTTCTTGCGGGCACCACTTATGTATGTACAAGCACGTAGTTACCGGGAATTTCGTGGCGAAGTACATAAGTTTAGAATAATGAAAACACCTAAAGATTCCTCTCCGACGGAACTTATTCTTGTACCGTCCTTTTTTTATTCGAGTGTACTTCACACAATATGTATTGTACCAAAGAATTTTATAAAAGCTTTGTGTTTTTATGTAGAACACCTAATAGATACTATCAATAGTCTGTTGTTCTTAAATTGCTAAAAATAAATATTTAAATCCAATAATTTGTTTGAATATTGAAATACACATATTTTTTAAATCTTTGTTATTATTTTATTGAAACTGAATATAATCTAATTCAATTTTTATTTTTTATACACATTGTATATACAACACTTTTATTAAAAATAAAACTACATAGACATGTTTCGGACAAACAGTCCTTCTTTAGTAAAGATACATATTTATGAAAATATGTATCTTTACTTATTTTATATTAATATTAACATCCCCTATGGAGGGAAAGAGAAAGCGAGGCAGACCTAAAGCCACCTGGAGAAGAGCCCTGCAGGACGAGGTTAAGGCAGCAGGCCTCACTTGGGATGATGTTAAGCATCAGGCATGCGATAGAGTCGGGTGGAGAAGGTTCTTTGAGGCCCTATGCACCACGGAGGTGTGACAGGACAAAAAGAAGAAGAAGAAGAATATTAACATCTGTCAGATCATGTAAACAATTTTATAATATTTTTAAAAAGATGTATCTTTACTGAAGAAGGACTGTTTGTCCGAAACATGTCTATTTAATTTTATTATTAATAAAAGTGTTGTATACGAGTATACAAAGTATATAAAATAGAAAAATAGAAATAAACCATAATAACAACACAAAGTATGGCGTATATAGAAGGAAAGTGTGAATTTGGGAAGCGCAGTGTTTTTTTTAATTAAAGTTTATAGGATACCATGTTCTTGGAAACACATGAATATTGGAATTTTTAAGAATTTATTGAGTTTCACAAAAATAAAAATTATGTAAACACATATATCAAATAACGTAATAGACACATTTTTTTAATAATAATATTCGAAATCAGGCGTAACCTTTGAGGTTAAGAAATCATATTTAAAATGAACTAATAACTAAGTTTTAAATTATAACCAAAAAAACAATAAACTTTTTTTTGGAGTGTAAAAAAAAAATTAACTTTATTTTTAGAGTCTCGTGTTTCGCCTTGGTAGGCCATTATTAAATATTTGACTGTGAATGATGACAAACTTCTATAAATATAATAAAACAAAAAAACTGACCTTCCGCTCAATATTATATTTACCAAATATCACGTTTTACATCGCTGTTCAAGAATCAAACAATACATTTTGTATGTACTGAACAAAGATCCGTATTTCAGTAAAAAATTATTGAAATGAACCCAAAACGTATTGATGAATGAAAGATTTACTGGTTAAATTACAAATTATGTAATCACAGTTTAAAAATATTATTTGAACATTGTTTAGCCAATGGATTTTGCTAGGCAATGAGCTATGTTATTCTTAGTAAAATATATATATTTTTAGTTTCAATCCCAGGGATTGGTTTGCAGCAAAGTCTAATATCTTTGCTGGTTCTTGCGATACCACTTGGGCTTTCAATGTGATAGTTTCCCGTTGCTTTCCTTATGTACGTATACAACAAGTTATTTGAACCCAAAACAATACACAAGTTTCTAGCTATTGATTCTCACGAATTGTGATAGATAGCTAGTCTATCGTTGTCGTGTACGAAACCTTCGATGTGGTTATCATGGCTGTAGCCAATCTGCCACAAAGTCCGTCAAAAACCAAGTACTGTTAAATTAATTCCATTTAAAAAGAAATTAATTTTGGTTAGCGTAGGTTTAATACACCGCTCGGTAATAAATTGTTGGTAATAGTTTTCCGAACAAGTTGGTTGTGTAATTTGCAAAGCTTGTAAATACAATGCTTTGGATAAAAATATGTGTTGCAATATTTCACTGTGACTAAGCACATGCACGTACAAGTACCTGCTCGGTGTGAATTATTACCCCATAATACAAACGGCGTATCATTGTACATTAAGTGAAAAAATGTTTTCTCACTTTATTGATTCATCATAGAGTCGTGTATAATTTTTAAGAATTCGATATCTAGTTGATTGAAAATAATAGTTAAAAATAAAACTAAGGACTTATTATAAACCACTTTATTTGAGAATGTAGCGCCAACCGCTTCAATCTATAGCGAGCTTCCTCAGGGCTCTACACAAACAGTTGTGTATAGTCCTGAGGAAGTTCGCTACAGAGTAAAACCGGTTGACGCTACTAGCTCAGATAAAGTGGTTTATACTTAGTGAAAACGTGTTAAATTTTATTTTCAAAAATTTTAAACCACCAAAATTCGTTTCGTATCAAAAAATATTTGTAGTTGGTCTTTTATATATTTTATTACAATATATTTTAAATATTGTAATATTATATTATCACGCCGTCAGTTGATCAAAGAGTTTGATCATAAAGATAATTTTAAAAAATGTATAAAGCACAGATTTTTTTAAATATTCGTACATAGCGTTAAAATACACATCAAGATATGAAATATCAAGGTTTTAACTAACTAACTAACCATCGCACCGTCTGCCGAAGGGGTAGGCAGAAATAATGACTGCCACACTTTTCTTTCCTGGCATACTTTTCTCGCTTGTGTCAAGCACGCACGTCGATTTCTTCTACTCCTTACGTGGCCGTCATTCAATCTTTGATTGATTTGGTATTTTCACTTTTTCCTCTGTCATTCTCCATTTCTAGATCCATTTACTGATTTAACATATACTTTTTTTAGATCTTGGTTTAGGTTTTTAATTTTATAAAGGAATTATCTTAAAGGATTTTGTTATATTTCTTCTTGCGTCTTTCTCATCATAACCAAGGGTCGTGTCCTTCTCGTAAACTGTCCACCATGAATCGCCATATACTCCTATCTCCAGTTAGTCTCCAGCCTGCAGCTATTGAGAGGTCAGTCTGCGCCCTTATTTGATAGGACCAGCGCAGTGGCTCGATTAAATCGATTATATTACATATATTTCATAACGATCGACTTTGTAGTGGTTGATAGTTTAATTTAATTTAATATATTTTTTATGATTATTTCAATTTTTTTCTATTAATTATTAATAACAGATGTATTTTGAATTCTTCATTGTCAACGGTAAAATTTAAACAATAAATAGTCATGACAAAATGATGATGTGTAATACAAATTTATTTGAATTTCATTCATTAATTTATTTACTTTATAAAATTACATAAGGATAATATTATATATCCATTAAAACCTTTATAATTTTTTTTTACATAATGGATATCAATGACGATAAAATTAAACATTCATTAAAAACTTAAAGTATATTCACTGTGAAATTTCATAAATATTTAGGTTTTTAGGATATTTTTACACTTTTTTAATTTCTTGACATGATTCGAGAATATTCTATCCACATCATCTGGAAAACAATACACATAATAACTCATTCTCTTTTTGATAAAATGTTTTTAAATATTATTCTAAAATACATGGCGCTAAAATACACATCAAGAAATTAAATCTCAAGGTTATAACTAACAGAAACTAAGGGATAGGCAGAAATAATGGACTGCCACACTTTTCTTTTCTGATATACATCACTCACTTCCTCAACAACCTGTCTCTGGTGATGCCGGTGGGGAGAGCAATCAAACTGCAGAACATGATCGCTTCGGAGCTCGATGTCTTTCATATTCGTGAAAGTACGTTCAGAAGACAAATACTCTTGAATTTGGAGAGTATCTTGTATTCCTAATATCGAACCATCTCTCATGCGTTCCTAGTATTATATATTATATTTATTATATTTTACCTGTTCTCAATAGATGTCTTAAACTATAATAAATGTTTGTAATATCTTTTGAGAAAATAAACTGATTTCGTTTGATTTGATTTGATTTGAAACATTTATACATGGTGTCAAGCATGCACGTCGATTTTTCCTACTCCTCACGTGGCCGATAATCAGTAATTTATTGATTTGGTATATTATATATTGGAATATCATATCTAATAACATTATCAAGAGGTTTAAGATTATTCTTGGGTTGTACCGCATCTGAAGTAACAACGTAAATTATACCAAATACTTTAGTATATTATATACCATATTATATTAGAAACATACCATGATATATTCGAAACAAGACGTAAAAATACAAAAGTGGGAAAAACTGTTATAAAAACTCAAAATAAAAATGTTTTGCAAATTTAAATTTATGCATATTTTATAGATTTCGTCCTAATTTTTTCACTGATATTCATTGATATTGGTTTAAGCTATTCACGTTACATTGAAAGCATTTTCATCTTACGGGTGGTTCGTTAAAAATATTCTATATCTATCGGGCAGGGGGGAGTGGTACTTGTATATTCGACTGCATACTATTTATATCCGGAGTTTCCGGGCACGTTTCCTCTGGAGCTCATTGTGTATTTATTCACTTTCGGCGCATTTTTACGATACTCGCTCTTGGCGGAGGAACTTGCAGATGAGACGGAATAAAAGGCGCTGGAATGGGCCGAGGTTTCTTTGTTCGCTTTTAATGAAGCGAAACAGCTCCCTGCGGTTTGGTATTAACGTTCTGACAAATTGTTCACACTTCAATGTCCCGCTCATGCGGGAGGGTTCCTTATTACAAGCTGAATGAGAATAATTATCCATCGTTCATTAAAAAGACATTTATGTGTTAACTTTATTAATTTATATAAATGAAAACGTTCTGCTTCTAGAAGTTTTGTTAAGCTTTTAATGGAATGACATGTTTCGCCCTCCTAAAGCAAAAAACAAATATGCATTTTATTCATTATCAAATGTATGTACATTTGGTAATGCCTTAGAAAGGCGAAACATGTCATTCCATAAAAAAATTAATAAAACTCCTAGAAGACAGACGTTGTCATTTACATTAATTATGTAATACACAAAAAGTTGTACACAAGCAGCGTGAGTGGGAAAAGAAGCCGAGGACGACAGAGGAAAACACGGCATGATTAAATTAATCCATTACTAAAAGGCGGCCACATTCGAAGTCGGAACAATCGACGTGCGTGCATGTTACGATGTATGAATGTTGATGAAGCCCGAGAGGTATGCCAGGACAGGCCAGTGTGGCGATCCATCCTCTCTGCCTAGCCCTCCGGGGAAATGGCGTGATGGTTAGTTAGTTAGTTAGTATGTAATATGGAGTTTTACATAATTGTGCAAGAAACAATAAATAATGGTAACTTTAAGTAAGGCAAACTCTTTTAAAATTAAATCATGTTTACAATTCTTATTATTTTAAACGTGTCAATTGTTTAATCGTCAACTCTTCTAAACTATCTAACTTAAGTTTCTTATTACAAACTTATCATCATCATCAGTCGTCTGTCATCCACTGGTGAACGTCGGCCTCTTCCAAAGCACGCCAACGCCTCCTATCCATTGCCGCTCCCATCTATCCATGTCCAGTAATAAATTTACTTATGACTCATCATTAGTTCTAAGAAAAACCTTAAAATTATTAACAACTCAAAAATTTGACTTACATTCTTTCTCCCCCACTCTTAAGATTTCTAAACCCAATATAAGAAAACACTGTTTGCCATTTGGGTTCAGTTTGAGAATGCCCTCGCAAGGCGAAACAAATTTGTCACAATTTATATAATTTATATAAATTAAATCCAAGTAGAACCACTAAAAAATCGTGTTTACTGTTACTAATTAATATGGAGTTTTACAAAACTAATACCTCAACCATCAATAACATGTTACTTTTAAAATAAATTTGATTTTTTCTAAAATACTTGCTTTGTTTTATATTTATATTTTTTAGGTTTATACTCGTACATTTGGGCATATTTTATATTCATGCAATATTGTTTCCTGTAGGAGAGATGATTATCTCAAATGACAAGTACAAGATGTCGGAGATTAGCAACTCGTACTACAGCGTGCAGATGAAGCTGATCATTAAGAAGATACAGAAGATTGACATGGGCGGGTACAAATGCATCTCTAAAAACTCAATCGGTGATGCCGAAGGCAACATTCGACTTTACGGTAAGAAGTTGTGCACTCTTTATATTTTACGTCTATAATCTGTGTCTCACTGCGCCGTTTTCTAAATTAATTTATAAAAAAATAACATAAATACTCTAAAACGCGATAGTACTATACAGTGAATTGTCATGAATATTTCAATATGAATTTATTTTTGTAATGATGAAATCCGTGATAGATAACCGTTTTAAATATATTGGTGAAAGCGTCGCTTCAAACCATACATTTTGAGATATTTTTATTACATTTTAAATAATTTATTTATAAATATAAAAATAATAAACTCCTCGTCCTAGCCGAGATCTTATATTTCATAATGACTGTTAATTTATATAGTAGTTAAACTTATAACTTACTTAAATACAAATTCATTTCGAAAGACAATAACTTATATAACTTATTCATATATACTATTTTTGTTTGTTACACTTTATATTTTGCATAAAAACCCTCATAAATTGTGCAAAATTTTGTTATTTATTTATGATGATTACTAATAAAATATGTATTACATATGTATATTTGTGCATTAAATCAATTTATATTTAATCAATTATATACCATTTTATAAGAAAATATAGATTATACGGAAAATATCATGGGCGTAAATGAATAGAGATGAATTATTATTTTTAACCATTGATTTATAAAACTAAAGCTGAAAATAATGGTGAAGCTAATTAGCTTTATAATAAAATCAACAGAGATGGACTTACCATATAGAGTAAAGTCTGCGCTAGACCGCGAAGACTTGGACTCTGAGGAACCACCTGGAGAAGGAATACCGGAACCAGACAACAACCTCTACAGCTTTCAGGGCCCTCTCAGGGAAACTAACCATGGAGCGGAGTCCGCCTCCTCATCAGGTAACTCCGTCAGTAAGGAGAGCAACTACCTCGAGTCTACCAGCAGCGCCCAGCGCCGAGCAACCCACAATATCCTATTAGTGTTACTAGTGAATTTATTTGAATCAATATTAATTCATGTAGGTCTGTATAGGTCGCGCTTTCTCGATTTTCCAGTCTGGCTATGTATCGTATGTTTGTTACATTTCTTACACTGAAACCTATTATTTCGAGATATATAATAAAATAAACTCTTTTAATATAATATATTTATTATTATAAAATATTTCGTATATACTGGCTTAAAATAATATTCTTTTAGAAGTATTATGACGTCCTGGTGATTAATTAATCGATAATTGAGTTGTCGTTAATAAAATAATTGTTTTACTTCATTTTTATTGTTTCTTGAACAATAATGAAAAACTCCATGTTTAATCATTAACTCGAATGAAAACGTCTGTTTTCTAGAAGTTTTCTTATAATTTTTGGGAATGTCATATTTCGCTTGTCTAAGACACTAACATTTTTTTAATGTTTTGGGCAGGCAAAACATGTTATTCCCATAAATATTTATAAAACTTTAGAAAACAGATATTTTCATTCGTATTTATTTAAATATATAATTTTGATTATTTTCAACAGAATAGTTATATAAAAGTCAAATATTAAATTGTTCTGAAATCAGTTGAATTTAAGTTTCATTTATGTTTTAGAATTGCACCGATTGGTTGGATTTTTTTTTAATACAATATTAAAAAATTTAAAAAATTACAATAAAAAATGGATATAATTTAAACTTTTTCTTTCAATATTTTGTTATTTACGTTTTATTTTAGACTTAAACAGTCTAATTCTAGCCTTGATTTAACTACAACGCAACATTTATAACTGTATTTTACGTATTAACATAAGTTTAATTAAAGTTTTAATACGGTACTTACATATTTATTTCATACATTTATTAATTGTAACATATTTTATACAGTATTAAAAATAATTATAAATGCCAACCCCTTAAAGATAATAACTAGCTTACGTGATAGCTTAAATAGACGTATATACAAATAACTATTCCATATTACTTATATTTAATATGGACTTTGTAAATAAAACCTGTATATAATTAGAAAAAAAAACATTACAATTTAATATTTTTCAAAAATAAAAGGGATGCAATTGTAACATTTTTTTAATATAATATTTTCCGCAAGCGGTTGATTTGTCATACTTTTTAGTTACTATTCCTAATGATTACATAAAATAAATAAATTAATTTGATTTGTTTCAATTTGTTGTTTGAAACTATTTAATGTAAATAAAATAAATAAAATGTGTATGCTTAAGAAGTTACTCATATTTTACTATAGAATATATATTGTGCCAAAATGTATATATATTAAAATGTTTAGTTGATTGTACTATTTTAATTGAAGAAATGTTTAATAAATACTGTCATATGTTTTTTAAATAATTTGAGTTTAATAAAAAAATACGCATTTTTAAGGATTATTTTTAAGGTTAGAATTATTTAAGCTTTAAGAAGAAAATCTTCTTTCCGTTATAAAAATATATGCAATTGCGATATGACCAAAGTGCATAAAGAGTAATATGACAGTTAATCACAAGTTTGCTCTTTTAATATGATGTATAGATGGACAAACTATTTGAAGTTTTAGTGCATAAAATGCTATGGGTATAATAAATTTCGTACGTTTGTTATTGTTTGATAAATATATTTAGAAAAATTATATTTACTGTTCATATTGCTTAATTATTTTTTGAAAATTATATTTTGCAACTAGGCGTAAGAATTTATTTGTGTACTGCGATAGAACCTGAAGGCAAAATAGACAGATAAAATAGTGTTCGGAAATATGTTAACTTAGAAACCAATGGCAGGATTACATCTGAGCTGAACACAGGAAAAATGTTAAATGGGAGTGAAAATATAAATAAACTGAAGGGTGTGTTAACGATAAATTTCAAATATAAATAACGTGTAACATTAAAAAAAACATTGTTTGAAGAATAAAAACCTTATTTTTTATTTAAATATTCTGTTCACCATTGTAAATTGCTCATTTTATGAAATAAACTGCATTGATGTTATGTATTTTCTTTGTGTTTTTATTTTTGAATATTATATACATAATTTTATAAGCTCCCAGTCTCTCCACACAGGTCAGACTGAATAGACTAAGATGGGCCGGTCATCGCGAAAACGATTGCTGGAGAAGACCAAGGCTGCGATGGGAGGATGAAGTTGGGAGAGATGGGGCAAGATTGTTACGAGTGTTTGATTGGAGGGTCGACGCGGAGGACAGAAGGAGTTGGAGACGAAGAATACTGGAGGCTAAGGCTCGATATGGGCTGTAGGGCCATCGAAGAAGAAGAAGAAGATAAACATAATTTTCAGTTTTAGTAAATTATTCGAGTTCCAAAATTTTAAAGGATGCACATATAACAAAATCTATTTTATATACCCTATATAAATCAAAATACTAATGATAAATCAAAATACTACTGTACGACATAGTTTTTAAAATCAATAAATGTTGTTTTTTTTTCTTTCTGAAATCAGATTCTCTACGAATTCGATAAAGTGTATTTCAAACCCTTATTTGGAAAGTATTAATTTGATTTTAAGTGCAGTTTAAAAAAAGCTCGAGGAAAACATAATTAAATAACGATAAACAAGATTTAAATATGATTAAATTATGATTAATTTTTAATTTATTACTATGCATTAAGCGAGCTCCGCGAATGCTGTACATTTAGAAGAAGTTCATGACTGACTTCACATAATATCCTCCTTGATTTTCTTAATTATTTGCGCACCTCGTTCATTAAATAAATGATAATATCAAAATGTTGGTGAGGACTGGAACAGGAAACAGGGAGTATACAGGGAACACAGAATATATTATCCATGAACAAACAACAATCATCAACCAAAATCAATATCTTTGAGACCTTTATGACAATATTAAGGATTTTATAAATAGAACAAATCAAGATATTCAGCAAACGAAGCAGCAAAAATTGACCGACAAAACTGTACGAGAAATGTAAAATTTTAATTACCGCATTCCCAAATGAGTTGTTCGTACCAAGTATTGTTTATTAGGCTATTTCTAAGCAATTAATGTTTAACAGCTTGGGTGGGTAAAAGTGCATTCCCATAAAAATTTTGTTATCAACTCGACGCTGTTCCCATTATGGTAATTTTACGACAGAACGATGGTAAAACGTGAAACAGGTAGGTAAGTGAAATGGTTGATTCTATTATGCAGGAAACGCTCAACGTAAGTACAAAAGAATAAAGAAGTTCAAAACCGTTTTTGATAATATAAAATGTATATGTATGGTGGAGAAAAGCAATATAATCAAAATATTTAAAAGTTACTCGTTTGGACATATGAAACGATTCATATACGAGTATTACGTATGTAAATGGAGTATGTTTTTGAGAAGATCGAAAAAAATATGGAGCTTAGAAAGAAATTCATTCATTCGTGTTAACAGTCAGAAAAATGATGCCATCACATTTTTTTTTTGTATACGATAAGTCATTTGAACCCACTTACTTTATGCATATTTTATGTGCAGGTTGCTAGTCTATCGCTATTTTATTGCCACGTAAATTCTACACCAGAGTGTGATAATCACACTGCCATCGCTGGTAATCGAACCCGGGACCTTCGGTATGGCAGTCAGAGCTCCTGCCATTCTGCCACGTTGGTCGTCGTGTATTGTTTCTTCAACAATGATGTGAAACTCCATATAACGTCATTTACACGAATGAAAATATCTGTTTTCTAGAAGTTTTATTATGATTTATGGGAATGACATGTTTCGCCTGTCTAAGGTATTATCAAATGTAAAAAGACTTTTGATAATAAATATCTTTTTATACTTGATAATGCCTAAGACAGGCAAAACATATCGTTCGCATAAATTATATTAAAACTTCTGGAATCGGAACGTTTTCATCAGTATTAATTATGTCATCACTTTAAAATTAGTTTGAATATTGAGGTTGCTGGATTACTCGTGTTGAGGTGGCCTATATTTTCCGCTTATTCCTTCGGTGAAACAGCATGCCGGTAAGTCATTAAATTGTGTTACATTTTTTTAAGTTAAATATAGTCTTTATTGTTTGGATTTTTTAACACCCTCTATATAAGGTGAATATGTTATTCTACACGCTTAGATGCAGCAAGGGAAATATTCTTTCACAAGTGTCCAACTTATTTAATGAAATCCAAACGTGTCGTCACTGCTTGTGCCTTAGAAGTTGCCCACCATTCTGCTTTTGACACGTAATAAATGTCCGACTAGCAATAAAACCCGGGACTGCACTGAGCAGGGGCGCAACACGACTTGAAAAAGAAATCGAAAACCACTAACGCCACTGGAACGATAACAAGAGGTTTAAAAGATAAGGACAAGGGAAAGCTGTTTACAATCATAATTAGTACTTATTTATTATTTTATAAGAAACGTTGTTGTTTTTATTGTTATTAATGTAAATTGTCTATTCCTACAAAATTTAAAAACCCTTTATTTATATTTACAAACAAACATGTTTCAAATAAATGAATCTCTTCTTCAGTTATCTTATTCATAATATATGTAGGCTAAAGCCCGCATGTCGTCAAGAAAGAGCACAAGAATATTATGAATACAAGAGAACGAGAGAGGAATACTCCGATTCTCCCTGAAAGTTCCTGGATTATTTTGAATTTTGTTCGGATTATTGTCGCATGACAGTAGTGCAGAAACAAAATGAGAACAATTTGATGTAGTTAATTGTGCAAAATTTATTATATGTGGAAAAATAAAAATATTTAAAGATAAAAGTTAAAACTTACTACTGATTACGATTGTACTCATACAGTAAACCAAATTTTTAAAGAGTAGAAAATCTTTACTTCCGAGAATATTTCACGGGTTGCCACTAGTTTTTTTTTAATTATAATTATTTTCGTAGAATGTGATATTGATTATTTGAATCGTGTATGTTTTACAATATTTTTTTTGAGTTAATGAAAAGCACTTTTCCGATTTATTCTAATATTTATGAATAATACATAATGAAGACAAGTTTTCAAATAATTATATTGCCTAGCTCAGAAACACGTTGTATTATGCCAACCTGAGGTCTGTAATATTTTTCTTTATTTACTAAATATTTTAAAATTGTGTTCGTAGAAAAAGTTTCTCCCTAGAATAGGCTACCTCAGTTGGAGGGTATTAAAACCATGGACTTAGTAAATCGTGACATGAGAATCTAATCAATTAATCATTTAACCTCAAAAAAATATTATATAAATTCACAATATACAATTATATAATTTATTATGCAGGAGTAACAAATAAACACAACAATTAACAAATAAACACATAAATAAATAAACAAGCACACTTGCATATTCGATACGACCTTTTTTTCATTTTTATAAAATGTATACTTGGAAAACCAAAAAATCTTAGAATTTATTTATTTTCTAAAAAACGAGATATAAACAATTTTATAAACTAGACGTTTTTCAGTGTATTATTATATAATATATTGAATATCTTCTTTTTCTTCTTCTTCTTCTTCCTCTTAGTTTAGGTCGTATGACCTGTTTGTGACGGTGGGCTGTCCTGGGATGATGATGTCCAGCCATCTCTTCGGCGGCCTTCCCGGTAATCTCTTGCTGCTTGGGTTTTCATCTTTAACAATTTTTGCAATTCTTGTATTCTCCATGCGGTCCACGTGGTCTCTGCAAAAGCGCATTCTGCTTCTTCCCTATCAACACCACAGACAGACCTTATCGTTTCATTGAATATCAATATTATTATTTATAGTGCCAGGTATTTGACTAATTTTAGTTAAATATTTTTTTTATTATAATAAAATCGAATTGTTCAACAGGCGAATTATAGTGCTTTATGGAATTAAGTATGAATTTGAAGAGTTTTTTTTTTCTTATTCTAATAATTCCGTAGAGTTGGACGTCCCCCTGCCCGCTGGACCGACGATCTGAAGAGGATTGCTGGACATGGATGGATGGGAGCGGCAATGGATAGGGGGCGGTGGCGGGCTTTGGGAGAGGCCTACATTCAGCAGTGGATGACAGACGGCTGATGATGATGATGAATAATTACTTTGTTTTAAGATTTAATTCATTATGCATTTTTAAATAATTATTTTTAATAGAACTTATTCCTTAAACTTTCAAATGGTATGATTTTTTTAATTATTCGCAAGTTACGTATTATACAATATCCCTGCCAACTGCTTATTTAATATTCAAATAAGAAAACGACTCCGTCCGCATGTGTCAGGGGCAGGATTTTCACCAACGGAGGAAAGGAAATACCCCACCCCACTTTTTCCGCTGTCAGTTCAGATGAAACCCACTCTCACGTGGTTTCCACGGCTTACCTTGCAAATTGAAAATTTTGTGTGCATTTATGTAACCGATTTCAAGGTAAAAATTATTGCAGTCGATTCTTTCTAAATTTGAAATTTACACAATGACTTCAATTTTAATTTAGAATTGAAATATACATGTGTAAACTAGCTCACGGTTATAATCAATGAATTGTATTTTCTGATATGTTCCATTCTATTTTCAGACTAATAAAGACCTTCAATGGTTTTAATTGATATATTATCTTGGTGTTAGTTCGTTGTAAATAATGAATATGAAAAGATTTAATTAAAAATTATTTTATGATATATCTTCTTCTCCATCTTCTTCTTCTTCGTCTCCTTATAGACCTTTGGTCTGTTTTCTGCCTCTCTTGGTAGGTTGACTCCTAACTATCTCTCCATCTCTTGGGCGGTCTTCCGGGGGGACGGCAGCCGGCAGGAATCTGATGCGCCACAGCGTGTGGGATTCTGGTGGGATCCATCTTCTGCACGTGCGTATTCCAATATCTTCTGCGTTGTCTGCCCCATCTCACGACATCCTCCACCTTGCAGATTTCGCGGATGGCCGTGTTCCTCACCCTATCTCGAATAGTCCTTCCTACTATCATCTTCAGCGTCCTCATCTCTGCCACCCGTACTTTAACCTTCGTTATTGTGGTATCCGCTCTGGTCTCAATGCTATATGTCAGTATAGGCCTTAGCAGGTTTTATATATTCTGACCTTACTGTTAGTTCTCATATACTTGTTTTTCTATAGCATATCCTTCATGATATATGTTTAATTTAATTACAGTTGGTTTTATGGCCCGACCGGTTTCGGTAGCTCGCTGCCATCTTCTGATCAAATCAGTGAGGAGCTGCCAAAACTGGTTTTAGCTATAAAACCAAGTGGAATTAAACTTTATATATAGCATAAACTATCCAGCAGCCCACTCAAATACACACAAAAAATTCATCAAAGTTGGTCCAGCTATTTAGGAGGAGTTCAGTAACACACATTTACAGAAGAATTATTATATATACTCGTATATATAATATATAAAGGTAAAGCGCATAAATCAATACAAAATTAGTAACTACTTACTAAAATGTTGAAATTATTAATTTAAAATAACTTAATTATTATTTTGGGATATATAATACTTATCTTCATCATTATTTCCGGATTCATCATTACGTGGAATAATTAGTCGTTAAAAAAAAACATAT
This sequence comes from Lepidostoma basale, assembly GCA_022606425.2. NCBI lineage: Eukaryota > Metazoa > Arthropoda > Insecta > Trichoptera > Lepidostomatidae > Lepidostoma > Lepidostoma basale. Next base: position 772,944 of record JAHDVF020000694.1, on the reverse strand, counting down.
TTATTTACATAGTTTTTTTACATATAACTTATAGAATCCGAGATAATATATCTTAATTATTACATTTTTATCTGCAAAGTCCAAAAAAATCTTAGTTTTAAAACATCTTATCTAATTCTATCGCAAAAAAATCTACTTTCCCCAACTAATTCGTGGAATGTTTGAAATGCGTCCCTTTAATCCGAATGTCAGGTGAGCTGTCGCCAGAAGACGTGCTGGTGACAGTTGCACCCCGAGGAAGATGCTTTCCTACCACCCCTATCAGCGTCGTATTTTTACTCCATTCTGAAAGCACCCTTCCCGCCAAACCTCAAATAGGTAGTTTACCTTTAAAACATGCAAAGTTGGAACAAACTTAGTTTTCTTGAATAATGTTTTTAGAAAAAAACAGTAATTACCATACTTTGTTACTATTCTTTCACTCTTATAAAGTTATATAGAATGTTTATCCACTTCAAGCAGATTGAAATTTATGCTTTAAAATACGAGAGTATAAAATTATTTTATACATTCTGTTATTTTAAAAAATAAAATCAACGTAACGTAACTAATGATAATACATAAAATTTACGGTTCTGCGAATTTCAAAGAATTTAACATAATAACTAGTATACGAATTCGTTTTAGAAAATCGTTAATATTATATAATGCAATACCAGAAGTGTACCAGGATGCCAAGGTATAGTAGAGTATAACTATTGTAGTATTACTTTGTTTATAATACAAACTTCCTATAATATCCTAACAAAGTAGTACATATACGATAAGTCGATTCCATATAATGGGATCGGCATACTTGAAAATATATGAAAATACCCAGTTACGGAAATAACTGAGTATTTTCATTAATATACGAGTATTATATAAGGTTTCCACCACCACCCGAGACTGTTATAGGACGCAGCGACGCCCTTTCGTCAGTCTCGCTGCACTATCTTGGCCCGTTCCTTGTCCATCCGGGACTTACGTTAATTTAATTTAGCCTTTTCTTGTCATCAATCAAAAGGGTGACAGACCACATTTAATCTATTCTTTTAACCTTATTATCTCCCACGCGGCCTCACATCTCTTTATTATGAAATAAAATCAGAAGTAAATATTATATAAATCACACCTTAAATTAGTAAAAAAAAAAAAAAAAACACATTAAAGTGATATAAAACATACATTAATTCACAGTACACAATAGGACAAATAATATACGAGTATTATGAATAACTACGTTACTAACTTATATTAAACATTAATAATAATATTAAACATTAATAATAACTACCTTACTAACTTACCATCACACCATCTCCCCGAAAGAATAGACTGCCACACTGTTATTTCCTTACATACTTCTCTCGATTACAAAACATTCATACATCATGTCATGCACGCAAGTCGATTTCTTTAGCTCCTCACGTGGCCGCGTTTTTTAAATTCTTGTGAAATATTGTCTTTGTTTAAAATGATTAAGGGTAGTTTAACCTGTTGTTTTAGTTATAAGGTGTGTGCGGAGACATGCCGACAGGTGGCGATGAACTCCGCAACCCATCACAGAACAGAGATGGATGGAGTGCCACATTGGTATATGGAATATAAAAAGGAGTATGAAAAGAAATATGAATAAGATGCGTGCAAAAATATTATTTATTTAAAAAAAACTTAAATACATTTCACAAAATTTTATTACATCGTCAACTTCAAGTTCAAAAAATGCAATGATTTAATATTTTAGTACAAGTTGTAAATTTAACGTTTACGTTTAGAAGAACTTGAATTCGAGAACAGTCAAGAAAAGCAGTCATGAAAAAGTTATCCTGAATTAACTTACATGTAATTTACAACAATGGGTAGAAGACTTCATTTACACTGTAAGGGTTGTTCCTATAAAATCCCGGGAAAGAGAAAAGTTCGGGTTACTCTGATGGGCGTTTCAGGCAATTTAAACTTAAATGCGCCTATTAAAATTCGGCATAGGCGGTTTTGCCGTCTCAGCGCTGAAAGACAAACACCCAGTCATAACATTGATTTCGGATTGTAAGCTCTTAAATTCAGGAATATAACATATTATTACGTGCTCGAGCGGTTACTATGAGGGGGTTGTGAATTATTGGCTTCAAAGCTTCCACACACATTAAGGTCTTTCATACAACGTTTATGGTAAAGTTCATATTTCGTTCTGAATTTGAATCATCACGTGAACGTGGGCCACGTTTTTGTCATTGAAGAAATGAGTACAAAACAATATCACGCTTATCTACTTAACCTGCGTTTGACCTTTAATGGCATATAGAATTGATTCGAGGAATGATACGATTACAATAAAAGGTCTTATAACAATAACAACAATGGCGCTACAACCGGCACTGCCTCCTCAAGAATTCTTCACCACTCTCCCGGTCATTCACTCGCATTCTCCAGTTTTAAGACCAATTGCATTGAGGTCCCCCTCCACACCACTCATCCACCTCAGTTTCGGTCTTTCCACAATTCGCTTTCCATCTGGTCGTGTATAGAGAATCTTCCTTAGAATTCAATCTTCTTCCATTCGCTGGAGGTGTCCCAATCATCTAAGATTATGCTGGAGAGAGTTCAGAAAAAAATTCTGAGGTATCTCTACATGAGAGAGTATGGTAGTTATCCGTGGCTCTATCCCACCGCATTTCTTTTAGGAATGCTCGGAACCAATTCTTTACAGCTTCAAAGAGATGGGCATGTCATAACCCATTTCTTTAAATTAATCAGGTGATATTTTTGAGAACTCGGCCGTGCTAGAGGGTGTTGGTCTTTTTGTCCCTGACAGCGACAGCACAGATTGTTTTACCAACCGGCCACCAGAACCAATCTGCCTCTGGTGACACCGGTGGGAAGAGCAATTAGTTTGCTGAACGCGGTCTCCTCGGAGATCGACGTCTTTTATATTAGTGAAGGTACGTTCAGGGGACAAATACTCTTGACTTCAGAAAGTATGTTGTCTTCCTAATGTCGAAATATCTCTAATGCGTTCCTGGTACTTTGTTGTATTTTTATAATATTTTATCTGTACTTAATAGAAGCCTTAAACATTTTCCTGTTTGTAATGTCTTTTGAGTTAATAAACTGATTTGATTTGAAAATGCTGTATTTTTATAAGATTCACTTAATTACTTTAAAAAGTCTCATAAGAACTACAAAAATGAGAAGTCTCCGATCCATTGCGAGAACAACATTTAGAAATTGAGTGAGAAATTACAAAATAAAAAATTGCAGTGTCAAAGATTTTGTACAGTGGGAAAGATTGATCAGACGTTACTGAAGAGATAATATAAAAATAGCGTCTTCTAAAATAGTGACAAGCAAAGCGGCAGACCTCCAGAAAGAAAATCCAAAATATGACGAGACAGCTGAAAAAAACATGATACAGTCCTAAAGATTGCAGAAGAAGAATATCACAATAGGAAAAAAAACGGTATGGAATTATTACAAAACGTAACATAATAAGAAAGAAAAAAATATTTACGTGCATGGTGCACGAAAATTAATTTACTCGCGACACGAAGCTTGATGCCTGATGACGGACCTTGCCTGAAAGTTCAAGGTTAATTAACAAGCCACTGGAAAACGTGATAATTATTTTGTATTTCTTTTATAAAGAAGTCTTAAAAAGTTACATAATAGTCAAGATCGTTCTGTTGAACTATTGAATCAACTATTGAACTAGAACTTTACTTGTCTTTTCCTTTATATACTTTGTATTGTCTTTTTATAATCTATTGATTTTAATTAAATATCTTGATTGAAATTCATTTTAAACATTTATTAAATAAAACGATGGTTTTTAATAATTTATCAATTTTTTGTCTTTAATTGGATCTTTATTAGCGATCGGTTTCGCCAGGCTGGCATGCATCGACAGAATGGTAATTATTATTTTATTATTTAGAATACTACTATTTTATTATTCGGAATTATTGCATTTTCTTCATTAACAACTGCTACTGTCTTAATTTTAAATAAATATAAATCAATCAAATGTTAAATTATTTATTTCATCTTCGGCTTCTTCAAGTACCCTGTCGGGTCCCCCTAACGTTGGCGATCACCTCGGCGAACCTGTCCGTGTTTTGCGCCACTCGGAACAGCTCCTCCACACTTCGGATGCCAGTCCACTCCCTTATGTTTCGCTGGCAGGCCATCGGCGTCCCTAAATTTTCCCCTTCAATATCAGTCGGAGAATGATAGATGATCAAAACACGCAATGTAAACCTTGTAAGATGATTTAGTCCATTGTTTTGGCCAAAACACCATGATACTTTGTCTTGTGTCGTAGTACATACTGCTTATGCGCCATTATATGGGGTGTTGCATGTTCGTTCGATTGTTACACTGTTAAATGAAAAAACTTTTCATCAAATAAATCAGATGTATTACCACATTCGAAATATACCAAATTACAAGGATTTTCCATTGAATTAATCTAAATCACATAACTTTTATAGAAAAAAAATATTTTACACAATAACAGAAGGTATAAAATATGATATTACAAAATTTAAAACATACTTACTACACATTGATTTCGATAAAATTATGAAAATATAATACAAAAAAAAAAAAAAATAAGAAAATTATACAAAAATTGTTACATTTTTCAATAAAATATTTATTGCTTGCAAATAAATAAACGTAATTTTCGTTTTAGGGAAAAACTTGTTTGGGCAAAACTTATTATAATTGGATATAAAACAAACAGAAAGAATCGCCAGAGCTTTAATTAATTTTGATGAAAGTGGATTTTTTGCGTTTCCCGCATTCTGTAAAGAAAAGATATTTATGGAGGGATAATGGTGTTTATTTTAGAAAATAATTCATTAAAGATTGTGATTTGTATGAATATACTCGTAGTATAATAGAACCAATCACACCGCGTCTCCCGCGGGGGCGAAAAGCGAAGGATGGAGTGCCGCATTTGTTAAAGTGTGGCAGTGCATTATTTCTGCCTACCCCTTCGGAGAGATGGTATTATGGTTAGTTAGTTAGTTAGCTTTAGAATAATAAAATATCTTAAATGTTATAAGTTTGGAAAGGGACGGAATCTACTTACATATATCAATTAAAATGTATTTTCCAAAACCAACTATGAATATTAAATTCGTTCATTTATAGTTGATATTGTAAAAATAAAAGCCTCAATAACTTTTTTTGGATCATTTGAAGAATATACTACCATAAAAAAATTTTTATTTATTTTTGGACATATGTTTCCTTTGTTGTAGTGGATAAAATAAACATCACAGGCATAAATTATTTTTTCGGAATACGCGGTAAGTACCTAACTATATATAAAGTACATATTAATACAATAATATGTTTATATATTATATTATATTATAAATTAAACAAAATATTATTTAAAAGACAACATTCACAAAACGAATGTTTTTTAAAAAAATAACTATTTAATTTAGAACACTGTTATAACACCGCAATTTTTTTTTCTTTGAAATTATTGCAGCTGTTTACCAACCGACTTTCACATCATAAGATTTTTCAGTATATTTTTATAGTAATTCAAATGTGAATCCACAACAAAACGTGACGACGAATATAGAATAAATATTTTTCATAATTAATACAAATGAAAACGTTTTCTAGAAGTTGTATTATTATGTTTTATGGAAATGACATGTTTCGCCCGTCTAAGGCATTATCAAATGTTGGCAAACGATTTTCTAGAAGTTTTATTATATTTTATGGGAATGACATGTTTCGCCCTTCTAAGGCATTATCAAATGTTGGCATTTGATAATGCCTTAGAAGGGCGAAACATGTCATTCCCATAAAATATAATAAAACTTCTAGAAAATCGTCGTTTTCATTCGTATTAATTATTTAATATGGAGTTTTACATCATTGTTCAAGAAACATTAATAAATTTCAGTTTTAAAATGAAACGACACGGTTTCTTCGATATACTTTTTTCACATCTTGATGCATTCACTTTTCGCAATAGTGCGCCTCTCTTATTACACATTTTTAACTCTTTTCCGTTTTCAATGGCGCGGCTTGCAGAGCTGCTTATCTCCATCTAGTCTACGTGCATTAGTGGGATTGCCTGTTTCATTATTTCTGCCTCTATCTGCTCGCCTGCACCATCCCCACACACAAACACACATTGGAAATGCGATCCTTTCACCACACTGTCATATAATAAAACCGTGCACGATGTAATTACTCGTACAAACTCTAACATCTTAAACACCGATTTTCAAAATCATATTGAATTGAAGATTTTTTTGTAATTTTCAATAACTGTAAGGCCAATAACTACGCGATTTCGATATTGACACTTGATGTAATATAATGTCACATTAAATCACCCTATTGAAAGTAAAGGCGTTAACACTGTGGAATTCCCTTGTTAAAACTTAGGAATTAAAAAAAACAACGCTGTTTATGTTCTACTTACATTTATTAAATATCTATAACAATAAAAACATTGACCAAGACAAGTTTCGGCGGTGACCTCCATCCTCGTGTCTTCTTCTTCTTCTTTGCTAGCCGTCTTCCCTCCACTGCTGGATATAGGCCTCTTCCAATTTTCTCCACTCGTCTCTATAAAAAGCCTGTTTTTGTAAGTTTTATTATATTTTATGGGAATGGCATGTTTTGACATTCTAAGGCATTATCCAATGATAATGTATGTAAAGCATGATACAGGTGGTGCCAAATGACTTATACGATTTGAATTCCTTCAATAAAAAAATTTCAATAATTGTACATAAAATTGCTGAATTGTTATCCAGTAACAACTACGCTAGTCATGTCTTTAGAATGTTTGAGACTACAATCCCAAAGAAAATACTATACTCTCAGTTGACCCATGGAAAAGGTTCACGTGGAGATTAGAGAAAACGCTTCAGTCTCCCTAAAAGAAACCTCAAAAGAAAAAACGTTGACAGTGACCGCTGTGAAAACACCGCAGAAGTTAGACCTAGATGGATAATAACACCACATAAAGGCATGGAAGACTTCGAAGCAGAGCGTAGAGATGAGGTCGCAGAAAGTAGGAGAAGACTAAAATGACATCGGGAGGTGGTGTCGGTTCCACTACCAACGCCTTCCCCTGCTCTAAATTTCCCTGCGTGTTTGGTTTCAGGATAGGATTTTATTGTCACATGAGAACCTATATCCTCATGTGTAAATAGATAACTAAACTCTTAGCAAAGAAAGTCCTATTATATATGGATAAAATATTATGACTTACCCTTAAAATTACGAATACCAATTAAGTAGGGAAAAAAACACATTTACAAATCAATACAATACTCTGGAATAATACATTTGAATTTAATTGTTTACCTTGACAAATTTCTTTTTTAATTTAATAAATTAAAGTAGAACATTGAGAGTTGTTTTTACAATTCCAAAGTCTCTTTAAATCAGTGAAAATAATTTAATACATAGTATGATTATTGTTAATCACTGTTCATATACTCCAAAAAGCATTAATTATTCCAATAAGTGTGGTCTGTACATTTGGGACTTGTTGAAGTGTAGTTTGGAGAATGTTTGCCTGAGTTATTAACAATCACAGTCCGCCAACGCCAACACAGAATTTAGTGACCAGAGACATCCTTAGATCTGAGAGGGGTCAAGTGGTAGCAGACAGTACTACATATAATATTATATATATCCTACTCTTATTAACAATTACTGCATATAATTAATTCTCTCTGATTACCAATCTCTTAAACATAAATATTACTAGTTTATTTCCATCGCATCGCCTCTCCGATGGAGTAGGCAGAAAAAAAGACCGCCACGGTTAGTACCATCAAGCCGTCTCCCCGAAGGGGTAGGCAGAAAGAATGAACTGTCACTCTTTTCTTTCCTGGCATATTTTTCTCGCTTCCTCAACACAAATACATCGTGCCATGCACGCGCGTCGACTCCTCACGTGGCCGACATTCAATATTTAATTTATTTGAATCGTGCCACGTTTTCCTCGGTCTTTACATCTAGTTCCATTTACATCGTCAACAAATATTTTTTTACCATTCTTTCTTAATTCATTCTTTCCATGTGTCCAAATCATCTTAATGATTCTTTCATTGTTTTGTTTATAACATCATCATTCCCACCGCATTCACTTCTCATATTTTCATTCGACACTCTATCATACACAGAATATCGACATATTCGTCTAAGAGATCCCATTTCTAATTCATCTGTTCTACTTTCGTCATTTTTGTTTCAGTTCCATGTTTTTTTTGTTGGCTTTTTAAATAATATAACAATAATCTCGAATTGTTAATTACAACAATAATCAATTTTATCGAGTAGAATATTTTACAGTGCAACACATTTTGTCAATTAATTTAGTTAAATATATATTCGGAGGCTTGTATTATAACAATGAAATGATGCATTTGAAATATTTTGTTTTGTTTTGGGTAGCTCCCTAGTAAATATAATATCATACCAAAGGCGCCCGATGACAAAACAATACAATTAAAAAAACAGATCTTGTAAGGTTAAAATACTTGCTTAAACTTTTTAAACAGGCATGAATGCTTTATTCAACCATCAGAGAAAGCAGATTCCAGAATTTCAAATGCTAATATCAGGAAGGAATGTAGAACGGAAGAAAGTATTATGAGCAGAATTGTAAAATGATAACTATGTTAGTATGAATCGATGACCTTCGTGGCAGAGTGGTAAGAGCTCTGACTGCCAAACAGAAGGTCCCGGATTCGATTCCCGGTGAGGGCAGTATGATTGTCACACTGTCTTTGGTCTGGTATAGAATTCACGGTTACTGAATGGAGGCCAAGGTTGGGCCAGAGAAGTGCCGACCAGCCAACCAGGTGGAGCGATGGTATTGTGGAAGGGCCTGAAGAACACTGGCGAGAGATTGAGAGAAATGACGTGGGGGTGGAGAAGCTTACGTCCAGCAGTGTATGGAGACAAGCTGACGAAGAGAATTTACGTAAAAATAAAATGGCGATAGATGAGCTACTATTGTCTATGCAATGGGGAAATACATTGCATGGACAATCAAAACACCTGACACAATAGATTCTCAGCCTAACGAAGCCGATGACCGAGTGCGAAAAATGATGAATCAGGGCCCGGGTTCATACACAAACGTTACTAGAGGTTGTCCGGCAGAGTATTGTGTGCAAAGAAAAGAAAACATATAAAAGCCGTACAGCCCACCATTCTACACGTCCGTCATTATTCCGACTTTTAACCGACACGAGTCTACGTTATCAAGTCTCCGTCACGAGGGATCTCGGACTCTCTCCCGCCGATTTACGAATCCACTCTTCTACGTCACGCAGCTTCTGGCGAGTCTTCGCTTCATTTGACCGACACTACCGCCCAGCGTATGTATCATCATCCTCAGCTGCTCGCCGCCCGGACTCCGCCCCGCTGCTATCGAAACCCTGTGAAGTTACTCCGTCGTCCATCCACGCTCCATTACGAGTACATAATACTTATTCTTTTTCTTCTTCTTCTTCCTTATTGAAGACCTATGTGGTATGTTCTCCAAAGTGTTGCTCCTCCTGTGAGGTAGATTCGCAGCTGTCCTTTCATATTTTAGGAGGTCTTCCACGAGGACGAGTCCCATGAGGTTGATTATGCAATGCAATATAAGGGAGTCTGGTGGTGTCCGTTTTTTGAACATGACCGTACCAGCCCCTTTTTGTGTGTAATGTATAATTACTTGTGATCGAGAATTAACGTTGAAACTTTCAACTCTCATCACATTACCCCAAAAAGTTATTAAACACAAGTTTTATCACAAAAAATTTCTCACAATGTGGGAAAAACTAATTAATTATTTATGATTGATGCCAAACTTCATCATGTAACTTCACTAACTGTGGTTCGTATTATTAATATTCGAATCACTCTACAAATATATTTCGTACAGGTTCATTCTTCTTTTCAAAATGATTTTACAAATAATATTGTCCAACATATTCAACATTATCCCACTAAAATGTGACAGGTCGTTGGTACTATTTTACAATTTTTCTTAACTTCATTCATGTTTCGTTCCATGAAATGTTTTCGCAATTCGTGAGTTGGTTCCTCGTGAAAGATCAGGTCATTATTAATCATTTATCAACTTCATCATGTCGCATTTCTATAACAGGGTGCGCGCGCAGCTCTTAATTTTATTCCTATAATAAACGCGCCAAAATAAATATCTTCTTCTTCTTCAAGTGCCCTGTCGGGTCCCCCCAACGTTGGCGATCACCTCGGCGAACCTGTCCCTGTCCTGCGCCGCTCGGAACAGCTCCTCCACACTTCGGATGCCGGTCCACTCCCTCACTTTTCGCAGCCAGGACATTTGTCTCCTTCTGGGCCCTCGGCGTCCCTCAATTTTCCCCTCCAATATCAGTTGGAGAAGGTGGTACTTTTCCCCACGCAGTATATGACCCAGATGTGAGATCTTTCGAACCTTGATAGTTGATAACAGTTCCCTGTCAACTCTAGCTCGCCTCGGGACTTCGGTATTGGTAACCATGTCTGTCCAGGGAACTCTGAGCATTCGGCGATGGAGCCACATTTCAAATGATTCAGTCTGTTCATTGAGTTAACTTTCAAGGTCCAAGATTTACACCCGTACAATAAAACAGACAACACATAGCATTTAAAATTAATATAACGTAACGATTATTTCAACTGTTTTCTCATGCGTTTATCTAGTCAGTTTCAAATTTAAATATATAACCGACTGCCTGCCACTGCAAATGGTAATAGCAGTATACAATCTGATTAGCATATCAATAGCTGGCCACGATGTTCTATGTTCATTGTGTCGCAGACAAAATCAATAAATGCTAAACACCCTATAAACTATTGTTTAGGGTGACATTTCGGTGATAAATGTACGCCATGTGACTCGCCGTTTCCATTAATAACATATTAATAACTGTATGGTGTTATTATCGTTCTCATTATAAACTTTACATTTAAATTTTCATGTGAAGCATGTACTAAATAATTAATACGAATGAAAACGTCTGTTCTAGAAGTTTTATTATATATTTTATGGGAGAGACTTATTTCGCCTTACTAAAGCATTAATAAATTATGTTTTATATTACAATTTGATTGCAAAACATTTGAGAATCCCTTAGTACGGTGAAAGTTGTAATTCCCATCAAATATATTAAAACTTCTAGAAAAAATACGCTTTTTTATTCGTATTAATAATTTAATATTAAGTTTTTTCATCATTGTTCAAGAAACAATTAATAGGCACTTACTTTGTGATTAGACATTTTAAATTAATAATTATATGAAATAAAATAAACGCTTTGCATATTAACCACGGAATTGTAATTATAATCGACGCCAATTAGTTTCGCTTGTACCCGACCTTAATCAGGGCAATATCACTAAATATGAAGCTCGAGAACATGGACACTATTTGGCGTCAAATATGATTACAGTTATGTGGTGGTCAAGTGTTTAATATTTGTATTTTATTTTATATATTTATTCTTCTACTTCCTAGCCTTCTCTCCGCTGCTGGATGTAGGCCTCTTCCATCTGTCTCCATTTTTCTCTTCAATCTATGTTTTCCCGGAGACCACAACAATATCGTCGGCCCATCTCTTCTGTGGCCGACCGACACCCCTTATGTTTTGCCATTGCCCCCACTTGGATATCCTTGTTTCTCATTATATGACTGAGCTTTCCGAAGGCTGCCCAACCATGTCCAAGTCAATATTTATTAACTTTATATTTTTCAACAACAGAAGCTTTTGATACATATTTCGACCCTTGATTTCTAGAGTTCATGAATTAGGTTTTAGTAAGAAACTAATTAATTCACCATCAGGCCTTCTCTCTGAAGAAAAAAGAATAAACTACCTCACAGTTCTTTTTAGAAGGATTATGTTTTTAATATTGTGATATAAAAAGATATATAGATAACTTAAAATAAATAACAATCTTGTTCGCTAGTTTCAATCTAAAGGATTAGTTTGCAGCAAAGTGCAACATTTTACTGGTTCTTGGGATACCACTTGGGCTCTTAATTTGGTAGTTTCTCGTTGTATTTCACATTTGTATATACTCGTAGCTTGTTATTTAAACCAAATTACTGTACTTTTAAGGTTACTGTACTTTTTATCCATTTATCCAAATTACTGTACTTTTTATCCATTAGAAATTTTATTGTCAAGCTAATTATATATCCAAAAAAGCTACAATGGCAGTGCACAATGGTGTTTTTCTACCGACCCTTATTGGCTGGCAAAACAAGGATGAAAGTAGAATAAATGCAGTAGAAATGAGATCTCTAAGACGAATGTTTGGATACTCTGTGTATGATAGAGTGTCGAATGAAAATATAAGAAGTGAATGCGGTGCGAATGATGGTGTTATGAACAAAATAATAAAAAGATCATTTAGATGGTTTGGACATATGGAAAGAATGAATGAATGAAGAATGGTAAAAAAAGTATATGTTAACGATGTAAATGGAACCAGAAATAGAGGAAGACCGAGGAAAACGTGGCACGATCAAATAAATCAAACATTTAATGTCGGCCATGTGAGGAGTCTGAGAAATCGACGCGAGTGCATGACACGATGTATGAATGTTGAGGAATCGAGAGAAATATGTCAGGAAAAAGTGTGGCAGTCCATTTTTTCTGCCTACCCCTTCGGAGAGACGGCGTGATGGTTAGTTAGTTAGCTAATTATATAAAATATCAGAACAAAGACAGTGTGACAGTCACACCTTCATCGCCTTAAATCGAACCCGTGACCTTCGGTGTGACAGTCATAGCTCATACCACAAAGGTTGTTTTAAACTTGCGAATATTTATTACAACATAATGTTATAAATATTTGGGAGCCAGTTTAGAAAAAAAATATTTTTAGTTGTAACAATTTATCAAAGTTATTATAATAAAATAGACAGAAAGGCCGCTTTATCTATGTGAAATGGCTGAAAAGTAAAAAAGTGTCATTGAATTACTTAGTAATGTGTTGTTTTCCGAGTTCTGTCCTATCGCGCATTGTTGCTTGAGCAATACGTTAGCGGGATCAGATAACGAGTACAGCAGCGGCGGGCGACAAGCCCCTTTGCTGTTATTACTTTGAAATCTTTTCAAGAGTAAGGATGATTGTGGAGCGTATTCGTACTATATTATTAAATCCAAAGGTAAGTCAAACGTGTATAAACACATTTTTTATTAAATATTACATCAGTAAAACGTTGGTGTTTTAAAAGTGAATATAATACAATGTATTCTATAATGTTATATAAAATAAAAGGTTATAATGTTATATAAAAGATAATACAACATATAATTAATACGAAAGAAATGGTCAGTTTTCTAGAAGTTTTATTATATTTTATGGGAATGACATGTTTCGTCCTTCTAAGGCATCATCAAATGTGACGAAACTTCAACTTGTTGCAGTTTATATACACTAGTAAATGGAGAAGAATATGGTAATTAACGAAAATTGATGTGACTTTATACATTTTTTACAAATAATTATTTGGGTAGGTCCAGAAATATTTTCAGAGTGCCAAGTGCCAAGTGCCAAATGCCAGGTGCCAAGTTCCTAGGGTCTTGTGTCTAGTGTCTGGTGTCTAGTGTCTAGTGTCAAGTGTCTGGTATCTAGTGTCTGTTGTCTAGAGTTAAGTGTCTAGTGTCTTGTGTCTAGTGTATGGTGTCTAGTGTCTGGTGTCTAGTGTCTGGTGTCTAGTGTCTAGTGTATAGTGTCTAGTGTCTAGTGTCTAGTGTCTAGTGTCTAGTGTCTAGTGCCAAGTGCCAAGTGCCAAGTTCCAAGTTCCTATTGCTTACTGCCTAGTTACTAGTACCTAGTGTCTATTGTTTAGTGTCTAGTGTCTAGTGTCTAGTGTCTAGTGTCTAGTGTCTAGTGTCTGGTGTCTAGTGTCTAGTGTCTAGTGTCAAGTGCCAGGTAACAAGTGACAAGTACCAAATGCCAAGTTCCAAGTGCTTAGTGCCAAGTTTCTAGTGCCTAATGTCTTATGTCTATTGTCTAGTGTCTAGTGTCTAGTGTCTACTGTCTAGTGTCTACTGTCTAGTGTCTACTGTCTAGTGTCTACTGTCTAGTGTCTACTGTCAAAGGTCAAATGAAGACACAAGACACTTGACACTAGACACCAGACACTAGACACCAGACAATTGACACTAGACACCAGACACTAGGAACTTGGCACTTGGCACTTAGCGCATGGCACTAGGCACTTGGAAAGTGGCACTTGACACTTGGCACTTGACACTTGACACTTTATACTTGCCACTTATCACTTCGTGTCAGAATGTCTGAAGAATCTGGTCTGAAAGAACAAGCACATGCGTATCGACAGCAAGATCAGAATTATAAAACATGCGTACAACCTATCATGACGTATGCTGTAGAGACGCGGACCGACATGTGCGAACCAAGGGACTACTAAGAACATCGGAGATGAAGGTCCTAAAATCAATTCCTTGAAAAACTCTCCGAGATCGTGTCCGCAACGTAGACATAAGAAAATCTTGCGAAATAGAGGATATCATTCAGTGGAGTAGATCCAGAAGAAGATACTGGAAATTCCCTCCGGACACCGCCCACCTGACACTAGACACTAGACACTAGACACTAGACACTAGACACTAGACACTAGACACTAGACACTAGACACTAGACACTAGACACTAGACACTAGACACTAGACACTAGACACTAGACACTAGACACTAGACACTAGACACTAGACACTAGACACTAGACACTAGACACTAGACACTAGACACTAGACACTAGACACTAGACACTAGACACTAGACACTAGACACTAGACACTAGACACTAGACACTAGACACTAGACACTAGACACTAGACACTATACACTATACACTATACACTAGACACTATACACTAGACACTAGACACTAGACACTTGACACTATACACTATACACTAGACACTAGATACTAGGCACTTGGCACTTGGCACTCTCATTATTGTGAGTTTTAATATAATATAATATAATATACGAGTATCGTAATCTATTATTTCCTGTATTAAAAAATAATTCATAAGCTCTCAGATGACTCAAATTCTCTTCTTTCTTCTCAGTCGTATTTCTCGTGATTGAATATCGTGCCCATCCTGTAAACCAATAATGACCATGGCACGGCATGCGCTCCTGTCACCCGTCAGTCTTACTTTTCTACATGGTACTAATAATGTTTTAATCGGGGCTAATTGAACAGTATGGCGGTTCATTCTCTCTGTCAACCCTTCGATAAAAACGGCATGACATTTAGTTTAATTATTATAGTTATATATAAGAGCTATACAACTTAGAAGAAAGCTTACTTCATTATTATCTGTGTCGAGAATTACTCGAAAAGCTCATAAATCATTTTCCTACTTAATTCATTTATTCTATTCGATAATATGTCACTTTTGTATATTTTATGATCTCTTACCGGCTTACCCTTTCGTCTCGTGGGGTAGGGCTGTCAACCGGCAACCGGCAAACGGCAACCGGCAACCGGCAACTCTGGCGGCCGGTAACGGCATTCATACCGTTATTCACAAACACTCAGCGCTGAGCGCTCTATTGTTCGGCCGCAATAGTGCCATCTATATGTAAACAATGCCAGCGGATGTACCTCGACCCGTGTACACCCTCTCCCAGGGATGTCACAAAATATTAGTTTTTAATTTAAAAAATATTTACAATGCATATAAAATGTCGACAAAAACTGTAATTAACTAAATAAACAAAAGATCAGGAACATTTACATATTT
This sequence comes from Lepidostoma basale, assembly GCA_022606425.2. Lineage (NCBI taxonomy): Eukaryota > Metazoa > Arthropoda > Insecta > Trichoptera > Lepidostomatidae > Lepidostoma > Lepidostoma basale. Next base: position 757,157 of record JAHDVF020000694.1, on the reverse strand, counting down.
GTTTAATTCAATTATGTTATTAAATAATGAAAACTTGGAGTGAAAAATGAGAATTCACAATATTTGAAAGAACACAACAAAATAATTACAATAATGACTGCTAACTAGTCAGTTTTTTTTCCATCGTGTTAAATCCCATCATATCATAAATTTTTGTTGCTCTTAAAAATCGTTGTTAAAACACATTATTTGTAATATATAAAACCGATTGACGGTTAAGTAAAATAATAAGTCGGTGTTCATTTTATTATTCGTAATTTTCTAACCAAAATATATAGGCAAACTAATTTTTGGTAAACTTGAAAGCTTCCATTATTGCGATGTTATGAAAAATAAACTTAAAAGTGGAAAAAACAGTATTTCAATCAATGATTTCTAAAGTATTATATATCAACCCCCAGTGGTCGATTCCGACCTGCAAGGGTTCAACCTCAATTAAAAATAAAATTGGGGCTCTATGAACATAAATTGGGGTCCACGATAGTGGATCCATTATAGGCAAGCGTCTCCATAATATTGGCTTCCTGAAAATGAAATAATCCTTCTCACAAATAGTACGTATGTAGGTATTGTACTTAAGTAATACTTTATTATAAAATACATAAATTGCCTAATTATTTGTACAGTAAACTTTTAGTACAGTAAACTGTACTAAAAGGCGGCCACATTCGAAGTCGGAATAATCGACGTGCGTGCATGATACGATGTATGAATGTAGAGGAATCCCAAGAGGTATGCCAGGACAGAGCATTGTGGCGATCCATCCTCTCTGCCTACCCCTCCGCCGACTACAAAAAAAAATTGTAGTCATAGAAGAATTTACAAAAAAAATAAACTTAAAAGTGGAAAAAACAGTATTTCAATCAATGATTTCTAAAGTATTATATATCAACCCCCAGTGGTTGATTCCGACCTGCAAGGGTTCAACCTCAATTAAAAATAAAATTGGGGCTCTATGAACATAAATTGGGGTCCACGATAGTGGATCCATTATAGGCAAGCGTCTCCATAATATTGGCTTCCTGAAAATGAAATAATCCTTCTCACAAATAGTACGTATGTAGGTATTGTACTTAAGTAATACTTTATTATAAAATACATAAATTGCCTAATTATTTATACAGTAAACTTTTAGTACAGTAAACTGTACTAAAAGGCGGCCACATTCGAAGTCGGAATAATCGACGTGCGTGCATGATACGATGTATGAATGTAGAGGAATCCCAAGAGGTATGCCAGGACAGAGCATTGTGGCGATCCATCCTCTCTGCCTACCCCTCCGCCGACTTCAAAAAAAAAGTTATAGTCATAGAAGAATTTACAAAAAAATCAATATTAGGAAATCAGGGGGTTTACACAATACAGAAAAAATCGGCAAGGGGTCTTCGGAACAAAAATGTTGGGGAACCTATGGTTCAAATTAATAAAATAATTCCTCATACGAAAAAACTTATATTTTTAATGTTGAAGGTCTGCCGGATCGGGGTAATCATTTTAAATACAGAAAACTTATAACTAACTAACTAACTAACCATCACGCCGTCTCCCCGAAGGGGTAGGCAGAAAGAATGGACTGCCACACCTTTCTTTCCTGACATATTTCTCTCGCTTCCTCAACATTCATACATCGTGTCATGCACGCGCGTCGATTTCTCTGACCCCTCACATGGCCGAAATTCAATATTGGATTTATTTGATCGTGCCACGTTTTCCTCGGTCTTCCTCTATTTCTGGTTCCATTTACATCATTAACATATATTTTTTTACCATTCTTTCTTCATTCATTCTTTCCATATGTCCAAACCATCTTAATGATCCTTTCATTATTTTGTTCATGACACCATCATTCGCACCGCATTCACTTCTTATATTTTCATTCGACACTCTATCATACACAGAACATCCACACATTCGTCTAAGAGATCTCATTTCTACTGCATTTATTCTACTTTCATCCTTCCTTTGCCAGTTCCATGCTTCGCTTCCATACATAAGGGTCGGTAGAAGAACACCATTGTGCACTGCCATTCTAGCTTTTTTGGATAGGTTTTTGTTTGCGATGACAACTTTAAGTGCACCATTCACTTTGTTGCCTGCCCCAACCCTTCTTTCAATATCCCTCTCCACTCTCCCATCTCTTGTAAACATACTACCTAAATACACAAACTCAACTACTTGCTCCAAGTTTTCAGAAAACTTATTATCAATACTTTAGGCAATTTAGAATATATAATACATTTTTTAAACGTTTTGGCTTGATAGCACCCCTAACACGCGCCAGGAAATAGTCTTACTAACATTTATGGTCGCGGAAAAGGTTTGTTCACCGAGCAACATTCGTCTTTACTGCTTACAGGGCGGGTAGGATCACCACCCATTTTTCTGTAGCTTTGTTTCTGATTTATAACAATTGTTTCTTATCCCGCTTGTATACAAAACAAAGACGAGTTAACATTTTCAAATATTATGGAACATTGAAATGTAATGAATGGGTTTTTGTAAAATAAAAATCAATCTTATGAAATTGTCTAGATTGTCTTGGTGTAAATAGCAATATATCGACTGATACAAAGATGGCAGTGCACAATGGGGTTCTAGTCCCAACCCTTATGTATGGAAGTGAAGCTTGAAGTTGGCAAAAGTAGAATGAAAGTAGAATAAATGCCGTAGAAATCCGATCACTTAGAAGAATGGGCGGATAACAGTGTATGATAAAATATCCAATGAAAAGGTTAGAAAGGGATGTAAGGCAGATGAATGCGTCCTAAATAAAATTAAGAACGAGTTGGTTGGTTTGAATATATAGAACGGATGGATGAAGGAAGAATGGTTAAAAATATATATACAAGTAGTATAGAATGGAAAAAGTAGTCGAGGAAGGCGATGGTAAATATGGCATGACCAAATTAATTAAATACTGAAAGGCGGCCATGTTAGAAGTAGGAACAATCGACGAGCTTGCGTGTCACGGTGTGTGAATGTAGAAGATGTGCGAGAGTTACGTCAGGATAGAACTGCTAGGCGGTCCATCGTCTCTGCCTACCCCTCTGGCGAAACGGCGCGATGGTTAGTTAGTAAGTTAGTTAGTCGGTGGTCATTAGCGGCTGGTGACTAATGATATATGACGGAGTTACCATTAACACATTATATATTAGGTCCTTACATATGAAATTGGCGTTTTGTATGGGAGGAACAAAAAGTTGATTTTTTTTAAATATAATATATTTATTTAATCAAAGTATGTACCATTGCTATCTTTCTCATGCATTAACAAATGTCATTTTTGGCATATTTGATAATCCTTTAGAAAGGCAAATATCTACTCGTATAAAGAAACTTCTAGAAATTATACGTCATTCTTCGCATTTATAAATCACATGAACAATTTGTTTTTAATATGTTTTGTTATAAAAAAATACATATCTTACAACTATATTTTATATAACTTTTTTAATCCAATTTTAACTACTTCCATTTGTGTCTTTATTTCGACAGCGACCGGCTTCGCCAGGCTCGCTGTCATCGACAGACTGGTCGATGTCATCACCAGTCTGTCGATGCCAGCGAGCCTGGCTAAACCGGTCACTGTCGAAAGAAAGACAAGGAAGTAGTTAAAAAAACATCGTTTTATTTCATTATTATTTAAAATGAACTTCCATAAGAGATTTCAGTAAAATCTTTTGATTATCTTAATAATTAAAACGTATAATAAAAAACAAAAGGCATAAAACTTCAAGAATTAATTACACCAACTTATTTAAATTGTGTGACCCTTTAAATTGTGTTCGGATTTTAATAAAGACGATTTTAACGTAGTCACAATTTGATCGATTTCAAGGGAATTCAATAAAAAAGAGCTTTTTGTATCTAAATAAGGAGACTGCGTCTTTCGAACAGAATGCAGGTATTCATTAGAGTGATTTTTTATCTCCGAGAGAGATCTTGCGGCGTGAGGCGGGCCGCCTCGCTTTTCGCCGCAACACCTGGAGAGAGATATGATACCGCGATAAACAATTTTTCCTGTGGGAAATATAAAAGTGCACTCCTATCAGAAATCTTTATTAGTCTGGCGCCTTCAGCCGATTATTTTCATCGCGGCAGGAACTATTTCTTGTTTATGAACTGTGCCGAGGGCTGCACCATATTTAGCAATTTAAAAAAAAACATATTATACTTCAAATGTGTGCGGACGAATTACAATTCTTGGTGTCGAGAATGTATGAGGTATGCAAGTCGAACGATTTAATGATGAATGTCGAAACGTCAAAGGCGTTAGTTTTTGAAAGGGAAGAGCAAATGACAGTTTGTAATAAAAGTGTGAATGAAGAGAACTTGGAACAGATGAGGGAATTTGTGTATTTAGGGGAGATGTTCACAGCGGATGACCGAACGGACAGTGATGTTGAAAGAAGAGTTGATGCGGGTAACAAAGTGAATGGAACTTTAAAAATAGTTATTGTAAACAAGAATTTATCAATGAAAGCGAAAATGGCCGTTCACAATCGGGTTCTAGTCCCAACCCTTATGTATGGAAGCGAAGCATGGAACTAGCAGACGAAAGATTAGAGCAGAATAAATGCGGTAGAGATTAGGTTCCTAAGACGTATTTGTGGTAGAACAATGTACGACAGAATCTCAAATGCTGATATTAGAAAGGAATGTAGAGCGAAAGAAAGTATTATGAACAAAATTATGAAAGGATCGCTGCGTTGGTTCGGATATATGAAGCGCATGGGTGAAGAAAGAATGGTTAAAAAAGTAAATGTTAACGATGTTAATGGAGTATGGAGTCGAGGTAGACCGAGGAAAACATGGCATGACCAAATTAATCAAATTTTAAAGGTTGGTCATGTCAGAAGCCGGAAGAATCGACTTGCGTGTAAGACTCGCTCAATGAATGTGGAGGAAGCTAGAGAGGTATGTCAGGATAGATTAGTGTGGCGGTCCATTCTCTCCGCCTACTCCTGCGGGGAAACGGCGTGATGGTTTGTTGTTGTTGTCGTTATGTATATGTGTACCTGAATTATCATCATTATTTGTTTTATTATTGAAAAATATACATTTCTAGTGTATTGATTTATAAATACAGTAGAACGTCGTTTAACCGGACGTCAGTTGACCGGAACGTCAATTATTCGGACAAACCGAGATGATGAAACCCAAAAATAAGATAGGAAATCTTGTTCAATAAAACCTCTCTGATTATTTTTATTTAAATAAAATCAAAAAAGGGTCACTAAGATGGTTTGGACATATGGAACGAATGTATGAGGGAAGAATGGTTAAAATGATATATACAAGTAGTTTGAATGGAAAAAGAAGTCGAGGAAGGCCAAGGAAGACATGGCATGACCAAATTAATCAATTACTGAAAGGCAGCCATGTTCGGAGAAGAAACAATCAACGAGCGTGCATGTCATGATGGTGAATGTAGAATAGGCGCGAGAATTATGTCAGGATAGAACAATGTGGCGATCCATCTTATCTGCCTTCCCCTCCGGGGAAACGGCGTGATGGTTAGTTAGTTAGTTAGTTGGATTATTTTTCCAGTACTGTAGAGTAATGTAAGCCTTTTTATTTACATGTACTACATACATACTCGTACATACTTGTTTTTGCAGAAAAAATTGTAATTTCATAATCAATAATGAGCCAAGGAAAAGAAAAATCGATTTACACCTTATTTTTCTTAAAGAGTAAGCGCCTGTTTGATTATACGGAAAAATCGGTATCCGGAACAGAAGTATGTCAGGAAAAATAGTGTAACATTCCATTCTTAAAAGCCTATCTGATCGGGGAAACGGTGTGATGGTTAGGTTAGGTTAGGTTAAATTATCTTTTCGGAGATAATCATATATACAATTTTTAATTAAACGATCAATTTTTTTTTTTACATAAAATAATAAAAGGTTTCGTTTTTTAAATAATATTTATACTAAATATCAGATAATAAATAATTTTTATCGTTTCAAAAATAATTGTATTATAAAATATTTATAGAAATACGCCACAACAAACAACATTTCTTCTATTTTCATATTTATTCTTTGAATTCTATTTTCAAATATATTGATTTATAGAGCTACACGGGGCAACATAGGCAGTATATTTACCATAATAATAATCTGTATTTGCAAAGAAATTTGTATAAAGGCATATATATTATTCTAGTGCCAACATTTATGTATGGAAGTGAAGCTCGGAGCTAGCAAAAAAAGGATGAAAGTAGGATAAATGCCGTAGAAATGAAATCACTGAGAAGAATGAGCGGAAAACGATATATAATAGAATACCGAACGATGAAATATGGAAGAAATGTAATACAGATGATTGCATTATAAGTCAATTTAAAAAAGAATCCCTCATATGGTTTGGACATGTGGAACAAATGGACCAGAGAAGAATGGTTAAAATGCTGTATACAAGCAGTGTGAGTAGAAAGAGAAGTCGTGGAAGACCAAGGAAAGCATGGGAAAAAAAGACTTTCATGGTAGAGTGGTAAGAGCTTTTACTGCCATACTGTAGGTACTGGGTTCGATTCCCGGCGATTGCAATGATATTGTCACACTGTCTTTGGTCTGGTGTAGAATTCACGTGACAATAAAATCGCTATAAATTAGCTACCTATCGCGTGTCATAAGAATCAATATAAAGGCTTAAAACAAATTGTATACAGTAATTGGGTCAAACGACCTGCAGAAGCAATTAAATTTTTTTTTTTACATTTTTTAATGAATTTAAACACTGTTTTTTTCCACCTTACAGCTTATTTTTTTCGACATGTTTCGAAAGTTTGACACCTTAATTATTGAGAGAACGATATAAAAAACATCCCGAAAAATGAAATATTCAATAAAAAAAATTATTCATAAAAATTTCACAGTGATAACGCCTTAATAATATAAAAATAACAATAATAATAATAATAATAATAATAACAATATGCTTACTTTTAAATTGCCGTTTATGTGATGTAATCATCTCAAGGGCGTTTTTTACGTGTTTTAAATCTAAAATATGAACGCTGCATCTGATATTCGAGGTCGGTTGGAAAATGAAATAAATTAACCTACTAACTAACTAACTATCACGCCGTTTCCCCGAAGGGGTAGGCAGAAAGATTGGACTGCCACACTTTTCTTTCCTGACATATTTCTCTCGTTCCTCAACATTCATACATGCCTTGATGATTTTTCTGACTCCTCACATGGCCGACATTCAATATTTGATTTATTTGATCGTGCCACGATTCCCTCGGTCTTCCTATATTTCTGGTTCCATTTACATCATTAATGTATAATTTTTTTACCATTTATTCTTCATTCATTCTTTCCATATGTCCATACCATCTTAATGATCCTTTCATTATTTTGCTCATAACACCATCATTTGTACCGCATTTATTTCCTGTATTTTCATTCGACACTCTATCATACCCAGAGTATCTACACATCCGTCTAAGAGATCTCATTTCTACTACATTTATTCTACTTTCATCCTTCTTTTGCCAGTTCTGAAATAAATTATGTAGATTTTAATCAATTTTAGGTTTATCAAAAAGTAAATATATATATAATAAACAGTAGTTTTGCAAAATTACGTTATATAATTTTCTGTATAATGACACAAAAATAATCACGGAAGATTCTCACATTGAGGGAACGATCGGAACTAAACATTCGACACAGCAGCCAATAGTCGAAGTTGGCCCCATAAGGAAAAGTGTCAAGCGAGTTTTTGCTCGGAACTGACTTAAGCAGTAAATTGACTAGTTCTCCGTGAGATAGTTCCTTTCCCACCTTCGCCAGAGGGGAAACTCCATGAAAAGTCCGATCTCTGACGCGGCTGGGGACAGGGGTGCCGGCAACCGGGGCTCCAGGGGTGTCAGCGACTGGGTGACAGGGAGCCGGGATGGTTTGGCTGTAAACAACTTCACACCGACATATTTCAGGGGATACGTTTTATTGTACGCTGGGGTATCGAAAAAACGGTAGCACTTTTGAGATATCGTAAAAATTGATCGACGGGATTTGGGAACAAAAATCCTTTGCAGTAATAAATTTGAAGAGACATACCACCTACGTGCGAGGAATGGACATCGATGCTTTTATCTTTGGCAACGCAAACATTCTGAACAATGATACATTTAATGTATTGAGATTTCAAAAAACGTATTTCATCGGACAAATTATTACGTATTACTTAATTAATACGAATGAAAACGTCTGTTTTTTGTGGGAATGACAAGTTACGCCTTTATAAGGTATTATCAAATGTCAGTTGAGGGACGCCGAGGCCCCGGAAGGAGACAAACGTCCTGGCTGCGAAACGTGAGGGAGTGGACCGGCATCCGAAGTGTGGAGGAGCTGTTCCGAGCGGCGCAGGACAGGGACAGGTTCGCAGAGGTGATCGCCAACGTTGGGGGGACCCAACAGGGCACTTGAAGAAGAAGAAGATCAAATGTCATTTGATAAACCCTTGGCAATGCAAAGTTTTACATTTCCATCAAATACAATAACACTCCTAAAAACAGACGTTTGCATTCTCTTACAATAATTAATTAATGTTGATTTTTGCATTTAAAAAATATCATGAACTTTTTGTACTTAACATATCTACGAGGGTTCGATACTAAAGTGTTTATTTTTTTTCTCTTTTTTTAAGACTAAGGAGAAAACTCAATAGAATTACAAATAATATGCTTATGTGAGCACAAATATCTTATTATTATAAAGAAGGTATCTGGTCGTATCCAGGCGTATGTCCTGTATCTCCGCAATCCCCATCGCATTTTTTTTATTTACCTCCCTAAAACGATTTTTTTTTATAATCAAAATTTCAATTATTTCATTAAATTGAGCACATTCATCACTTAGAGTTTTAAAAATAATATACCTTAATCATCAAGAAAACAAGGTTCAATATTTTTCCAAAAGTGAAAATTTACTGCAATCGAAATATAATATGTCAAGATGATCATAGAATCGTATGTATGAAACTCACAGATTTTAACTAACAAATATCCGTTTTTATATCATATCATAATATAAACTCCCAAAAATTTTTATTCAAATTAAATATTTAAAAAATTTGAATCTTCGATAAATTGGGACCTACATTTTTTTTAATACACAACAGTATTAAATTTCTCTTTCGTAATCAAGAGCACGAAGCCTTACTACGGCCGTAAAAAGGGTATTCTATTGAATATTTTGAATCAGATTCCCAAAATAATCAGATATCTTCTTACGATGAAAACTAATTCTCTGGGAAACCATTCCCACTCTCTTGAGACAACAAAAACAACCCTTCATGTGCTGAAGGGGTAAGAAGGGACCTCTCCAAGTTTCTGGAGAGGGATAAACAACCAATTATAACTTGTGTTTGGTGGTGTGAGTCGCCGATGAAGATTACGATTTTCAAGGATGATTGTCTCCCCATTTTTTTTATTAACTTGGTACTTACTTGCACCATTTTGTGAGCTTGAAATGTTTTGTTATTTCAACTGCCAATAATCTAAATAATAAGGTGAATTAAATTAAATATATTGACTGATTAATATTTTTCTAAAATTTGCGTATAAACCACTTTATCCGTTATAAACACAAACCGGTTTTGCTCCTACCGGAGCTTCGCGAAGGTTACGGAATATACTAAACATTAAATCAGAGAACAACATATGAAAAAAGGTAATATAAATTGTGAAATAAAATGTGTAAAGGTGAAAGAGGGGTAGGAAGGAGAAAGTGTAAACGAGGACAAATTGGATGGTAGAACGATGAGTCAGAATCTAATATTTCCCATAGCCCCAATTTAGTTATGTTCCCCATTATAAATAATTTTAAATATTCCCACAAAAACAACAACAAAAAATTTACTTTCCTCTCCGCCACTAGAATATATATATATAAGAAATTCTCAATAGTTATACCCTAATGATCATAACTCACCGTTTAACCATTATATTTGTCCTTGTCTACACCTTCTACTAGCACTTTTTCTCCTCTCCTCTTTATATTTATTTTTTCATATGTTGTTATCTGCTTTTATTTTCAGTATATTCTGTTACCCTGACGAAGCTCCGGCGGGAGCAAAACTGATCAATGATTATAACGAATAAAGTGGTTTATATACAAATTTTACAAGTGTATTATTATTATATTTAATAATGTCAAACCACAAATTAAGTGCTTCATACGAAAGTACATTATAACATAATATGATCTGTGTAAAATATACTAGTATATGTAATAAATACGTAAATTGATGAAAACTCTGTGGTTTCTCAAATATAATTTAAAACATGTTCAAAATACAATATTTGTAAACATAATAATAACATTAAAAAAAATTAAGTAACTAATAAAATGTAATGTATAATATTTTGAAATATTCCTATATAAAAGTATATTAATTTTGTATTTTGCAATTTTTAAATAAATGATATGTCAAGAAGCATTACGTTTCAAAATAGCTTTTTTCCTAGTTTCCAATTTTATACTTGTCTTGAATGACATCAAACAGCGATTTTCTTATTACATTTTTTATATTTATTAAATTGAAGGTTACCTTTTATCATTTAAAAATAAAGACATTATTTTTTTGTAAGTTTATTGTTTTGTACATTATATTTTAAATGTTTTAAAAGGTCGAACATGAAACTACCTTTACGCGTAAGATGATAATAAGTAATATAAAATTTGTTTATTTCATAGAGATTTTAATAGCATTGACGTATTTTCGTGTAGCGCTTAATGTATTCTGAAAATCCACAAGCTTATTTAAAAATCCGGAGCTTCAGACATGCGAGTACGTGACTCCGACAAAGAGATTGGGGTATTTTTTTCCCTGGATGTTGTTTACCTTACTTCGCGCTAGGGAATGGCGTGGGGCGGCTGGGGGTTGAGCGGGCGGTGGTCACACATCAATATCCAGTCCTCACACGAGATGGATGCTGGAGCTCGTACCACAGGGATTTGTCACAGACTTCCTTCAACGGTATTCACTTCTCTCTATATTCCATTTATTATTGCTATGTAGATATATTTCTATGTGATCTAAAACCATATATTATTTAATGAAATAAAATATTTTTTGTTAAAAATAAAATTCAATAAAAGAATTTATTTGAAACTAATGATATTCCTAATTTTTGTTCGTGTTATATATCTAAGACTAAGGTACTATATTACTGAAAACACTCTGAAAAATAGAAGGCAATTATTGAAAAGTATTCATTTCTCTCTATATTTTATGTATTATTGAATTAAATGAAATTGAATTGAATTGTAAATTGTTTTTTCTTCATGTAATACTATTGTATCGTTTTATCTGATTTGTAAACATTTTTTTTTATCATGCTTTGATTTCATGTTTGTTTTTTCTTTGTCTCGTGTTATTGTTTTATTACACCTGATTGGTATGTTTGTTATTTGTCCTTTGCCTTGTTTAACTGAAATTGTATGTCTCTTTATCTTAAATTGATGTCTTGTTTTGCCTGACGGTTCTTTACACCAAAAGATGGTACAAGATAGTTGAACTTCCAATGTTATGTTCTTGGTGTGCACATCTAACTGAGTTTTAATATATATTTTTTACTTATCACTACTGTATATTAGATGCTTTGTTTGTGTACCAACAATAAATAAATAAATAAAATAATATTGTCGAGGATAAAATATTCTAGAAGAATTTCTTTGAAACTAAAAAAATACATAATATTTGTTCGTGTTATCTCATTAAGAATATGGTAAATTTCAAAAAATACTAGAATAGCTTTAACGATTGTTTTTCAAACAATTAAAATATTGGTAAATTTAATGTAATATTTTAATATAATTTTGTATAATTATAACGTATTAAATCCTTAAATTCTTCTCCTTCATGTGTCATGTCGGGTCCCCACGACGCAACGTCGACTTTCACTTAAGAGTGCATGTTCTTGTCTTGTGCAGTTCTTAATAGTGCATTGACTGTTCAAATCCTAGTCCAGTCACGATACATTTTTTAAATAATATTCATTATTTAAGGTAAATTTATACATAATTGTTCAGGAAACAATAAATAATATTCTTCCATTTCTATATACAGAAATATAAGGTACATCACAAGCTAGTTATCATTTATTTCTTTATTCGTAAATGTGGAATTCAATATCTCTTCTATGACTAATATTTTTAAATGTGTATTTGAAAAATAATTTTAAGGTCTTGAAGCATAATGGGTAGTTTAATTAAATAAATTATGAAAAAGTAATAAAAAAACAAATATTAAATGTTTAAATAAATAAATCAAATAAAATAAAAAAATTGTCAACAAACACAAACAACCTTTGACCAAAAAAAATTTTTTCTGAGCTGGCTAACTATTATATTGAATTTGACCATAGTTTCGATAAAAATGACACAATATTTCTACACACAGTTAACAATGCCAATAAATTAAACAAACTTGTAATTTAGAAATCATTGGGTGAAAACATAATTAATAATCAGATTCCTCCTTTTACTCCTTTCTCCTTAAATACTTTGTCTACATTTTTAATCTCCCACTCCCAATCAAATACAAATTAATCATTTATTAATTTCTATATGATGTCTTTTCAAATGTTTGTTTTTTCTAAATTACATTTTTTTATATTATCGTCTTGTATTATTATTATTTAATATTATTTATTAGTTCTTACTGATAAAAAAAATATTATTACTTATAACAAATAGCCCAGGTAAATTTTTAAATTTGAATTATTTTATCGAATTTTAAATGCGTTTTTTTATCAGTCTTACTTTGTTTAGTTTTTATTATATTTTTACATCTGAAGGTGGGATATCTCCGAAACATATCGTGTTTTTTAATATTTTTTTAAAATATTTAGTGCATTACACAAAGTTATTTTCAATTTCCTAAGTATAAAAAAACTTTGTTATCAAAATTGAATATAATTAATCGCGACAGCTGTTTCGCTAACCGATGTTAGAATCGTGAGGTCTCTCAATCAACTGTTGTGTGTTACAATCAAGTTGATTGTAAGACCTAACGATGCTCACATCGGTTAGCGAAACAGATGTTGCGTCAATTTTGATATTCATAACAAAGTTTTATTTATTTAAACATTTAATAATGTTGAAATATCAAAGTGTTTCCCCCAAAACAATGGATTATCTAAAAAACAAATATGATTATTTTTATTTTTCCAAGGCTTCGGCAGCGAATCTGAATCATAAAAACCATTTTTTTATTGCTTACAATGAACGCCAAGAAATTTCAATTAATTATTTTTATATTTTATTAATATTAGTATTTTATATATTTAAGAACGTTTTTCTTAGAACATTTCTTCAGAAAAAAATTTAAAGTCAATGTTGTATCAATAATAAGATAAAGTGATTATATTATAATACGTTTTTTGTAAGCTTTTCTGCACATTATATCGATTGCACTCTGCCGTTTACAATATAAATCGCCTAATGTCGTGGTCGTGGTTCTATTTTTAGTATAAGGATACACTTAACTTAATTTTAAATAGCAAACATAAATATTTTGAATAGTGCCACATTAGAGTCACTTTTCCGTTATTCGTATTACAAAAAACTCTCTGTACGAGTATTTTGGTGTTTTCATTTAATAAATCTTAATATGTGTCTACAAAAATAACATTTATGAACACTTTACTTCGTTCTCATTTCCCACGGGTAGACGTGAAAATCTAATCATTTTGTTCCATTATTCGCACTAGTCGCCCGATGTTCCAATTGTTATTAAATAGAGTGCCCAAATCATCTCCGGATAATAATGTAATATTATATCCACTCTTATTCTGATCGTCAAGTTCGTATAAAGAATCCGAACGACTTGCGTTAATTTCTTCGGGGACCTCCAGCCTCCGAGCGACTGTAAACCTATACCAACATATCAAATATCTCCCGCCATACATCATGGCTGGGGAATTCGAAAATGGAAGAGATAATCTTTAAGAACAATTTTCTTTTGTTTTACATACATCTTCGGTAACGCCATCACATCCGAAAACACTATCGTTAAGAAAGTTTTTGTAACCGCATCCACACAAATATTTTTCTTGGTTTTATTTTGTATTTACGCAAATAACATATTCTTCTTCTTCTCCTTCTTTTAGACCTTTGGTCTGTTCCTGTAGTTCAGGCTGAACTCTTTTGGGAAATCGACTCCCAGCTATCTTTCCATCTCTATAGTGGTCTTTCGGGGGGACAGTTGTGGTAGGAATCTGATCAGAACGTGTGGGATTCTTGAAGGATCCATCCTCAGCACGAGCGCATTTCATTGTCTTTTGCATTGTCTGCCCTATCGTCAAACAATATCTTCCACCTTGCAGATTTCGCTGATAGCCGTGCTCCTCGCCGTACCTTGAAGAGTCTCGGACTTATAATTAACTATTTTAAGGTCTCATCATTAATTTATATAAACATAATAATAAATAAAAATGTTCTTGTATGTAATTTTGTTCTTGTACCCACCCTAGTGTATTTTATAGGGATGAAAGTTGAAAAAATGAATTATATATGAGATATCTTAAACGATGTAGTGAATCTGTATATAATAGAATTTCAAATGCAGATATAAAAAGTGAATGTAGTGTTAATGAAAGTTTTCACAAAATAATGAAAGATTAGATATTAATATAGTTTGAACACGTGGAAAGAATTAATGAAGAAAGATCGGTAAAAAAAATTTATGTAAACGACGTGAAAGGAACTAAAAATAGAGAAAGACCGAAGAAAACGTAGCACGATCAAATATTTAATGTCGGCCACATGAGGAGTTCGAGAAATCGACGTGGGTGCATAACATGATGTATGAATGTTGACGAAGTGAGAGAAATATATCAAGAAAGAACTATGAATTCTGAGAGACGACGTGATGGTTAGTAAGTTAGTTACTTACTTACTTAAAGAGCCGTTGTCCTCCACTGCTGGACACAAGCCACCCCATACTTCTCCACGTATTCTGTATTTTGCCTTTCGCATCTAATCGCCAACCATTCTTCCAATGTCATCGGATCAACGTGTGGCGGGTCTCCCTCTGTTTTATCTTCGCGGGGTCTCCACTCCACCACCGTTCTGGTCCATCTTTCGTCTACCAATCTGGCAATATGTCCCACAAATGACCATTTAAGCTTAGCTACCCTTTCAACTACATCTGTTACTCCTGACCTTCTACTTATTTCAGTATTTCTTATCTGGTCTGAGAGACTTACATGTAACATGGCTCTTTTGTGTTTCCTCTATGCTACACGAAGTCTCCTTATGGTCGACTTGGTGAGGGTTAGCTGTTCTACTCCATATGTCAGTACTGGAAGTACGCATTGGTCATACATTTTACGATTCAGGACATAGTTAGTTAGTATGTTAGTAAAACAATTGATAGAAAACGCAAAATGATACATTTTTTCATTCGACGTTTTATGGTATGTACTCGTACCACCGCCAAACGAAACATTCAAAATCAATCGAAAAATCCCCTAAACGGCAATCAGAATGATCCGCGAATGGATTCCGTCCCTAATACCAAATCTCATTAGTCTGAGAATATAATTTCTATTCGCTTCCTCGTTTCCTTGCCTCGTTCTATGCCTCCACCGTCTTCCTTCTATCAAAAGGATCTCTGTAACATGGGACAATGAAATGATTTGCCGAGTCAGATTCTACGCACGGATAATATAAAACCTTTTAAGGCATTCTACACCTGTACGGTTTTTCAAGTGATGTTAAAAATATATAATTTCGTTTTATTTGCTTCAGTAAGATACGCTTAAAATTATTTTACAAAAGGCTACACAACAAGAATCAATATTTTTTTCACGATTATTATTTTCTTACAAGATAAAATAGTGAAAGCAACTTAAAGTATTAATACCCGTTTAAATGTAAATATTAAGTAAACGTCTCCCGAAAGGGTAGGCAAAAATAATGGACTACCACGCTTTTCTTTCCAGACATACTTCTCTCGCTTCCTCAACATTCATACATCGTGTCATGCACGCACGTCGATTTCTCCGACTCCTCGCGTAATCGACATTCAATATCTGATTTATTTGGAGGTGTCACTTTTTCCTCGGTATTGTTTTTGCCTATCCCTTCGGGAAACGGTGTAAAAGTAAGTTAGTTAGTTAGTAATTAATCTGCTGAACGTAGTCTCCTCGGATCGACATCTCTCATATTAGTGAAAGTACGTTCAGAAGGCAAATACTCTTAATTCCGGAGAGTATCCTGTCTTCCTAATGTCGAACCATCTCTCATGCGTTTCTGGTAGTATACTATGCACAATATATTATTTTACCTGTTCTCAATAGATGCATTAAAATTAAATGTTGTAATTTCTATCTATGAAATAAACTGATAAATAAAACGATATATAAAACGCTGATGAGACCAGTCCTAACATATGCCTCGGTGACTTGGACGCTCACTAAACGGGATGAAAACAAAATAAACTGCTTCGAAAGAAAGATCCTCTGCAGAATCTTCGGACCCATTAAGGATGGTCAGACGTGGAGAAGGAGATACAACACAGAGCTCTACGATCTATACCAGGACGTCAGCGTGGTCAAGTTTATAAAGATTAACAGACTGCGCTACCTAGGGCACTTGCACCGCATGGGAGATCTGGAACCCCCCAAAAGAGTGTTGTATGACAATCCAGCAGGGCGAAGAAGCATCGGTAGGCCGAGAATGAGATGGCTGGATGGTGCCGTGGCAGATTGTCGGATCCTGGAGCAGCATGACTGGGAGGTGGCGGCCAGAGACATGACGCGATGGAGACATTTCTTATAGGAGGCCAAGACCCACCAAGGGTTGTAGCGCCGGAGAAGAAGAAGAAGAAGAAAAAAATTATTTGATTTGATTTGATTATTTGTGAGAGTTTGCCAAAAAAATGTTGAACAAAATTTCGTCAGCAAATTTGTTGCGGTTTAAGCCAGTCAGAAAGCGATACATCAACTTGGTTGGTACGCTTTGTTTACATGGTTCCCAGGTCGCCACCGTTCATCTAAATTCACCCACTTAACCGGCGGCGGTATTAATGGGGGAACGCCGATTAATTTAAATACACACGAGCTCGTGATTCGAGTTCAAATCCCGATCAAATATAAGGGGTATCCTGATACCCCATCGAAATCCCGCGCTTCCTTCCCGACTCTACCTGTTATCAAATGTGTACACTCCGGCGGGGGGAGGGTGCTGCCGCTGTGTGTATCTGCAAACAGAACAGTACCACGAAAAGGTATCTCAGCGAAATAGGAACGTACACGCCTTTAACATTAACGAATATACCGACTCCTATATTGTATTACGGCAAAGATATTTTCGTTCAAATTCAAAGCAACGCGTATTTTGAGCGCTTCAAAGCTTAGCATGCAAATTCTGGCGAGTGATTAGTTCTAATATTTTAAGAGATGTCTTCGTTTGTACTGCTAACATTTAGTTTACTTGATATTCGTTTATATGCAGCTATATGTAGTACCCAAGATTAAATTCTTCAACCGGTGCATCTTGCCAGTCATGACGTACGGAGCCGAGACGTGGACACTGACAAAAGGTCTAGTCTACAGATTCAAGGTCGCCCAACGCGCCATGGAAAGAGCCATACTTGAAATAGCCTTGAGGATCAGATTCAGAAACGAATTTTTTGTTTATTTACTTGAAATAGTACACATGTACACAACACATGTTTTAATAAAAACAATTAAACATTCAATTATAATAACAAGGTTACAATATAAGGTTACATTTTTTTTACATATTTATTTAATTATATTTTAATTTTTTTTGATGATGGATGATGTGTAGTACTCGTATATATTATTATATTTACATAAAACGTTGATTAGGACAGATTTAACGTAAGCCTCGGAGACCAGGATACTTACCAATCGTGATGAAAATTAGACTGCATTAAGGTTGTTAAATATTTTGTACGGAGTGGAGTCATGGACCCTAAAAAATCAGCACTATGAACAAGCTAAAGGTATTTGAGATGTGGATATGGTTAGCAATATCATTGTGCTACAATGAACAAGAATAAATAGATAATTGTTGACCCATGCCAAGGTCCAGAAGGTGTCTTACCTGAGCCATGTGCTTAGATAAGAAAAGTACGAGTTGCTGCACTTGATCAAAGGGCAAATAGTTATCGAGGTCTGGAGAGAAGACGGGTCTCTTATTCATTCATTATTATAATTTTATTGTTTTATTCACTCTTTACATCATTACATCAGGAAGCCTTAGATACTTTGCAAGACATTCTTCAAGATAGCTACAACATGAAGATAAATAAGGACAAAACAAAGCTGCTGACTGTAGGCCGAACGCAACATCAGATGAGAGTAGTGATGTCAGGAGTTCCACTAAAGAACCCCAAGGAGTTTGCCTACCTCGGGAGCAAAATAACATGGGACGGTCGGTCTAAGAGCGAGGTCGACAGCCGTATACATCAGGCTAGGCTTGCATTTAATAAAAGGTCGAAAATAATAGAATCAAATAATATAGACCTAAAACTGAGAATACTCCTCATCAAGACCTATGTATGGAGTGTCTTGATGTACGGCTGTGAGACATGGTGCCTATCCGAAAGGGATAAGCGGAGACTAGAGGCTTTTGAGATGTGGTCCTATAGAAGACTCTTTGGAATTTCCTGAGAGACCACATCACGAATGAGGAAGTTCTTCAAGGAATCGAAGGAGGAAGGCACCTGCTCAGGACCTTGTCCGAAAGGCGTGCAAGATGGATCGGCCATGTAATACGTCAAGAAGGTCTCTTGCATGCCATAATGGAGGGTATGATCGAAGGGACAAACTCTAGGGGACGCCCACGCCGAGAGTACCTGGAGGACCTGTTGGTGGACGTACGCTGCTCATCATATGCAGATCTCAAAAGAGCCGCACAAGACAGGGAAAAATGGAAGAGAATAATGGAGGAAATTGCTGCAAACCAATCCCAGGATTGAAACCAGAGAAGAAGACATCATTACAGCTTTAACCATAGATGCAAAGGGTATAGCTATCGTGTTGATTTTCATGACATGTGATAGGTAGCAATTCTATCACCATTTTATTGTCACGTGAATTCTACAACAGACCAAAGACAGTGTGACAATCATGCTGATATCGCCGGAAATCGAACCCAGGATCTTCGGTGCAGCAGTCGAAGCTCTTGCGACTAGGCCACGAAGGCCGTCTTATAACATCTTCTATAGCATATTGAAATATGCAATTCTATATATTTGTCATATAATTTGCTTTTACAAAAAATACGTACTCGTATGTACGAGTATAAATCATTATATTGCGATACAAGAAAAACAATTATTTTAAAGCCAACATACTTACATATATTATTAACTCGTTTTAATCAAAGTTTCCTATATTTATTCAATTAAAACAGAGGTTAAAATACTTAAACATTATAATATACTATGAAATAAATTTACTCTACAAAACAGCACAAAAACAATTAATCTTGAGAATATTACAAGATAATATAATCATCATTGTAATTATTCGGATAACTAAGCGAACGAGATTTTCTTATTTCCTTTTTTACTTCTTCTTAAATCACGCTTTCCCGTGTTTAATTTCAGCTTAATTAACAGTACAATCTTATTCAAAGAAAAACTTTAAATTTTAATAATTTGCATTTGCTTTCAGATTTCAGAAGGGTGGGAATAGGGGATGAATGGTGGAGCACGGGAGGGGTTAAAGTAAGAGAAGCGTGAATAGAAGAGGAGGGATTCAAAATCGAGAGAGCTTATCAATGAATGTTTTATGATGGCACGTTTCAACACTTAAAGTCACCATTTGTATCGAAGAGCAAAAGACTTCTGCCTGTGCAACAAGTAAAGTCTGAGTTAAATAATAATCGCACTAAATTATTCTAATTTAGGACCTTATACAATATGAGTATTCGCATACAATATTGAAGTAGAAAAGGTGTTTTTATTATTTTAAAATTATTATTTATTATATTTAAAAATTGATTTTGTTAATTCTAATGTAATCAAATGTTTATAGTAGTGAATAACGCAACCTTACATCGAACATAAATATACTGTAAAAAAATATTAAAAACTTTTTTTTTTAAATCACACTTTTTTTTTATTAAAATAAATAAAGTATAAGAAATAAAAAATACCATGCATTGAGTTTTGCTGACGACATCAGTTACTATTTTAAAAATTATACAAAATAAAATTGGAGTAATGGTTTTTAAAACCTTTTTGATAATTAATGCGAAGGAAGACCTCTGTTTTCTAGAAATTTTATTTTATATTGTCTGAATGACGTATTCCGCTATGCTAAGGCAGTATTTGTTTTAAATTAATGTTTTATAAAGCCTTTGCTGCTTCAAACATTCGTTTTATGTATTTACGTCCCAGGGGCTTTTATAAAAAGTATATTTAAATAATCAGATACCATATAAATATATAAATAAAGTAGTAAATAATACTGTAAACATTGATAATGTCCTAACAAGGCGAAACATGTTGAGTATTTACTAATTTTACTTCATTGTTCGTAAATCAATAAACCCAATTTGTTACAAGTTAAAATTTTTATGTGATTTTATTTATTTTTAAATATGTATTTTTTATTCAGATTCCCTGATATTAACCGAATTGTTAGAAATTAATCAAGCAACTACGGTGGAAGGATGATCTGAACAGACACGTCGGAATAACCTGGATGCAGTCTGCACAGGACAGAGCGACATTGAAGCGAATGGAGGAGGCGTGGACGGGAATAAGCTGAGGAAGAAGCAAAAGAAGAATCAAGCAAATGAATATCTTGACGTATTTATAAACAGCCCTTAAACAGGTATTTGGACATATTTAAAATCTTCTTCGTCATATAATGCTTGAAGTCTGCTAGGGCCTGTTTAAAGCATCTTACAATATGGACTCCCAGCTGTCTTTCCATGTATTAGGGGGTCTTGCAGTCATCCTATTTCCCTTGTTTTCACGTATAATGCAAGGTGTTTGAGTGTTTATTATTTCTACAAGGTCTCTCCAATACCTTATTCCTTGGCTCCCCAATCTAACAACATCCTGGATATCGATTGAGCGCAAACCGTGTTAGCTATGATTTCAATGCCGTATGTCATTATCGGTCTGTGACAAGTTTTGTCGATTCGGATTTACTCTTCAATTGCATGTCTCTGTTTTTCCACAGTATTTTATTCAAGCATCCTAATACGATAAGCGCTATGAATGCTACACGGAAGGTCTTGTGTTCGATTCCCGGCGATGGGAGTATGATAGTCACACTGTCATTCGTCTGGTCAAGAATTCACGTTGCAATAAAATTGTTAAAAATTAACTACATATCACATGTTATGAGAATCAATATGATAGCTATACCATTAACATCAACTTGGTTTGCGCTGTAATGATGTAAAGAGCGATTCCACAAAATAATAAATACAAAAATAATAATAATAATACATCCGAAGCTTTCGTCACTTGTCTTTTTACCACTTCAAGATAATTGCTATTTGCACAGTTCATTGACATAAGATAATGAAATATATTCATTGAATTGTTTATCATGTAATGTTACTTTTTTACGATATTCTTTTTAAATCTTTATTTGTTTGATTTTTTGTTACCTTAACATAGAAAACCAGAATTACAATCACAAAAGTATTATTCTGACTAAATCATTCAATGCACATTTCACATAACCCCTAGAGAAGAGAACACCTAGCAATATGACTAACAAGCTAGCTGATTAGGCTAGGCCGCTCTATTGGTAGACTAGCAGTGGACAATAATAACATTTGCATTAGGGTTTACCGCCCTTAACCTCCTCCCTTCCATTCGCAATCTCCCTCTCATCCCCCAGCTCTCATCCCTCCCGCACCTCGCTTACGTAGAATCGTCTCTAGTCAACGTTTCAATAGTAGCCTTTCGTTTGAAAGACAAGCTTAGACACAAACCTTAATAGGATTTCAATTCATTATGTATTAACTTACTCTTAAGCATTACTTTCTAATCAAATTATCTTTATAAATTCGAATAGAGATACTCTTATATTTAAATTACCTATTCAACTTGCCACAAGATGAACGAATTGAAACAATTAATCTTATAACTCTATTTTTTTTTCAATGAAAACGTGGATTTTAAAAATAGTATTATTTTATAATATATTTAATACTTTTTTGAAGTTAATTCAGTACCAATGAAAGTGTTATCAACAAATTAATGAAAGGGTCCTTAAGATGGTTTGGACACATGGAAAAAAATTAAGAAAGAATGGCAAATAAAGTATATGATAAACGACGCGTAAACGGAACAAGAAATAGAAGAAGAACGAGGAAAACGTGGCACGATGAAATATTTAATGTCACCCACATGAGAAGTTAGAGAAATCGACGTAGGTGCATAACACAATGTATGAATGTTCAGGAAGCGAGAGAAGTATATCAAGATAGAACATTATGGTAGCCCATGTTTTTGCCTATTCCTTTGGATAGGCGTGATGGTTAGTAAGTTCGTGTTTAAAAACTTTACATTTAAGTATCATAACATTTTTAAAAAAAATTATACTATTCCGTGGTTAAATACAAAGTGTTTTATTTTTTACGTCTATAAGTTTAAATAAGATTTTTAATTAACTAATAGATATTTGAAGGGTTACATCAACTCAAAATCGATAATTATTATGGCACATGTTACATGCAAAAACGAAAGGCTAATTCAATATGAAAATAATAGAAAAAACATAAAAAGTTTGAGATATATCAAAAATGACACAAACTTTTTTTAAATTTGAAATCGAATAATAATGCAAAATATTGGAATCTACAATTATAAAAAAAATCGTACACAGTGTTTTTAAGTTTGATCGAAAGTGCTTTATTAAAACAGACGTGTAACTTCTGCCTTTTGTGTTAAGGTTCAATTAGAAACGATTTTATCAAATGATCTGATAATAGACCGCATCACCCCCTCAACAATGGGGTTTAATTGTCGGTAAAAGTTAAATGACTGCGATGAAAGGTAAATGGAGCTTTTTAGCAAATAAACATCCTGCTTCGGCATGTCACCAAAGCATGCCTACCCGCAATGCCTAAAAAGCTTTTTTCTTCATTAGGGATTCCGGGGTACATTTCAAAGTCTACACAAAGTGGAAAATTGGATTAAGTTTGTACAGCGCAGAAGAGTTGTTTGTAAGCATTCGTTTGACAGTTGCGGATATGTAAATATGTATAATTTGTTGTTTTTTTTTTAACAACTTGTTTGTCGTTCTGAGTAAAATACAGATTTAGTTTTAAACATGTTTATACTTTCTCGTAAAAATAAAATACTATTATTGTACTATTTTTACTACTTAAATTCATCATACGGGAAAATGTCTTCAATCCCTTTATTTTTCACGTATACCTTAAAGCGAACAAAACTCATTAAAAACACATCGTATTTAACCACCCTAGGTATTTGAACGTACGTGATACGTTCACTTTGACTGTACCATTCTACGCTATCCCGTATCACGTACGCGCTTGAGAAAAAGTAATGTACCTAAAATGTACAAACTGTTAGGGATACGCGCGTGTGCCAACAACACTTGAGTACAAGTCTTCACAAATATGATAATTTTACTAGGGGCATGCGAAGTATGTGGTCAAGTCTTTGACGTTTCGTTATTAAAAAAAATTATTAATTAAAATATAATTAAATTTAATTAATAAAAAATCTTCTTTTTTGCATGTTTCTCGGAAAATTACCGGCAGGTAGGGTGGTTAAAAAAAATTCAGATGAACACCATTCATATCCTGCATTAAAAAAACAAATTATTAAAAACATCAGGATGATATTTTTAATAATTATTTCCGTTTAGTTCATGTCTACCTAGTGAAAATAGGAATAATTCACTTTAATAAACTTAAGGCCCTTACACTGCGAAATTCCATTATTCCGAAATTTTGTGAATCAAGCATAATAAATTATCAACCTAAAAGCCCAAAATTAGATAGGTTAGAAA
Organism: Lepidostoma basale; assembly: GCA_022606425.2. Classification (NCBI taxonomy): domain Eukaryota; kingdom Metazoa; phylum Arthropoda; class Insecta; order Trichoptera; family Lepidostomatidae; genus Lepidostoma; species Lepidostoma basale. Next base: position 733,141 of record JAHDVF020000694.1, on the reverse strand, counting down.
TCTTAGAAATTAACCGATTAAAAAATAACAAGCGTAAAACAATATTGAATGATCAAGTGATGCACGTACTCTCACCACTCCTATATCCATTGTTAACAATATAATTCAACTCCAATCATTATTTTACTAATAGGTATTTGCCTTCAACACAATATGTCTTCTTCTTCTTCTTCTTTTTGTCATGTTACACCTCCGTGGTGCATAGGGCCTCAAGGAATCTTCTCCACCCGACTCTATCGCATGCCTGATGCCTAACATCATCCCAAGTGAGGCCTGCCGCCTTAACCTCGTCCTTCTCCAGGTGGCAGGGTTCTTCTCCAGGTGGCTCTAAGTCTGCCTCGCTTTCTCTTTCCCCCCATAGAGGACCATTCTAATGCACCCTGAGCGATGCAGTCTGGGTTCCATCTCAGAGTGTGATCCACTGCTATTTGCGTCTAGCGACCTGTTCTCTAATTGGCTTTTCGCCTGCCATAGTCCAGAGAGAGGCATTTGACACTGTTTGGGGCCAATACAATATGTAATCTGCTGTTATTATCTTTGTTTCAGAACTCCAGGAAGAAACTCGTAGACACTAGTAACCGGGCCACAAGACATTTGAAATATTTAAACTTATCCTAATTCTTCACAAAAAAAAATTCATTATAACGAGAATTAGCCACTCTTGTAATTGCTTTTTAATTATATAATAAATGAACTAACCCAAAACACAATCAGTTTACATTATATGGAATCATTTAAAAAATTAGTCACCTTTATAAGTGCTTTTTAATTATCAACACTAACAACTTAATAACAGTATATTATTTAGAATCAGTAAAAAAATTACCCCCACCACAAGCATTTATTAAATAAACTAAATATTATTTGATGTAGATACCAGAAGATGGCAGCAAGCTGCCGAAACCGGTCGACGTTAAACGCGAGTGAAAGCTCACTAAATATTTAATAATAAATAAATAAAAAAATATTATTTAAAATGAACTTTTACCAAGATATATCAATTAAAATATGCTTTTTTTATTAATATACTGTTTTTCATTTCGAAGTGGAAAAAACAGTACTGTATTTTATTTGTAAAAAAAAAATCATTGGCATCATTGCCATTTTAACAATATACAATCATTACTTGATTCGGGTACTAAGAAAAAATAACAATGTTCAGATTATTCAAATCTAATCATATTAAATATTCAAAAATATTAGTATTAGTTTGATTCTTGTTATTGTAAATTATATTTGACACGTACAATCAGTTTACCTCATCGTTGCCTAAATTATTTGTCGACTAATGGGATTGATTCTGTGACGTAATTAAATAATCAAATGACTCGAACTTTCTAGTCACAGCAACATCAATTACGTGATTGCCATTTGCAAATTATGGCATAACTAATCTATTGTTTGCCACTGCAATGTGCATTTACGGTCAGTGGACAATCCAGATAATTATGGGTTGGGAAAATCGTGTATATTGTGTAATTAAGTATAGTGGAATATTAGAATGAATATCTATAAAGGAAGGTAAAATTATGTGAATTGTATAATACCGAACGAAGAAATAAAGAAGAAATGTAAGCAGATGATTACATCATAAGAAAAATTCAAAAATGATCACTTAAAAGATTTACACATATGGAACGAAGAGTTGTAAAAAAAAAGGTTAAAAAGTTGTATATTATTATAGCAGTATTTATGAAAAAAGAAGCCTAGCAAAACATGGCATGAAAAAAAAATCAGTTACTAAAAGGTTGCCACATTCAAAAAAATCGACGAGGGTGCATGTGACGATGTGTGAGTGTGGATGAGGGACGAGAGGTATGTCAGGATAGAGCAGTGTGAGGGTCCATCCTCTCTGCCAACGGCGTGTGGAATGGTTAGTTAAACGTGTTTTTTAGATGTGTTAATTTATCTCAACGAGAGTCGAATTTATTAGAAGTACATACATAATAAGGATATAAATATTAACAAATACACGTGTTTTAAAACTAAATAATTCTTAAAACTAAAAACGTTTCATTTTTTTTATTTATTGATAGAATTACATTGTCTATAATGAAATTATATTTAAAAAATATTATTTCTAAATATTTAATGTCATTCCATGTTATTCTAGTTTTGATCTTCTGAAAATGAGTTCATCAAAGAGCGGTGTTGTGGTCCATTCCATCGGTTTACTCCTTCAGAAAGGCGGCGTGATGGTTAGTTAAGTTGTTAGCCTTTTTATACTCCATATCACATGCTTATGAAGACTTTCGTGGTAGAGTGGGAAGAGCCATGAATGCCACACTAATGGTCCCGTGTTCTATTCCCGGCGATGGAAGTGTGATTGTCACACTGTCTTTGGTTTGGTGCAGAATTCATGTCACAATAAAATGGCGATTGATTAGCTACCTATCACATTTCATGAGAATCAATCGTCAAAAAGTTGTAAACATAAATAACCTCCACTTTTGTCTTTATTTAGACAGCGACCGGTTTCGCCCGGCTCGCTGGCATCGACAGACAGCGAGCCTGGCGAAATCGGTCGCTGTGTAAATAAAGACAAATGTGGAAGTGGTTAAAAAAACATCGTTTTATTTAATTATTATTTAAAATGAACTCCCATCAAGAGATTTCAGTAAAATCATTTGATTATCATAAATAACCTGCTGTATATAAATATGGAAAACAACGATAAACTACCACATTTAAAAAAGGCCCATGTGGCATCCTAAGAACTAGCAAAATAAAAATGAAACACATGTTTATGTCACGAATTATCGTCACTTTTTTAGATATAATATGCAAATAAATAAAAACGTTGAATATCATTCAAGCTTACAAGTATAGATCAATAGATTCATCCCAATATTTACTCCATTATTTACTTTGCACCATTTGAAAACCGCGGGAAATGCCCATTAACTCACCGATAATCCACTCGCTTAAATTAATCACAACATTGTGAGTAAATAAGCGTGAACGCGATCACTAATGAACGAACGTGGATGCTCATAATATCTATGTCAAATTATCGAAAACGTGCTTACATACGATTCATATACGTACTGCGGATATAATAATGAAATCATTTATATATACGTACATATATTTATCAATGAAAGCGAAAACGGCCGTTCACAATGGAGTTCTGGTCCCAACCCTAATGTATGGAAGCGAAGCATGGAACTGGCAGAAGAAGGATGAGAGTAGAATAAATGAGGTAGAGATGAGGTCCCTAAGACGTATGTGTGGTAGAACGATATACAACAGAATCTCAAATGCTGATATAAGAAAGGAATGTAGAGCGGAAGAAGGTATAATGAACAAAATTATGAAAGGATCGCTGCGTTGGGTCGGACATATGGAACGCATGGATGGAGAAAGAATGGTTAAGAAAGTATACGTTAATGATGTAAATGGGGTACGAAGTCGAGGCAGACCGAGGAAAACATGGCATGACCAAATTAATCAAATATTAAAAGTTGGTCATGTCAGAAGCCAGAAGAATCGACGTGCGTATATGACTCGATGTATGAATGTGGAGGAAGCTAGAGAGGTGTGCCAGGATAGAGTAGTGTGGCGGTCCATTCTCTCTGCCTACCCTTTCGGGGAAATGGCGTGCGGGGAAAAATACTGCATTTATTCTTCTTTCATCCTTCTTTTACCAGTTCCATGCTTCACTTCCATACATAAGGATCGGCACAAGAACATCACGTCATATTTCCAGCTGTTATATTTATATAAATTAAACGAACAGTATTGTTCTAAAACAATACTGTTAATGCTGAATAGATACGTACTTCAAAATTTCCGCATTCCAGTCGATGAATATTTACAAGTAAGATTAGACTTAGACAGCCGAACACGACAATTACAAGATGGCGGTCGGTTCCCGCCAAGTTTCGGCGTGAGCACCTAATGAGGAAGTGAAGTATGGGAGGGATCTCGGCGGAGAGGAGAGAAGAGGTCCATATCTCAGGATTCATACTCCGCTGAGCACCCAAAGCGGGACCAGTCGACAATAATGAAGCAGTAATAACAGCCCGAATGGCTGCGAAGGAGGCTGCTGAATGAGCAATTTAGATTACAGAATGAGGGAAGCAAGACTTGTGCAAAAATGTAAACTAAAGATTTACTTAATGTTCTCGTTCCTTTGTCACTCTTGGAACACTACTATTTTTCTTTGCTACGATCGTTCACTTGGTTTTTCGTCTTTTTTTAAACCTGCTTGACAGTTACGTTTCCGATTTTGACAATTGTTTATATTTTTAAAATTATTTGTGAACAGACTTGCAAATAATTTAATCATATTTTAAATACATTGTATTTTCACAACACTGTACTTCACTTATCACAAACATTCGTGGCAGAGTGGTTACGAGCTCTGACTTCCACGTTGAAGGTCCTGGGTTCGATTCCCGGCGATGGCAGTGTGATTGTTACACTGTCTGGTCTGGTGTAGAATTCACGTGACAATAAAATGGCGATAGATTGGCTACCTATCACATGTCACGAGAATCAATATAATAGCTTAAAAAAATAAAAATTGTACACAGTAATTGGGTCCAAACGACCTGTTAGGTACATAAAAAAATAAAATAAATAAATAAATAAATAAAAAAAACATGTTTTTCGGCTTCAGTCACTCTTCCTCAGTAAAGCAATTTTAACAATAAGATACAATCTTTACTTACGTACTAAATGAAAGGAAACTTGTTTACGTCAAAAAAAGTCAGTATAAATTTTTCAATTACCGTGATTTCGTATTTTTATTTAACTGTATTGCCCTGATGAAGTAAATGTGCAATCGAAACAAGTAAACTTCGAATATAATACCCATTCCTAGATTACAATATAAAATGTTTTTATATGTACATAATTTTTTGTATTTATATACCTTTAAATATTTTATTATATACGGAAACGAAGCATGGAACTGGCAAAAGAAGGATGAAAGAAGAATAAATGCAGTGGAATAAGATCTTTTGAGACAAACGTGTGGATGGAAATATAAGGAGTGAATACGGTGCGAATGATGGTGTTATGAACAAAATAATAAAAGGATCATTAAAACGGTTTGGACATATGGAAAGATTGAATGAAGAAAGAATGGTAAAAAAATTATATGTTAACGATGTAAATGGAACCAGAAATAGAGGAAGACCGAGGAAAACGTGGCACGATCAAATAAATCAAATATTGAATGTCGGCCATGTGAGGAGTCAGAGAAATCGACGCGCGTGCATGACAAGATGTAGGAATGTTGAGGAAGCGAGAGAAATATGTCAGAAAAGAAAAGTGTGGCAGTCCATTATTTCTGCCTACCCTTTCTGGGAGACGACGTGATGGCTAGTTAGTTAGTTTAGTTAAATTATTTAATTAAAATTAAAATATGAGTATTTCTCAAGTTTATGAAATTTCGCATAAAAATATAATATCCTGAATATTTCTAACTTTTATGTGAGTAAGGAGAGATTTGGAAATTGAATCACAGTTTAATCACAATCACAGGGTTATTATTTTATTTAAATTAATCTTCAAACTATATTCATATGACAATAAGTTATCATTTTTAACGTTATTTCATTGTTACTTGTTAGACCAATATACACATTTCTTAGGAACTTGTGAAAATATTGAGATGTTTTACCTTACAAGTACATTGCCCATAATACGGAAAAACGTTCATTTTCTCAAAATATAATAAAATTTCAAGGAAACGTACATTTTCTTTTTTATTAAAAATTAGCATCCACTTTACGGTCATATTTTTTTTACTGCAGCGATCTTTTTATGTATTCACTTTAATCACTTTTACATAATTGCTTCTAATACAATTATTTATTTTATACGGTATGGATATTTATTATACTCCAAAGTATACATAAGTATTACATAGAAATATTTCAGTCGCCTGAATGCAAAACCTTTCAGTTCCATTTCCGATTTCCCCTACGGACTTGGACCGTGCCACCCTCCGCCTGCGCGAATGAACGTGCTATGTTGACATAGATTTGAAATCCTTTGAATATTTCCATCTTATAATCTACTTCTGAGATAAATCCACATTATCTGAAAGCAGTCACCCGCGAGTGTTCAGCATCCCCCTGATATATTGCAGCCTTCGTCATTTCACTTTAATGTTCTAATTAAAATTCTACCCCTTCCTCGACTGTTTTATTTCAGGCAACCGTTGAAATGCTTTTTCTGCATCATTATTCCAATTTCATAATAATTAAATCCTCGTTCCGATTTCACAAAGGAACTGCTAAGAAAATAATTAACGGATTAACTAACTTTACAGTAACATGTGTTGTATTGTGTGAAGCAAAATCATCTGTAATTGTTTAAAAAAGTTGTATCTTCGAAGTTCAACATACATGTTGAGATATTTATTTCGATATTCACATTTTTTTTTTATTTTTAAAAAGACTAACATCAAAGATTTAAATCAATGATATTAGAATTTATTTTACAATCTTCAATGTGAATAGAAAATAGCTCATTATTATGAAGAAGGAATCTGGTCGTGTCCAGGCTCGAACCCAAGTCCTCTGGATCAGGAGCCAAGCGTTCTATCCCCCAGACCAGCACCCGACCGCATAGAATAAATAGAATGAAAAAGAGAGCGATTTGAAAAATGAGCCCTGGCAATAGCAAAAAAATCTTTTTTTTCTCATCATTTATTGGCAACACTTTATGATCATGTTGCCAGAGAATGTATAGATAGACACCCAGAGTCAAGTTGTGAAGACCATGGGAAGAGAAAAGTGACATCGGTCGACCCCGAAAAAGATGGGCTGATGATAACAACGGTTGCGGGAAAATGCGTGATGAGAATCGCGCAAAACAGAGAAAAACAGAGAAAAATTGAATGGGCCTACATCCTCCAGTGAAGAGATAAGTATATGGAAATAGAAAAACAAATTGTTACTAACGATAATTCAGTTTCCTTCAAAGGTTGTACACAAATACACTATTGTATTCATCCTCATCAAAACAAAGCTGGCTACTCAAAATTGTATTAATTTAAGATAATCAAATGATTTTACTGAAATCTGTTGAAGGAAGTTCATTTTAAATAATAATTAAATAAAACGATGTTTTTTAACTAATTAGACTTTTGTCTTTATTTCGACAGCGACCGGTTTCGCCAGGCTCGCTGGCATCGACAGACTGGTGACATTATTGTAAACTCAGTCCTTTATATAAATACAGATCAGGGGTAGTAAACATGATTCTATAAATAAAAATATCTTCAAATACTTATGTAAAATTTACTAAATTTAAATATTGGTATTACAGGTATTCAAGAAGATTCATATTCAATACAATGGATTTTTAATTTTATTATCGCTTACATAATAATATATAACGTTTGAAAAAATGGTAATATGTAAGCGATAATAAAAATTTTAATCCATTGTATTGAATATGAATCATCTTGAATACCTGTAATACCAATATTTAAATTCAGTTAATTTTACATAAATATTTGAAATATTTGAAACATGTTTACCACCCCTGATCTGTATGTATATAAAGGACTAAGTTTACAATAGTGTCACCAGTTTGTCGATGCCAGCGAGTCTGGCGAAATCGGTCGCTGTTGAAATAAATACAAAATTGGTAGTAGTTAAAAAACATCGTTTTATTTAATTATTATGTATTAATTTAGTTTCATATTGTGGTTTATTTACAACATTTTACTATCATCTTCGCTTATTCGTTCAATGGATGTGATAAGTTATCATTTATTCTTTAATCTTTAAAAATACTGCCTACAATTTGATGTAGCTCAAGATATACTATATCAATCCACTCATATTATATACTCGTATATAGACAAAGATATATCTTATTAATTCTGACTGCAAGACTAAATGCCGAAGAGTGAAGCAGAAGGTGCATAGGAAACGAAGAGGAGAGGAAATATAGATACGTAATTGCTTCTAGTCGAATTCCTCGCAAGAACGACGGGTCAGACCGCATGACTCGAAGGGCCAAATTTTAGATTTGATTTAACTGTCAGACACTCCTTTCAGGCATTATTGCTTACTGCGGTCCATGGTATTCAGCCAGCATCCATTACACGTACATCTCGGGAAGGATTAAAACAGATTCAATAATGTGGTTCCTGAACTATGCGAGGTTTATTTAATAAATTATTGATGTGAAAATCTTTATAAAGTTTCTTAATTAATAAAAGTTTTTTGCCTTTTAGATACAAATTTGTTCTTAAACACTTCCGAAGTCTTGAGTGAGTAATAATTGTTTTCTTATCGATGTTAGACCCAATATTTGGAAATGCGTAATTATATAATCATCCACGTTCTTGTTTTGGAATTTCGCACAACCTCAAATCAATTATGTAGCGTTTGTTAATAATATATTTACTTTTTCTTCTTCTTTCGATGCCGTGTCAGGTCCCTCCCAACGTGGGCGATCACTGCAGCAAAGGCATCTCTGTTGTATTCGCCATAGTGATTCCTGGGAAAAGGTGACCAGAGTGGTTTCCCGTTGCCTTCGCTAGTGGATTTTTCTGTTGGGGTTACCTTCCCTTAGCTGGTTGAATCTGGTTTGGAGGCGCCAGAAACTCGCCTTTCATCCCCTCGCTATCTGCTGTGATCACACGGTTATGAGTGTAATCCCATTGCCCGGGATTTGCGACAGGGACTCTAACGAGTTGGACTAGTCAGTAGTGTTGTCGGTGGAATACAACTGGGCGTTTCGCAGCATTTTATAGAATCACATCATCCAGCAAAGTGTGACTCGCCGCGACCCTACTGACAGTTAATAAATATATTTACTTACATATTTTAATTACAGCATTAAAATATTGCAGACATTTTTAATTATTGAATATTAAAGATAAATTTAAAAAAGCTTTTGAAAAACATGACGTTTTGACAGCACTTTATTGCACTTATCACATACATGTTTCGGGGGGCAGACGCCCTTCTTCAGTGTACAAATTTTAACAATAAAATGAAACCAAATCGTGAAAAGCTCTTCACTGAGTATGGGAGCGAGCGGCCAAAAACATGATTGTGAAAAGTGCAATTAACTGTGAAAATACAATTTTCTTTCACTGTTATTCAACTATTAAATAATCCTCAAGCAACAATCAAAATAAATAATAAAATTGTTTTACGAATATGAAAACATGCACTGAATTGTATAAATTTCAATTATAAAACTAATGTTTTTATACACTAAAAAAGGGTGCCAGCTCAATTAATGAGTTTCTTTTATATACTCGTATTTACCTTCACTTTGTGTGATGGATTTACTTTTGATTATTTGTTTGTGATTATGCGAAGTAAGTTTCTATTTATTTTAATAAATAGTTGTGCCAATAGAAATATATCCACAGAAGCAAAGAGTTGCCAACCCTCATGTATGGAAGTGAAGTTTGGAGCTGGCAAAAGAAGGATGAAAACAGGATAAACGCTGAAAAAATATGATCACTGAGAAGAATGTGCGGGAAAACGTTGTTTGATAGAATACCGAATGATGAAATAAGAAAGAAATGTAAGGCAGATGACTGCATCATGGATAAACTTAGAAAAGGATCCCTAAGATGGTTTGGACATATGGAAAGAATGGAGGAGAGTAGAATGGTTAAAAAGTTGTACACAAGCAGCGTGAGTGGAAATAGAAGCCGAGGACGATCGAGGAAAACATGGCATGACCAAATTAATCAATTACTAAAAGGCGGCCACATTCGATGTCGGAATAATCGACGTGCGTGCATGGTACAATGTATGAATGTAGAGGAATCCCGAGAGGTATGCCAGGACAGAGCATTGTGGCGATCCATCCTCTCTGCCTACCCCTCCGGAGAAATGGCGTGATGGTAAGTTAGTTAAGAGTTTTGTTTTTTTTTTGTTTTGTAACATTCGAATATCATTTCACAATAAAAAGTGAAATGTTTGAAATAAGATTATGGAATACTTAAAATGAACACGTTATAAGTTAATTATATTTAAGATATTGTTAACAATAGTGAAAATAATAATGATGGAAGATTAACAGTGAATGAGCCGCCGTCTTATTTATTCAAACAAATGAAGCACTAAAACAAAAACACGGCGATTATTGTTAAGCTCGTCACCATAAACATTTGTTACGACTGTTTCATCGCTACAATACATCTAAAGCATACATTTAATTTGATAAACTTGTTTAAGTCTACCGTGGCATTCATCAGTACAATTCGCACGTCAGTCCGCAGTATATTACTCAAAATTAATCCCAATGTTCTCCCCGGATAACATAATAAGAAAGATTTAACTCTTGGAAGACGGATTGTCTCCGTTGACACATCCGCGCCTGTTACTCTGAATGTGTTTCAAAGCACTTTGAGCACCTTGATGGATGTATTGGATGTATGTATTGTTTTGTATTGTTCAGCCATATTGTTTTGTTGAACAAACGTTCTAAGAACTTAAACCCCGGGGTGATAAATTGATGGAACACCGGATAGTGAAAAAGGAAACAGGATAACGAAGGGAATTACAATGGTGGATGCGAGTAACTCTCCTCGCGCGGGGTGAATCTCAATAGGATTCCGCTAGGTATAGGACGTACATCTGTAGATCAATATTTTCTAAACAGACTTTAATAATAATAACAATAGCGCATGACTTACAAGGTACAACCCTCATTAATTATCTATCTTTATTACCTTACATATCACATGTTCGTTATGTAACATTGTACAACATGTTTTATGAATATGCAAAACTCATACTCTAATTTCTTCTACAATCGCCATCTTTTTATGTTATAGATTCACATTTGAAATTTTTTTTTGAAAACATTATATTTTCCCAACATTTCTTTGCAAACATGTCCCGGACCACTTCTTTGGTGTAAAAATTCTAACAATAAAAAGAATTGTTCCTTTGTTACAATGACAATTTGAATAATTTCTTCAATAATATTTTAAAGTTAATGCTAGTGTTACTAACTAGTTTTGAATGCCTAATTACCGTAAATTAATAAAAAAAAATGTGGATACGTGAAGTAATAAATTCCATTTTATTATACTAAATTTAAAATTTAAACAATTATAAATTTTGAAGTTCTTGCTCGAGCTGAATTGTTTTAAGTGCCTAATTATAGTTATTTAAATGAACGGTGTGTACTAGGAACACAAATTAAATAAACAAAAGTCCGGATCGTCCAGCTGACAACAAATGCACCATCTAAAAGAACATTGTGTATTATTTATATTTTGTTATTTTATTTTATATTATTTGTTTTAGATTTATTTTGTGGAGGTTGGACGATCGAAGTGTGCGCGAGAGATGTATTTTGGTGGCGATGAGGTTCGCAACCCATCACACTGCGTCTCCCGCGGGGGCGAAAAGAGAAGGATGGAGTGCCGCATCGGTTAAAGTTTGGCAGTCCATTCTTTCTGCCTACCATTTCGGTGAGACGGCGTGATGGTTAGTTAGCTTGTTAGATAAATTATACAAAATCTTTACTTATTTACTAAATGAACTAGTTTTTTTCATTTTAAAATAATCATATATAATATGAACACAAATATTCACATTCTAAAAGTTTAGTTTTATTTATAAAATAATAAAAGTTATTGTGAATGGTTTATTTTAACAGCGATTTACCAAAGATTATTTAGTTCCCTTAAACATAACAGTTTTACGTACTCCGGGATATTTTATTCGTTAACGTTTATTACGAAACACAAATGTATTTCCCCGCAATAAAAATTAATCCTGAAACATTTTCATTATGTGGTGTTATACATCAATCTCCATTGTTAACAGACTGTCAGGCGAGCATCGAACAGATAGTTGTTTTGGTATAACACCACACAAAAATCAGACTTTCCCTGTTCACTATTTTTTCTCATACCTACGTACTAAAAATAAATATTTATTGTTATTGGAACAATGATGTAAAACACCATATTAAATAATGGATATGAATGAAATTTGAAAATTCCTTAGACAGGCAATACATGGCATTCATAAAAATTATAACGAAACTTCTATAAAAGGGACCTTTTCATTCGTATTAATTAAAAAACATTAATTTACGTATGTTCTATTTTTTGCATATTTAAATTATTATAAATGCAATATACTTCACTTCACTTTTTTGTAAACATCCAAGGATTAAAATACTAAAAGTTATTACAGAATCTTCTATTAAAGTATTTATTGTTTCTGGAACAATGATGTAAAACTCCATATTAAATAATTTTTACGTATGAAAACGTCGGTTTTCAAAAAGCTTTATTAAATTTCATGAAAATGATAAGTATTGCCTTGCTAAGGCATTATCAAATGCCACATTTCATTCCCATATGAAACATGTCATTCTCATAAAACATATGGAAAACTTATTTATTGTTTCTTGAACTATGATGTAAAACTCCATATTAAATAATTAATACGAATAAAAACGTCAGTTTTCTAGAAGTTTTATTAAATTTTATGGGAATGACATGTTTCGTTCTTAGTACCTTCTAAGACATTTGATATTGCCTTAGAAGGGTGAAACATGTCATTCCCATAAAATATAATTAAACTTCTAGAAAAGTGACGTTTTCGTTCGTATTAATTATACAGAAAACTTCTAAAAAACAAATATTTTCATTCGTATTAAATTAGCTTATATGTATGAAGAAGGGTTTCAGAATTTTATTAGGAATTATATTTGTAGTGTAAAATAATAAAAGCACATTGTACATAAATAAGAATATTACCACCCCTTCACACAAGAAACTTTCGTTATTAGGGGAATAATCGAACGAATAAAAGGAATATACCTATAACCAAATAAATAAAAAATACTCTGAATGTTACATCCATTTATAATTCAATAACTTTTCGGTTGTTTTTGAAAACACGCGTGTTTATGATTACAACCATTTTTTTTAAAACAAAATAGGTTGTCGGTCCCTGAAATATTTATCATAAAAATATTATAATTTTTATTTAATATTAGAATATTAATTTACAAAACACAACAACGGCGAATATAGAAAATATTTAGTGTCCGTGTTTCTCTCTTTTTCCTTTCCAAATTTAAGAAAAATTATTTTCACTTGGAAGCGGCTTTTGTAGCAATATGTTTTGGATTTTTTATAATGAAAACCAAAGGTTTATTTAATGAAATTTCTGTTTTTAGATTTAAGATGAATAAATGTTTATAAGAGCAGTGATTACGGAAAATATGCTAGAAAAGGATAAGATGGAACTACAACATCTAGGAATTTAAAAAGTTTTCTAATCAAACAGAGTAAGTATTATATATATTAGTAATTGATTTGCGTTATTATACATGTCAGTTCCCAGAATTTATCAAAAAGGTAAACCTAATAATACCTGCAGCTAACCAGCTGACATTAATAAAATGTACCGTCATCCTAATTAATATATATATTTTTTAAAAGACAAACATCAAGGATTTATATCAATGATATAAGAATTCATTTTACAATCTTCAATGTGAGCAGAAAATAGCTCATTATTATGAAGAAGGAATCTGGTCGTGTCCAGGCTTGAACCCATGTCCCCTAGATCAAGAGCCAAGTGTTCTATTCCCTAGACCACCACCCGTTTTTTTTTTACTTTTTCCTCTACATTTCTTACTTTTTCCTCTACATAATTTCAATACTTGTATCAAGTGTAACTTATTGTTTAATTTTTGTTATCTGAAATTTTACGAGATAATATTTTTCATTAATGCAGTATAAAATAATATATTACACTGATTCTTTAATAATAAATAACCATATTAAACGCAGTTAACATGTTATAAATAAGTTTAAAGTGTACATATGCTAAACAAATTTTATTTTTACATCAAACAAACAGAGTATTCCGTTGAAATTCGTTGAAACATAAATATGTAATTAAAGTAATGAAAGGATTATCATTCATTTATCCAGTAGAGTATACATGTAATTTTATCTTATTTTGCAGCGATTGAATACGTCAGGATTACACCTGAGTACGCGGTACACATCATAATGTGGGTGAAAAAGCCACGTAGGCTATCAGCCCTGAAACCCGCATTCCGCCCGTGAGGCTAGCCGGTCCGGGAGCGTCAAAGCCTCCAGAGGGGTTGCGGCGGGGCCGCGGCACGGGGCGGCCAGGCGCGGGAAATATTTTAAAATGTTGCGGAAAAAAGCCTTTGATGTCCCGCAAACATCCGCGCCCACACGCCAACACGGCGGGAACGTATCGGGGGCCAAACGATAAGTTTATACGGTACTTTTTACCTGACATGCGGAGGATACAATTAAATTACGTTTGATGAAATGCCCACATTTTATCATGTCAAATATAATGATATTTTTCACATATTTTGTTAAAAATGCCGCAACTGACTGAGCAGTTGACAACATTTTTAGCATTTGAAAATTCCTTTTTTAGTTGATCATGACGAAAAATTGTTTTGTGATTTTTTTTTTGTAAATAATTTACAGATTTTTTTACTCACGTATGCTGTCATGTAAATAATATGAATATCAAAAAATCTTGATTATTGTAATCAATTGTTTTTTAGCGATACATAAAAAAATGTAAGTGGAGAAATCTGAATTTTAATTTGAAAAGATTCAGTTAAACATTTAATAAGTCAAACAATTTTTGGAAAATTAATAAATCCTCTTTGGTAGTATTCATAATACAGACACGGATGACGATATTTGTAATAAATTAGAATTAAATCAAAATCTCAGTGTGTACTATTACTAAATGAGATTTTCACGGATGACACTTTCATAATCGTATTGATCGATGTAAACAACGTAAAGGAATTAGGAGTAGAGAAAGACCATGGTCGATCAAATCAACCAAATATTAAATCGGAGTCGGGAAAATCGGCGTGCGTGCATGACAAGACGTATGAATGTTAAGGAAGCGAGAGTAATATGATAAGAAATAACAGTGTGGTGGTACATTATTTCTACCTAGTCCTTCGGGAGACGGCGTCATGGTTAGTGAGTTAATAAGTTATGAATAGAAAACACTTGATTCAAGTTTATATATTTATAAGTATACTAACTAACTAACTAACCATCACGCCGACTCCCCGAAGGGGTAGACAGAAAGAATGGACTGGCACACTTTTATTTCTTGACATATTTATTTTGCTTCCTCAACATTCACACATCGTGTCATGTATGCGCGTCGATTTATCTGACTCCTCACATGGCCGACATTCAATATTTGATTTATTTGATCGTGCCACGTTTTCCTCGGTCTTCCTCTATTTCGGGTTCCATTTACATTGTTGACAAATAATTTTTTTAAGATTCTTTCTTCATTCATTCTTTCCATATGTCCAAACCATCATAAAGATCCTATCGTTATTTTGTTCATAACACCATCATTCGCACCATAATAAGATTCATTTATAAGTTTATATATTTATATCAAACTATCTAACAATCAAAAATTAATGTTTCATTGATTATCTTAAGTCATAGAAGACAAAAAAAATAGAGCCAGCCAATCGTAATAAAGCTCAAAATAAAAGGGCTTCGTAAGATATCACGTATATTTGCAAGGGAAGAAATAAAAGCAAGGAGCATTTGTAAGCGTGAAAACATATTAAAGACGAGAACAATGACAAGTGAAACATAACAAATGCTCAACATTACTCGAGACGCACTAAATATACCGTCCCGGGGGAGCGGTGGCCAACTTGAGTAACGGAGCCTTCTCCAGATATAATTACACTATTAATGGGGGTAATCTTTTTAACACTGCCGTAACGACAACATTTCAAGAAGTTATCTCCGTTTAAAAAAGCAGTTAAAATATTTCAATATGTGAAAAAAATAATGAACTTTTATGTGTTTATTTATTCAATGCAGAACCAACTTGCCTTCGTTGATGCCGGAACGGGGAGCAATTAAATTGCTGAACATGGTAGCTTTGAAGATTGATGTCATTCATATTAGTTAGAGTACGTTCAGATGACACATACTATTGAATTTAGCAAGTATCTTGTATTCCAAAAGTCAAACCATATCTCATGCTTTCCTGCTATTTTACATATTTTTAAAAAGCAGCCTTAAACTGTTAACATTTGATTAAAAACAAATCCCTGTTTTGAGGATGCCTTCTTTCAAGAGATAGTCTGGAGGATAGAAGGGAGGACCTGATATGATCATAGATCTCGAACTAGAAACAAGGCTCCGATGATAGTCATATAATGAGAAAACCCTACGACCATGTCGTGAAAAAATTGTCTTTCCCTGGCTACAAAAAGAACTCAAACCGCCTCGCAGACGAATGTCCAGAAATACTTGAAGACTCTAGGTCTTTCGAAAAATCTTTCTGGCGCCTAAAGATTTAAAAAATCGACGCCCAAATAGGAAAAGACGAAAAGATAGAAATAAAATTAGTTCCTTAAAAGTAAATGTACAACACCATATTATTATATCAATCATTATTCATAGGCCAAAACATGAAATTATCCCTTTATTTAACTTAAATTATACGCAAATAATATTTGATAGTTTCACAATATTTCAATTTCACGTAACAAATATTGTGAAAATTCCTCAATTTAAATGTCACATCAAATGTAAACAATAATGATATAATAGACTCACTGATGAATAACTGACTAACTGATTTTAATAACCAACCAACTGGGCAAGCAACAAATACCTGACCTTAAACGTAAAAAAATTTAACTTCTTATATTTTGAAACACAAAAAGACCCTTAATATGTGCATAAAAATTTTAAATGACGCAATAACCTAACTTGATTGGGTAAAGAACCTCGAATTTACAATGAACAAACAACTAAAATTGAAAAAAACACAGACAACTTAAATTTATAATCACTATTCTCCCTCTTCTACCAAATAAAAAATTACATACTAAGAAAAGGAAAAGTTATGATGTACGAAGCATATGTTAAAAGCCGACTGACATATATGATTCCCTTCTGGGGGTCAAGAAATCTTCACATTGCTAGACTCCAAAGTCAACAAAATAAATTAATAGAATTAGCTTATAACATTAACTATCTTACCCCAACCATACAAGTGTACAGACAAACAAAACAAATTGACATATTAGACCTGACCAAATTCGAGACGTTGAAATTGTACACAGAGTGATCATGGAAGAGACAACAAACAGTTACAAATTATTCGAAAACTCAGACGTACACAGACACTGGACCTGGAACTGTGATAGATATCACTTACAGAATGCACGAACGAAGACAATACAATCAATGATATTAAACAATGGACTGAAACTTTACAATGACTTACCAAAAGGCAAAAGGAGTTTTACTGGAAACCAATTAAAAATATATCTGAAACATAACAAAATTACAAGAAAGATATAAAAATGTATCCATATAACCCTATTGTTTTTTTTAATTAATTAAATAAAAATAATAATAATAAATAATTCTTGGAACACAGTAAATGAATGGATTAATTATGTGAGCTTTGCTAAGATCTTTTATTTTTATGAAAATCACATTTTTATAAATAAAAATCACTATTACGGTGTTAATTCGATACCTTAGAAATTTCCATAAGTAAAAAATGGAAATACTGCTTTTTCATCGTATACGTACAAAATATTTTTTTATATCCAGAACTCAAGAAGAGCGTTTAAAAAGATAAAAGGACAGCTGGCAATCTACCTTTGAAGTAAAAATTTGGCGCAGAAAGTAACAAGCAACAGACCTGAACTAAAAAGAAAAAAATGCAGCTTGAAAAATTGCATTAGCATTGAATCAGTAACAAAAGAGTAATATTTTTACATCTTAAATTTGATACTTTCGTATGAAGCACTTAACTTGTTGTGTAGCATTATTAAAAACAATTTAAAACATTTTTATATTTTGATTTTACACCACTTTATTTTTGTTTTATCGAACTCGCTAACCCGTTTCGCTCCCGTCAGTGCTACATCAGGGTTATAAAACAAACTGTTGTTAAATTTGATTTGGTAAATTGTTAAGGATTGATTGTATCTCAATAGAGACGAAGATGTAAATTGTTTTTTTGTAAACAGAATATGGTGGTTGAGGCGTTCACAGGATTTATGACCTGTCATTAGTTGGGTTAAGCGATCGCTTTATGTTAACAACATTCCCCATCCCGTCCTTCTTACGAACACACCACGTCTGAAAAAAATTTGGAAGTTGTATATATGCTACTATGTTGCACCACACTTTACATGTTATTATTTCAATCTACACTATTAAGAATAGGTGTAAGCATTAAGCAGAAAATCTTTTATTAATGCAATTTACATTTTCGTCTCTATTGAGATACAATTAATCCTTAAAAATGATTAACCTGCAATGGGTGAAATCCAGTATTTGTCTACAAATATTGGTAACATTCATGGTAAATTGTTGTATAATATTTACATTTACAATTTTCTTCATTTAATAGAAATTGTTGAAAGACACACTCACTGGGGAATAATATTTAGTGGCCATAAACCTAGTGATACAATTTGGATTGTCGCGTCCTCGGTTAGTAGCGGTGATGTTTAGTATGGTGTTAAGGCGCGCCGTTTGTCACTGTCGCCATCAGCGCGGCCCGCGCGCACGGGGCGCGGGGCCCAAAGTTTGTCGACACCTGAGCGAGCCCGTTAGAACAAACGTCTGTAATGTAACGCAATGTAATGAAATAATGATGATTATAAATTACAAGGAGATGGCGTTGAGTTCTCGGCAGGTCGCGGCGTGGAGTAATATTGTTCGGCTCATAATTCTTGGCTTCACTTAATTTCACTCCGCGGGTGGTTGCCCGGGGCCCTTAAGACCTTCCTCCTCTGCTGTAATTAAGCAAACCTCTCGTTCTTTACCCCGCGTTCGGGGTAAGTCCGTCCTTTTCCAGCGAGAAATGCTATACTCGAATCGGATGCTAAAACGTTTTAACACACTGTTTCGGCAACTTGAGCCCCGTAAATATGGTTTTAAGCAAACGAAGATATATGCAAGGAGGCCGGTGATAAATTGGAGCTGTTTTTCTTTTCGGGCAAGTTAATTGAAGAAGAATGAGTTTTTTGCGTCGGATTTAATCTCCAGGTGGACCCAGGGACCCCGAATGCTGTAAAATATCCCCCTTTACAGAGGGTGCCCGCCCGCGTTAGCTGCGTTCTGTTAATAGGTTCACTCTTTCAGTTTTCCGAATATTAAACTCAATTTCCTAAATGAAGGGAAAATACGGGATCTTTTTTCTGCGCCAGACTGATTAAATCTTATTTTAAATTGGCGGATGCGTTACGTTGTTATTTGCTTATTGAACCAAGCTGCGGAATCTTTTTGGAACGAACTCTTGCTATGGTATTTTATATTTCTTATTAAGGTTATTATTAGCCATTTATTTGTAAAGAAGCATCAAATGTTACAGTGTCCGTTTCAATTTGGTTACTAGAGTAACCTTTTATCGACATTTATCCATTGTTACAATGAGGCGATCGAGAATCTTCGTTCCGCTAATAAAATTCCCTGTTTACGATTCACCGCGATGGATAGCGCAAATTTCACTGTCGCTCCTCAAAACACTATCTAAAATCGAATAATACAGAATAGTACATAAAAAACGATTTTTATAGACATTGATACATTTTTTATATTGAAATATAGAAATAGTATTCCAAAACAAGCTTTGTGGCAGAGTGGCAACAGCTATGACTGGCGCAACGAAGGTTCCAGATACAAAATAGGTATAAAAAAAAATACGCTGTCTTTAGTCTTAACTAACTTACCATCACGTCGTCTCTATGAAGGAGTAGACAGAAAGAATGGACCGTCACACTGTTATTTCCTGCCATATTTCTCTCGTTTGCTTACCATTCATGCATTGTGTCATGCACGCACGCCGATTTCTCACATGGCCGACATTATTTATTTAATTTATTTGATCATGCTATGTTTTCCTATAAATAACCTCTTGTAAGTAATACAAAAAAAAACTTTAATGAAAATTTTATGTGAATTAAAATAATTTGTTTTTATTTTTTAGTTTAGTTATCATGATATATTTCGAAGGTATTGAAACAAATGTACATTGTGTTAGTTTTTTAATTGCTTTAAATGCAGTTAAAGCATGTTTATTTGAAAATAATTCATCCTAAACTTATTTATTTTTTATCAATAATACGATCAAAATAATTACCAAAACAAAACAAACATCACATTGATAATTTCTTATGAATAAAAATACTTTTTTTTTTTCACCATTGCGACTAATTTTCTCTACGTGCTGCTAAGGTTTAATACCTTCATCATCGGTAGAACAATATAAAATTTATATCGTTCTCCCGATGAATATTTCAACCTTCAAACATGTCGAGTAAAATAAACTCAAAAATAAAATTTCTTAATAATAAGATTCCAAAAATATGAAAGATGACTTAAGTTTATTTAAAAAAATGTATACAGTGTTTCTTGATATCAATATGTGGTTTCGTTCAATTTTAAATTCATAGCCAATGTTGTACGTGAATGGGCATTACACCCTTCATAAGAGAGGTATTTTGACGTCTATCGTTTACATTCGTTGAGAATAAGATAGCTTTATTCAGTACGGCTGCACCTGCGTCCCATTCGCCATCGATACCGCGAGTAAAAGCAATTCAGTAAATAAATTTGCATTGCTACATAGTTACAACTGAATTTTTCAATATATTATAGTATATACAATTTCTTACAAAATGAAGGATACGCTAAAGGTTATCATTATAATCAAGATTCTATCACAAAAGCCTAAAATAACACACTTACTCTACATCACGCTATCTTCTAGAACGGGTAAGCAGAAATAAAGAACAGCTAAACTGTTTTTCCTGACATACAATATTCGATTCCTCAACATTCTCACAACAAATCATGCACCTCCGACTCCTCAAATGGTTACGATTTTTTTATTTTTTTATTAACGAAAACAAACGAGTGGATAAACATATTTACAATGATTATCACAGATTTAAATGTACCTATATATTAACTAGTAAGAAATCTTATTTTGCAATATCATTTCTTAGTCATATAGCGTCGAGGCAAGGGCAGACACAGTAAGGAACAAACAAGTTTTGAGGACTTCCGAAATGAAGACACTGAGGACGATAGCAGGCAAAACACTGAGAGATCGCTTGAGGAACACCAGAAAAAGATAAATATGTGAGGTTGAAAATATTATAAGATGGAGAAGACAGCGGAAAAAGGACTGGTACGGTCATGTTCAAAGAACACCAGACTCCCCTGTATTGCATTGCATAATCAGCCGCATGAAAATCGTTCTCGTGAAAGACCTCCTAAAAGTTTGAAGGACAGCTGGGAATTTACCTCACAGGAGGAGCAACACTCTGAAGATCAAGAAGAAGAACATGAAGATGTCTTAGTTAATTCCAGTTCAATTACAAATGAGGAGGAGTTGAAAGAAGAGACCATCGGTAGACAGTGACAGTTCCATGGCCAACGTCTTCTTCTGCTCTAGATATCTCAGAGTGTGTGGGTTCAGGATTGAACTTTTTAGCCAAACTGAGAAATTATATTTTTGTTTATAGTAAATAGACAATCGTCTTCGTTAACATCATTCATCAATCACTATTTTTACGCGCACACTATGTGAAACGAAATAAAACACGTATATTTTAGTCACTCCATTAATTAATTAAAAACCCATCAATCCTTTCACTGTGAACGGCTGTGCAGGACGAACATTGCACACGTTCCGAAAAATGTATTGACATTAAACATTTCACGCTCCCTTGCCGTGATGAATCTATCCCCACGCATTTTATCCGCACGCATTTCCAAATTAACACGGAAAACCAATTGCTTTCACATAATAAAGTGACGTGTCTATGTCTATCTTTCAAAGCCTTAAAGTCACTTAGAATTTCCATTAATTTACTCACCGTTTGGTTTATGAAACTTTTTTATGGTGTGAATTTTTATTTCATTCTTCCGATGACGAAAGGGATCTGTCCTTGAAACGTATCAAAATATGTAACTAACTAACTAACTAACCATCACGCCGTCTCCCCGAAGGGGTAGGCAGAAAGAATGGACTGCCTCACTTTTCTTTCCTGACATATTTCTCTCGCTTCCTCAACATTCATACATCGTGTCATGCACGCGCGTCGATTTCTCTGACTCTTCACATGGCCGACATTCAATATTTGATTATTTGATCGTGCCACGTTTTCCTCGGTCTTCCTCTATTTCTGGTTCCATTTACATCATTAACATATAATTTTTTTACGATTCTTTCTTCATTCATTCTTTCCATATGTCCAAACCATCTTAATGTTCCTTTCCTTATTTTGTTCATGACACCTTCATTCGCCCCGCATTTACTTCTTATATTTTCATTGGACACTATCATACACAGAGTATCCACACATTCGTCTAAAAGATCTCATTTCTACTGCATTTATTCTACTTTCATCAAAATATGTAAATTTAGTATATGGAATAATATTCTTATTCATAACTATTTATTAATATGTATCAATTATATTTTCTTAGATTGCATACCATCTCAGAAAAATATAAAGAACGCATTGAAAATTATCAAAATCAAAAACCAAGAAACTCATGAATGAAGTTGAAGATGATTTATAAAGTATACGTTCATGATCTGAATAGAGTACGGAGTCAAGGAAGATTAAGAAAAACCTGACATGATCAAGTTATTCAAATTTTAAAAGTTAGTTATGAATCGCTGTATGAATGTATAGGAAGTTAAAAGGGTTTGTCAGTATAGAGTAGTATAGTGAAATATTATCTCTGCCTATCTCTGGGGAAGTGCCATGATGGTTTGTTATTGTTGTTTTAACAAAATACTGATGTTTTAATTGATACGAATATTCAGTATTTAATTTGAAGTTTTTGATCTAAAGAAGGTGAAATATTGATATATGGTTTGGACACATGGAAAGAATGAATGAGAAAAGACTGGTAAAAAATTATATTTTAACGATGTAAATGGAACTAGAAATAGAGGAAGACCGAGGAAAACATTGAATGTCGGCCACTTGAGGAGTCAGAGAAATCGACGCGCGTGCATGACATGATGTATGAAAGTTGAAGAAGCGAGAGAAATATGTCAGGAAAAAAAGTGTGGCAGTCCATTATTTCTGCCTACCCCTTCGGGGAGACGGCGTGATGGTAAGTTAGTTATTTTCTAACAAAATTCAACGGATTATTTTAACTAGAAACATCGTTGTTCAAGAAACAATAAATATTGTAAAGGAAAAAATATATACTATATTGATAAACAGGGCTAAATAATTCAGTTATGCTTCTGCACTTACAGTAGCATTGCATCTAGAACAGTCTGTGTGCAATACTAAGCGAATAGGAAAATTATTCGCGGTCCGTTTCCAGAATTCTCCCGGTGCTTTTGTGTGCTTTCCAATGGTTCTCTTTTCGCATGATCGATACATACGGGCGCAAATGTTCCTCCACTTTTATACCGCTTATCTGCATTTCGATTAGGCCCCTCTGGTGGTGGTGCGCTGCCGTAATCGGGAAGGCCTTTGTGAACCCCTCCCAGCCTGAAATGTGACTTCAAACAAAATTCATACTGATGAATGCAACGAAACTGAGTTTTTGTTCTACAAAAAAATCCTTTTAATATTTTTTATTTAGACAAGGCGTTAAGAAGACTTTTTATAATATATGTTATATTCTTAAATATTGATAAACCTTCAAAAATCACTCCATTGTCACATCAAACTAGCATACTGTAACCAAAATAACTCTCCCCAACTTCTTTTAAATTCTAAACAAAAAACGAAAATTTTCAAAAAGTGGAATTTATTTGTAAACAAATATGTATTTTTTTTATCAATTAAAACAGTGTTATTTCCACTTTTGAAGTGGAAAAAAGTTCGAAAGTAAAAATACAGAGTTTAAATTCATTGTGATATTCCACAGTATTAACGCCTAACAGTGTTATCAAAAAATATTGTTTCAAATAGACCATTGTTTTGGCCGAAATACTATGACACTTCAACATTATTAAGTGTAAAAATATAAAACGGTGTTTATCGTATCACATTTTTCAATATTTTTATTATTTTTCGCTACAGCTGTTTCGTCAATCTATGTTAACATCATCAGGTGTTAACACCTTATAAATATGTTATTGTAACACCTGATGATGTCAGCATAGGTTGACTAAACAGCTGTCGCGAAAAATAACAAAATAATAAAATAAAATTGTGATACCATAAACTACGTTTATTATATAATATATATTAAGGGTTAATCGTATTGTTTTAAATAACATATCACAAATCCCGTATACGCTTCCCTTCAAACTGTTATTTTAAAGATACTGTTAAAAAAATAATGAGTAGAATACAAATTGTTACAGTTATGCTGCGTGGTATTATAAGAAATCACGTTTCAAGAAAAATACGATTAATGTTTTGAAATGTGTTATAAGCAAGAAAAAAAAATATTCGAATGGATTTTTTTACCGTTAATCTACTATCCCAAGACCATAAACCTGCACTTACATGTTCAAATATTCTCCCTCTTTCTCCAAGCTTTTATGCGAAGAGCCTGCCTCTTTTGCTGCATTTGTCTAAGACTCGAGTCTAGCGTGTTTGATTCTCTAAGTAACGGCTTCGAGATAAAAAAAATTACGATTTTACACCATTATCAGTCTTCAAAACTATCGTGATCCGTAGAATATTTGTCGGACCATTATTAAAAATTCAAACAGCAACATGAGTCGTCATATTTATGATTCTTTTAAGGAAATTATATCCTTTATATACATGTACTGAAGACACACTAATGTATATTTGTTTGCAAATGCTTCTAACCAAGCATAAGCACTTCTTAATGGCAACTATTAGTGTATTAGAGAAGTTAGAAATCAAACGTTAAGACAATAGGCTGTTCTTTACCAGAACGGTTTTATTTGGTGAAGGTTGTCGTTTTAGTGCAGTCCGACTCGCTTGGGGAAGAAAATGAATTTCTATGAAAAAAATCTTTCAAGGAATAAACTTTTTGCTTATTATAGAAATCTATAAGCATATCTTACTCAATAAAAAAATTGTTTCGGAAAATGCATAGTAGTGTAGCTAATAAACAGCTATAAAAACAACTGAGTATAATATTTGTTTTATTTATTTTTCTTATATATAAATGTGACATAACAAACGAAAAACATTAAGGCGACTCATTTGAATACAAAACGGTAGACAAAAATATAATATCGATAAGAAACTAAGAGATAACACACGAGTATCTCAGAAGGATCCCAAATATCAGTGAGCCAGTACTCTTCCCAGAATTTGTATTATATTTTTATGAACACTGCCTCACTGACACTAAAAATGTCCAAATCTGAGGTAATTAAATTCAACGTCTAAATTACTATTCCTACTAGCATCACTAAAGGCAAGTTGGTTCTGCGTGACGGAGCAAAGAACAATTGATGTGGGCGCTCTCGTAGGTAAGTATATTTGTTGGTTTAGCATGGCCAATTTTGCGAAATAAACTTTCTTATCGTGAGACGGAATTAAACTTTGATTTTCGTCTGTAAAAATGCTCAATTTTGTATACTTCGCTTATGATATATTTTTCTTAGTGCAATACGAGGTACGATATCCTTATTCTCGAATTTGTATATTTTCTTATTAATTTTTAATTAAACTTTAAGAGTACAACATGTCGCCTGGCAATGAAGTGTAACGTAATGAAAGTTTTGCCAATAGACTTACTGTACCCTTTTATAACAGCGTCCATTGATTGAACCAGGAAAATTGTGTTCTTGCCAAAGACGGAAAATTAATTGGATGTCAAATTTTAGTTAGATTTTTCTAATTTGTTCCCACAATGTTGTAACATTTTTCAAAAACATTATGTTTTTCAATCGATGATTTTTTTTAATCGTACGTCCAGTAGAATAAAGTAATTGATGCGTTTTAAAGTAATCGTATATGAATATTTTTTAATATAATATTAATTTACTTTATTATAAAATATTCAAATATAGTAGTTTTTTTCCCTTGACTTCAATTATGTTTTTAAACATTACTTTACAAGTAATAAAAATATCTACCTGTATAGTACAAAATATGTTATTAAAGTAATAAAAAATACGTGTTAATAGAAATTCGCATATACTCGTACATGTATAAAAAAGACATGAAATTTCCCGAAGTCTTTATAATTATCTTCATCTACTTTTTATTTTAATAGATCTTAAGATCTGTGTCACAGAAAAAATGTCTCCTAATGATGAGGTCCAGCTGTCTCTCCATCTCTTAGGTGTTCTTCAAGGTAAACGGCGTCTGGAAGAGATTTTGTAAGCGGTTGTATATAGGAGTCTGTAACTATCCATTCTGGCTATCCGTTCTTAGCAGAACGTTGGTTCGTACAGTGTCGGCTTGCGTCTCTATAGCATATAGTACGTCATGGTAAGTCGCACGCATGTCTGATAGATTCTGACCGTGCTATCGATACGCATGTTCATGTTCTTCCAGACTAGATTCTACAGATGCATGTACTAATACATATGTACATTAAATTCATTGCAAGTTACAAATGTCCTCATATAATTCATAAGTGAACGTATGTTGACGTATCATATAATTAACTGTTTAAATAAAAATAAAAATAAAAATAATCAGTTGATTGTAAGACCTGACGATGCTAGCATTGGTTAACGAAACAGATGTCGCGATTATGTAATCAAATGTAATCAATTGTGCTATTTATAATAAAGTTTTTTTTTATTTAAACAATTAGTAATGTTGCAATATCAAAGTGTTTCCGCCAAAACAATGGAATATTTATTATATAATTATTAATGCGTGAAGGCAATATTTTTGATCATGCAAATTCATATTATTAAATATATCATGATATTTTATAAAAACAGAATACATTTCAGATTCTAAAACAACGCGCGTCATACAAAAAACTTCAGAATATTAAGCATTTCAGAAGAAAAAACTATCGATACATTTTCTGTTTGTTACAGATACCTACGTCAAACAGAGTTATTTCGTCTTCAGACAAAAATTCAAACGGCGCCGCGCCGTAGGCAACACTCAAACAGGCAGCCAGTTATTTCTGGGTAAGTATGATTGACTGATCAAACGAGAAAAACTTTCACATTTCACATATTCCATTCGTTTCCACCGTTTTTACATTGATGTGCTCCAGACGTTTTACCTTCCGCTGCTAAAAATTATTTCATCAAACATGGATACGACATCATGAATACGGATATCTAAAACAAAATTTCTTTATACCAAGAAAATATTATATTTCTATGCCTCTTTATGTTCAAAGCTTAAAAAATAATATATATTATATGTTAAATATACTGAAAGTTTAGTTATAAAAACGTGTACATATATTAAAGAGCGTATTTGCTTTTCGGTGACATTACTTTTACTATTTCTTTGAGTAAAATACTTTTTTTAAATTGAGACATGAAACGGTGAATTGAGTAATCTCTCAGAACTAAATTATAACCATCTTATAAATCTAACCAAATTTTATTATATTTTACCCTTAGATATGAAATAATACATCTGCTTTTCTTAGAAATAACAAAATTATTTTATTTTATATGAATACTTCATATCTTATTGGATAAAATGAAAATCTACTTGTTATTGTGGATATAAAATACGATTTATCTTCTATATTCATAATATCTTTGAACAATATTTTTTTCATTGTACACAACACTTAAATATAAATTGAAATTAAATTAACACAAACATGTCTCAGACACAGATGCCCTTCATTGAATTTTTTCATGATAAGTCATGACCACCTTCGATTTTTTCCAGGAATGTGAATTTGTTTAAATATATATTTTGTATACATAATATTTTATATATAATAAGGGCTTCTGTGTCCCGAAACATGTTTGGGTTAATATGTAACTTTTCATTTTATTTGTATTTAAAAATAAGGTATTTTATTACAAAGAAAAAATATTGTTCCAATAGATTTTTGGTTATATTCAACATTTTCTTTCCGATGACAAAGGTTAATTTAAAATACGCCAATAGAAATATACATACTTACTAAAAACAAAAAAAAAACGTTGTATTGAAAAGTGATAACACTCAAAGCTTATCAAAAACTCAATTGTTAGCTATATCAAAAAAAAATTCATCTTCGAGAGCCATGGGCGTTTACCCAAAATGATATTTTTTTAAATAAATACAATAGATGGATACGATTTAAGTTATTAACGTTGTGTTATTAACGCGGCAGAAAAAAAGCTTTGTCACAAATTTATAAAGACAAAATAAAATGATTAAAACTTGTTTACACAGTAAAGAAAAAATCGTTTAAATATCCACCTACGCGAGTTTCGCTGAAGTTGTATCGTGCAAAATGTATAACCCCAGCGCAAGGGTAGTACCTGTTTTATTTTACCAAATATTTAATACAGTTTCTTCTTCTTCATCTTCTTCTTTTAATAGATCTGACGATCTGTGACACAGAAATCATATCTCGTCGGATGATGAGATCCAGCTGTCCCTCCATTTCTTAGGCGGTCTTCCAGGTGGGCGGTGTCCGGAGGTGATTTCATAAGCGGCTGTATATGCGAGTCTGTCACCATCCATTCGGGCTACATGGTCCCTCCAGTATCTTCTTCTGGATCTACTCCATTGAACGATATCCTCTATTTCGCAGGTTTTTCTTATGTCTACGTTGCGGACACGATCTCGGAGGGTTTTTCCAGTAATTGATCTTAGGACCTTCATCTCCGATGTTCTTAGTAGTCCCTTGGTTCGCACAGTGTAGCAGCATATACAGCAAAACTTTAATATTGTTTTGTTTTTATATACAATGGTTTTATAAACATTGTTTTATATATACAATGGTGTAAAACTCCATATTAAATAATTAATACGAATGAATTTTCTAGAATTTTTATTCGAAGAGCAAGCAAGAACAATCGACGAGCGTGCATGTCACGATGTGTTAATGTAGAAGAGGGTAAGAATTATGTCAGAATAAAACGGTGTGGTGATCCATCATTTCTGCCTGCCCCTTCGGGAAAACGGCGTGATCGTTAATTAGTTATTTATTATTTCTTAAACAATGATGTAAAACTCCATATTAAATAATTAATACGAATGAATTTTCTAGAAGTTTTATTATATTTTATGGGAATGACATGTTTCGCCCTTCTAAGGCGTTATCAAATGTGACGAAATTTCAGCTCGTTGCTGTTTTTATACACTACTAGTAAATGGAGATAAAATTATGATTAACGAAATTTGATGTGATTTTATACATTTTTAACAAATAATTATTTGGGTAGGCCCAGAAATACTGGAAAGCGTTTCTTGAAACTCGTTAAGAAATTTTACGAAAATGATTACATGGTTTAGATACTGAATGATTTTATATAAATCAAAACTAAGTTATTTGAGGTAGTACGAAATAAAGTGTTTCTAAGAAAAAAACATCTTGTTACAAATTGTTTAAAAATGATTTATGAAGTTTCGTCACATTTGATGTAATTTTATTATTTATTTATTCATATGTAAATGTTGTATATACAAAGTATATAAGAATAAAGAATTAAATAAATATTATCAGCTGGTTTCGACAACAATTTTAATATCCTCTTATAAAATTAATCTTAATAGTTAAGTCATAACATTTAAACATTGTTTCAACTTATTTACCAAAAGGGTATAAACATGGAGTCATAAATGAGTTGAATCAGTGCCATCAATAAATCTCACGAGTCGACTGTGATCCCCCCACGTGAGAGATCTCCTGGATGCGGGAACTTTTTAGCATGTGAATTTGGATCTCCGGCTCCCACGTCAGATGCAGGAATCTGCTAATAAAAGGATGGAGCGTCTCTTCAAACGAACGAATAATACTTTAACTTCGCCGTTGCAAGGCTATTAAAGTGTGCAGAGAGGAAAAACGTTTCCAAGTTTCGCAAACAAGCCTACGATATTTTAAATCCGAATTTTCATCGTAACTCCGCGCGGGGCTGATGAATGTTTTGCGCATTTGCTTACTATTTTTTTAAGTAAACTTTTCAAACAAACAAACCATCACGCCGTTTCCCCACAGGGGTACGCAGAGAGAATGGACCACCATACTACTCTATCCTGGCAAACCGCTCTAGATTCCTCCACATTCATACAACGAGTCATACACGAACGTCGATTCCTCCAACTTCTAATATGACCAACCATTAAAATTTGATTAATTTGGTCATGCCATGTTTTCCTCGGTCTGCCTCGATTTCGTACCCCATTTACATAATTTACGTATACTTTCTTAACCATTCTTTCTCCATCCATACGTTCCATATGTCCGAACCAACGCAGCGATCCTTTCATAATTTTGTTCATAATACCTTCTTCCGCTCTACATTCCTTTCTTATATCAGCATTTGAGATTCTGTTGTATATCGTTCTAGCACACATACGTCTTAGGGACCTCATCTCTACCGCATTTAATCTGCTCTCATCCTTCTTCTGCCAGTTCCATTGAAGTAAACTTTTCATTTCATTTAATCCTTCTTTACAATTTTGACTAGATGATTTTAGGGAGCTGCATAAAAATAAAAATAACTAACTAACTTAACACCACACCGTTTTTCCGTAGGGGTAGGCAGAAAGAATGCATCATCACATTGTTCTTTATCGATTCCTCAACATTCATATATCAAAACACAAACGTCGATTTACCTGACTTCTCACGTGTCTGAGATTTATTATAATGAATTTTTTAAAGCCTTTGATACCGTCAACCATGATGTACTTCTGGGTATGCTGTCGGAAATTTGTTTATCTTCTAAGTTAGTTATATTTTTTATTAGCTACCGGAGAGGAGACAGTTTGTCTCATACGGTATATTTCAATCTGCACTTTTCCCCTATATTCCGGAGTACCACAGGGCTCAAACCTTGGTCCACTCCTCTTCACAATCTTCATTAATGATATCGCGAGGGTTATAAATTTTTCGCGATTAATTTATTTTCAGATGATCTTAAATTATTGCTTGAGATAAAGAGCCATGAAGATTCCTTCCGTCTCCAGTCAGATGTAAATAATATCGTCCGCTGAAGTAAAACCATATAAATTAATTTCAATATCTCTAAATGCGTAATTTTGTCTTTTACGAGAGCATTGCGTACTGTTAATTACAGATACATAATGGATAACAAGCATCTTAAGCGTGTTTCAACGATAAAGGATCTTGGTATTGTTTATGAATGTAAGCTGACTTTCCATACTCACATCGAGAGAATATGTGGAGTTGCACTGAAAATGTTGACATTTATTCTCCGAACTGGTAGAGTTTTCAGGAATCTCTATGTTTTGCGAATTTTGTATAACTCTTTGGTCCGGAGCCGGTTCAAGTGTGGTTCGGTGATATGGAGTCCCCGGCGAGATAATCACTCATGTTAGAGAGGGTTCAGAAAAAATTTCTGAGATATCTCAACATGAGGGAGTTTGGTAGCTATCCGTGGCTTTATCCCACTGCATTCCTCTTGGACATGCTGGTAACCAATAGTTTACAGATAAGGAGGGATGGGTGCACACTTACCCATTTCTTCGGACTTGGAAGCTATCCATTTTTATGTTGCGGATGGTTATCTTCGACAGCGTCAACGCATACTGTTTTATCTCCCAGCATGCAGAACCAACCTGCCTCTGGTAATCTCGGTGGGCAGAACAATCAAACTGCTGAACATGATCGTTTCGGAGATCGAAGTTCAGAAGATAAATACTCTTGACTTTGCAGAGTATCTTATATTCCTAATGTCGAACCATCTCTTATGCGTTCCTGGTATTATATATTTATTATATTTTCCCTGTTCTCAATAGACGTCTTAACTATAATAATTGTTTGTTATATCTTTTGAGAAAATAAACTGATTTGATTTGATTATTTGATTGATTTGATCATGACACGTTTTCCTCGGTCTTCCTCTATAAATTGTTCCGTTTACATCGTTAACACATATTCTTTCTTCAAACATTCTACAAATAATAAATTCTAATAATCTGATATACTTAAGTCGTATACAAAAGGACTAAAAACGAGAAAAACTAATTTTTATATTGGGTTGATGCAAAAGTTCTGACCGTTTTTTACATATACAATTTAAAAAAAATTATAGATTTGTATTATTTATTTAATCAACTATATAATTTCCATCCGTTCTTATAACCGTCTCCCATCTTTCCATCAACTTATTAATACCATTAGTGTAAAATTCCGTGGATTTTGATGCGAAAAATGTAGTAAGGGATGTTTTTACCTGCCTTATTGTATTAAATTTTTTATCATTTAAATTTTTTTGCAGTGATCGGAATAAATGAAAATCTGAAGGATTAAGATCTGGAGAATACGGTGGATGCTCGATAACATCCCAATTCAACTCATTTAGCTTGTGTTGGGTCATCATAGCCACATGTGGTCGCCCGTAGTCGTGATGAAATACTACCTCTTTTCTGTTTACCAATTCTGGTCTATCCTTTTGAAGGACGATGTTCAATTTGGATAATTGCTGACAATATCGTTCTGCTGTCTGATTGCGTTCCCAGAGTTCAAAATACACAATACCCTAACAATCCCACCAAACACAAAGCATAACTTTTTTTTTATGGATTTCGGCCTTCGAAGTTGTTAATGGGGCTTGTCCAGGTATAGCCCAATGTCTTTTTCTGGTCACGTTGTTGTACACGACCCATTTCTCATCTCCCATTACCAAAGGATGCAAAAAAGGTTCTTGTTTTTGTCTCGCACTCAAAGCAACGCACGTTGAAACACGATCCAATAAATTGGCAGCCGACAATTGATGAGGTATCCAAACGTCGTACCGCAAAACCATCCCCATACGCTTCAAATACGGTTGTTTGGTTGACTCCCATCATCGACGCGATCTCCCTGGTGGTTAGACGTGGATTGGTGTCAATTATGACTTTTAACTTGTCGTCATTAGACTTCAATGGCCGCCCGGTACTTGGTTTATCAATTAGTGAAAAATCCCCACATCGGAATTTCGTAAACCATCTTCGTACCTGTCGAACTTTGATGACATCTGCTCCATACACTTCGCAAATGTTTTTGGTTGCCACACTGGCGGTATTGTCTTTACGGAATTCATAAAGTAAACAATGACGTAAATGCTCTTTATCGACCGACATTTTGAAAAAATACAAGGGCTCTTTACTGTACTCTGGCCAGGCCAAAACTGAATAGAAAGTAGAGGGAAAGCATCTCTTATACAATGGAATCATTCAAAAGACGATACTATTCATCATTTCTGAAGAAAATTTTTTTTTACCTAGGATCATAAAAAACGGTCATAACTTTTGCATCAACCCAATATAAAAGATCAAAGGATGGAGAAAGAATGGTTAAAAAAGTATACGTTAATTATGTAAATGCAGTATGGAGTCGAGACAGACCGAGGAAAACATGGCATGACCAAATTAATCAAATTTAAAGAAGTCGGAAGAATCAACGTGAGTGTATAACTCGTTATACACTCACGTTGTTATACACTCATGTGCCAGGATAGAGTAGTGTGGCGGTCTATTCTCTCGGCCTACCCCTACGGTAAAACGGCCTGATGGTTTGTTGTTGTAGTTATCTCTTTCCTAGAAGCGTTATTTCATTTTATGAGAATAACATATTTTGCCTTGCTAAGGCATTATCAAATGCCTTAGCCATATGATTCTACCTTAGCACAGCAAAACATGTAATCATAAAAAGTTTAAGAAATCATTTAGAACACCGACATTTTAATTCTTTTAAAATATTTAAAAGGAATATAATATCATAATTGTTGAAAAATTAACATTTTGACTAGAAAACCAATACATTTTGTACCTGTATGTAAAAACATCATATCGCTTAACTGAAACAGAATATGACCATTTATAAATCAAAGTTAATTTAGATTGAAAAATTAAAAGTTTGGGCACCTTTAAAACTTTAAATCATTTCCCGAATTTACGTACGTAATTCAACATTTACTCTTTCCCTTTGTTCCATTACTTTGTCTATAAAACTGATCCTCACCCGAAGTCACTTTGTTTTCTCCAACCAGCCAGTCACAATTGTCATTTTCCAGGAGCAACTTTGGTGATGTGAATAATCTTGAAGTGGGCGGAGGAGGAGGAAGGTGGTACAGGCATCTCCATATGTACCCGGAATGTTAGTTCGGAAGTGCTGGTGATAAAGAGAGGTCATAAAAAGGATTTCATCCGGAGTTAAGTGAAAAGGCAAACGTCTCTATCGATTATTTCCCCGTTTGCCGTCCCTCTTCCACTCGAGGGAAGGCCGTTTGGGAAATCCTTCTGAGCCATTCCGTCTCATGTAAATCACTCGAACTCATTTTGATCGTATTGAAAAGTCATGGGAATAGTTTAAGAAAAACTTTTTGAAGAGAAAGCGTTTTCTTTTTGTTGATACATTTACAATTCGGTAGAGGGGAGTTTAATATCGACTGTCGTAAAATCATTTCTTAAATTATAAAACATTTGTATTGCCTATTTTTTATTCTAAATCTAATATATTATTCGTCTATTTATTTTTTAAATAACGGTAGGTCCTCAATATTTTCATTGATTAAAATAAATGAAAAACCATATCACAATAAAGCTGCTTAGCTTATTAAAGGCTACATTGCATTAATAACAATATTACTTTAAATAATTTGTCTACAAAATTGAAAATGTTAAATGAAGAAGAATTTCATATGAATTTCATGTTACACAAACACGTACACTACGTGAAATTTATAAAACATTATTTTGAAATTTTCATATGTATAATAATATTCACTTTGTGGTTTACCACGGTATCGGTATGGTAATTATAATTGATGCCAAATAGTTTCGTTTGGACCGAAGTTTCATCAGGGCAGTATAATAACGTTATTATCTTGTCCTGAAGAAGCTTTTGTCCAAGTGAAACTAGTTTGCATCAATTATAATAACTATACTCTGATTAAATACAAAGTGTTAAACATTTAGAATTGACGGTCCAATCCACATTTAATATAAATAAAGACGTTTGTTAGTTATTACCTTTATTATATCTTCTCGGAGCACTGTGTTTCCTTAGCAAAACGAAACATGTTATTCCCATACATAAAATAAAACTTCTAGAAAACAGACGTTTTCATTTTAATTATTATTCAATAGTTACCGAAAATATTTATCTGGGAAGCATGTTTACAAGAGATGGAAAACTGCAGAAAAATATCGGGAAAGGGGTTATAGCATATATTTTATATTAGCTGGAAACAAAATAAATTGTGCACTCAAAATCATTACCGCTAATAAAAATCTATCGACTGAAGCAAAGATGGCAGTGCACAGTGGAGTTCTAGTGCCGACCCTAATGTATGGAAGTGAAGCTTGGAGTTGGCAGAAGGATGAAAGTAGGATAAATGCGGTAAAAATGAGGTCACTAAGAAGAAAGTGCGGGAAAACAATGTACGATGACATAACTAATGACGAAGTGAGAAAGGAATGTGAAGCGGATGAATACGTGATAAATCAAATTAAGATAGGGTCACTAAGTGATTTGGAAATATCTAACGAATGGATGAGGGAAGAATGGTTAAAAATATATATACAAGTTATGTGAATGAAAAAATTTGTCGAGGAAGGCCAAGGAAGACACGGCATGACCAAATTAATTAATTACTGAAAGACGGCCATGTTCAAAGTAGGAACAATCGACGAGCGTGTATGTCACGATGTGTGAATGTAGAAGAGGCGCGAGAATTATCTCAGGATAGAACAATGTGGCGATCCATCCTCTCTGCCTACCCCTCCGGAGAAACGACTTGATGATTAGTTAGTTAGTTAATATGGAGTTTTACACCATTTTACAAGAAACCATAAATATGTTATGAATACATTATTTCTTAATCGTCAGGAGACTGGTGATTTCATGTGTTAAACTAATGAACTATGATGTCGACTTATACAAAGTTTTTTTTAATGTGTACTGTACAAAGTATTGACTATACATTCCTCCATCGAGTGAATGTTTATGGAATAACGAAAGCATGTTGTATTTTTTTAACATTTTGAATTTATACAAATACTGGATTTTACCCATTGTGGGTTAATAATTTTTTATATGGATTAATTGTATCTCAATAGAGACGAAGATATAAATTGTTTTCTGGGAACAGAATATGGTGGTCGAGGCGCTTACTGGACTTATGACCTGTCATTGGTTGGGTTAAGCGATCGCTTTATGTTTAACAACATTCCCCATTCCACCCTTCTTACGACCACCACGTCTGATAAATTTTTGAAAGATGTATATATGCTACAATGTTGAGTAACACTTCAATTAAATTTAAATAATTAAACATTTCAAATAAGCATTTTTAATTCTAATTAATACACAATAAATATAAGGTGTTATTTTATGTATTTAATAAAAGTCAATATAAATTATAAACCCTTTTGCTTTCAAAAATATTGTTTTAAGAATGAATCACTCAGAGTTAATAGCTGTAAAGAATATGTTATCTTGAATTTCCCGGAAGCGGAAAATTCCACGACAGCAGAATGATGTTATTTGCATTCGTAACTCGGTCAATGGCGGTGGAATAATGAAAACTCGGAGAGAGCTAACCAAACAGAAAGCTTGGGGAAAAATTCTCTTTATTATTTTAACCTGAAGGTTAGTCAGGTTAAAATAATTCCTTCCTAATACATAGTTATTATCTCTATACTGTACTTTCTAAAATACGAAAATATTGACGTAAAATAATTAGCATTTGTCATTTAAATATTTTAAGTAGCATATGGCAAATAGTGGGCAAAGAAGGTGTCCCTACGTGTGATATTACTATAACATCCGTCTCATGTAGAAACGTTCCAAAACCGGCCAAACCTTCCGCCACAATTGTAAGAGAAATAAGAGAGATCGGTTCCATTAGGACCAATCCTACTATACTAGCTTGCCATTGATACGAAGAAGTTTTTTCTAAAAAGATTCTTAGAGCTGAGTACAGATGTTGAAACAATTCATATATTTTTATTGCTATAAATATACATAAAAATAGTTTTACACAAACAAAATTTTCTTTCCAAATGAACTTATAAATATAATATTTAATATTTTATATCGATGATACAATTTCATCAATATTAAATATTTAATGTGGAATTGTGGAGTTCAATAAACAATTAAAAGCAAATGAATTTACTTTTTTGTTGAAAACAGTTGAAGTCATATAATATTATAAAAAAATATATATATTTACATCCTTACTAATAGAGAAACTTTGTAAAACCGAAATGCATAATCGTCATAATCGAAATGCATAAACTTTATTATATATATGAAGCATTATTTTAAGAAAGGTTTGTGGAAGTCGTTAAACAATTTTTAGAAAATGAATGCATTTAAGCTAGTTTCCAAAATGTTCCTTTTTCAAAAATCCTAGGGATTTTCCAGCCAGAGAGGAGTAAGAGTAAGATTGAAGGGCGGAATGTGTTTCCCGCCTAAAGCTTAAGGGCGGGGGTGGGGGCTGGGGCGGGCTGCGGGGGGCGTGGCAGCCAACAGCCCGCCCATAGAGGCCGCCCACAAACCGCTCCCGACTCCCGAGCGGTCAGGACACGTTCTCAGCCTTCAGTCTTGTCTCTTCAATTTGGAACGATTAACTGGAAAAATATTGTAACTTAGGGTATAACTTATTTGTTGTTTCTTGAACAACGGTGTTAAACTCAATATTTAATATTGATGATAACGTCTGTTTCCCAGTACTTTTATTATATTAAATGGGAGTCACATGTTTCGCCTTAAATGGACATTATTAAGTTTGACAATGATTAAACGCCTTGTTGTTTTATACATTGTTGGTTGAATTATAGTATCGAACAGATTAATTGAAACAAGATAAAAAGTTTTGGTAAATCATTTTTTGTTAGTTTTACAAAAACTAGAACTATTATTATAAAAAATGGCATCCACGTGCTTAAATCTCATAAAATCGATGCCAAGAATAGTGAAATCATTGATTGAGACCAAAGGAGGTCGTATTTAATATTAGTTTGTGATATTTAGTTTAAAAAAATTTAACTAACAAATAAAAGATTTTCCAAAAGTTTTCATCTTGTTTCAATTAATCTGTTCAATACTCTAACTAACCATAACGCCGTTTCCCAGAGGGGTTGGCAAAGAGGATGGACCGCCATACCGTTCTGTCTTGACATACCTCTCTAGATTCCTCTACATTCATACATCGTAACATGCACGCTCGTCGATTTTTCCGAGTTCGAATGTTGCCGCCTTTCTATATTTGATTAATTTGATCATGCCATCCTTTCCTTGATCGCGGCTTCTCTTTTCACTCACACTGTTTTTATAAAACATTTTAATCATTATGTCCATACCATCTCAAGGATTCTTTTTTAATTTCATTTATGATTTAATCATCCGCCTTATATTTATCTCTTATTTCGTCGTTTGGTTTTCAATCATATGTCGTTTTCCCGCACATTATTCTCAGCGATCTCATTTCTACGGCATTTATCCTACTTTCATCCTTTTTTGCCAGCTCCAAGCTTTACTTGTAAACATAAGGGTGGACACTAGAATTCGTTTATTGAACTTGTTACTAGAAAGAACGAAGTATATTGTTATTAATAAACAATTAAGGGACATGGCACATACTTTAGTCTGCTTCATTAGCCAGGATATTCTCGACAAATTTGATAATGCCCTAGCGGTGAGAAATCTATCTATCTATCTATCTATCTATCTATATAAATAAAAGGCAATCTTCCGGGTGTGTGTGGACTATTTCTGAGGTTATTCCTGAGCTGATCCTTCTGAAACTTGGAGAATGGACTAAGTGGAATTCAGCGGTCGTCATAGGCATATTTTTGTTATTAATCGAGCTCTAATTAACTTTATAAATTAATCAATTAATTGAACATTTTCGTAGTGCAAACGAATATAGACCTTAATGTTCGTATCACCTGAGTATCAATCTTTTGAGTCTATATTCGTTTGACATGGTCTGGAGAGAATTCAGTCTCCATGTAATTTTGTGTAGTGGCAACAATGTGTTTTTCTTTCTGACAGTCCAATATATTGCGTTTTACTTTGGGATGTATAATACTTAATACGTTTTACTTATTACGTACTAAAATAATTGGTTGTTTAATTGGTACAGTCTATTTTATATTTATTTATTTTATTGGCCATATTTTAATGTACATTAATGTAGACAGGTAATTATGCTTCCAAATTTTGGCGAGTATAATTTTTACGCGTCATTTTGAGGGTCTCGGGATGAATATGGACAAGACGAAAGTCATGTATAATGAACATATTATCCCGGGATCAGTAACCGTCGATGGGTCGGCTCTCGAAGTGGTACAAGAATACACATATCTTGGCCAAATCATACAATTAGGACGAAACAATTTCGAGAAAGAAGCCAACCGAAGAATTCAGTTGGGTTGGGCGGCCTTTGGGAAATTACGTCATGTTTTCACTTCCAAAATACCACAATGCCTCAAGACTAAAGTCTTCAACCAGTGCGTTTTGCCAGTCATAACATACGGAGCCGAGACGTGACATTGACAAAAGGTCTAGTCTACAGATTCAAGGTTGCCCAGCGCGCCATGGAAAGAGCCATGCTTGGAATAACCTTGAGGGATAGATTTAGAAACGAATTTATTCGACAACAAACCAAGGTGACTGAGGTGGCTCTACGGATAGGCGGGCTGAAGTGGCGGTGGGCTGGCCATATCTGTCGGAGAACCGACAGCCGATGGGGAAGACGGGTTCTGGAGTGGAGACCGCGTACAGGATTCCGTAGAGTTGGACGTCCCCCTGCCCGCTGGACCGACGATCTGAAGAGGATTGCTGGACATGGATGGATGGGAGCGGCAATGGATAGGGGGCGGTGGAGGGCTTTGGGAGAGGCCTACATTCAGCAGTGGATGACAGACGGCTGATGATGATGATGATGATGATGATTTTGAGGTTATGCACGAAATCTTATTTTTTCGTGTGGCTGAAACTTATTCGTTTCTCTTACGTTCGACGGTGATTACTTAATGATATTCGTTTTCTAGAATTCTAGCCGTTCGATTGGTCACGTGGTCTCCTGTCAAAACGTAATTTACGTCGTAATATTTTGTAGGTATACTCATATTTCTAATTCATATATATCTTCAAGTTATTCTATTTTGCCGTTGAAATGAATACATATTATATTTCCGCATTACATATTTCAAAGTTATATTTCTTAATAATATCGAATAGAGAAGAAATTAAATATCGTTTTACTTACGTATCATATCTATGTAATTTTAGGTTATGAAATTTCTGGGATTAAACATATTCAATGATAATTAAATTGCTTTCAGGTTATTTCAAAGGATGATAGCGAAAATATAAAATATTGGACGTCGAAGCTCTACAAGAATATGAAGAAACTTGCTTCCGTAAGTATAATATAATATTTATATTTCTAATTCATAAATATATTTTCAGTTTATTCTATTTTGCCGTTTTCTTTATACGCATACTTTCGTCAGGGAAATTGTTACATTACCACAGCAACGGTAAGAAAGATCTAATGATATACAATATGAATTACAATATGAATGAATGACACAATTCTCATGACTTTTTCCGTTTATTTCTAGGAAAATAAAGTAACAGATCAGAGATGGGACGAACATTACCAATGCAGCGTGCAAAATAACTTCGTTAAAATGGAATAAGATCAGTCAAACAACGGATGATCAGTGAATTAGATGTACCCTGGAGTGGCGAATGAGAACCGGCTCATTTTCACATTACACATAAGCTACTTTTAGTAGTTTTCATTCATATATGAAAATTCCATTATTAATTTCAGGTAAGGTTTTTAAATTTACAGTTTATAGACAATAATTAAGCACATTCCCAAACGTGCCACCTATATATCTGAATTTTGTGTTGCTCGGGCTTTCACAGTAGTAGGTTCGTCCGCCTGAAATATGCTTCCTGCACGCCTCAGATGCATTGACAATCCGACAGACTTTAAATATCACCTAAAAACCCACCTTTTCAAATTATCGCATAAAATGTTAACAACGGTTGTCTGTATATCAATAAACAATATTATATCACATTTGCACAAAACATTCATATGTTTAGAGAAACAAAATTCTTGATTTTGTTGTCCATGAAATTCACATCAGAGCCAATAAAGTAAGTTTCTACGATCGTGATTTCGCTGTTGTCACATGCACCTTTCATGACTAAAAACAATGTCAAAGCGCCCTTGAGGTGAGCTATTCACGAAAACGGCGATTATACAAATTAAACAAACAAACAAACCATCACGCCGTTTCTCCACAGGGGTAGGCAGAGAGAATGGACCATAACACTACTCTATCCTGGCAAACTTCTCTAGCTTCCTCCACATTCATACAACGAGTCATACACGCATGTCGATTCCTCCGACTTCTAACATGACCAACCTTTAAAATCTGATTAGTTTAATTAATTTGACAAATTAATCAAATTAATCAGATTAAAAGGTTTTATTAGTTTTATCGTTTTTGTAAAGAATTTTGACAAGTGTAGAAATAAATTTTTCATTTGTTCCAATGACAATTTGAATAATTTCTTCAATATTATTTTTAAGTTCTTGCTGGTTAAGTGCCTTACTACAGATAATTTTAAAAATGGTGGATACGTGTAACATAAATTAAATAAACACAAATG
Organism: Lepidostoma basale; assembly: GCA_022606425.2. Lineage (NCBI taxonomy): Eukaryota > Metazoa > Arthropoda > Insecta > Trichoptera > Lepidostomatidae > Lepidostoma > Lepidostoma basale. The sequence continues at coordinate 691,410 of JAHDVF020000694.1, read as the reverse complement.
TCCGGATCGTCCAAGTCAACATGTGCAACATCGAAAAAAACATTATGTGTTATTACATTATGTGCTAAATTAAAAAACAGTGGATACGTGGAACATATTATAAATTAAATAGACAATATGTGCACCGTCTAAAAAGAACATTTTGTGTAAAATTATTTTTATTTTGTTATTTTATTTTATATCATTGTATTTTATATTATTTGTTTTAGATTTATTTTGTGGGTGTTGGACGATCGAAGTGTGCGCGGGAGATGCCTATTGGTGGCGATGAGGTTCGCAACCCATCACACCGCGCCTCCCGCGGGGCGAAAAGAGAAGGATGGAGTGCCGCATCAGTAAAAGTGTGACAGTCCATTCTCTCTGCTTACACTTTCGGGGAGACGGCGTGATGGTTAGTTAGTTAGTTAGTTAATTTGACAAATTAGCCTAATTATTATTATTATTATTATGCATATAGCATGAACTGCCTTTTATATGAAGAATATCTTCAGCAAACAAGTGAAAAACAGTTGTAATTCATTCATTGTATGGAAATTTAAATTTTGCCTTATGCGCCTCTTCGGTGTCCGCCTTATGGCAATTAAAATTTTTTTTTTTTTAATTCCAGGGCCCAAAATTGATGAATCAAAGATCGGACCAAAGTTGCCGATGCAGCGTGTAAAATAACTAATGTTTAAATGGAATGGGATCGGTCATAAAGCAAGGACAACGGGTGATAAGATCTTCTGGCCTGGAGTGGCGAAAGAGAAACAGCTACACAAATTCTGGCAGATCACAAGCAAGATGGTCTGATGACATTAAACGAGTGGCAGGAGGTCAATGGCGCAGAGCGGCGAGGGATACAGTTGTGGAAGTCGGGAAGGGAGGCTTTTGTAGTATTATCATCTATATTACTATTCCACGCCAGCGGACTCGCAGTGCCGAAATCACGATCGTAGAAACTTACTTTATTGGCTCTGATGTGAATTTCATGGACAACAAAATCAAGAGTTTTGTTTCTTTAATATAATGAATGTTTTCTGCAAATGTGATATAATATTGTTTATTTGATTATTAAATTTCATATAAAATATTCAAAAAATAGTTTTTCAATTACATTAGTAATATGTATTCAAGTTTATAATTCACAGCGAGTTTGCTTGGATTGAAACTTTGTTTTAAAGATATAGACACACATTTTTGCATCCATACACATGGCATTTAATCCAATAAATAAACGAATTGTTATTGAACTTTAATTGTATTTGTTTAATATATATTGGGTTTATTTATGTACTCGAATTTAGCAATAGCGAAGCGTTGCCGGGTCAGCTAGTAGGTAATAAAAGATAAAATAATATATCTTTATAATAATCATTAAGTCATTTTCCTATCATATTCACTCATTATTAAGTTTATTTAACTTACATGGTAGAATCTATATTTGTAAGAAACAAAACTTACAATATTAAAAAAATATTATATGTTTTATTGTTGTTTTACACTACTCAATTTTCTTTTTTATATTAACAATTAATTTTGTTTCAACCGGAGCGTTATCAGCGTAAAAAACTTGTTTTTTTTCCAAATAATTTTGGATATTTTTTAAACCGATTTGTAGTTAAAAAATGTTAAATGTATAGAAACAAAACGCACCAATAAAGTGCTTCATACGCAAGTATATTACCAAATAAATTTATGTGAACTTAACATTACCTACCACAATCTTATTTTTTTTATTACTAAATAATTATCGTTTTTTAAGTAAGCTCATCTTATTTATTATAATTTAAAAACAAAATTGTATTACAACTGAAAACTAAATAAATGTTATTTTTCAGAAATAAAAAACCGTTCAATCAAATATTGAATCAATCAATCAAATATTGAATGTCGGTCACGTGAGGAGTCGGAAAAATCGACGTGCGTGCATGACAAGATGTATGAATGTAGAGGAAGCGAGAGACGTATGTCAGGACAGAACAGTGTGGCGTTCCATTCTTTCTGCGTGATGGTAAGTTAGTTAGTTAGTTAGAAAAAACCGTTACTGTTGAACCTGAAATGCTTCTTTTCTCTATTCAAGATTCACCTATCATGTCATGCACGCTTGTCGATTTTTTCGACTACTTTCATTGCCGACAGTTCAAATTTAATGAATTTTATGGCACCGCATTTTCCTCGGTCGATTTCGATTTCATTATCCATTCACATCATCAACGCATACTTTCTAGGCATTCTTAGTTCATTCATACATTCTATGTTTTCCAACCATCTTAATTAATCTTCAATCTACTGACTAAACCAACTGGTTTCGCTCCAAGCGGAAATTCATCAGGGTCATTGTATTTTGTTTGCCTAATGACGCTCCAATTGAGCCTAAAACTGTTGGTATTATAAAAACCCAAATGAAGTGACTTGAAAATACAATATATTAGTGTTTTATTAATGTGTAATTTATTAATATGTAAGTGTTTTAATAATCTATAATGTGTTTCATAAATGTATATAAAACACACGATTCGGGAGATGCCTATTGGTGGCGATGAGGTTCGCAACCCATCACACCGCGTCTACCGGGGCGAAAAGAGAAGGGTGGAGTGCCGCATCGGTTAAAGTGTGGCAGTCCATTCTTTCGGCCCACCCCTTCGTGGAAACGGCGTGACGGTTAGTTAGTTTTTAAAAAAATGTATGAAGCATTCACTTTGTGATTAGACAGTTTGTGATTTTAAATGTTTTTATTATTTTATTTTAAATACGAATAATAATAAATAAAAACTTAAGTATAAAAAATGTATAAACATACTGTACAGAAATATACAGAATATGTACAGAAATAATGTATGCTTATTAGTTTTCCCAAAATAACAAGTAAAGCCTAAAAGCAATTTTTTACTGTTATGTTTAAAATTTCAAGATGAAAGATGGTCGAATATTAAACTACTACAGACATATTTTCAAAAATAAATTTACCAAATTATTAATCCTATCAAATTCAGCAGAGCAAATAAACAAAAAATGACAATATTCCTATCGATATTAAATCCTCCAACTTCTGAAGAACACAGCTTTTCTTAATACCCTTTGTTATCGCATTTTATTTTCCCGCATTACCCCCACCCTTTCGCCCGTCTCCTCCTCTACCCCCTCCAGCCAATAGGGGTTGGAATCAATTTACTCACTTGTCGAACATCCTGAGATAACAACAATCAATGGTGCGAAGAACAGATTAGGGTTGCCACTGTCTCATCAAATATTAAAATATTTTTTATAACTTATAATTATATCAGCATTGTTAAAAGGTAATCAAAATTAATTGTTTTAAGTTAACTACGATATATTTTTGAATTAATAACTAACAAACCAACCCATTTACGCCACGTCACTAGAAATAATTGTATGTTAAACTGTATCACACGAAAGTGTTTCGTAATTCATATTCAACTTTTATCAAGATAGAATGCAAGCAATAAATTTTCTAGGATTTCTAAAAGACTTTCAAGCTTTCTTTCCAATCATTTAATAGTTTCTTAATATTTTATTATATTTGATTGACATTTTTTTAAGTCGTGTTCATATTTTTATTGGTCTCAAAGCTCTACCCCAAATAGTACTGCAATTCAAGAAAAATAAGAAAATTTCACCAACTTTCGTTAAAAAAAACTTATTTGTGTTCAAATAATTAAACATGATTTTTTTAAAGAACCAAAGGACAAATTTAATTCTTCATACACAAGTATTTTATTTACCCAAACAATTCTGTTAGCGTTTCTGGTAAAGTTCAAATGGTTGATATTTGTTTATAAGAAACATGAAACCGATCATAAAAATCATATACTGGTGGATTGTATTTAAAAAAATTATATAGTTCGAAATGGTTCGAAAATTTGCAGGTGATTGGATGCGAAAGACACAAAACAGGAATATGTGGAAAAGTATGTGGGAGACCTTTGTCCAGCAGTGAACGATAACGGCTGCTTAAGTAAGTAAAGAAATAAGTCTTTTAACGAGCATATAAATTCATTCATAGAAATTGTATAAATATAATGTATATTGTATACAGTAATTCGGCTCAAAAGAAATCCAATAAGAATATGAATATTTGTTTGCGGTAAGTAGAGCTTTAATAGAGATTTTTTTTACCACTAATCATATTTTCAATATGATACGTAGTTCAATTGTTATATGCTTAGGAAATTGAAAAAAACTTTGTTTATTTTCCACAAAATATTCAAAAACCCAACATGTTTCGGAGGATACCTCTATCTTCAGGTGTAAATATATCATCAAAACTAAACAAAAAAAGACTTATATAAAAAACGAATTTAAAATTCGATACAAAAGTTTTCATTTAAAAATTAACCTGGGCTAATTGTTATTAGTACTAACAATTATTTTTTATCAGTAAGAACTAATTAATAATATTAAACAATAATTATACATATTGATAATATTAAAACATAATATTGTTATTTTAAGAAACATACATTTGAAAAGACATAATATATATAGAAATTAATAAATGATTAATTTGCATATGATAGATTTGAACCCTCGGCAGTCAACTCTACGATCCTCGAGGATCCTCTAAGGAGCTTCAAATTTCGCAGATCGCGGTTTTGGCATCGCGGGACCGACGGCGTGGAACAGGCTGCCCTACAATATCCGCAATCAAGACGGCGACGTGACGAAGGGGTGTTCAGAGGCTCATTTAAAACTTTTCTTTTTAAGAGAAGCTTTCCGGACGTTGAGCGCCCTTGAAGTGAATCTCTCACAAAAATGGCGCTATATAAATCATCATCATCATCATCATGATTGGAAATCGGAGTTTGGGAGACTAAAATTTGAAAGTATATTACTATAGAATTCCATATGCCTTAGCTTTCAACAAATTTAATTGTTATATATATAGAAGACAAAAACTGTTTTAATTTAGAAAATAATGAAATATATTATTTCACCATGGCGCAGCCCTGCTCCGACGCGGGTATTCTGTAGGCAGTTTTTCAAGCCATTTGCCGAAATCCTCCAATCTGTTGGCGCGGCCACGTCCCAAACTTCTTTCAGCCGTAAGTAACTGATTATTATTTCTTCATCATTGTTTGACTTTTCCAACTCTTCATTATGGCCGGCTGGGGCGGCTGCCAAACGGCGCCGACCATCATCAAATTATAACTAAATACTCGGAGCGTTCAATGCTAATCGTATTAATGTTTATTGGAAAATGGCACAAAAAAGTACATGTATCTTCTCTATAATATGAAGGAAAATTATAAAAATATTAAGGCATAAATAATATGCACATTTTTTTTATTTGATAAAAAATCATTTGTATTCACAACATCGTTAAATGTTTATGAAAATTTCTTTATAATCAGTCGATTAAATAAGAATTTTCTTACAATATACGAGTATATTCAAATAACTAACCGTCACGGTTACCTCGAAGAAAGAGACAGACACGATGGACTGCCATACTGCTCTGTCCTCTACATTCATACACCGTAACATACACGATCGTCGATTTTTCCGACTTCGAATGTGGCCGAGTTTTAGATAATTTTTTCAGGATAAATTTTTCAAAAATAGTTCCACTACTCTGATTTAGATATTAATTTAATTAATCTCATTTTTTTCCTCGTCCCGACCGCCTTTTTGGAGATCATTGCAGTCTCCATTTTCTGTTTAGTGGTGTTATAATTATGTTTTGTTATAACTACCCGGAAGATGAAGCCTTCAACGATCTCCGAAACGTCGGTCAAGGGAAACAAGTGACACGGATACAAGCAAAATTCCAAAAAAAAATTCAAAGGCCGTGAAAATCAACGCATTTATTATATGGTATATGTTTTTGGAAATGTTTACTACGCCACTTGTAACACCGCCACTATAGCGAACGTAGCAGAGTATAACTCCGAAGTAGTTTTGACGAAGTAGTTTTTAGTGACGAAAGTAATTATGATAAGTGAATGCCGAGGTGTGATGCTAGATTACGGGAACACAAGACTTCTCTAACTGCCAGCATCATCCCTAACTCGCAGCGCAAGACCAATATTAGCGTCTGGGAGGGAGCCCGCTGTAGCGGGAAGCGCTCTCAGCTCTCCATAAAAGTTAGAGAAATGGACAGTGTAGACATTTTATTTGCTCTAGCGAAAAAGTATGAGTTATTGAGTAAATTCAAACTTGCTGAAAAATTATTTCGCTCTAAAGCAAACATAAAATCATAATTTATTTAGGCTTATATGAACAACAAACTAACAAATTTACAAACGAAGTACTTAACGATATCAAAAGAGCCGCTCAGATGTTAACTGATCATCGATAACACACCCATTGAGCAAGACAAGCGATTCACTTACCTAGGTGTAAAGATCTGTAGCCACAGTGACCTAAATGACGAAGTGCGAGCACAAACCAACAAAGCGACAGCCGTTGCTGGCTGCTTGCGTGACACCATACGGAGGAACAAATACAGTCATGCTAACTGAAAGTAAGGTCAAGATATACAAGGCATGCGTCCGCCCCATCATGACGTATGGAATAGAGGTCAGAGCCGATAACAATAGAACTAAGAACCTTCTTAGAGTAGTAGAAATGCTCCATCGCAGGCAAAATCCTCAGAGATCGGATCAGAAATGAAACGATAAGGTCTGTCTGTGGTGTTGAGGACATAAAGAGATGAATAAAAAGCAGAAGGCTATTTTGGAGAGACCAAGTGGACTGCATGGAGAATACAAGAATTGCAAAAATTGCAAGAATTGCAAAAGATGAAAACCCAAGCAGCAAGAGACATGTTTTTCTTCTATGTTCGCCATATTTTGGGTTGTCGCTGTTTTATTTGTCTTTTTCTTTTTTATATTCTTTGTATATACAACATTAACGTTTTAAAAAATTAATTACATATCAGACATGTTTCGGACAACCGGTCCTTCTTCAGTGATTCATATTATATTTTAAAGATACATATTTAAAATATTATAATATTGTTTACAAATATGATCAGTTTTGACAGATGTTATAAAGATTTATTTTGTAATGTTAATGCTTTTGTTATAACAAATATTATAAATCAATTCAAAATAATAATTTTAAGTTCTTATTAGGGTTCAGGTAATTACTTACAACAAAGGAAATAAATCAAAGACTGGACTTGACGTTAAATTATTTGATTTTTTTATAATATTGTCTTTATTTTAAATGGCTTTTTTAATTTCTAAAAAATTTATTTTTAACATGCAAAATTTCCAAAATCTAAAACAACTCCCATGTGACATTAGACCAGCGTTTTATACCAACAATAATTTAAGTAATTTAATAAAAAATAATAAAGACAAGTAAGATAAATTTTCTCAATCGGGGATTAAACTAAAATGTAATGAACGCTCATCTTTTTATATAGGTAAAACAAGGCGTTTTTTTAAATTAAGAATAAATGAGCACATAAGATGTCTCTCTAATAATATTTTTTCTGAATTTGCTAACCACCTCATTTAAAAACATCATTAATTTAATAGAGATAATGTCCTGGCGCTCTGTAAGCTGCCGGACGTTTTTTCAAATAGCTACCCATTTAAATAAAATTTTGAGGGTCTGAGTAATCCATTTGCGTCTATTTAACATCTATTATTACCTTTTAATGAATCAAACAAATCTGTGTATCCAAAATTAATTATTTACGTATAGTTTCAGTGAAAAGAACAAATTAAGTTGAAATACGTGAAAGTTTTAAATATAAAGTGCATCGTGTAAACGTCTTTAAACGGCTATTTCCGAGTCGAGACCTCAAAGATGGTTGCCACATGTATGTCCGAGTGTCCGAGTGTCCAGTGAATTGTGTGAAGTGCAACAGGATGATTTATGAGGGAACGCCCAAATTCTTGGAAATAATTTGTGAACTTTTACTATGTGCCAAAACATTAAGATTGATAAAACGGATCATCTTCTACAGCGCCCTTCAGATGAGCAATTCATAAAAATATAAATTATCCAATTTATTTTTATTATTATTATATTATTAATGGCGTTGAAATTCATATTTGTAAACAATTTTATAATAAAATATGTGTCTTTATAATATCATTGAGTAAGGACCGGTTGTCCAAAACATGTCTGATATATATATATTTTTTTTTAAGTTATTGTTGTATATACAAAGTATACAAAAAATTAAAAGACCAATATTAATTCATATTTCATTTCACGTTTACTCATTAAACATGAAATCAGCAATCATCAATATCATACTTGTATAAGAATGCAGTTAAAATAAATAAATATAAATTAAATATGTAAATTACACATAATTTACTCAGTAAAATGAATCCCTCATTTCAAAACATCGCAAATTTAATTTCAATAAATTAAATTTCACGAGAATTTGTGAAATTTGAATCTCGGATAGAACAGAATCCGTCCCCTTCCCAAGAATGCAAAAGATCGTTCGAGGGTAGGTCCTGGCAGGGGTATGTCCCTACCACCATAGAGTAGAGTTTCCGATAAAAAAGGAGGGAAGAATTTCTTCAATATTAGCGCAGTGGCGGAACCGAAGCAAACATACCGTCATCCTGCTACTTCGCCATATACTTTCAATGTTTTGTAAAGATAATATGTTTTATTTTTGCTTTTTTTGATTCATTGTTAGCCTGATATCTTACTATTATTATTTTTTCTTCATGGTTACAATCCTGCGGATTAGTCTGCAACAAGCTTCACTCGTTTTCTCCACTCAGTCCTGTCTCCAGCCAGTCTTTTCATTTATGTATAGCTACCACAGCGCATGTCTCTCACCTGGTCCATACAGGCGTCTCTTGAGCGACCTCTATAATTTCTACCCTCAGCCATTCCCTTTGCGATAGTAATAAGCAGGCCCGGATCCCGAATGTTATGGCCTATCCAATTTCCTCGTTACTGGGCAACCCTTTTGAGCATTTGACTAGTTTATCCGGCCCTTCTGTATGCGTCTGCATTACCACATTTTAAAAGCAGCTAGACGTCTGCACTGCATCTGCATTATTAATAATTCTTTATGAAGATATTAACAATGTTTTGCTTCTCAAAAAGAACTCGTCGTAAAAAACTAACTAACTAACATAACGATGTCTCTCCCAACATGAAATACAATCTCCGACATGAGCAGAAAATAGGTCATTATAATTAAGAAGGAATCAGGTCGAGGCTTGAACCCAAATCCATTGAATCAAGAGCCAAGCATTCTATGCCTTTGAAAAACTAAACTTACTAATGAACTAATAAATACGAATGAAAACGTCGTTTTTCTAGAAGTTTTATTATATTTTATGGAAATTACATGTTTCGCCCTTCTAAGGCATTATCAAATGTTGGTTATCATTATCAATCATATCACATTTGAATGCCTTAGAATGCCGAAACATGTCATTCCCGTAAAATATAAAAAAACTTCTAGAAAACTGACGTTTTCATTCGTATTAATTATTTAATATGGAGTGTTAAAAACAATAAATAAACTAACTACGTAACTAACTCTCACGCCGTTTTCCCGAAGGGACAGGCAGAACGGATGGACCGCCACACTGCTTTATCCTGACATAATTCTTACCCTCTTCTATATTTACACATAGTGACATGCACGCTCGTCAATTAATTTGGTCATGCCATGTCTTTCCTGATCTTCCTCGACTTCTTCCATTCACACTACTTGTATATATATTTTTAACCATTCTTCCCTCATAAATTCGTTCCATATATCCAAACCATCCTAGTGATCCTTTCTTAATTTTATTTATGACGCTTTCTTCCGTTATACATTCCTTTCGTCATCATACATTTTTTGACCTCGTTTTTATGTCATTTATTCTATATTCATCCTTCTTCTGCTAACTCCAAGCTTCACTTTCATACATATGGGTACATATATACTATTATAGTATGAGATATAATAATATATGATTACATATTTTAGTACATGATCGTATATTTTATTTTATTTATTTTTATAAAAACACCACACTAATTATCATTATTCGATTAACTAAATACATTGGTATATGATCGTATATACATAATTTATTTTATTTTTCGTAAAAACACACCCACCAATCAAAACCTCTGAAATGGGGATAAGATGTGGGCGGGAGGGGCCATGCTGTTGGTATGAATCAGTGTGAACTAGATAACAGCTGTTCTTTGTTTTTTCCTTGCGGAGTTTTCCCGCGTTATTCTCGAGTTTTCCCGCGCCCGGGAAGAAATTGGCGCGCAGTGTTACAGGTTGGTCCTTGAGAGTGTTATCTGGCCCCGGGTTAGCGCATTAGGGGGGATTAGCCGGGATCCCGGAACCCGGCGCTGAATCCCGTCCCATAATGGGGAACTTAACTAAGCCGGGGGTGACGGAATAACTCCCGATTCTTAAACGTTCGATATTCTTTACATGCTTTATCTAAATTCACAATACTCTTCCAAATACTCTCGCAAATGTTATGATTACTATTTTTACAATTTTATTTTTGTTGAATCGCTCTTTACACCATTACAGCCCGAGCCAAATCGATGTAAAGGGTATAGCTATCATTGATTCTATTGACAAGTGATAGGTAGTCAATCTATTGTTATTTACTGTCACGCGAATTCTACACCAGACCGAAGACAGTGTGACAATCACACTGACATCGCCAGGAATCGAACCCGGTACCTTCGGTGTAGCAGTCAAAACACTTACAACTCGACAATATGAATATACTTATTTTTTTAATATTTTAAAATGTGAAATGTTAATAAAACGTCCGTTATATAAATTATGTTACGGGATGGCTCGTTTGGCTTACTAAATTATTACAAATATTGTCTTATTTTCGGTGTCATATTAGGTTCCCTAACGTTGTAACTTGAGAACATGTGTCTCTGCCCCTGGTAGCGCGAAACAGTACCTCAACGATTTTAAGCTAGTAAAGACCTTGATGTTGTAGAGTCAGGATTTTTCCCTCCTGCCAACACCTCGTCTACCCTCTATTTTCCCTACAGTAATCAGGTGCAGCAATTCATATTTTCATCTCTTAACCTAACCTAACTCCTCCCTGGAGAACATTTATGTTGCTGACCATCTCAGTCCAAGGAAAGCACAATAATATTTAATATGATTTTTTTCATGAAATTAAATATAGGTATGTTTACTTTATTTTTCATGATTCGAGTAACCAAGATGTAGTAAGATGAACCAACTTATTTTTTATATATTATAAAATAAATATATTTATCGTTATTTCTTCTTCTTCTTCTGCCTTATTTAAGACTGTGTCATGTTATTTCTCGGAGCCTGTTCCTGGGATGCAGATGTCCAATATAGTGTTCGCCCGGTAAAATTTTTAAGGGTTATTTTTGGTTAACTTTCCTCTTTGTGTGTTTTATGTCTTTTTTGTAATTATTATATGTCTTAACTATTATATCTTAAGAGCTATTTCAAAAATATCTTAACTACAATAGTTGTAAGAAATGTTATTATGTATAACTATTATAAATAATAAATTTCTAATAATATTTTCCAAATGTTGATGAAAACTTTTGTTGGGGACAGCCGAGAAAAATATATTCTTCTTCGCGTGCCGTATCAGGTCCCCCCGACGTTGGCAATCACTCCGGCGAAGGCTTCTCTATCTTGCGCAATCCGGGACAACGCCTCCACATGTCTCATCCCGGTCCAGTCTCTTATGTTGCACAGCCAAGACGTTTGTCTTCTTCTAGGACCACGCTGCTCCTCAATTTTCCCCGTCAGTAAAGAAAAATATGGCATGGCCAAATTCGGAAAAATCGACCAGCGTGCATGTTAGTATATATAGGAAGCTCGTAAGATAGAGAAGTATGGCGGTCCATCCTCTATGCCTCCCCTCCCGGAAAACGGTGTAATGGTTAGTTACTTTTTATATAGTCCATTGTTTTGGCCGAAAAACTATGAAACCTTAACATTTTAAACTGTTTAATTAAATAAATTTGATATATTATTGTAACACCTGATGATCAAATCAAATCAAATCAAATCATATCAGTTTATTTTCTCAAAAGACATTACAAACATTTTTTATAGTTTAAGGCATCTATTGAGAACCGGTAAAACATAAGGAATATATAATACCAGGAACGCATGAGAGATGGTTCGACATTAGGAATACAAAATACTCTCCAAAGTCAAGAGTATTTGTCTTCTGAATGTACTTTCACGAATATGAAAGACATCGATCTCCGAAGCGATCATGTTCAGCAGTTTGATTGCTCTCCCCACCGGCATCACCAGAGGCAGGTTGGTTCTGCATGCTGGGAGATAAAACAGTCTGTGCTGACGCTGTCGAAGATAGCCATCCGGAACATAAAGATGGATAGCCTCTAAGATGACGGAGTTCTCAAAGAATCCTCTGATAAGTCTGAAGAAATGGGTAAGTGTGCACCCATCCCTTCTTATCTGTAAACTATTGGTCCCCAGCATGCCCAAGAGGAATGCAGTGGGATAAAGCCACGGATAGCTACCAAACTCCCTCATGTAGAGATATCTCAGAAATCTTTTCTGAACCCTCTCTAACATGAGCGAGTATCTCGCCTCGTGGGGACTCCATATCACCGAGCCACACTCGAGCCGGCTCCGGACCAATGAGTTGTACAAAATTCGCAAAACATAGGGATTCTTGAAAACTCTACCAGTTCGGAGAATAAATCCCAACATTTTCAGTGCAACTCCACATATTCTCTCGATGTGAGCATGGAAAGTCAGCCTACTTTCATAAACGATACCAAGATCCTTTATCGTTGAAACACGCTTAAGTTGCTGGTTATCCATTGTGTATCTGTAATAAACAGTACGCAATGCTCTCGTAAAAGATAAAATTACGCATTTAGAGATATTGAAATAAATTTGATTGGTTTTACTCCAGCGGACGATATTATTTATATCTGACTGGAGATGGAGGCAATCTTCGGGGCTTTTTATCTCAAGGAATAATTTAAGATCATCTGCAAATAAAAGAAATCGCGAAAATTGTATAACCCTCGCGACATCATTAATGAAGATGGTGAAGAGGAGTGGACCAAGGTTTGAGCCCTGTGGCACTCCGGAATATACGGGAAAAAGTGCAGATTGAAATATACCGTATGAGGCAAACTGTTTCCTCTCCCTCAGGTAGCTAATAAAAAATAAAACCAACTTAGAAGAGAAACCAATTTCCGACAGCTTTCGCAGAAGTACATCATGGTTGACGGTATCAAAGGCTTTAGAAAAGTCAGTATAAGAGCAGTCAACCTGGTGACCATTGTCCAAAGCCCTTGTCACATATTCTGTGAAAATCATAAGATTGGTTTCAGTAGAGCGCCCCTTCCTGAATCCGTGTTGTTCTGAAATTATGAAGGGTTCAACTCTAGGGAGAATCATTTTATAAATAATAGATTCGAAGAGTTTGGCCGGAGCAGACAGTATTGCTACAGGTCTGTAGTTTTCAACTGATTCTCTCGGGCCGCTCTTGAAGATGGGACTGATCTTGGAGATTTTCCACAAATCGGGAAAGGTATCAGTATTTAATGAGAGGTTGAAAATGAAGTGGAGAGGAGGTACCAAAAATTCAGAGCATCCTTTTAAAAAGAAGATAGGAAGAAAATCAGGGCCAATTGAATGCGAGTTTTTCATGGCTTGAATTGAAATTTTTATGTCTGAGATGTCAATTTGACTGACACCATTGAAGCTATGAATAGTATCGGCACTCGAATTGGTCACATCGTTATGATTTAGCCGCGGGGGAATATTGCTATAGACGGATAGGAAGTGCTTAGCGAATGCATTCGCTATATCGGCACCTCGAACCTCTCTATCCCCATGCATCATGGTGTTTATCATGCCACCATCTTTGCGTAAGCAAGCTGAATGATGTCAACTTAGGTTGACGAAACAGTGATACATAAAACAAAGTTTTTTAATTTAACAGTTTTAGTTTTTATATATATATTTTTAGAACACCATGTATAACATAGTTCAGAAACGTACACAAAACGAATTCCTACAAGTTGTAACAGTCACAAGCTTATTCCAGAACTATTAATATTATACGTCACTATTATTTATCGACATAAAAAATGGTTCTAACGTAAAAAGGCCGTAGAGTGTCGCACTTCACATTATTATCAGCGTGTGACCAGTCGTGGCTTACCAGCCCTTTGGCGGGGGGCGGCGGCCCTGCGGTGGGGCAGCCGTGGCGGTGGCGAGTGATAAATGATCCACGACTAGGGATGGGGTATCCGTATCGATACTCATGTTGATATCAAAATAAGTACTGCCCAGAAAAGCTGAGCGAATATTTTTTTTGTATGTGCAAATTGATTCGTAAATTGTAAAATGTTTAAATTTAGAACACTGTTATACGTATCACGATATAATTAAATTAATTGGTCGCGACAGTTGTTTCGCCAATCCATATTGGCATCGCCAATCTATGTTGGCATCGCCAATATATGTTGGCATCATCAATCACTACAATAATGTAAAGAACGAAATCAAGATACGTTATAACAGTGTTCTAAAATTGAACATTTTATGATATTGACATATCATGGCATCAACATGTAGAAAGAATGAGCTCAAATAGGATACCATACATAGCTCTCCGTGGAACGCCAAACGGACAACGCCGACCAGGAAGACCCCCGAAACGGTGGAGAGAAAGCTGGAGTTCAGCGTCTCAAGAGGACCCGCCTTTAATAACAGACTCCTAAGTCTATCAAAAGTGAAAAATAAGAAGAAGATATATCATGGTGTTTCAATCATGACGTATGGAATAGAGTTCAGAGCCGATACCAATAGGACTAAGAATATTCTTAGAGAAACAGAAATGCGAACCCTAATCTCCATCGCAGGCAAAACCCTCAGAGATCGAATCAGAAATGAAACGTTAAGGTTGTACTATGTCCCCAACACCACAGACAGTGGTGTTGGGGACATAGTAAGATGAGGAAGAAGCAGAAGGCGCTTTTGGAGAGACCACGTGGACCGCATGAAGAATACAAGAATTGCAAAAATTGTTAAAGATGAGAACCCAAGCAGCAAGAGACTACCAGGAAGGCGTCAAAAAGATGGAGAAATGGCTGGACATCATCATCCCTGGACAACTCACCGTCACAACCAGGGCATACGATATAAACTAAGAGGAAGAAGAAGAAAAAGGTTGAGTTAATAATTTACTAACATTTGCAATAAAAGAATTGCATCTTGTATTTTCACAAAACTTTCATTTTCTTTTTAAAGATGTGTTTCGGTTGTTAATATGTATTTATACTAGAGTCCATTCATTTCAGGGAGATTACTAGCAATAGTGCGTTTAAAAAAAATAGACGCTGGTTTTATTTTATTTTTTTAGAATAGAAAAAACAATAAAATTTTCAATAATATTTTATATTCAATCATTGAAATAAATAAATAAAAATTTAATAAATATTATTTCAGAATCAATTGTTACAATCACAAAATTAAAGTCCATTAATTTTTTACGGTGTTTACTGGTTTTTCTGAATTAAGGGCGTGGCTAATATTCGTAATTATACTGTACAATGTAAAAATTCAAGGAGTGTTTTTTTTATTATTTCGTTATTTCATATATCTATGGCCCCGGCTAATGGTGTCTGGAAATTCCTATTTTTCTAGTTGATTTGTGTTTTTATTGGAATACAAAAATAAAACCATAAACACGAACATGTCTTGCCGCCGTTAAAATCAATATGTTTTCTGAATTTCGATATGGTAATAATTTCCTAATCGCCGATTATTTTTGAAGCTAACGCCGTAGACTCCGCCTACAAAGAGCAAGGAACCAATCAGTCGGTATTTTATTACCAATTTACTAGGTGTTACTAACACTATTGCAAATAATCTCCCTTAAGTGATTCAACTTTACATTTTGGGAGGTACAAATTTTAAAGTTTGACATCGAAAAATGTGTGTCACAATCGAAACATACCTCTAAAAAGAAACATAAAATATTGTGAAAATACAAAGAACAATATTATTTGTTTGAATGTGAATCCATAACACAAAGTGATGTTGAATACAGAAGATGAAGACGATTTAAGAAGATCGTGCGAAAATGAGTGGTAATGAAAGTACTCGTGTATGTTAATTATATAACTGAAGAATACCAAAGTTGAGCAACAAATAATAAATTGGCAGAACCGCACATATTATAATGAGTCAGAAAAATCTATATGTATGCAAAATACGCCATATTCATGTTGATGTAGCTATTAAAATTCAGATTTTACATTTTAAAATCGTATATATCTTTATAGAGGCAATCTGCAATATCGATACCGTTTTGAGTATGTACGCACAATGCATTCGATAAATTCCCAGCCCTATATACTACCAAGAGATCTACGTGTATGTCTGGATAGATTCCCCCAACTGTTAGCGGGCCGTTGCATCAGCTGTGGCCAACTGGGACTCTGCTTGATGTATCGGTTGGCATGATTTGATGGACACAGTCGTATGTGATTTAATACCTACATCGTATTACTGTCATTATGAAAATACCACGATACTCTAAAGATTTATCATTATAATTACCTAATTATGGTTGCTTCAATAATCATCGTTGATTCTAAATTAAATATTTATATTATACATCCATAATAGAAAATCGGATTTAAAGGAAGATTCTCAATACATGACCAGATGGAAAGCGAAGTGTGAGAAGACCAAAACTGAAGTGGATGGTTGGTGCGGAGGGGTTCTCAAAGCAATTGATGTTACAAACTGGAGAATGCGAGCATTAAACCGGTGAAAATGGCGAAAAATTCTGGAAGAACCAGGGCCCATGATGGTCTGTAGCGCCACTGATGGTTATGATGATGATAGGAAGAAATTTCTCACTCTTCAAAATAGTTTTTAAAATTTTCTAGATAATAATGTTTTAATAAACTTAAGACGTTGACAATTTGGAATAATATGATGACGAAATGTTTAATGAAAACACTATTTTTTCACTTTTGATAATAAACATCAACAAATCATCACGCCATTTCTCCGAAAGGGTGGGCAGAGAGGATGGACCGCCACACAACTCTATTCTGACACGCCTCTATAGGTTCCTCCACATTCATACAGCGAGTCATACAAGCACGTCGATTCTTCCGACTTCTAAAATGGCCGACCTTTAAAATGTGATTGATTTGGTCATGCCATATTTTCATCCGGCTTCCACGACACCGTACTCCATTCACATCGTTAACGTATACTTTCTTAACCAATATTTATTCATCCATGGGTTCCATGTGACCAAACTACTCGTTACATGTTGATCCTTTTATATTTTTTTCATAATATATTTTTACGCTCTACGTTCCTTCCTAATATCATCATTTTCTGCAAGTTGCTTCGCTTTCATACATTATACATTCTTCTTTATAATACATATTTTCTTTAATTAGAATCATCTTAAATATGTTTAATTTTCCATGAAAATCTAACCGAACAACTAATTTAGAATGATTCCTAAAAATAGTTTCAAGAAGAAAATGCCACAAAATTGATCGCCTTCGGCAAAATATACAGTTTGTTTATAAAGCGATTCAGTTCGCAGAAAGAGAATTATAATATTTTCCTAAGCAAATTTCAGAGGCTTGAAAAAAGAAAAGGGTAAGAAAAATATTTGCAGAAAAGTTTTGTTTTTCTAACTACCTTAAAAGAGGCTGAAAAACTGTCAGGGAGGAAGAGAGGGGAGGAGGGGAAGGCGCGGTGGAACAAATAACGCGTTAACTAGATATTCATGAGGTCGGGGATAGCTACAGCCGATATGGAAAGAAAAGAAAGTTAAAGAATACAAAATAGTCACCGCTCCCTCAATCCAAACAGTAAGTTTTTCGCTTCACTTACTTGAAAACGAGTTTATTTTATTATTTTATCCATATTCATATCAAATCATAATGAAAATCTATTTTTAAATACTTGAGTATTGACTTTAGCTAATTGGATTTATCAATTTATTGAACACTAAGGCATTAACACTGTGAAAATCCATAGCATTATACTTAGGATATTGAAAAACTTTGTTTAATCCACTATTTAATAAAAATATTAAAAAACACGACATGTTTCGG
This sequence comes from Lepidostoma basale, assembly GCA_022606425.2. NCBI lineage: Eukaryota > Metazoa > Arthropoda > Insecta > Trichoptera > Lepidostomatidae > Lepidostoma > Lepidostoma basale. The sequence goes on along the minus strand of JAHDVF020000694.1, from coordinate 673,344 downwards.
AGGATACCTCCGTCTTCAGGTGTAAAAATATATATATTAAAAACTAAACAAAGAAAGACTTTCAACCTTAAATTTATTGGAACTTATATGAATTTACTTTGTGGAATAATAAATAAATAATAAAATATGGATTATTTGGTTCCTGTATTCAATAAAATATTTTATTGTCTTTCAGCACGTCAGCATGATCGCTATTATGAATTCTAGATAATGAAGGATAACATCTATGCATATGCACGATATTTTCAATACATTTTTTGATTGCGTATTTAAATAATTGTTTGTATGGGGTATTGTTTGAAACGCGATCAAATGACTTGATCCATTATGGAGCATAATGATAACTTCCCCATACATTTTATTCGCGTCTTTCTGGAAAAACACAACGTTACTGACACATATATGCGATTTAATCGCACCATATTAAACTAATGCACTTGTGCTTGGAATTTTATAGACGGCGTGCTACTTTTTTATTTCTTTTCGCATTCGATTTCTGTAACCAATTAACTGAAACTATTCTTTGTCCTGTATGTTTTTATTAAAACTATAACAAAACTTTTGAAGACAGTCGTTTTCATTCGTTATGCATAAATTATAATAAAACATCTGGAAAACAGACGTTTTCATACGTTTTAGTAATGTATTTTTATATTTCTTCTGTTTTCACTATTATTATACTTTGTGTGGTGGTGTCATAATTGAACAAAGTCTTTTATTTTGTTACACAACGCATTATAAAAAATAGAAAAAAAATTAAATTAAAAACAAAAACAATCATGTTTCTGGATATAGAAGCCCTTTCAGTGTAGTTAGTAAATATAATATACAAAATAAATGTTTTTGTATATTATATATTTAACTACACTGATGAAGGGCTTATCGTATGTCCCGAAACATGGTTGTTTGTTTGTTTTTTTTTTAAATAAAGTTTTGTGATTAAAAGTTTATAAAATACATATTTTTTCAATTAAGATAATCAAATGATTTTACTGAAATCTCTTGATGGAAGTTCATTTTAAATTATGATTAAATAAAAAAATGTATTTAACAACTTCTTCCTTTAAATTTATTTCGACTGCGACCGGTTTTGCCAGGCTCACTGGCATCGACAGACTGGTGACACTATTGCAAACTGAGTCATTTATATACATACATGTTTACCACTCCTGATATGTATGTATATATAGGACTCAGTTTGCAATAGTATCGATGCCAAAACCGGTCGCTATCGAAATAAAATTACAAGTGAAAGTTGTTTGAAAGTAGATAAAAAAACATCGAATTTAATTATTATTCTTTTCAATTTCTTTTCATGATATAAAAAATCTTATTCTATTATTACGTATATAAACTATTTCGGTTGTGATAATCAAATGATTTTATTGAAATCTCTAGATGGAAGTTCATTTTAAATAACAATTTATTTCAACTGCGACCAGTTTCGCCAAGCTCGCTAGCATCGACAGACTGGTGCTGGACCAGTTTGTCGATGCCAGCGAGTCTGGCGAAACCGGTCGCTGTCGAAATGAACACAAAAGTGGAAGTAGTTAAAAAAACATCGTTTTATTTAATTATTACTTCAGTTCTGTTTATCAGTAATGGTTATGATTTTTTAAATAAATAAATTTTATTCGGAATTGAAATTGTGCTCTAGAAACTTATTAACTGGTGTGTTTGTAAATATGCAATGCATGAGTGTCCCGTGAAAGATAATTAAAGCGCCTGAGCCCGCCTGCTGTGGTCGCAGCCCAATAAGACAATCACTAATTGATTCCACTTCCAATAAAAGAGCGTGGTCCACGCCGGAACAAAGCCGCTATATCTCTGCGGCTGGAGTAGGAATGGGGCCTGGTTGCTCGCATGTCCGCTCTCCCCGCGCTCAGCCGGAATACTGCACTGCGAAAACAATAAAACCTTCGACCGGAACCAACCAGATCAGATGAATAGCTTGTTAGTCCCGACTGAAAGGAAGCCCTTGTAAAATGCATTTGGGTTGGATTCCCGCTCGGTACAAAGCGATTTTGTACTACATCTAAGTGGCTGTATTTCGCTTACAATTTTAGTTTATTCTCGATATTCGCCTTCAATTTGTTGTGTTTTTTTATACATTTGTACATATTAACACTTTGAATTAATATAAATCATTATTTATTCTCCTCAGTTGTACAAGACTCTTGCGTCAGGCACGTAAAAGTATTAAACTTATTTAAATATATAATTAATACAAATGAAAACGTCTGTTTTGATGACATGTGATAATGAAATACATATGTTAACCTTACAAAGGCATAGTCGAATGTTCTTTCGAAACAATTCATGTATCGAAACATCTGAGAATGCATTAGTAACGAAAGACTTGTCATTCCCTTAAAATATAATTAAACTTTAAGAAAAAAGATTTTTTTCATTCGTATTCATTTAAACAATATATTCAAGAAAAAGTAAATATTTAAAACTAGCTAACTAACTAACCATCACGCCGTCTCCCCGAAGGGGTAGGCAAAAAGAATGGACTGCCACACTTTTCTTTCCTGACATATTTCTGTCGCTTCCTCAACATTCATACATCGTATCATGCACGCGCGTCGATTTCTCTGACTCCTCACATGGCCGACATTCAATATTTGATTTATTTGATCGTGCCACGTTTCTGGTTCCATGTACATCATTAACCATTACCATTCTTACTTCATTCATTCTTTCCATATGTCCAAACCATCTTATTGATCCTTTCAATATTTTATTCATGACACCATCATTCGCACCGCATTCAATTCTTATATTTTCATTCGACACTATATCATACACAGAGTATCGTCACATTCGTCTAAGAGATCTCAGTAAATATTTAAATATATTAGGTCCTTACATACGAAATTGGCATTTTGCCGTACTGGCAACTTTGATCTCAAATATCTTCTCTTTGGTTAGGAATTCCAAATTCAAATTTAAACAGCTTTTTACTCAAGTATTTGTGTTTCGAAAATTATAATTCATTTGTTTTTTCCTCATTTTTTTTTCTTTGCGTCACTCAGTTTACAAAATGGAAAACTTGAAATATCGCGTTATTTACGAGTACGAGTTCCACCGTGGCACCAGTGCTGCAGAAACGGCTCGAAGGATTAATGATGTGTATGGCGACGTTGCCGCAAAAGAAAACACAATGCGTTTTTGGTTCCAACGATCTGGAAATTTCGACCTGCAGAACAAGCCCCGTGGACGGCCGGAGACCAAAGTTGATAATGAAGAATTGAAGGCTATTGTGGAAGGGGATCCATCGCAAACCACGTCCAAGTTAGCTACAGGCTGCGGTGCTGGTGATAAAACTGTTTTAATCCACTTGAAACAAATTGGGAAGGTGAAAAAGCTTGAAAGGTGGGTACCTCACGAATTGAGTGAAGCAAATCAACAAACGCGCGTTGACTGCTGCGTTGCATTACTCAACCGGCACAATAATGAAGGGATATTGAATCGAATCATTACCTGTGATGAAAAGTGGATCCTGTATGATAATCGGAAGTGCTCATCGCAATGGCTGAACCCTGCCGAACCAGCCAAACCATGCCCCAAGCGAAAATTGACCCCAAAAAAGTTACTTGTGAGCATTTGGTGGACTAGTGCTGGTGTCGTTCACTACAGCTTTCTTAAATCTGGCCAGACGATTACGGCAGATGGCTATTGTCAGCAACTGCAAACCATGATGGAAAAGCTAGATGCTAAACAACCGAGGCTGGTTAATCGCTCTAGGCCACTGCTGCTTCATGATAACGCTAGACCACACAGTGCACAACAGACGGCTACCAAATTAGAAGAGCTTCAATTGGAATGTCTAAGACATCCACCGTACTCTCCGGACCTTGCCCCAACGGATTACATTTTTTTTCGAAATTTGGATAACTTCTTGCAAGGCAAAAAATTCAACTCCGATGGGGCAGTCCAAACCGACTTCAAAGATTTTATTGATTCCCGTCCGAATGGTTTTTCTAGTAAAGGGATCGATGAACTACCTATGAGATGGCAAAAGTGCATAGATAGCAATGGTACATACTTTGATTAAATAAATATATTATATTTTTAAAAAATCAACTTTTTCTTCCTCCCATACAAAACGCCAATTTCATATGTAAGAACCTAATAATTAAAAGCGCATTGTATTCTACTTATTCTTTGTATCAATGGGAATGCCTTTTTTCTATGACCATTGCGCTGGTTTTTTATATTTTTGTAACGCCACACATGAAGACACCTGTTTTGCCTTCAATTTTTTGCTTTACTTTTTGTTTTACCTTACAACAAATTATTTCCATTCTTTTTGGTTTTTGGAACAATAAAATAAAACTTTATTTTAAATTTTGTATTATAATATAACATATTTTGTTTTACTAGGACATTATCAAATAACATTGAATACTCTAGAAAGATGAAACGTGTACAATATATAATAGAATTTCTTAAAATCGAATTTATTATTTAATTGTGCAAAAGATAAAATTCATAATTCGTTAAACTGACATTGTTTTGTGATATTTATTAAAACTTAAAACAAATAATCATTTCTATAATACAAAATGAATCGCATGTATAAAAGTAATGTCTAGAGGTAAGTTTGTACGTTGTTTTAGAATGGTGCGAATTTTAAGTTAAATAAGGTTATTCATTATGTTTTCTTTGTTTTTATTCAAAATCTATTAGTTATTTATTAATGAATTGGTTGCAATTGTGTTCAATAAAAAAATTATTGAAACGTTGCTCTTGAGTTTTTTTATTTTTTATTTCTTTGGTCAAACCATCATCATTATAAAAAGAAGAAAAAAATTATTCATTTTAAAAATCGTATTCGCTTTAAGTTTATCAAAATAATAGAAATGATTGTAACATTAATTATTACATACATAAAAAAATCAAATAAACAGATCAAATAAATCAAATATTGAATGTCGGCCACGTGAGAAGTCAGAGAAATCGACGCGCGTGCATGACACGATGTACGAACGCTGGGGATTCTAGAGAAATATGTCAGGAAAGAAAAGTGTGGCAGTCTATTATTTCTGCCTATCCTTTCGGGGAGGCGGCGTGATGGTTAATTAGTTAGTTACATATAAAAAAAAAATTGAAAAATCATTAGGATTACAATATCCCTTAAGAATGGACAAACAACATAAAGAATTTTTCTATTTTTAAGCACGTAATATCCGAATACACTTTCCTATATAACATCTTAAATACACTCAAAGCCTGAAGTTTTATTCAATTTGACATAGAGCTACTTGGGTATGCAAGGCGGACACAGTTGAATTCCTCATCCACGGGAGTAGGTACCCGCCCAGCTATGCCGGCAGGTACCTGTACCGTACCCGGCACTGTACAGGAGCAGGCCACCTCCGAATAGTTGGCCGCCTGGCGCGCTGATGCCGACAGGAGAGGAAACTTTCTCCGGGTAAGTTTGTGACTGACGCTGTAAAGGAAGCGGATAATCACAGATTCTAGAAGGGTATGATTGTAAGTTGAGTTCTGCCATCGCATATAATGAGTTGGTAGTTACGTCAATGGTTCAAATAAACTTATAATTTAGATTTTTCATTTCATTTATATTAATAAAAATCACAAACATTACAGACATATTATTCCAGATCGTTTACAATTACACTTTATGAATTTAAAAGAGAAGCATAAAAAAAATTAAGCTTAAGAATTAGAAAGAATCATTACATTGATATTGCATCCCTGAGCTAACTCACACTATCACGAAATATGTCGACCTCCAAGGCGACCCGATTAAGCAATAAGATTGCCCTACCCACAGGCATAACCTTAGGTTAATTGTTTCTACACATTGGCAGGTGAAATAATCTATGTTGCTTTTGTCGCACATAATTGTCAGTGACAAACAAAGTCAAGTCATTCAAAATATCAGAGTTTTATATTCGACCATGAATCGGTTGAAAAAAATTAACACCCAAATGGGTAGTTCGTCTAATTTCCAATGATTGGTAGTCCAGCATACCCAATAAGAAATTAGTTATATAAACCATCTTAGTAACCCGTGTTAGTCCCTACATATGGACGCAGGTTAATATTTCCGGCTTCTCCTGCATTAAACACTTATAAAAAATATTTATCAAATATAATTTGGGTCATAATACTTTAAATATGTGTGAAAAACATAAAATAATGAAAGGATCATTAAGATAGTTTGGACACATTGAAAGAATGAATGAAGAAGGAATGGTAAAAAAGTATATGTTAACGATGTAAATGGAACTATAAAAAGAGGAAGACCATGGAAAACGTGGCATGATCAAATAAATCAAATGTTAAATGTCAGCCACGTGAGGAGTCGGAGAAATTGACGTGCATGCATGACACGATGTATAAATGTTGAGGAATCGAGAGAAGTATATCAGGAAATTACAGTACAGTACAATAAAGGCATGATGGTTAGTTATTTTTCATCACATATTCGTGTAAGAAATCTCATTTCCACCCTATTCATGTTTACATTCTCGCGCTTCTTTTGCAAGTGGAATATATTTTGTTTCACTTTCTTATAATACTCGTATAAAAGGGTCGGTATAAGGTCGGTTCTATTATCAAATTATTTTTTTCAACATTATTACCATGTTAACCTGATCATCAAATACTCGTAAAATGTCTTGCTGAGATTTTATCAAGTTACCATATAAATTGTCTGTAATACTGGAGCAATACATTGCCCGTTCCTTCCTGCGAGAGCGCTGGGCGTTGCTAATAAAATCATAAAGTTGCTTAATATCCGCACTAAAGCAATTGAACGGTGCATTCCAGAAGGGAAACCTAATTAAAAGGCTGCTGCATTATGTAAAAGCTGAAGCTTCGACTTCGGATTTCTCCGTAAGAACCGAATACTAGATGATTTTTAAAAGGAACGTTGTTTGAAAAATATGAAGCCGCATGGTCAAAATTTATCTAATTTACGTTTATTTACCATGCAATTTTATACTCAGGATTAATTATTTTAATAAAATTAAGTAATTAACACTCTGAAATTTCACAATTACGATTTTTTTACGAATTAGCCCGCTGTTTTTCTTCTTTTGAATTTATTTTGGCACCTACATACAACCCTTTCAACTATTTCATATACTTGTCCATAAATATATAATAACCAATATTGGTCAATCAAATAGGCCACCTGAGTTATATTAACAAGTTTCTAAGCAGCACTTACGATTCAGATACTTTTCTTTACTGACGGTTACCACTTATAGCCTCGAAATTGTAACATTGTCCAAACAAATGCCGAAAAACTGCGATTGACTCAAAGAGTAATGGAATAAGCCATGTTAGGAATAAGCCTTAGAAACAGAGTCGATACGGTGAGAGAAAAAATAAAGGTCCCTGACATCATCCGCCGTGTGAGCGACTCTAAAATGGCAATGGGTTGGTCACGTAACCAGAAGTTGACAAAAAAAAAATTGATAAAAAGACTTGGAGACCATGGAACGCTAAGACAGGTCCAGAGAGACCGCAACTACGGTGGAAGGATGACCTAAGCCGACACGTTGACATAATCTGGATGCAGTCTGTAAGAGACATAAGAGAGGCGAGGAGGCAAACGAAGGAGGCCTTTATCTAGGAATTGACAGGAATAGACTGAAGATTGTTTGTGTGAATAGAATAAATTGTTTCTCTTCTTTTTTATTTTAAATTAATTTTAAACATCTGACCACAAAGTGAGTTCTTTATGTGATTTTTAAAAATGAACGAATTTTATCTCGGTATGGTAATGTGCAAAACTATTATTTTTTTCTTGGAACAATATTATGGGAATGCCTTGTAGATTTAATGAATTTTTATTTTGTGCAGGAAAGTTTTACAATTATTTAATTAACTATTAGACCACAAAGCTTTCAAACGAAAAGTTGTAAAGTTCAGCCCTCCGGAAAATTCCTTCCTCTCGAGTAAGAACTGATTTAGCTCCGCTCTGAACCCGGGAATCTTAATGGGAGCCTCATAAGTATGCGCGAAATGTGTTGACGATTGAAATATCTGATAAAACTTCTGGATTAAAAACGTTCGCTCGAAAATTGCTAAACGTAAAGCGGGTGTTTGTTTAGCCTTAATTAGGCACTTGTACTGAGCGCTTTGGTTTACTGAAAATAAAATGGGATTTTTACTCGGAATATCAATAGAAAATTAAATACTTCAATTTACCACATACTTTGTACTTGTTTCGATAAAATAATCTTTTTTTCCGAGATAAATAAGAGCACCGGTATTTGAACAATCATTTAGAAAATGCCTCGTCATAAATATTCAATCACTATATAAATTTCCTCGATATGTTTATCGTTGATTTAATGACGACAAATTGATTACTTAATATTCATAAAAACGTACGTTTGAGATAAGTTTTATTATTTTACATGTTTTTGAGACGAACATGTTTTTGCTTCCTGCGATATTATCAACTGAATAGACTGAGATGGCCCGGTCACGTGCAGAGGATGCCGTCATCGCGAACCCCAAAAAGATCGCTAAAGTGGCACCCAGGTGGTAGAAGACCAATTGGACGACCAAAGCGGAAGACAGGAGGAGTTGGGGGCGAAGAATACTGGAGGCTAAGGCTAGATATGGGCTGTAGGGCCATCGAAGAAGGCTGTTACCACGCTGCTACAAAGATCGAAGGCCCAATTACTTTATACATTGTTTAGCTTTTGATTATCACACTATGTGATAGATAACTAGTATATCGTCATTTTAATTGTTATTTAAAATTTATCCGACCAAAGAAAACTTGAAATTTTAACAAACTCTTATTCTTGATTTTCTTTTAATATACACACATATTTAGTCAAATATTATAATTATTTCATTTGAATTCAAATATCGGTGTATACGGTCTATAAATTGTATCCATTGACTGACAATTTAATTTGCAGTGAAAGCTTCCAAAATGTTGACTACATTTTAACGTATACCGCCCGAACATACGCTTCCCGTAACATTTTACTTGTGGAAATATATTTTCAATTATTAAATTAATGCATTTCATACAACGCAGCTGTTTTCATTCTGCGAAGAGTTATGGGAAGTTGCTATGAAATGCTTGCAATAGCATTAAGATTTTTTTACTACATTTTTTTATGAAAAATACAATAGCCATTTACAATGGAGTTCTGGTTCTAACAATTGTGTATGGAAGTAAAACAAGGATTAATCAAAAGAAGGATTAGATACGAATTATTGCGATTGATATGAGATATCTTTGACGTATTATCCCTTAGACGGAATTACAAATGCTGATAGTGTAAAAAAAGTTTATGAACAAAATTATGAAAGGATCACTTTGGACAAATGTAACACATTGAATAAAAAAAAATTAATATAAGTTAACGATGTCAATAAAAACCGAATTGAGTAAGACTGAGAAAACATGACATGACTAAATTAATCTAAGTTTAAACATCGATCATGTTAGAAGTCGAAAGAATTGACGTGTGTGTATGACTCGCTATATGAATGTTAAGGAAGCGCGAGAGGCATATCAGGATAAAGGAGTGGCGGTCCATTCTCTCTACATAACTAATTCTTCCGGAGAAATGGCACAATTGTTTGTTTTTGTTATAGAATATATAAGTTATAAACTGTTAGAAGAAAGTCACGTATAGCCAAATCTAGAGAATACGGTGGTTGATCGATGGTATTTATTTATGTATTTATAACTTAAATATTCTTTAACAACAACAAAAAATTGCACCGTTTCTTCGGAAGGATTGGTTAGATAGAGAGAATGGACCGCCATTCCTTTATCCTGAAATGCCTCTCTGGATCCTTAACATTTATATTATTAGTCATACACACACGTCAATTCTTTCGACTTCTAACATGATCTACGTTTAAAATTGGATAACTTGGAATTTTTTATATTAAGTAGGTATTGGGGTCATGTGCTAAGGGGAGAAAAATACCACCTCCTTTGACTGATATTAATTATGTTAGAAGTCGGAGGAATCGACGTGCGTGGATGACTTGTTGTATGAATGTGGAGGAAGCTAGAGAGGTTTGCCAGGATAGAGTAGTGTAGCGGTCCATTCCCTGCCCCTGCGGGGAAACGGTGTGATGGTTTGTTTCTTTGTGTACACAAAAAAAACAAGGGGAATTTTTGATATTTAAAATACAACTATTCCTTGGCATTTACCTTCAAGCATGACTGTGCGGGAGAAGAGACGAACTCGCACGAAACCATTGTAACTTTTATATTAAAGCACTCGACACCCCGCGATATTAGGCGAGCAGCGGCAGACGCAACGGGTGCAGCGGCCAGAAGATTTTCTAGTATCGATAACTTAGAGCGAACAAGAACCGACGCGGCGTCACATATGGCGGGAAACTTTGGTTATTACTGGTAACGCGACACTTCGCACTTGTGTACACTCTCCTAATGACGTCGGGGCGCAAGGACAGCAATGATTTTTGAAAGTTTACAAATACTGCCGATTATATATGAAGAAAAAACTAACTTGTAGTCCTAAGTAATTCCTGAATAACATTGTGTTATTTTATTATTATTTATTTATTTTTGTCAAACAGGGTTGCGTAATGTCCCCGTGGTTATTTAATCTGTATATGGACAAATGTATGAAAGAGCTGAAAGGGTTGGATGTAGGTGCCAAAATGAGTGAGGAGTGTCAGTAAGCTGTCTCTTGTATGCGGATGACGCTGTCCTACTTGCAGACAACGAGCATGAACACCAAGTCCTAGTGAATTGTATATATGAGGTATGCATGCGAAATGATCTGATTATGAATATTAAAAAGTCCAAGGTTTGATTTTTGAAAAAGAATAAATCATGGCAGTCTGCAACATCAGCGTGAATGGTGAAAATTTCTAGCAAGTAGATGAGTTCGTGTATTTAGGTAGTATGTTTACAAGAGATGGGCGAGTGAAGAGGGATATTGAATTGGGGCAGGCAACAAAGTGAATAGTGCGCTTAAAGTTGTCATCGCAAACAAAAACCTATTCAAAAAAGCTAGAATGGCAGTGCACAATGGTGGTCTTCTACCGACCCTTATGTATGGACGTGAAGCACGAAACTGGTAAAAGAAAGATGAAAGTAGAATAAATACAGTAGAAATGAGATCTCTAAGACGAATGAGTGGTAAATCTATATATGATAGAGTGTGTGTACGAATGATGGTGTTAGGAACAAAATAACGAAATGATCATTAAGATGATTTGGATACATGGAAAGAAGGAATGAAGAAAGAATGGTAAAAATATATATATTTGTTAACGATGTAAATGGAACCAGAAATAAAGGAAGACCGAGGAAAACGTGGCACGATCAAATAAATCAAAAATTGAATGTCGGCCATGTGAGGAGTCAGAGAAATCGACGCGCGTGTATGACACGATGTATGAATGTTGAGGAAGCGAGAGAAATGTGTCAGGAAAGAAAATTGTGGCATTCCATTCTTTCTGCCTACCCCTTCGGAGATACGGCGTGATAGTAAGTTAGTAAGTTAGTTAGAAAAAAAATAAACTATACATATAACCATGATTATCTAGAAGAAAAAAAATTATTTTATTTTATCGAACAACTGTTTACATCATTACAGCGCGAGCCAAATCGAAGGATATAGATATTATTTTGATTCTCATGACATTTGATAGGTAACTAATCTATCAGATCATCCATTGTTTTGGCGGAAACACTCTGATATTTTAACATTATAAACTGTTTAAATGAAACACTGTTATAATATCACAATTGATTTAATTTCTATGAAATTGTCACGACAGCTGTTTCGCTAACCAATGTTAGTAACATATCATCGAATGTTACAATCAACTGATACTTGATTGTAACAGAAGAGAATCACATTGTCATCGCCGGGAATCAAACCTGGGACCTTCGGTATGTCAATCACATGTTGTCACTGTTCCACAAAGGTCATCTTTTTTTTTATTTTACAATATTTGGTAATAATTATGAATATCTCTTAGACAATTGAGTAGTTAATCTTTGTAAAAGAAGTGAATACAGTACCGATCAATAGAAGTAAAAGAAGTGAATTCAGTATCAACGTTTTTAACAGCGTATAGGAGATATCAAAAGCATATCAGAAAATAGCAATGTGGCGGTTCATCCTTCGGGGAAATTTCGTATTATTCACGACGAATTTTTTAACGAAATATTAAATATACCAAAAAATAATATTTAAACAAAAATATTTACGCAATTTTCTGAGGGTGAATTTTATTAGGATCTATATGGCAGATTAATAACTAAAATGGGACACAAGATTTGGTTTTTCAATGCAAAATAAAATTAAAAGCCTATCCAAAAAAAATAAGATGGCAGTGCATAACGGTGTATTTGTACCGACCCTTATGTATGAAAGTGAAGGATGGAACTGGCAAAAGAAGGATGAAAGTAGAATAAATGCAGTAGAAATGAGATCTCTAAGACGAATGTGTGGTAAATCTGTATATGATAGAGGCTCAAATGCAAGTATAAGAAGTTAATGCGGTCCGAATTAAAGTGTTATGAACAAAATAATGAAAGGGTCATTAAGATGGTTTAAGACACATGGAAAGAATGAGTGAAGACAGAATGGTGAAGAAAGTATATGTAAACGGCGTAAACGGAAATAGAATTAGAGAAAGACCGAGGAAAAAGTGGCATGATCAAATCAATCAAATATTAAAAATCGGTCTCGTGAGAAGTCGGAGAAATCGACGTGCGTGCATGACAAGATGTATGAATGTAGAGGAAGCGAGAGAAGTGTGTCAGGACAGAACAGTGTGGCGTTTTATCCTTTCTGCATACCCTTCTGGGGAGTCGGCGTGATGGTTAGTTAGTTAGTTAGTTAGTTAGTTAATTAGTTATTATTTTTTTGTTTATTTGGTCGATTTTCTCAGCCAGAAAAAGTATAATATACTTTTTTTTTTGTTAAAAAAAGACTAATATCAAGGATTTATATCAATGATATTAGAATTTATTTTACAATCTTTAATGTGAGCAGAAAATAGCTCATTATTATGAAGAAGGAATCTGTTCGTGTCCAGGCTTAAACCCATGTCCCCTGAATCAGGAGCCAAGCGTTCTATCCCCTAGACCACCAGCATAATTCTTAAAAAATTTGGTTATTTTATTAATTTATTTTCATAATAATTAACTTTTTTAAAAAAGTCACAGTAAATGTTTTGTTTTGTGTAAAATAAACGAGATATTATGTTACAAAGCAGGTACAATGAATAGAAAACGCTTCATATTATAATTAACCGACTGGAACCACATACTGTTAAAACACTTTATATTTTTAATAACGTGTAAACATTGTTCTTTTTAACTTTCGATGTTAAAAATAATAATATTAATAACCTAATTGTACTCGATAATATAATATATACGATAGTCTGTAACTTATGTGGATGAATACAGAATTAATTGCTGTTTACATCATTGTCATATTGGACTATTTTTTATAGTGTGAATTGCCCACCATCGATTTGTAGAAACAACTTAGATGAATTGTACATTTTACATAACTCTCTTGATATGGTATTAGCTAGTTACATATCGAATGGAAAAAATCCGTCCGATCTAAAAACAAATAGCTTAAAATTCTCTCAGGAGTTGTGCGTCACTCTGCCGTAATATGGAAAGGACACCCGGAAAATGCAACGAAAGGGTTCTAGCAAATAGGCCGTGAAGGACCACGTTGGGCGCCAGTTTAGGGCCAAGGGTTTTCGGGGGGTGACAGGAGGCAGGGGGCCAGTGGCGTGACGGGCGCAAGAATCGGTCGCGGGGGCGCGACTATCTGGCGGGGCACGCGCACCAAATATTTACACTGGCTCTGAGGGAAGTCACAGAGAATTCTTTTACATTATTTTTTTGTTTTGATTTTTTTAAACCTATAATTTTATTACAATAATATTTTTTATTATTTTTTTTATTATTAAAATTATTATTATTATTATTGTTTTTATTCTAATTATTATTATTATTTTTCTACTTATTATTCTAATTATTATTATTATTATTAATATTATTATTATTATTATTATTACTATTATTATTATTATTATTATTATTATTATGATTATTATTATTATTATTATTATTATTAGTATTATTGTCATTAATATTATTATTATTATTAATATCAATAATATTTTTCAGATCCTTATTTTTACGATCAAACAATATAGTGCTAAAAAATTATCATACATCTGAATTCTTTCTGAGAGTTACATTGGAAAGGCCACGTGGACCGCACGGAGAATACAAGAATTTCAAAAATTGAGAAAGATGGAAACCCATGCAGTAAGAGATTACCAGGAAGGCCGCCAAAGAGATGGCGAGATGGCAGGACATCATTATCCCAGAACAGCCCACCGTCACAAACAGGTCATACGACCTAAACTAAGAGGAAGAAGAAGAACAAGTTTTCATTTTTGATCATAAGTTATCAAATGTATGTCTTGCCGTCATTTTAACCTTTTTCACATTTTTGTAATTTTGTTTATATAGATTAATAATTAATTTATTCCTTATTTTATATCCCATGATATAAAATATTTAAATATTGAAACTACACCACGAGCTTTCTTTAGAGTTTGTCGGCTCTTATTTTGGGTTTTAGATTGCTGATAAAACACGTTCTATTCTTATGGGCGGCCCGTGGGGTGCCTTCACCCCCCTCCCCTAGCGGCATCAGCTCGTAGCCCTCCCATCCTTGCATGAAGTGAATTACCTCGGTACAGTGTACTGTTTTGTGCTTTCCTTTTAAGTATCTTCTCTGTTTCAACTACAATATAAGACTTGAGTGCAACTCTAACGAGGGGGAGTTGATCGATTTCACGGTAAAATTTTGAGCTACTAAAAACATACAGCAATTATCAAGGTTGATTCCTCGAGACTTGTAAAATTAAACACTTATACAAATGCTTTAACTTGTATCTTCTTCTTTCTTCTTCGATGGCCCTACAGCCCATATCGAGCCTTAGCCTCCAGTATTCTTCGCCTCCAACTCCTCCTGTCCTCCGCTTCGACCCTCCAATCTGACACTCTTAACAATCTTGTTCCATCTCTCCCAACTTCATCCTCCCATCGCAGCCTTGGTCGTCCAATTGGTCTTCTACCACCTGGGTGCCACTCCAGCAATCTTTTTGGGGTTCGCGATGACGGCATCCTCTGCACGTGACCGGCCCATCTCAGTCTATTCAGTCTGACCTGTGTGGAGAGACTGGGAGCTTTGTAAATATTGTACAGCTCGTCATTATGCCGCACTCTCCAGCCTTCACCGTCATTCACAGGCCCCAGAATTCTGCGCAGCACCCTTCTCTCAAAAGTATCCAGTCGCTCTGCAGATTTCGCTGTCATTGTCCACGCCTCACACCCATAGGTCACTACTGTTCGGATGATTGTTTTATACAGGGTGATTTTGGTTTTCCAGTGTACGTTTCTTGATTTGAGCGCTGGTAGTAGAGAGAAGAATGTTTTGTATATGATAATTAAGTACTTCAAGCAATGACATATGAACTGTTATTTATTTACACTATGGAAAACTCTTTAAAAGTATATCAGAAATGTTGTGGTCATTCTCTTTCTCTGTGACTGCAAGAAAACGTTGTGATATTTTGATACTTCGTGTTTAAATTGTTTAATCATCGAATTTCTACAATACTTTTTTGCAATTTCACAAAACATGTTATGGATCGCCGACGCCCTACCTCAGTGTAAATTTAAAAAAAATAGATAAAATCGTTAATTATGTACTAAATGAAAGGGGAGAGATAAATCTAAAAAAGAAATTGAGGCATCTGCAATCCAAAATAAATGTGAATCTATAACCCATAACTAAGGCAAATATAGAAGAAATTCGATGTATTTATTCAAAAATTCACAAATATAACAGGTTCATCCGAATAGTTTTAAAAAATAAAAATATGGAATTGTATACACTTTCTGATAGCATCCACACTACCTTGAAAAATATCCACATCCAAAGCGATGCGGTTTAGAAGCGTTATTACTCTTCTAAAGTAGAATAGTTGTAAACAGTGGCAGGAAATAACATTTTATATAATATCCTTTGTACATTCTTATATCCTTTGTTACTGATAATTATCGAAAATGCATACCTATTTATTTTTTAATATTGACGATGCCTAAACTAACAACTTGTTAAATATCAATGACCTGAGTTAATTTTCAGTATTGATTGATGAAATAAGAAAGATACCCATTTCGCCTATTTATATTACATCCAGCACCCCTATAATTGACAAAAGGTCGGCGAAACCTTTCACCACATTGACAAGAGAAAAAAAAGAAGAGATACACTTTTTAGCGTCACATCTGCGATATATAATGCTTTCTCGCCATTTGTTGCCAGATGGCTATCTTCGACAGCGTCAGCACAGACTGTTTTTATCTTCCAATATGCAGATCCAAACTGCCTCTGGTAACGCCTGTGAGGAGAAAAATTAAACTACTGAACATCATCGCTTCGGAGTTCGACATTTTTCATATTAAATAAACAATTTTCAAATAGGTAATTTACTCCAAATATTTTAAAGTATTCAGCCTCATTAGCGTTTCACTTGTTCACGCGTTACAATGTTTGTTAGGATAAATAAATAAATTTTAATTTTAATTTAATACGAAGAAGAATAATATTTGATTAATACGAATGAAAACGTCAGTTTTCTAGAAGTTATATAATATTTTTGGGAATGCCATGTTTCGCCCTTCTAAGGCATTTGATAATGACAAAGATATTTGATAATGCCTAAGATGGGCGTAACGTGTCATTCCCATAAAATTTAATAAAACTTCTAGAAAACTGACGTTTTCATTCGTATTAATTATTTAATATGGAGTTTTACATCATTGTTCAAGAAACAATAAATAATAATAATATTGATCGATTGTGAAATTTTTAACAAATATCTATAAAATATTCGAAGCGAAAGAAGTACGAGTATGTCAGGAAAGAAGTTTAGCAGTCCATTCTTTCTGCTTACCCCTTCTGTGATACGGCGTGATTGTGAGTTAGTTTGTGTTATATTAATTCAATCAATTATACATTCAATTCAAGCATTTATTTGCACATTGTTTTAAGTATACGAGTTTTCGTATCTTTGGGATAATTTTATAAAGGAGCAAATGATTAGTGTTATCCTTCAGGGAGCGACTGGGACGGCAAATAATTTACCTAGAGCGACCCCTCCGCCCTCAGCCCCGAAACACCCTCCTAAGACGTAATTCGTGCGAAAACTTTTCAAATAATTTCTAGTTATATTCTTTCTCATCACATTCAATCAAGAAATTTCCGGGGATCTTCCTTCGCCCCACTTCACATAACTCTCTTTTTTATTCCCCCTACTTCATTTTAGGACTTAACCCTTTGTACTTTTTGCAATAAGGGCATATTTTGACATACAGCTAAACTTTCACAATTTTATAAGATAGCTCAAATTTTCTGTGCACATTTCAAGACACTCACTTTTATGGGAGAGGTTCAATTTGATTTTTATATTTATTGCAATGAACCCGTCGCTTAACAGTTTTTCCTATATGTAAAATAAATTTATTTAGAATTCAATCATAAGTTTTTTTTCTCCTTGTATACAACAAGTCGTTTGAACCCAATTACTGTGAACTATTTATTTAAGCTATTATATTGATTCTCGTGACATGTGAAAGGTAGCCAATCTATCGCCATGGTCGTTTGAACCCAATTACTGTAAACTATTTATTTTAACTATTATATTGATTCTTATGACATGTGAAAGGTAGCCAATCTATCGCCATTTTATTGTCACGTGAATTTTACACCAGACCAAAGACAGTGTGACAATTATACTGCCATTGCCGGGAATACAACAATGAAGTCAGTTTACAAAAATATAATAATTATTTTGTTTTTCCAAAGTAAAGTCTTCTTCTTATGTTTCAATCCTAGGATTGGTTTGCAGCAAAGTTCATTGATAACTTTGCCGGTTCTTGGGATGCCACTTGGGCCTTTTTGATGTGGTAGTTTCCCGTTGCTTTCCACAAAGTAAAGTATAGGTTAGGAAATTGTAAATTTACATGTTAATCCATTATTATTAAGTAAAGTAATCAATTTCTTTGTCAAAATAATCTTGTCGGTGAAATAATAGGACAAGTCTATAAGACTTCGGCGGTATCAGGATGTCTCAAGGAGATCATATGGAAAAACAAGTAAATGAAAACTGACAGTAAGGTCAGAATATACAAATCCTGCGTAAGGCCTATACTGACATAAAGCATTGAGACCAGAGTGAAGACCACAAGAACGAAGGCTAAAGTGCGGGTGGCAGAGATGCGGACGCTGAGGATGATAGCAGGAAGGACTCTACGAGATAGGGTGAGGAACACGGCTATCCGCGAAATCTGCTAGGTGGAATATGTCGTGAGATTAGAAACAAATTAAAATTAAATATCAAACATGTTTCGGACTACCCAGTCCTTCCTCAGTGATATTATATACATATTATTATTCATTCTCACATTCATTCATCATTATTTTAAATACATCTGTCAAAATTGACCATGTTTGTGAACAATTTTATAATATTTTAAATATCTATATAATATCACTGAGGAAGAACTGGGTAATCCGAAACATGTTCGATATTCAATTTTAATTTGTTTAAAAAGTAAGTGTTGTGTACAAAGTATTAAATATAGAAAATAAAAAAAAAATGTTTTAATATTATGTTTAATAATGCCACACCACAAATGAAATGCTTCATAGGAATGTTTAAACAAAAAGTTTTGTGATAATAACAAATATTGCTTTTCTCTTTATTCAAATTGAAGTACAATTAGAAAGAAAATCAGTAAACATTTGTATGATCATATTTCCATTGAATTACGGTGCCTAAATTTTGGTATTCACGAGTACTCAAGCATCTCAGACGGCGAACAGCCCTATTATGTGTATCCACCCTAGAAAAACTTTGGCCATATAAATTTTTGATAAATCACCCACCCTGAACCTTTTCTTTCCCTTTGGTTTTTTACAGGCGGCAATAGGGAATAAAGTAGAGCGGGTCAAAGGGCAGTGTCAAAGTGTGCCCCGCTCGAGCAAGGTTTACGACGCCTCTCCAGGTACATTACACCCCCTTCCCCCGGCCACGGTATCATCGTCGTGTTAAATACCACACCGGGAGGTAAAACACCCGAGGATTGGGTCAAAACTCCTTTGTTGTACCATCAAATTAAGTTGTTTGACCTTTATTCCTTCGGATTGTTTTGAAAACTGAATACTTTGAAAAATCTTATCACCAACTTTTATAGCGTCAATACTTTGTTTTAGATACTGAAATATCATATTGATTCAATAACTATTTATGACCAAATTAATCAATTTTGAAACAATACAATATAATGTTTATATTGGAAAAATTAGAAAAACAAAAAATCGAATTCAAATTTTGCTTACCATTTAATAGAAAATTACCATTAATCCATCTGATAATGTTAAAATTTTAAAAACACGTACAATAAGCAAAAATCTAGATAAATTATATATTTTAGAAATCAGTAGGCTCAAATACAATACCCCTGACCAAGTAGTCCTTAATGACCAATTGTTATTTGCTAACTCACCTTTGTTATATCGAATATAAACAAATAAAAATACTAGAATCGATTACTGCCGAAAAATTGTTTTGTTATGATTCCAGACTTTTGCAGCTCTAATGGATGGAAAAACCAAATAAGACGACGTCAACCTAATGGATCAAGAAAAAACATATTATATTTAAATGCAGTAAAAATAAAAACAAACCCCCAAATTATGTATAAATATGTCAGCTATCATAACATTTAAAATACACTGTATTGAATACGAATCCTCTTAAATAACTTTCATACCAATATTTAAATTCAGGAAATTTTACATAATTATTTTAAGATTATTTGTGTATAGAATCATGTTTACCACCCCTGATATGTATGTATATAAACGACTCAGTTTGCAATATTGTCACCAGTCTGTCGATGCCAGCAAGCCTGGCAAAACAGGTTGCTGTCGAAATAAAGACAAAAGTGGAAGTAGTTAAAAAAAGTCGTTTTATTTTATTATTATATTATTTAAAATGAACTTCCACCAAGAGATTTCAGTAAAATCATTTCAATATAATATTAATTATTAATGTTGTTAATTGAAATTCGTTGGTGAAGTTCATTATAAATAATTTAAATATATAGGTATATTAATAGAAAGATTAACAAACTAGATATATGTTAATGATGTAAATAGAACTAGAAATAGAAAAATATTGAAGAAAACGTGGCACGGTCAAATTAATAAAATATGAAATGTTGGCCATCTGAGGAATCGAAGAAATCAACGTGCGTGCATGACATGATGTATGAATGTTGTACAATCGATGGAACTATAGCACATATTGTGTTATTTGCCACGCTGCAGAACCAACCTGCCAATGGTTATGCCTGTGGATAGCGCAATCTTAATGCTTAATCGGATCGCCTCGGAGGTCGACATTTTTCATGATAGTGTGAGTTGCCTCTGGGATGCAATATCAATGTTGTAATTGTTATCTCTGATGCCGTAGTATTTATGTATATAGTTTTTTTTTTAAATGTTATTTTGAAAATATGTATAATAATGAAATTTTGAGGTTGCAGACGACTTGGACGCATTAGTAATGTTTGTAATCTTCATAAATAAATAAATGAAAACTAACTAACTAACTAACCATCACGCCGTCTCCCCGAAGGGGTAGGCAGAAAAAATGGACTGCCACACCTTTCTTTCCTGACATATTTCTCTCGCTTCCTCAACATTCATACATCGTGTCATGCACGCGCGTCGATTTCTCTGACTCTCACATGGCCGACATTCAATATTTGATTTATTTGATCGTGCCACGTTTTCCTCGGTCTTCCTCTATTTCTGGTTCCATTTACATCATTAACATATAATTTTTTTACCATTCTTTCTTCATTCATTCTTTCCATATGTCCAAACCATCTTAATGATCCTTTCATTATTTTGTTCATGACACCATCATAAATATAAATAAATGAAATGAAATGAAATATCAGGGAAGAACCGTGTGGCGGTCAATTCCTTCAGCCTACCCCGGAAAAACGGCGTGATGGTTAGTTGGTTGGTTTTAGAATAATATTTGGAGTGCAAAAAAAATTGTTGTGAAAATATAAAGTACTTCAAATAGAAGCTCGTATTTGAAAATAGTACGTTTAAGTATAATAAATAAAATTGCAGAGGGGCGATACATGTTTGTAAGATGAACTATAAAAATACTACATGCAACGCTTACAAAGTTACCTCACCGATTAGCCTCATATGCACGCGTGACGCCCGTGAGGGATGAGTCGGGCTGGAGGATAGGCGGGGGCGGGACATGAAGCGAGCGCGGGCGGCAAGGGCGCAAAGTACTCCAGGCAAATTGCCACACATCATATGGGCAGTAACCGAGTGCCCTAAACGTCTGTAGCAGATACTGCCGGCCCAGATGGCGGGGTGAAGGGAGTAGGTTAGTAATACCCTATTCAAACGTGGCTCGATTCGACGGCGTGGGAGACTTCACCGAAACTCATGGAGACGCGTTAATGTTACATATCGAAGAAAAACTGTTATTGATTAATGATTTAATTTTATGGTAAAATCGCAGTACACAATGGAGTTTTAGTGCCAACCATTATGTACGGAAGTGAAGCTTAGAGCTAAAAGAAGGATAAAAGACGAATACATGCCAAAGACGTGCAAATTCACGTGCAGAGGATGCCGTCATCGCGAACCCCAAAAAGATTGCTGGAGTGGCACCCAGGTGGTAGAAGACCAATTGGACGACCAAGGCTGCGATGGGAGGATGAAGTTGGGAGAGATGGAACAAGATTGTTAAGAGTGTCAGATTGGAGGGTCGAAGCGGAGGACAGGAGGAGTTGGAGGCGAAGAATACTGGAGGCTAAGGCTCGATATGGGCTGTAGGGCCATCGAAGATAAGAAGATACATGCCAAAGAAATGATAATCCTTATAATATGAGGGAAAACGATGTATGACATTATTGAAAACATTACAACTTATTACATTACAACGTATTAAACTAACTAACTAACCATCACGCCGTCTCCCCGAAGGGGTAGGCAGAAAAGAATGGACTGCCACACCTTCTCGGTCTTCCTCTATTTCTGGTTACATTTACATCATTAACATATTATTTTTTACCATTCTTTCGTTCCATACAACGTATTAACATTACAGAAAACAAATACTCTCGATTTTGGAGAATGTCTTGTATTCCTAATGTCGAACCATCTTTCATGCGTTCCTGGTATTATATATTTTTTTTATGTTTTACCTGTTCTCAATTAAACTATTATATAATTAAAACTAAACTATTATATAATTTTTGTTTGTAATACCTGTTGAGAAAATAAACTGATTTGATTTGATTTGAAGAACGAACGACAAAATAAGGAAGAAATGATTGGATCATAAGTGAAATTAAGAAAGGACCGCTGTGATGGTTTAGACAAATAAAAAGATTGAATGAAAAAGAAGCCAAGGACGACCAAAGAAAAGATGGCATGAACAAATTAATAAGTTATTAAAAGGTTAACATTCGAAGTTGGAAAAATTGACGAGCAAAATGAACTCACGTATCACTGTAATATATTTCTTTTTGACCTTGATTCATCAGCATACCCAATGAGTGAAAACGTATAACAGCAATTGAAACGATTCAATTTAGGAACAAACTAAATAACCGTCAAGCCATTTCTCCGGAAGAGTAGGCGGAGAGGATACAATGCGCCATCTATGAAGATTTGATTATATATGTTAATCTCTAAGATTACTCTATATATAATCTACATACTAACGCCATCTATGAAGATTTATGTTTATTAAGAATTAAGCAGAACATCTTTTTAACACACTGTGAAAGGCTACCCCGCCATTAGAGCATTGTTAGAAGCCGCCTGGAGATGTCACTCCTATCTATTATATATGCCAAACTTAGACCAGATATGATAACAATATTTTTTTGAATGTATACATATTCTTGTTTACGAATACTGTTCGTATACAATTCGTATACAAGTATATGTATACATTCAAAAAAATAAATTTAACACCGTAAAGCGAGTGTCAAGCTTACATTACCATTTGGACGGATCGCATCCCCTGAAAAGTGCGTAAAACTGTGCAGTATCTACATTTAAAAATGATTGAAAGTGGATTGAAATGGCAAGCGTTTCATTTGAAATAAAGTCCTTTCAATCGTTGCAATCTGAAACTTGTTATTTTTCACATAGATCACAAACGAATGTTTTGATAGTTGATGAGAAATTCGAATCATAGAATGCATAAAAATACTGTTTGTTTATTAAAATGATTTTATTTTTTTCAAAATATAAATTTTATTTAAAATACGTCTATACAAATATTTTTATTTATCTATTCTCTATGCTTTTGTTTTTTAGTTTTTGCAATAAAAATAATCGAATTTTATTTTTTTTTTTTTTTTATCTGATATCTTGTGATAAAATCAAATACATTTTATTGTACAATTCTTTCTGTATGATAGTTAAAAGAATTACGTAAAGAAAGAAAAATTTGTCCGCACATACTTTGCCCACTTCTTATAAGAAAATGCACACTTATGAAAGAAAGTAGTTGGTTCTGAGTTGAAGTGGAATTAAACATTATAGAAATCTAGTAAAAATAATAGAAATCTCAATTTTTTGCAATCTCGAAATTTTAGAAATTAAAAATAAAGAAAATATTACAAATAATCAAATAAATTTAACGTCAAGTCCAATATTTAATTAATTTATTTTAAATAATAATTAAATAAAACGATGTTTTTTAACTACTTCCACTTTTGTCTTTATTTAGACAGCGACCGGTTTCGCCAGGCTCGCTGGCATCGACAAAAGACAAAAGTGGAAGTAGTTAAAAAACATCGTTTTATTTCATTATTATTTAAAATGAACTTCCATCAAGAGATTTCAGTAAAATCATTTGATTATCTTAATTTATTTTGTTGTAACTGAACTAACCTGAACTAAAATAAGAAATTTCAATTTGTTATAATAAAATTATAAACTTTCCGAAATAAATTATTTTAATATCTGTAACATTTGTAACATTTATATTTTATTTATCATATATCACTGATGAAGGGCTTGTGTGTCCGAAACATGCTTGGTTTTTATTTATTTTTATCAAGTGTGTGCTGTATATAAAGTATATAAAAAAATAAACTTTAAGCTTCCGTAACACAAAGTTATAGCGAATATAGAAGAAATAAAAATAATATATATGTGTTTTTTTTTTCAATACAATATTTACAATGAATACCAAGAAATTTCAAAACACAACATTAATATTTTGTTATTACTGTTGGTTTCGAAATGTATGAAGCACTCACTTTGTGGTTAGACATTTAAAATTATAATAATAAAAAGGTAATATAAAATAAACGCTTTATCTATTGTATTAAACACGGATTTGTTTATTCTAAATTCTTTCAGTTTTTTCATGGGTACAAGCGAAACTAGTTAGCGTTAAGTATTATATAATTACAATTCCCTGGGTAATTTATCATACAAAATGTCAGTTATATCCTTTATGTTTATTAATTTTATTACTCAATATATATTAGTGTATAAAAATACATACTTTTGCTACTAAATGTTAGTTTCTATATCCTCGTAAAATGCAACCAATACACGTCTGCATTAAATAAATCGTTGGCAATATTGATGTCGGCGATCAAGGGTCGAGAGCGTCAACACCTTTGTATGTTTTATGGCCTTTTTATATTGTGGGTAAGTACAGTTTTATCGTTAATAAAAAAAAGCCGCCCACGACACAAAATTCACCCACGCTTATGCCAATCATATAGCCATTAAAATGCTTGTGAATACTTGTAAAAGGAAAGAACATCAATCGAATAACTAAATAGCTATTTATATTCATTAAAATTCGTTCAATTATATTTCAGTGTTTTTTTTAACGGAAATTCAGTAAAATGCCGAAGACATGCGGCTCTCTGTGCGAAACAAATTGGAGATTGACCAACTGGACAGGAAATGCATAGACGTGGTTCTCTCTAGGCTATAATCGTCAGTCGCCTTAAAACCGTAATGGTTGACGGATCAAAGATCGTCGTTATGGCATATTTTTATATGAATTTCTATAATTTTCTACAATGTATTAATCTTATATGTGTGAAATAGACTTCGTACCACAAATGCACGAGTTAAACGCGAACATGAACGCCCGCGTCATTAAAATTTACGGAATATATATTTAAATGAAGTGTAAATGCTTAAATTTTTTTCCAACTTACACCATATCAGCCATTGTTGTGAAATATACGACCGAGCCGGCTCTGTCGGTACTCGCTTTGCTGGGACGGAGGAACACGGATAGAGGATGTCCAAAGTGAAAACGTTCCACGTGAACAAAATATAAGAAATATCAACATACATTTATTATATTGTAAGTATTGCTTCATTTATGGTCTAAAAAATATTATGCCTCCTTCAACGTGGGTATATCCGACGACGCAATGAGTAAAATACTAATCTATGCCATTGGCTGCGTCACTTGTACGTGAAGGAGAAAAGGAACCGAGTAGAGATTCCGCATCTCCCGTATGAGTACTGTTTTTCTTTCCTCCACGCTGAAATTTTTATATCAAAATACACGCGGGTTTAATATTAAATGCACCAAATTTTAAAATGAGGTAGCTGACTGTGATTTTATTGTAATTGATTGAATTATTTACGCCGAATTTATTGAATGTATTGTTTCTTGAACAGTGATGTAAAACTCTTTATTAAATAAATAATAAGGATTGAAACGTCTGTTTTCTAGAAGTTTCATTATAATTCATGGGAATGACACGTTTCTCCTGTATTAATATTGACATTTGATAATGCCTTACACAGAAGAAACATATCATTCTCATAAATTATAATAAAATTTCTAGAAAACTGACGTTTTCATTCGTATTGTTTAAGGTATTTGTTGTATTCGGAAGAAATATTGACATATGGAGTTCATAGAAATCTAGAGATTCTCTGTATTGTAAACAACTCATGAATACCCGTGGCTTAAGCTGACCTACTGAGATACGATTACTTATATTTTCCTCATCTAAATAAAATAGAATCTTATCACTGTTCTACAGAAGTTAGTTTTTGAATATACAATATAAATATTCAAACAATTTTTACATGAAAAACAAATAACCGCACTCATAATTTTTTTTAAATATATGTCTGCTCTCCTTTGCAAATTTATAAAAAAAGTTTTTAGTACAAATCATATCTAAATTTCAACCAAACCATTTTCATATCCTATAACTTCAACAGTGCACATAACATTCGATATTCTATGTTTGTACATTCCACATCATTTCTCCGGATAATGTGTGAAATCGAAAACTTAATTGACAATATAATAGATTCGGCGAAGTAGTGGATCAAAATGTATTGCGCATTCAGGCTTGCGACAAATACAAAGATTTTTGATTTACTCATAATTTATGTGAAACTACAAAAAATGTGCCTATTTTGAATGTATATGATAAACTTCAATTGTTTCATTATGATATTAAATGCCTGGTGGTCTAGGGGATAGAACGCTTGGCTCCTGATCCAGGGGGCATGGGTTCAAGTCTGGACACCACCAGGTTCCTTCTTCATAATAATGAGCTATTTTCTGCTTACATTGAAGATTGTAAAATAAATTCTAATATCATTGATATACTCGTAAATCCTTGATGTTAGTCTTTTAAAAAAATATATATATTATAACTCAATTTAATAAAGAATCCGTCGGTTTTCTTTTTCTCCCATAATATTTATACCAACTTTTAAAATATTATTACGTGTTATCAATATTGTATTTATCTATCTGTCAAAATATGCTTTATTGCGTCACTCATGTCTTTGCTTAATAACTTGCAATGACTTTAATACTAGACAGATTTAGGTACCCAAAATTCATTTTTGATGCTTAGTTATGCAATATCAGTGAGTTTTTAATTAACAGTAAGATAATATGTTTATTCATTAAAATAATATTTTATTATCAATGTTTTAAATAGGTACGCCACGACCACCATGGATGCCTTAATGTCCTTCATGTCTCCCTGGACCTACTACCGCCCCCATGGAAGGTGACAGCGCCCGCTGGGAGGCGATACTGCCCCCTTTTAGAACTTATAATCTAAGGTAAGGAATATTTTTAGTAACTCGTTTTCAATTATTTGCACTTTATTCATATATTTTTTATAAACTTCAGCCGTTACCACTGTGGACTGTTATTATATAAACACAATTTATGATTTTTATGAATTTATAACATATACTCTTTTTCAATTTTCTTTTCGAGATATTGTATACCTTTTTAATCGAAAAAATAATAGAAACAGATTGTATGTAGTTAGCTTAAGTCGTCCTGATGTTGAAAGTTAAAATGTCTTCAAAAAAATGTTGACATAAACCATCTAAAAACATTGGTAAAACAGTGTTTTATTAGATAATCCTTTGTTTTGGCCGAAATACTGTAACTTCAACATTATTAAATGTTTTAATTCTGAAATACTGCTAATAAACGTATCACAATGATTTTTTTATGCGATTGTCGCGACAGCTGTTTCGCCCAACTTGGTTGGCATGATCAGGTGATACAAACAACTCATTTGTTAGTAAAATCTTATGATGCCTACATAGGTAGGCGAAATAGCTGTTGCGACTATTTCATAAAAATAAATTCTAATACGTATTACAACAGTGTTTCAAAATTAAAACCAAAAGTTCCTACCAAAACAATGGATTATCGAATAAAAACATTGTTTCCTATTTTATAGATGATTTTTTTCAAAAATTTTGAAGATATTATACCTTAATCATCAGTGTTTTTAATCATATTTTTTTTTATTAATAATATTCAAATGTTTATATGTTAAAAAGATATTAGTACGAATAAAAACGTCTGTTTTTTAGAAGTTTTATTGTATTTTATGTGAATGACATGTTTCACCTGCCTAAGGCATTATTAAATGTTATAAAACTTCTAGAAAACAGGCGTTTTCATTCGTAATAATTATTTAATATGAAGTTTTTAATCATTTAGTAGTGAAAGTAAAAAATAATTTATTTTATTTTATATATATTTAAATAAAATCTACTCATGTTTGTGTCTTTGACCGGTTTCGTCAGCTCGCTGTCATTCTCTGGTCTCTATATAAAAAATCTTGGCTTATATATTTGAAGTTTAACAATTCTTTTTAATCCTATAGTATTAAAGATTCGAACTGTATTATTAATATTCATTAAAAAAATATATTAAAAGAAAATAGAAAATAATAATAATAATATTAATAATACTATTCGAAACTTTAACAATATTGGATTATACTCGTATTAAATCGTTGTATTTCAACCCCCCGCCATTTTCATTTCATATGCCTATCAAAAACTGGTATAGGTGCCCGAAACCGGTCGAAGACACAAACATCAGTGAATTTGAACTAAATATACATTTTTTTTTATTACAAATAAAAATTATTTTATTTCTATTTTTCTAGAACATCTGTCAGATCATGTAAACAACAAAAAATTTATAATATTTCACAAATATGTATCTTAACTGAAGAAAGACTGTTCGTCCGAAAAATGTCTATATAATTTTATTTTTAATAAAAGTGTTGTAAATACAAAGTGTATAAAAGAGAAAAATAAAAATAAACCATCATAACTACCCAAAGTATGGCGTTTGTATAGAAGAAAATATATTTTCATTATTTTCAATGAACTTCTACCATGAAATTTTAAATTAATATATTTTTTTAAATCACTGTTCAAGAAACAATAAATTAAAAAGATATTCTTGATTTTTCTGATTCGAATTAAGTGTTTCTCAATCGAATATCTGTTCCCCGTTCGAATTGAACGCGGATTCCAGAAGTGGGGAGCAGAGTATAGGAGTATCGCACGGGGACGTGAAACCACATATCACGTAGGGCCGCCAGCCAATATGCTCGCTCCTCTCTGGGGGATATTTCGATCTCAGCTTTATTTGTCGCAGAAAAACATTGATATATTTCTATAAAAGCTTTCGCGCGTACTGTATTCGGGACGCACTGCGCTGTGAATATTTATCCCCTGAAATATCGCATCTGATGCGTTTAGGATTGAGCGATATTGCTCTTACCGCCGCGTGTTATTGTCAATATTTACGGAGAGTATGGACCACTTTCTCGCAGGACGTGCTGAATGCGAATGGATGCTGGGACCGAGTGCACTCAATTTTAAATGAGAATCGTCTCAAAATTGGCACTGAATTTCGTCATTGCTTCGCATTTATTTTTCTTAGATTGAATTTGTAATGTAATTTTTTTTTAAACTTAATAGAATATAACTGGTTCAATATTCACCATTACTTTGTGTTGCGGATACACAATTGACCAATATTGTTTTCTTTGTAACACAACACTTTCTTTTTAAATATAAATAAAATTAAATCATATTCATGATAATACTTGTTTAAATATTTATATTGTATTTATTGTATAATATTTTAACAATTCCAATAAACGGATTCTATGTTCCGAAACATGTTTGTGTTAATGTGTAAATTTTCATTTTATTTGTATTTATAAATAAATTGTTGGGTTACAAAGAAAACCATATTTATCATGTTTACAATTTGTATAAAATATATAAATGATATTAAAAAGGGATGTCTGAGATGGTTTGGACATATTGAACGAATGGACGAGAAAATAATGGTTAAATATCATGATGTTTAGAAGCAGTGTGAGTGAAAAAAAAAACCGTGCAAGACCAAGTAAAGCATGGCATGACCAAATTAATCAAATACTAAAAGGCGGCCTCATTTGAAGTCGGAAAAATCGACGAGCGCGGATGGTACGATGTATACATGACAGAGAAATCTGGCGGTCCATCCTCTCTGTCTACCTCTACGGTGAAACGGCGTAATGCTTAGTTAGTTGATTAGTTAAATATGTCAACAAGTAAATTATTTTATTCACATCAAATAATATATAACTTTTTTTAGTTTCTATCCTAGGATTTGGTTTGAAGCAAAGTCTATTAACATATTTTCTAGCTTTTGGCAGGCCATTTAAACCTTTTAAATGAGGTTTTTTATGTATTCCATAAGTTATTATAACACCATTACTGTATACCTACAACTTTTTAGCTTTAGATTCTCGCGACATGTATTAGGTAATTGGTCTATCGAAATTTTTATTGTCACATGAATTCTATCAATATTATCTGATAATATCTTAAACTGTTATCATATGTTATACTTTTAAAAATCTATAGTTTAATAATCATAATGATTACTTTAGTAGATTTTACAATACAAGTATGTTTTGTAGGGTCTTGGCTATATCGGTGTCTCTTGGTATCCCTTTCGACCTACGTGATGTTTCGAACGACCTGACACTTAAACGTGTACACATATTTCTTACTCTGACACTGCCGACGATACAGTACAGTGCAGAAAGAGCTATGGGTACATTACCCACCTCACACAAATACTACCCTGAAGATGAAAAGTACAACGATCTCCGAAACGTTCATCGAAGAGAAAACCACAAGACTCAGATATTCCTAAGATCCCAAGTAACATATTGTATCATCCATCATTCGCGTGTGTTTTAGTTGCAAAACATTTTAATACGAATGAAAACGTCAGTTTTCTAGATATTTAATTAAATTTTATGGGAATGACATGTTTTGCCCTTCTAAGGCATTATCAGATGTTTTTTTTAACATTTTATAATGCCTTAGAAGGGCGAAACATGTCATTACCATAAAATATAATAAAACTTCTAGAAAACTGACGTTGTCATTCGTATTAATTATTTAATATGGAATTTTACATCATTGTTCAAGAAACAATAAGTAAAGTTTGTATTTTTTTTTGTAAAAATATATAATATTTATTTTCCCTTTATAGTTGATATTGTTTACATAATTACAATATTTTTCTTCTTCGTTTTATCAAAACAAACTAAAATATATTGCATATGCGTGGATTCATAATTAAAATAGTGAAAAATGGTTGCAGAAAGAATGGACTGCCACACTGTTTTTTCTTTACATCAAAAAATATTAATTGATTATTCACGTGTTAAATTAAGACAAGAAAGATCCTTCCATGTGTGATGTTACTGAAAATATAAAATTAGGCTCCCCTGGAAACGATAAGAAATCGGCTAAACCTTACACCACAGTGCAAGAGAAAATGAAGTGAAAAGGTCTCGCCAATTACACGAAAAAAAAAATTATATGGGAGGCGTAAATATCATGGTATTATATAAAAAAAATTGGTTTGTTTTTTCCAGGCGCATTTACGTGGGAAAAAATAAATTTCAGTTGTTCGATCATCATAATTGAACGCGTTTTTTCAAGACTCCGAAAGCGGAAGAGAGCACACATGTAGTCAGTGGAGGGATGAACATTTCGGAAGGGGTAGTGGTGGATTGATATCAGGCAGTCACGTACCCAATAAGCGGCGAGGAGGGGGTGGCTCTTAATGCTTCACGCCAGTTCTTCCCAGTTACTCCCCCCGAACACTTCAATATGAACGAGTCGGACGTCGAACCTTTATATTATTAATATCCAGTCTTCGAGAATTTCCAATTCTTTTTATTACCATGCTATTCACTCAATTTTGAATATTTATTCAATATGTCACTTATATTTAATATGGAATCAAAATAAATTGTTTTAAATACCAATCATTTAAATGCATTCTTCTTGTTCTTCTTCCTCAGCCTATTCCCGTCCGGTCCTGGACAAAGGCCTCCTCCATTTAATTCCATGTCACTCTGTCCTGTGCAGACTGCATACAGGTTATTCCGACGTGTCGGTTCAGATCATCCTTCCACCGTAGTTGCGGTCGCCCTGCACTTCTCTTTGCCGTCCACGGTCTCCAAGTCAGCAGTCTTCTTGTCCACTTTTCATCTGAGCTTCTGGCTACGCGACCTGCTCATTGCCATTTTAGAGTCGCCACCCGGTGGATGATGTCAGTGACCTTTATTTTTTCTCTCACTGTATATTTTTTGACTCTGTCTCTTAGGCTTATTCCTAACATGGTTCTTTCCATGGCTCTTTGGGTCACTCGCAGTTTCACGATACTTTGTTTGGACAATGTAACAGTTTCAAGACCATAAGTATTAATAGGCAGAATGTAGGCTTCATAGACTTTTCGTTTCAGGTTGATTGGTATTTTCCGGTTTTTAAGGATATAACTCATGTTTCCGAAAGCTGCCAAGCTTAGTCCAATCCTTTACTTCCACGTTGATTTCAAGCCTTTTCGTGCCCATCACCCCTGGACTTTGCCAGGTTTATATTCAAACCTACAGATTTGGATACATCGTTTAGTTCTTTCAAAATTTCAGCTAGTTCCTCCGGAGTGTTGCTCACGAGTACGATGTCGTCGGCAAAACGTAGATGGTTTAAATATTTTCCATCAACACAAATTCATTTAGTTTCCCAGTTCAGGTTTTTGAAAATGTATTTGAGGGCTAATGTGAAAAGTTTTGGGGATATTGTGTCTCCCTATCGATTTTCCTTTTAATATGTATCTTGTGTGTCGACCAGTCCTCATTGAATATTACTTGGATAGTTGCGTTGTTATATATATTTTGGATAAGGGCCGTATATCTCGAGTTTAAATGAAACTGCAACTTAATTTACAATAGAAAATATTTTTGCTAACGGTGGAGCTTTTTAAATTATAAGTTTTATTTATTTCCAAACCCAACAACCACACTCAAGATACGTTATATTAATATTCAGCCGTACAATATATTTTCAACGTCTGCATAATAATACATTTTTCGACACTGGAAACACTTAATCGTAATTTTTAAATTCCACGTTAAGCTTTCCAATATTCATAGTAATCCTCATTAGAAATCTCATAATTTTACTTCACCTCATAAAAATATTTATAATATCATTCCTCGTAAAAATATATACCCAATGGCAATTTTTTTTAATGTAATTGAAATTTTTTTTTTTAACAATTATGTAAAACCCCAATGAAAACGTCTGTTTTCTAGATTTTTTTTTTATTTATATGAATGACATGTTTCTCCTGTCTAAAGGGGTTACACAACCCTGACGCTCGAAAAAATAGGCGTAAAACTACTTTTTTTTTCACTCGGCTATTTAAAATATGAATTATTTTTTATTTTACATAGACACATATGTAGTAGTTTTTTAAACAATTAAATCTAATTTTGAACATTTAAAATGGCGAAGATATGAGTCGCTAGTGGGACCCTCTTTTTAAACATGGTGTAAATGATTTATCCGTCCAGCATTGTCCGAAAAAATATTTATATTGCTCATTCAAAAGAGTAAACTCGAAGATAAGAAGTGACGCAGAATTTTTTCGATTGGGTTCCGTATTCAAAAGTTATACATTTTTTAAACTAAAAAAAATTATGAAAATGCGATTTTTTTTTTCAAAAAGCTGTCATTTCTCAAAAAAAAATTCCCTACATCACGTCTTAGCTATTACCCTTCTGAATAAGCAATATGTTTATTTATTTATTCAGACAATGCTGGACGGAGAAATCATGTACACCGTCAGTAAGGATTTTTAAAAGAGGATCCCACTGAGCGACTCATATCGCCGCCATTTTTTTTTTTTTTTTTTCAATATTGAAAGTTGTTTAAAAACTATATTATATGTTTTCGTAATATGAAAAATAATTAATTTTTTCTATGGCCGAGTCAAAATAAAAATTTATTTTTATGCCTATTTTTTGATCGTCAGGGTGGTGTAACCCCTTAAGCTAACGTTTGATAATACCTTAGACAAATGTCATAATCAGCTAACGTTTGATAACACCTTAGGCAATCTCAAATATACTATTGAACGCACATTTAATAGTCCTCTAGCGAAAAATGTGACTCCCTTGAAAAAAATTCACAACAGCTCATATTTTTATATGGAGTTTAACGTATTAAATTAATAACACATTCAAAAATTCCCTCAAGTCAAATTATGAAAATGTATTTATTCCATTTGATTTATAGTCCTCGTAATGCGAACAAAAGAGATGGATTACTTCACCCGACCCACGCCGATCAAATCATCCCCAACCCCTGCAGTCTAGACAGTTTGGGATACCAAACAGGTAACCAACAGTCAAAAAGTTCCATTTATTTACTTTTGATTGTTTCGATATTGTAAATATAATTTTACAGTTTTTAAAACAATGCTTCGTGGCTATTTCCATTTGATTTTATTTGCCTGAAGTATTGATAAAAAGACCGAAAATTGAAGAGTTGATGTATGTGTTCGGTAGATAAGAAAACAATGAATTTATAATAATACAATCCAATCTTCTTCTTCTTTCGGTGCCGTGTCAGGTCCCCCCAACGTTGGCGATCACTACAGCAAAGGTATCTCCATTTAAACAGGTTCTGAACTCTAGTTATTCCTGTCCACTCTTTTTCGCCATAGTGATTCCTGGGAAAAGGTGACCAGAGTGGTTTCCCGTTGCCTTCTCTGGTGGATTTTTCTGTCGGCGTTACCTTCCCTAAGCTGGTTGGATCTGGTTTGGAGGCGCCAGAAACTCGCCTTTCATCCCCTCGTTATCTGCTGTGATCACACGGTTATGAGTGTGACCCCATTGCCCGGGGTTCGCGACAGGGATACTAACGAGTTGGACTAGTCAGTAGTGTTGCCGGTGGAATGCAACTGGGCGTTTCGCAGCATTTTATAGAATCACACCCTCCAGCAAGATCAATAAGAAAGCGAATATCTCTTAACTTAATTTTCTGGTTGTGTTTCATATCATATTTCTAAAATTAAAATTTGATGCTATTCCAGAGGATGTCAAAAAAAGAGAAAAATATGAGCAAATTCAGAGTACAATTAAGTAAATATGTAACCAAATTGTAACCTTCTAACATGTGTCTTCTTCTTCTTCTTTTTGTCCTGTCACACCTCCGTGGTGCATAAGGCCTCAAGGAACCTTCTCCACCCGACTCTATCGCATGCCTGATGCCTAACATCATCCCAAGTGAGGCCTGCTGCCTTAACCTCGTCCTGCAGGGTTCTTCTCCAGATGGCTCTAGGTCTGTCTCGCTTTTGCTTTCCCCCCATAGGAAGACCAGTCTAGTGCACCCTGAGCGATGCAGGCTGGGTTTCGTCTCAGAGTGTAACCGATCCACTGCCATTTGCGTCTAATTGGCTTCTCGCCTGCCATGGTTCGGAGAACGGCATTTGACACTGTTTGGGGCTGATAGATTTTGAATATTGAGCGAAAGCACCTATTTATAAACACCTGGAGTTTACCAATTACGTCCGCGGTAGACTTCCAAGTCTCACATCCGTAAAGCAGTACGCTTTTAACGCTACTGCTGAATACTTGGAGCTTGAGCTTTCTCGAAATGATACCGGAGCGCCATACAGGGCGAAGCACTCCGAAATCTCCCCTTGCTTTGTTAAATCTGCAGGCTATATCTTCCTCCATACCTCCCGAGCCGGCTATCATACTACCGAGGTAGCAGAAGCTGGTCGTAGTCACAAGGGTACACATTATTCATATATATAAATTATTAGTTTTAATTGTTAATGTTTTTATTCGAACATGTGTTTATGCACTATTTCAAGTAAATAAATGATAAACTAGTATTATACGTAACATAACTGGTTTTAAAAATTGGTCTGAAGCTTTCAATTCAAATTTATTGTTATTTGTATTCTATATCCGAACACCTTATTTTCTTCAGCGGAGTTTGGATTCAAAGGAACTCTATACGTAGCGTTACGTGTTTCCATTTGACACCCATATACATTTATTATTTACATGTGGAAGTCAAAAAGTTGCCCGTCTCTCGCCCGCGGCAGGGCTAGGAGCAGGGGCGGCGCGCGAGTGTGTGAGTGCATCGGGGAATATCGAAACTGATATAGGATAACAATGTCCCTTGCATATTTATAAGGCCAAATGCGCTGCGCTGAGAATCTCATGGTCACGGCGGGATTCGGTTTGAATTTAAAATTTTAACTTTCCGTGTGATGAAAAATTCTTGTTTGACTTTGCTTGCAAACACTTGCTCATTTTCTTCTTTGAGTAACCAAAGCATCTGGTGAATATGTTAATATTATTCCTCTTCTTCCTTGCTTTAGAAGTATCGATCTGTTTTCCAGCAGACATTTAAACGATGTCATATTCTGTACAATTAAGACGAAACAATTTCGAGAAAGAAGCCGACCGAAGAATTCAGTTGGGTTGGGCGGCCTTTGGGAAATTACGTCATGTTCTCATTTCCAAAATACCACAATGCCTCAAGACTAAAGTCTTCAACCAGTGCATTTTGCCAGGCATGACGTACGGAGCCGAGACGTGGACATTGACAAAAGGTCTAGTCTACAGATTCAAAGTTGCCCAGCGCGCCATGGAAAGAACCATTCTTGGAGTAACCTTGAGGGACAGATTTAGAAACGAATTTATTCGACAACAAACCAAGGTGACTGAGGTGGCTCTACGGATGGGCGGGCTGAAGTGGCGGTGGGCTGGACATATCTGTCGGAGAACCGACAGCCGATGGGGAAGACGGGTTCTGGAGTAGAGACCGCGTACAGGATTCCGTAGAGTTGGACGTCCCCCTGCCCGCTGGACCGACGATCTGAAGAGGATTGCTGAACACGGGTGGATGGGAGCGGCAATGGATAGGGAGCGGTGGCGGGCTTTGTGAGAGGCCTACATTCAGCAGTGGATGACAGACGGCTGATGATGATGATGATGATGATGATGATGATATTCTGTACATAATGGCATACAATATCTTATACACAGCTGGTTTTATTTCATTTCAACATCGGCCCGTCCTTAATGGATGGACCTTTATATAATCGAATTAACAAGTTAAAATATACAAGCATGAAATATTAAATATTTATTAGTTAAATATTTTAAATATTATAAATATTTAATTAACAATTAAATATTTATTAGTTTTGTAGAAAAAATACAATTAAATTTCGAAACTCTTCTATTCTGTTTATGAAATAACTAATTAGTAAATTAATTCTAAACACTTAAATAATTTCAAAATAATTCTTAACATTGCTCTCATCTTTTAAGAATATTTCTACCTCAACATTGAATGTGTCAATTTTATTATGTACTATAGGCAAACAAAAAACAACGTTAATTCAGGTATTGGTGAATTATGTTAAATATCATATTTGTATGAGAGTTTGTCTACCTGAGATTACTGATGACTGACGGGGGGGATGCGAGATAGAAATTCGGCGCATAACTTAAATGGCTAAAACTGTAATGACAGAGCTCACCAAGATATCAAAATATTTCTAATAAGATGAAGATGTGACAGCCTGTTATTGACAGGTCTATACCCATGTATTCTATGTATATATTCCTTTATGGTTGCAAGTCTTGAACTATGTGAGCATCAGAGTAATCCAAAATTGCGAGATGTGGTGCTGACGACGAATGTTCACATACCCTGGATGGCGAGAAGAACAAACCAGTCAATTCTTGACCAGCTGGGCATCAGAGCAAGACTCTCAAAGGTGTGCTCTCAGAGAGAAAATTAAATTGTATTCTATAAAATAAAAAATTGTCTATTAACTTTAAAGCTAAATTCTATGACTATTGTATCTTGCCAGTGATAACGTATGTCCTAGAAACTGTATCCCTCACTGTAAGAAACATACAAAAGTTAAAAACTTTCTGCGAGCAATGAAGAGACAAAATTTGGGCGTCAGTCTCCGTGATAGAATTAGAAGTCGAACACAGGTTACCGACATCGCGGAAAGAACCACAAGGGTAAAATGACAGTTGGCGGGGCAAGAGGCATACAGGCTTATATCAGATAATATTGGAACAATAAAAGAGGTCTAAGAAGACCACAAAAAAGGTGGACAGATGACATTGTCCAGCTTGAGGATTGCGATGGAATGAACGTGGCTAACAAATGTTATATATGGTCTGTTCTACTTTATGGTTGCGACACCTGGACTCTGAAAGTGAATGTAATTAACCGATTTGAAGCGTTCGAGATGTGGATATACCGCAGAATGCTCCATATAACGTTGACCGATAGGGTCAGTAATGCAGACGTACAACAGAGAGCCAGAGCCAATAGAGAGCTGTTGTCGAGTGTGAAAATTAGAAAAGACTCATATTTGGGTCATGTGCTAAGGAGAGAAAAAATCCACCTCCTTCGACTGATATTAATGGGTAAAGTAAAGGGGACGTCAGGGAGTTGGTAGAAGGCAGCTGTCCTGGCTGCGGAACATCAAAGAGTGGACAAGAATAACAAGAGTTCAGAACCTGTTCCAAGTGGCACAGGATAGAGATGCCTTTCCTGCAGTGGTCGCGAATGTTGGGCGGACCTGACACGGCAACGAAAGAAGAAGAATGTACAAGTTGCATTAACCATTCTACGTATGCGACGTAATTACGTGAAACTATGGCTGCGCATACTGTAGCTGTTATGAATATAATTTGGTTTCAGCAATGCAATTTTCAGGAATGAAATCATCTATTTAATCTTAAATATATGATTTTTTGTATTCTATGGAAGAAACATGTTTCACCTTTGGCGATAAATGCCGAAATTGGTTTTAACTATAACCCAATCAAGAAGAATAAAATCATCATCGATGCTTAAAAATCATTTTAATTAAATTGTTTTTGGGTTTAAGTTATGTACGACTTCAATCTTATCAAAGAGAAAGACGTGAGATACGCAAATTGCTCAGGCTCTCAACTCTGGCTGCAGCATCTCCGCGAATAAAGTAATTCTCGTAATGTAATTTGGCAAACGACCAAACGGTAGAATTCTCAAACAAAAGAAAGGCAAAGGTGTAGCTTCGTCCCTGTTAACATTAATAAGCCTAAAAGGATACCTTGATGCCTCCTTTAAAACAATCATGTTCACTTAACCTCGGGGTGAAACGTTCGGCACCATAATATTGAATATATGGTGTATTTTGTATAATAGAAAATGGAAAAATATCTTTGTGGT
Organism: Lepidostoma basale; assembly: GCA_022606425.2. NCBI lineage: Eukaryota > Metazoa > Arthropoda > Insecta > Trichoptera > Lepidostomatidae > Lepidostoma > Lepidostoma basale. The sequence goes on along the minus strand of JAHDVF020000694.1, from coordinate 634,240 downwards.
TTTACTTATTAACGTGCGTAACAAGGTACTCCCAGCTAATAGAAATTAATTTGAACAATTTGTTCATCGGAAAAGCTTACGTAAACATACAAATATACCAAACATATTAACATGATAACGTATTCAAATTTCATGTGGGAATTATTTTTAAATGTTTGTAAAATTAAATATGTAATTAATAAAAATAAACACGATTGATTAGTGGTTTTACTTGGATTTAATTTATATAAATTATGTAAATTGTGACAAATTTGTTTCGCCTTGCGAGGGCATTCTCAAACTAAACCTAATCGTAGAACAGTGTGTCGTTATATTGAGTTCAGAAATCTTAAGGGTGGGAGAGAAAGTATATAATGCTAATTTTTGAGTTGTTAAATAAAACTTATAAAATATACTTTCTCCCCCCACCCTTAAAATTTCTAAACTCAATATAAGGAAACACTGTTTGGCGATTATGTTCAGTTTGGGAATGCCCTCGCAAAGCGAAACAAATTTGTCGCAATTAATATATCTTAAATAATGTATTATTCTTCTTATTGTTTCTAATTATTTATTTGGTCTTTATTTTTTAATTATCTCGTGTTTTTTGGGTTTTTGTCCATTTTTAAATTTCTTTATTGTATTTACTGTTTAAAATAGTTTTTTTTTTACCTACCTGTATAGTCATAAGCGCTTTGGTTATATACTGTAATGTTTATGATTTAAAAATAAATTGAATTGAATTGAATTGAGTTGAATCGAAAAATTTATATAAATTAAATCCAAGTAAAACCACTAAACAATCGTGTTTACTATTATTAATTAATATAGAGTTTTACAAAACTAATATCTCAACCATCAACACATTAAAGATCTATCAATGATGTCAGAATTTTTTTAACAATATCCAACATAATAAAAGAAGAGTATACCACGTCACATATCCGGTAGATTGACGCACTTTGAGCGTAGTTGGTGCTATAAGCAAGAAAATAGAATCCTTCGGTAGGCAGAAAGAATGGACTGCCATACTTTTCTTTCCTGAAATATTTTTCTCGCTTCCTCAACATTCATACATCGTTTCATGCACGCGCGTCGATTTCTAGAATGATAAGTATAAAGCAATTTTTCTGAAATATAATATTCAAAAAAACTCATATTGTTGAAAGAGTTCGACTTGTTTTATTTTTACTACAAGATATATAAGAGCAGAGATGAGGGTTAAAAGGCTTGTTAATAAAGAGGATCCTTCAGAAATCAAATTAGTATGTACGCAATTCCACCAGTGGAATAGTTCGCCATGGGAGCGCCTTTGTCAGTCCAAAGTGTGGGAGATAACTTAAATTAAAACCGCGTGACGGAAGATTCAAGTAAAAAATCGCAAGGGTTTTGCGGACAATCCGTTTCTTGTCCCCCCGCCCGCACACTTCACCAATTGATTAGTATGAACAGCGGCTCCCAAATTACAGAAAGTTACTTCATTTGCTGGCACACTTTCGGCATCGTAATCACCGAGTCTTTTCTACGTCGCCCGCCGCCCGCGCCCCACGGTGGGGGCGGGCGGCGCGGTGGGCGGGCGACGGGTCAGGGAATGCTATTGTTACCTGTTGTGAAAAGACATATTACACGGATATACAATAGACGCTTAGAAACTCCAACGATACCGCGGGATAAATTCCTTTGTTTATTTTTGTACCGATATACTCACAAAATACTATAATATTTTATTCCAGTTAAATTCCATTCTTTATACGCGATATTTACATTTTCAGATTCCTTTGTAAATTGTTACAAATTTAAAGCAATGACAATTCATATGGACTTATTGTTTCTTGAACAATGATCAAAAACTCCATATTAATTATAACTACGAAACAAAGATTAAAGTCTCGTATTAAAGAAAAATTGTTTTCTAGAAGTTAACTAACTAACTAACACATGGCCGACATTCAATATTTGATTTATTTGATCAAGACACGTTTTTCTCGGTCTTCCTCTATTTCTGTTTTTTTTTAGAAGTTTTATTATATTTTATGGGAATAACATGTTTCGTCTCACTAAAACATTATCAAAAGTTGATAATTTTCTCTATAATGAAGTTCGTGAGCAAACTACGAAAGCGGCTGCAATATCTGAATGCTTGAAAGATTTTGTGTGGAAAAACAAGCATATGCGAGTGGAAAGCAAAGTACGAATAATTAAGACGTGTGTCAGACCCATATTGACTTATGGTATAGAATCGAGGACTGATACAAAAAGAACCAAAGCACTATTACGAATCACCGAAATGAAGACACTCCGAGCTATTCTGGGCAAAACACTGAGGAACAGAATCAGAAACACGGTAATACGTGAGACCTGTGATACCGAAGATATTGTCAGATGGGGTAGGAAAAGAAGATGCTTCTGGCGCGACCACGTAGAACGAATGAGCGACGATAGACTCCCTTACTCTTAATATAGATTCTCATCTTACTCTTAATGGCCATGTCTTTGTTTTTCCATATTGGGGATTTTAGAGCGCCAGAGATTGCAACTGCCTTGTTTACTTGGGCTTGTATTTCTTCCCGCAGATCAGCTCCTCCCACCAGGTACTTGAAGATACTACTATAATATTCTAACTACTAAATAATATAACGTACACAATAACAGATGCCCAATATTCAAAATCTATTGGCTCCAAGCAGTGTCAAATGCCGTTCTCTGTACCATGGCAGGCGAAAAGCCAATTAGAGAACAAGTCGCTAAACGCAAATGGCAGTGGATCGGTCGCACTCTGAGATGGAACCCAGGCTGCATCGCTCAAGGCGCACTAGACTGGTCCCCTATGGAGGGAAAGAGAAAGCGAGGCAGACCTAGAGCCACTTAGAGAAGAGCCCTGCAGGACGAGGTTAAAGCAGCGGGTCTCACTTGGGATGATGTTAGGCATCAGGCATGCGATAGAGTCGGGTGGAGAAGATTCCTTGAGGCCCTATGCACCACGGAGGTGTGACAGTACAAAATGAAAAAGAATAAGAAGACAATAAAAGAAGGTCACTAAATAGATTTCCAATCAAAATACGAGTATATACAATATAATTTTAGCTGATGTAGTAAAGGAGTAGATATAAAAAATCTAAGAATATTGTCTTTCCCCGTCAGCCTCGTTACTTGGGAAATATTAGCCGTGACCGAACAGGGCCAAAGCAGCGGATGCTTGTTGTAAGGGCTTTGATTTGGGCTAAAAAATGGCGATACTTTGCGCAATTAGCCGCCCTGCTTGATTGGGCCACCGCCCCCGCGCGCCCCGCCCGAGATACACACCGACCGATTACGTGAATGAGTTACAAATTCGTTCGGGGCTTTTGTTAGCCGACATAATCCCGCGTTACAATGGCATTTGGAAATCCCGAATATACTGCATTGTTCGCGCTTCGGGAATGCCCTATTATCCCTCTCGTTTTTTTCCGATGTTTTTTTTTGTGGTAACTTACAACTTTAAGCGAGGTAATTGTGTCGTTTGGGACAGATTAATCGGTGGTTTATATTTATTTTCAATCTATTTCAAATATCTAATCTAACTAACCATCATGTCGTATATCCAAAGGGATAGGCAGGGAGGATGGACCGCCATTCTGTTCTATTCTAACATACCTCTATAGATTTCTCATTCATACATCGTAGTAAAAACATATGTTCAAGTGGATAAATTGGCTGCTGTCAAAACTGTGTTTCAGAACTATTTAGAAATTATTTCAAATACGATAAATACAATTTGGGCTATTGAATTTCCTTCATCTTCAGCCGTCTGCCATCCACTGCTGAATGTAGGCCTCTCACAAAGCCCGCCGCCGCCCCCTGTCGGTCCACCGGGCAGGGGGACGTCCAACTCTGCGGAATCCTGTACGCGGTCTCCAATCCAGAACCCGTCTCCCCCATCGATCGTCGGTTCTCCGACAGATATGTCCAGCCCATCGCCACCTCAGCCCGCCTATCCGCAGAGCCACCTCAGTCACCTTGGTTTGTTGACGAATGAATTCATTTCTTAATCTGTCCCTCAAGGTTATTCCAAGAATGGCTCTCTCCATGGCGCGCTGGGCTACCTTGAATCTGTAGACTAGACCGCTATTTCCGAAAATACTTTAGTTATTGAAATTCAAATTTATCGAATTACCAAATAGCTCGCCTAAATGCGAAACCGTTCCCATATGTCCACGATTTGTTGGTTAGCGCCATTTTATAGTCTCGATTTTAATTCACGTGAAATTATATTAGTTAAAAGCGCAGTAATCGAGGGCCACATAGCGTAATGATTGTATGCTGTTAACCGGATCAATCGATTATTTTGATTGTTTTCGATACGCGTAATAAACAATGAATACAATTAACACTTAAATTGTGGTGAAATCTGTAAATTTTTACTAGCAAGCTTTGTGTTCTCAATTTAAATTTAAATTTTACATGTTTATTAAAAAAAATGGTAATTAAATATTAAATAATAATTAAATAAAACGAAGTTTTTTACTACTTCCACTTTTGTCTTTGTTTCGACAGCGACCGGTTTCGCCAAGCTCGTTGGCATCGACAGACTGGTGAAAATATTGCAAACTGAGTCCTTTATATACATACAGATCAGGGGTAGTAAACATGATTCTATACAAAACTAATCTTGAAAAATTATGAAAAATTTACTGAATTTAGATATTGGTTCCATAAATATTAAAAGGTTATATTAAAGTTCCATAAATATTAATTGACTTTTCCTAATATGAATTAAGTATTTTTAATTGAATATTTTTCTAATGATTAATTGTATCTCAATAGAGACGAAGATGGAAATTGTTTTTGGAAACCGAATATGGTGGTCGAGGTGTTCACAGGACTTATGACTTGACATTGGTTGGGTTAAGCGATCGCTTTATGTAATACATCATTCCCCATTACGCCCTTCTTACGCCCACCAAGTCTGACAATTATTTTTGAAAGATGTGTGTATATACGAGTATGTATGCTATTACTATGTTGAGGAACATTTCACATATTTTAGTTCAAACTACACTAGCGCCATCTATTAAGATTAGATTGTAAGCATTAAGCAGAAAATCTTTATTAATGCAATGTGAAAGGCTACGCTATTAGCATACATTGCTAGACAACGCCTGGTAAAAACTCTCCAATTTTTATGCTTTAACTTGGACCAGTTTTTATACAACATTTTGTGTTGAATGTATACAAATGGGTAAAATCCAGTATTTGTCTACAAGAATTTGTATACATTTAAAATGTTGTGCAAATTAAAAGCATAAAAATTGGAGAGATCTCCAGGCGTAATCTAGTACTGTATGATTTGCAGAGCCTTTCACAGTGCATTTAAAAAGATTTTCTGCTTAATGCTTCCCAATCTTAATAGATGACGCTAGTGTAGAGTGAACTAAAAAAATGGGAAGAGCAGTGCAGCATTCTAGCATATATACATTTCCCAAAAAAAAAATGTCAGACGTGGTGGTCGTAAGAAGGGAGGAATGGGGAATGTTGGAACTTAATATAAGTATTTGTATACATTCAAAACAAAATGAATATTTTTCTTGTTCCTGGAACGATTGATAACATATTATCAGTGCGATACCCCACCCCCCATTGCAGGCTGTAAAGTAACAATATTTACATTTCCAAAACCGTTACTTTTTACGATATCCCAAGTGCAACGTGAACGCTAACGTAACTAACGTGAACCGATGCTGCTCCAACGTTAATCCAAGCTTTGTTTGCGGTTAATTTATCGCTTCATTTGGAATATTTAACTCGTTTGTGCGCTCAAACGATAATTCGATTCTGCTGTGAACGAATTGGGCACTTGTCGAAAGGTGTGGTCAGAGAGAGATGAATGTGTCAATGCAGCTGATGTTCTTCGAACGGGTTGCTTAAATTAAATCATTTCAATTGATAAGCTCAACAATATCACTTTCATATATGCTTTACAATTCTACTATTATAAAACATAATACGAGTATTAATTAACGAACCATCACGCCGTCTCTCCAAGGGGTAGGCGGAATGAATGGATTGCCATACTTTTTTTCCTGACATATTTCTCTCGATTCCTTAATATTCATATATCGTGTCATGCACGCGCGTGGATTTCTCTGGCTCCTCACGTGGCCGACATTCAATATTTTATTTATTTGATCGTTCCACGTTTTCCTCGGTCTTTCTCTATTTCTGGTTCCATTTACATTGTTAACGTACATTTTTTTTACCATTCTTTTTTCATTCATTCTTTCCATATGTCCAAACCATCTTAATGATCCTTTCATTATTTTGTTAATAACACCATCATTCGCACCGCATTCAGTTCTTATATTTTCATTCGACACTCTATCATACGCAAAGTATCCACACATTCGTCTAAAAGATCTCATTTCCACTGCATTTATTCAACTTTCATCCTTCTTTTGCCAGTCCCATGCTTCGCTTCCATGCATAAGGGTCGGTAGAAAAATACCATTGTACACCGCCATTCTAGCTTTTTTGGATAGGTTTTTGTTTGCAATGACAACTTTAAGTGCACTATTCACTTTGTTGCCTGCCCTAACCCTTCTTTCAATATCCCTCTCCACTCATCCTTGTCTTGTAAACATACTACCTAAAAACACGAACTCATCTACTTGCTCCAAATTTTCACCATTCACGCTAATGTTGAGTATTAATTATAAACTGTTAAATTATTTTTTTTCATGTATCACAAATTTTAATTTTATTTTTCGTGACAGCTGTTTCGTCAGTTTGACATCATCAGGTGTTACAATAATATATCAACTATTCAATTTTCGTTCTTTTTCGAATCTTAAGTGTTTTTTGTTTCTATGTCAATTTGAATAATAAATAATAATAAAATAAGTATATTATTGTAACACCTGGCGATAACAACAGAGGTTGACGAAAAAGCTGTCGCGAAAAATAAAAATAGAATTGTGATACATAAAAACAGGGTTTTATAATTTAACAGTTTATAATGTTGAATTATCATAGTGTTTCGGCCAAAACAATGGACTATTATTTTAATTTGTTATTATTACATTCCAAATTAATCAAATATTTAAAAGCGGACACATTCAATGTCGGAAAAATCGACGAGCGTGCATGTTACGTAAGATGTATGAATGCAGAGAAAGATCGAGAGGTATATCAAACTCCCGAGCTTATAGCAGTCGATCCTCTCTGCCTACGAGAGACTTGTATTTTTACTTCCATGTTCTTATATCCTCACAAAAAGGTTTTTATTTAGAATGGTACTAATGAGTTAAATAATTAAAACTTTATGCAGTACAACTGTAAAAAATTCTTCATACTTTTCTTCAAGTGGATATGGGGCGTTTTCATCAGATCCACTATTAAATTGTTATGTATTAAATTTTCCTTCATCTATCACCCAGCATCTTATTTATTCGTTTTATTTATTGTTTCTTGAACAATGATGTAAAACTCCATATTAAATTATTAATATGTATAAAAAAACGATAGTTGTATGACATTTGATAATGCCTTAAGAAGGGCGAAACATGTCATACATAAATATTATAATAAAACACCTTGAAAACTATCGTTTTTTCATACATATTAATCATTTAGTTTTATGATAATCAAATGATTTTACTAAAAGTTTTATACTGTGTAAGCATTGCATACATAAGTAGTCACAAAATTATTTAATTAATTCTAGGTCATACTTGTCGACCAAGATGGACCAGAAGAGTGACGGAGTGGAGACCTCGCGAGGACAGAAGAAGCAAAAGTTGCACCCCCACACGATGGTAAAAAAAAATGCTGGTGTCTGGATGCAAAGGGCACGAGATAGGAATGTGTGGAGAAATATGGGAAGGCCTGTGTCCAGCAATGAACGACATCAGCTGTTTAAGAACGTAAGCCAGTAATACTTTGGTTTAGTTATACTGGGATTTTATCTCTTTAATTATTGCAAGTATTGCAATTATCTTAATTACTTTAGTGTGCTCCATTTCCTCGGGAATATAAATAGCAATACGTGTGATTCTTGCTACATGTGTTAATGCTTTAGCAAGGCGAACATGTCTTTCTTTTAAAGTATTATAAAAATTCTAGAAAACATAGTTTTTTTTTGTGTATTGATTATTCATACTCAATCCATCTATGGAGATCAGGTAAAATATAATACCAGCATTTTTTAGTTTCTTGAACAATGATGTAAAACTCTTAGAAGATATGCCATTTGATAATGCCTTAGAAGGGCAAAATATGTCATTTCCATAAAATATAATAAAACTTCCAGAAAACGAACGTTTTCATTCATATTAATTATTAATGCCAAATAACTCGTGGAAAATGGTTGGACATAAAAAATATAAGATACTCTCTAAAGTCTAGAGTACTTGCCTTTGTACTTTCACTAACAAGAGAGACGTCGATCTCCGAGATGATCAAGCTCAGCAGACTGATTGCTCTTCCCACTGCCATTGCCAGTAGTTGGAATAATCCGTAATTAGTATTATATATGATCTTTTTTTATTCCTCATAGCTTTATTTTAACTAGTACGGAAAACAGGAAATTGTATTAATTCCCTACTTGGTACATGCCAATAAAATATACTTGTCTGTTTGATATGCAAAATATCTAATTAAAACGTAACTTCCTTGATTAGATCTCACTCGGATGTAGGGACATTTTTAGGGTGTATATTTCATCCCTTCGGAGAATACCCGCAGTGGTCTGGCGGTCGACTGCCCCGACCGCTTGAGTGTACGCAATACTTCCCCTAACAACTTTATCAGCGACCCCCATCCCTCCACCTCCAGGACACAACACGTGGATATTAGCTGCCAAATTCGTTTACTCTATATAAAGATTTCCTTTTTAATGATCGCCAAAAATTAATATAAAATTAATATACATTTTCTTTTTTAAATAAAGTTTTTCAATATCGAAAGATTTGCATATATTGGATAGTAAAACGTTGTACGATCAAATCAATCAAATATTAAATTTTGGCTTCGTAGGGAATCGGAGACAGTGACGTGTATACACGACGCGATTTATTAATGTAGAGGAAGCCAGAGAAGTATGTCAGAAAATAACAGTGTAACTGTTCATTATTTCTGCCTAACACTTCAGGTAGACGGTGTGTTGGTTAGTTGATTAGTTAAGTTCAACCATGGAGTTTGCATAACGTGAGCTATTTTTTCGGTAATCATCTTAACTTACTCACTTCGAAAAATATATTTTAAACAGAATGTTTATTAAAAATAATTCAAAACACTTTTATACTTTGTTTTTACACTATTTTCTTTTATTTTATCGAACCAACCGGTTTCAGGGTTAACAGTTTGTGTGTTTTTAAAAAAAGTGTTTTTAATTATTTTTAATAATGCCACACCACAAATTAAGTTCTACATACTAAAAAAAATATACTACTTATTTATTTTAGCTCCCTTTTTATCTAGAATAAATGTTTAATTTATTTATTTACATTTTCTATCCGCGATTGCTAAAACTTACGCTTATCTCAGAGCTATGCACGTTTCGTATGTGTCGATCTCAAATTAACATTCCAATTGTGCATATTATCTTGGTGTGAAATCAGTTCTGGTGCCAAGATGCAGTGATAACTCCACTCTTTGTTGGGGGTGTCTCAAGGGGGTGTTGGGTGTTCCTCGTGGTCCGGCAGTGTACCGCAGGGGGCAATATACTTCTCACCCTATCTGACCGCAGACTATACCGGACAAAACACGGATCCAGCTGTTGGGGAATCTATGAGGGGTTGCAAGGGAAACTTTATTTAATATCTCCTGCGTACTTTATCCAAAACACAAATATATTTTTATTTATCGGTGAAACAAAATAATCTCTTCTATTAGAACAACTTGTTGATAACTTTGTATTATCACAACACTTATTTACATTGTATACAGACATGTTTCGGGAAAAAAGACTTCCCTTCTTCTGTGTATAGTTGATGAAATTTTAACAATTAAATGACGCGGAGCTATTATTTAAATACTCTATAACGAATAGAAAAGTGGTAAGGGGAGAGGGAGAAAGTTGAATTTACCGGCAAGTAATTGTTATTGTTAACATTATGTGACAGGGGGAATAAATCTAATATCGGACTAGAAGTCAAATTAACCTGGTTATTTATAATATCCTCATTGTTTTTAATGGATTTTTTTAACTCTTAAATTTCTAAATTATTAAAAGCTACATTTCTAGTGTTTACATGTAAAATTTCTACGCCGCGCCGTTATCTTTGTTTTATGATAATCCATTATACTATGATACTTAAATGTTTTAATTTTAAAACACTGTTATTAAACGTATCACAATTCATTTATTTCGAATTTATACAACAGTATCATTGGGAGAAAGATTTCAATTTTTAGCGAGTTTTTTTGAAGAATTTATATCGTTCTCCCGATGATGAAGGTGTAAATCCTTCTAAAACATCGAGAAAAATAAACTCAAAAGAGGAAAATCTATGTTTTAACAACAACAACAACAACAAACCATCACGCCGTTTCCCCGCAGGGGTACGCAGAGAGAATGGACCGCCACACTACTCTATCCTGGCACACCTGTCTAGTATCCTTCACGTTTATACAGCGAGTCGTTCATACGCACGTCGATTCTTCCAATTTCTAATATGACCAACCTTTAAAATTTGATTAATTTGGTCATACCATGTTCTTCTCGGTCTGCCTCGACTCCGTACTCTCTTTACATCATTAACGTATACTTTTTTAACCATTCTTTCTCCATCCACGCGCTTCATATGTCCGAACCAACGCAACGATACTTTCATAATTTAGTTCATAATACCTTCTTCCGCTCTACATTCCTTTCTTATATCAGCATTTGAGATTCTGTCATATATCGTTCTACTACACATACGTCTTAGGGATTTATTCTGCTCTCATCCTTTCTTCTGCCAGTTCCATGCTTCGCTTCCATACATTAGGGCTGGGGCCAGAACTCCATTGTGAACGGCCGTTTTCGCTTTCATTGATAAATTATTGTTTACAATAACTATTTTTAAAGCTCCATTCACTTTGTTACCCGCACCAACCCTTCTTTTGACGTCACTATCCGTTCGGCCATCCGCTATGAACATGCTAAATATAATACACAAATTCACTCACTTGCTCCAAATACTCTTCATTCACACTTATGTTACAAACTGTCATTTGCTCTTCCCTTTCAAAAACCTTCACCTTTGACTTTCCGACATTCATGATTTAATCATTTAACTTTAAATCATAAAAAATCATCATTATGGAATTCCACAGTGTTCACGCCTAAAGTTTATAAAAATTTTAATATACAGTTTGACATCATTTTTCAAGAAATAATAAAATACTATGTTTATGATAACTATAATATGATAAAAAATACTTCAGAGACACAAATATGAAACGTTAAATTTTACGACACTCTTGTAGGAAGCAGCGTTGAAACTATTAGAGAATAGATTATGCATAGAGCCTATTACTTTATGATAATAACGCCGTATACAATATAGCTCCGTACAATACAACACACCTTATCTTATCATTTTGCATTCCTTAGGGACTCCCATCTCCAATTATGAATATTTAATATGCCTTTCAACTTTACGAGAAGTGTTTACTAAAATCCGACACTAGCATTATTTCCCGCTCATCGCCTCTGCGGAAACTCGGAATTAAACTGAGCACCAGAAACTACCCCAACTGTTCTCCCGCGAGGAGTTTCCTTTAATATCGCCAACGGAAGATGAAATTTCATATTTTCTTCGGATTATTTCTTGTGAAATTGTAAACAGTGTACACAAGTGCAAACTAAGGCGAACTTTCATTAAAATAATAATGTAGTGTATCTTGTTAGATTTAGACTTATTCTCCTAATTTCGAAATTAAATATCTTCTTCTTCTTCAGTCTATTTCCGTCCAGTCCTGGGCAAAGGCATTGTCCATTTGCTTCCAAGCTACTCTGTCTCTTGCAGACGTCATCCAAGTTATGCCGATATTTCGATTAAGGTCATCCTTCCACCGTAGCTGCGGGTGCTCTGCACTTCTCTTTGCGATCCATGGTCTTCATCTTTTGTCAGAACTTCTGGCTACGTGACTAGCCCATTTCTTAGAGTCGCTATGCGGAGGATGATGTCAATTACCTTTGTTTTTTCTCTCACTCTATCGTTTCTGACTCTGTCTCTTAGGTTTATTCCTAACATGGCTCTTTCGATAACTCTTTGACTCAGTCATTTTTTTCAGCACTTTGTTTGGACAACGTTACAGTTTCAAGGCCATAAGTCCCAACCGGCAGCACACACGTTTCGTGTATTTTTGTCTTCACGATTAAACTTAATGTCACTCTGTAAAATCCCTAAACTCTCCCTACAAACTTTTTAGATCAGTCAGTTTTATTCTATTGATTCCTTTCCTTTACATATTAAATTTATCGAGGATTCTTTTAACGCTACAGAACATGTTCCACGAATGCTAATTTTCCGACTAACGATTTAAAACAGCTATCTAACAGAGCCTTGCAGGTATTCAGCGTTACTTCTAGAAAAAACCTATTGACGTTTCACTGTACTAACTTTTAGCATTCACTCTATCCAAAACTCTCTACTCTTCTTCTTCTTCATCTTTGCTAACCTTCTTCCCTCCAATGCTGGATATAGGCCTCTTCCGATTTCCTTCACTTGTCTTTATCCTGCCCCCTTTGTATCCAAGATTGTTCAACCCTTTTGACAATATCATCGGTCCATCTCATCGGTGGCCTTCCGACACTTCGCCTATTTGCCCATGGTCTCTAACTGAGTATCTCTGTTGCCACCCTGTCTAGCCAACTGTCCAGCCCATTGCCATTTCAATTTTGCCACTCGGTCCATGACGTCTGCAACCCTGGTGCGGCGTCTGATTTCTTCATTCCTTATGCGGTCACGCAAGCTCACACCAAGTATCTGTCTTTCCATGGACCACTGTGTACACTTTCCATGAACCTCTGTGTACTCTGTGTAAACTGCCAAAAACCTTCCAACAAAAAATGAAAAACTCGAATTTATCTCTACTATATTAGTCTCTAATCCCAACAGATGTATTCACTATACAAAAATTCATTCATACACAATTCTCTTTATTTAAATTCATTTCGTACAAACCAACTAAAATTTATCATTGAAACATTAAAAAGTCTTCATGTCAAAAGTGGAAAAAAAAACAATAATTGCTATCATAAAAAAAACATTAAAATAGTAATCCACAAGGTTTCATATTTTTAGTCAAAGTTTTTTCATTTTATATGTACATATTTATATGTACGAGTACATATAAAATGAAATACAAAACATACATGAAACACAAATACATATATGATTAAAGAAAAAGCATGTCTCTCTGTAAATATCGGTACTCTCTTAAATTGTATACATCAATACTTTCTTATTCGGTATACTTAGGTAAACTCTAATACGTACATATTTATTTTGGTTTTTGAATGTACACAAATACTTGTAGTCAAATACTGGATTTTACCCATTGCGGGTTAATCATTTAAGGATTAATTGTATCTCAATAGAGACGAAGATGTAAATTGATTTTTTTTTTAAACAGAATATGTTGGTCGAGGCGTTTACAGGACTTATGACCTGTCATTGGTTAGATTAAGCGATCGCTTTATGTAAAACAACATTCCCCATTCCGCCCTTCTTACATAAAGTATTGTATTGTATTACATAAAGCGATCGCTTAACCCAACCATAAAGTATTGTAATTAAATAAAACGATGTTTTTTAACTACTTCCACTTTTGTCTTTATTTAGACAGCGACCGGTTTCGCCAGGCTCGCTGGCATCGACAGACTGGTCACCGGTCAGACTGGACACCAGTCTGTCGATGCCAGCGAGCCTGGCGAAATCGGTCGCTGTCTAAATAAAGACAAAAGTGGAAGTAGTTAAAAAACATCGTTTTATTTAATTATTATTTAAAATGAACTTCCATCAAGAGATTTCAGTAAAATCATTTGATTATCATAAAGTATTGTATTAAATAAAGCGTTTTTTATTATATAATATAAAGCGTATTGTATTACGTATTGTATTACATAAGGCTTCTTACACAAAGTATTGTATTACATAACGCGATCGCTTAACCCAACCAATGACAGGTCATAAGTCCTGTAAACGCCTCGACTACCATATTCTGTTCCCAAAAAAAAAAAATTTACATCTTCGTCTCCATTTAGATACTAAATTAATTAATACATAGTTGAGAGTATTAGTTGCAAACCTGGCAAACTCCATCATTAGATGTTTTGAGTAAATCGCAAAAAACTGATACGCTAATAAAATGCGCTTTTTAAGATATTTATTTTTTTCATCTCAACCAGTTAGTATTTTAAAAGTAATCAGCCATGAAATAATCATCATTATGTTGATAATTTAAGTAAAATAATGAATTTCATTTTGGAGTTTGCCAGCTTTGCAACACTCAAGTGGAGGATGCCATGTTTGCAACAAACCCTATATTTTAATAGCAAAATTCTTCGGAATGAAGCCGAATTTGAAACTGAAAATCAATAAAAATTGTGTGCAAATGTATTATGAAAGAGACCCAATTCATAGCTCACTTTTGATTGTTGGTGGAGTTTGCCGGGTTTGCAAATAATACCCTCACTTATGATTTAGCCAGTTTTTGGGAAATGATTTTGCGATATAAATTAAATAAAAACTATAGAAAAATAAATTGTGTACAAAAATCAGATGATCACGTTTATATTGTTTATATCTAAATATATGTTTTCCATTCTACTCGTACATCCATATTTCTGTAAAATCCCTTTGAAGCGCGTCCCGTTCTGGCTGCAGGCGCCCGCGACTTCTCACTTCTCGCCTCCCGCCCGTCGTGATAAATGTACTCTCGGGATCATGTTTTGTCTACCAAACAAATTCGTGTCACACATTATTCTTCTCATTTTTAAGCAAGCTCCCCTTTCATCGAGATAAAACCTCCGGCGGAATACCACTCCGCGTATCAGTCGACCTCTGCCAAGTCGCATATTTATTTTTGACTCAATGTGCCCTGCATCAAATTGTGACCATTTCTCATAAATTCACATCGTTTTTAACTTCAATTGGATGATTATATAAGATTTCAAGAGTTTTTATTTATTTATTTTTTTAAAAACCCAATTGGGTTATATGGATACATTTTTAGATCTTACTATTAATTATATAATATATTAAATATATAATAAAAATATAAAACAAAAACTGGTCAAAAAAATTATAGTATATAGATTGGAGTGACATCTCCAGGCGGTTTCTAGCAATGCGGTAAATGACGGTAGCCTTTCACATTGCATTAAAAAGATCTTCTGCTTAATGCTTAAAATACAATCTTCATAGATGGCGTTAGTGTGTAGATTGAATATACTACCATGTAAATGGTGGTGTTTGAGATTAACATATATACAACTTCCAAAAATTTGTCAGACAGGTCATAAGAAAAAATAAGGTGGAATGGGGAATGTTGTATTACATAAAGCGTGTACTTAACCCAACCAATGACAGGTCATAAGTCCTGTAAACACCTTGATCAACCATATTCTGTTTCCAATTTGCATCTTCGTCTCTATTGAGATACAATTGATTCTTGAATTACATATTGTTTCAGATATATTTTATATTGAGTTGTATTGAGACTCATTGTGTCTTTTGTTAGTTCAATGTAAAGTTTCATTCCATTGTTCAATATTCTTGATTGTCATGTCTTAGTTCGTGCATTCGGTAAGTGGTATCTGTCACAGTTCCTGGTTCAGTGTCTGTGTACGTCTGAATTTTTAGTTAGTTTGTAGCTGCTGACTGTTGTCTTTTCCATGGCCACTCTGTGTACAATTTTTTAGGTCTCATACTTGGTCGGGTCTGATATGTCCATTTGTTTTGTTTGTCTGTAAACTTGTATGGTTGGGGTAAGGTAGTTAATGTTATATGCTAAGTTACTTTGATCATGGATATATCCAGCATTTTTATGTGAATGATAGACATATTCTATTCGATTTATTTTAGTAACAATTTAAATCGAATAATTGTATTGGCTGATTTATTAATATTTCAAAGAGTTTGAGAATGTCCTTGCCCAAAGCATTTATTATGTAAATTAAATCCCTGTAAAACCAATAAACAATCGTGTTTACTATTATAAATTAATAACGGAGTTTAAAACTAGTACCTCAACCATCAATACAAATAATAAGTGTTATTACAAAAATGAATTCCGAATATGAGCGGAGTGATGGTCATGGGATAATATTATCTCAAGACTCCTGATCCAAGGAATTTGGGCTCAAACCTGGACCCGACCTGGTTTGTTTTTTACAAATATGAGCTATTTCTGCTCACATAAAGAGACAGTATGAACTATTCAAACACTATTGATTTAAGTCCATCTTATTTAAAAAAGCAATATTTACTTACACATTTAAATGTTATATAATTTATAACTTATTTTAAAAAACTGTTATATTTTAAAAAACTGTTAAAATTTAAACTAGTTTATTGTAACACCTGATGATGCCAACATCGGTTGGCGAAACAGCTGTCGCGACACTCTCAGTGAATAAAAAGAAATTGTGATATTATAACAGCGTTTTAAATTTTAACTTTAATAATGTTGAAGTATCGTAGTGTTTCGGCCAAAACAATGGACTATTTATATAAATTTATTTTAACGAACCTTTTGTTTGATTTGTTTGCATCAATTAGTTTATTACTCTCGTGTGAGACACTTAATTCGTAATATACTAGTTTTAAATAAATTAAAAGAGTTAATAATTTATTTTTTAAACTAACAATCGATTTCCCTGAAATCGCAGCTCTCCTGACGAAGCTCCGTTGGAGCTAAACCGATAAGTAGTTTATAAAACTAAAAAATATTATATTCCTAACATCATGGTACCTGAATATAACTCTAATATTACTCAAACGTATAAGAGTACATATATTTTGTTTAACAAAGCATTTATACCCTCTAATGCTAATGAAAATTTAAGAGGGAAACAATCAAATAAAGTCAAATTACTTACTTTAACGTCGCCACTATAGTGCGCAGGACTACGACCGGGGCAATAACATTCGCAAACATTCTTTATTTTAATTTTCCCGCCATTTCCTTCTGCAGTGTCTGGAGATCGCTCGCTTTACCTTCAGAATAATCACTATACAAAAAAGAAATGCACTAAAAATAACAAGAAAATCTCATTTTTTATAACTTTTGAAACGATATTAACTTTTGTAATTATTCTGGGTCGAGATTTTCGGCAAAATATTATTATACTTTTTTCTCTTTAATATAAATCATAGGAGAACAAGACGTGTATTTTTTGTTAAAGATAAATTACAGAGTGAATTCTTTACACCTTAATAGTTTAATAATTTAAATTCGACAAAAAAATATTATTACAACGTTGATTTATTTGATTTATTTATAATAACTCTATTTGTAGGTAGATACTTACGGGCAGACAATTATATGCACCACGATAATGCACTGTCCCACACTGCATTGGTTCTTTGAGAACAATTTCACCAAAAACTGCAACCCTATATTTTCACAACCACCGTATTCGCCCGATTGGGGACTGTGCGACATTTGACATTGGAACAATCTCAAAAGACTGCTCCGGAGACAACGTTTCGACTCGATTGCGGAGATAAAGGCTGAATCATACATGGAAAAAACATATTTCCTAAATATACAAATTGATCCACTCGTTCTCTGGTTGCTAATGTTGCAGACTGTCATGTTTTATTCTTTTTCGAAAATCATTATCTTGGACTTGTTCACATTCACCGTCAGATCATATATCATATATTATACTAGACACCAGGACTTGAAGTTTACGCTCCTCTGCAAGTAGGACAGCGTCACCCTCATACAATCGACAGCTTACTGACACTTCACTTATTTTCGCACATACAACTAGATTTTTAGGTTGTTTTGTACACTTGTCCATATAGATCCTAGGTTCTCAAAGTGGGCCATAACGCCCGCTTGTGGGCGTTTGAGACTTTCAGGGGGGCAGTAGAAGACCCAGAAAAAATAGAGAGCGTGGGCAGATAAAAAAATATAGTCTAAAAATACAAGAAAACACGCTAATGAATCAAATTTAACTTTAACATTGGTTTATTTTGTTATTGAATGTATTGCAATCATTTCCTCTTTTTTGGAATATCTTTTATGGGAGAGGGGCGTTGAACGTTTATTTTTCTTGTAATGGGGGCGGTGGCCCAGAAAAGATTGGAAACCTATGATATATTATAGATTAAACAACCACGGAGATAACACAACCCTGTTTGACACCTTTAATGATATCAAACCGGGCTATAAGATCGCCATTAACTTTGACACTGGCAGAACATTTATTTCTGTAGCATTTCCTCTCGTTTTCTTTTCTCTCGCCTTTCTTATAATATAAATAAACACCTCCCCATCTTCCCGCCTTTGTGTTTCTCATAAAGTGCGAGTCCCGTGTTATTTATTATGTCTATAATTTAGTCAGTCTTACAATAAGCTCGCACTCCGCCCGGCCCGGCCGCCGCTAGTTTGCAAGTATACTTGTGCAGTGTTTAAGGAAATTTTATGAATTCTCCAGAATTTGATTGCCGAACAAAGATGTCGAACAAGACATAAAGGCAAGATAATAAGGATGTGTTTTAGAACTTAATTTGCGTTGTACTCTCGCTCGCATAATACATAACTTTGTTGTGTACTATCGCAGCTGGGCAGCTTTCGGAAACATGAGTTACATCCTTAAAAACCGTAAAATACCGATCAACCTGAAACGAAAAGTCTATAAAGCCTGCGTTCTGCCAGTTGGTAGATACTTATAGTCTTGAAACTGTTACATTGTCCAAACAAAGTGCCGGGAAACTACGAGTGACTCAAAGAGCCATGGAAAGAGCTATGTTAGGAATAAGCCTAAGAGACAGAGTCAGAAACAATACGTTGAGAGAAAAAACAAAGGCCGCTGACATCATCCACCGGGTGGCGACTCTAAAATCGAAATGAGCAGGTCACGTAGCCAGAAGCTCAAATGAAAAGTGGACAAGAAGGCTGCTGTCTTGGAGACCGTGGACGGCAAGGAAAAGTGTTCAGATCATCCTTCCAACTACGGTGGAAGGATGATCTGAACAAATACGTCGGAATAACCTGAATGGAAGAGTGTATGGAAGCGAATGGAGGAGGCCTTTGTCCAGGAGTGGACGGGAATAGGCTGAGGAAGAAGAAGAAGAAAAAGATCGCAGCTCCTAGATGAACCATGATCATTTATGTAAGAAGTACTGGTGTTTCCGAGAATTTATAATCCGCTTTTTTCATATACGTTTTTAGGTCATGGGTCAAATCATTTTTCAGCAAAGATTATATTAAGACACTAAAAATGTTTAACTCAATTGAACGTGTTACTATGACTTCGTGATAATAGCATAGAAATAAAATACAAAACATAATCAAAACAAATTTAAAAAGAAAATCGTAAAAAAAAACTCTAATCGCATGATTTGTTATCAGTAGGATAATATTACTTTTAGTTTTACTGAAATATGTTGTATGACCAGCGTTTAACTCTGATTTAATATTTTCATATGAGGTTCGCAACCCATCACACCGCGTCTCCCGGGGGCGAAAAGAGAAGGATGGAGTGCCGCATCAGTAAAAGTGTGACAGTCCATTCTTTCTGCCTACCCTTTCGGGGACACGGCGTGATGGTTAGTTAGTTAGTTAGTTTCATATAAGTACGGCGTAATTTAAATTGATTGCTTTGGATAATGGAATCACCGAAGACAGTATATGAATAATTAATATGAATGAAAACGTCAGTTGTCAGTTGTTGTTGTTTATATACACTAGTAAATGAAGCATAATATGGTAATTAACGAAAATTGATGTGACATTTTTAACAAAGAATTATTTGGGTAGGTCCAGACTACTAGGTATAAACTGTAACGAGAAGTTTCGTCACATTTGATAACGCCTTAGAATGGCGAAACATGTCATTCCCATAAAATATAATAAAACTTCTAGAAAACTGACGTTTTAATTCGTATTAATTATTTAATATGGAGTTTTACATCACGACGACCTTCGTGGCCAATTGGTAAGTGCATTGACTGCCACCCCGAAGGTTCCGGGTTCGATTCCCGGCGAGGGCAGTGTGATTGTCACACTGTCTATGGTCTGGTGTAGAATTCACGTGACAATAAAATGGCGATAGATTAGCTACCTATCACATGTCACAAGAATCACTATGATAGCTATAATAATACCCTTTACGTTGATTTGGCTCATGCTGTCATGATGTAAAGAGCGATTCAACAAAATAATAATAATAATAATAATAATAATAATCATTGTTCAAGAAACAATAAAAACAGTGTACGAAATCAAGTATTATATAATATGTTTTACAATTTTGAGAGGGATCACGTTAAAATTATTTCAATAGCTGACTCATACTACCCATGATAGAGTTGTATTTTTTATATGTTTGGTTCCATCTGATTTTAACACTTCACAATTGCGTAATTCATAATGATACATCTATAAAAAGTATAAACTACAAATGTATCTCAGTAGAGTCGCAGACTAGGAGGCGCTTCCTTCCTGATCCAGGAAACATACCTTCATGCCTGGACACGAATCGATTCCTTTTTCGATAACGATCTATCTCTATTCAGATTGAAGATTGTAAAATAAATTCTAACTCCAATTTTTCCTTCCAAATTCTAGCATGTTATGTTTTCCTCGGTCTTTTTCGACTCCGTATACTATATATACTTTCTTAACCAATCATTCTTCATCCATGCGTTCCATGTGACCAAACCATCGCATTGATCCTTTCATAATTTTCAATATATATATTTTTTATTTGTATACAACAGGTCGTTTGAACCCAATTACTGTATACAATTTATTTTTTTAGCTATTATATTGATTCTCGTGGGATGTGATAGGTAGCCAATCTGTCGCCATTTTATTATCACGTGAATTCTACACCAGACCAAAGACAGTGTGACAATCACACTGCCATAGCCGGGAATCGAACCCGCGAATCGCCGGGAATCGAATATTGCGGAAAACTAATTGTTGTTAACTAAGTAACTAAACATCGCGCCGTCTCCCTGAAGGGGTAGGCAGAAAGAATGGACTGCCATACTTTTCTTTCCTGACATATTTCTCTCGCTTCCTCAACATTCATACATCGTTTCATGCACGCGCGTCGATTTCTCTGACTCCTCACATGGCCGACATTCAATATTTTATTTATTTGATCGTGCCACGTTTTCCTCGGTCTTCCTCTATTTCTGATTCCATTTACATTGTTAACATATTTATTTTTTTTAACATTATTTCTTCATTCCTTCTTTCCATATGTTTAAACCATCTTAATGATCCTTTCATTAATTTGTTCATAACACCATCATTCGCACCGCATTCACTTCTTATATTTTCATTGGACACTATCATACACAGAGTATCCACATATTCGTCTAAGAGATCTCATTTCTACTGCATTTATTCTACTTTCATCCTTCTTTTGCCAGTTCCATGCTTCGCTTCCATACATAAGGGTCGGTAGAAGAACACCATTGCCCACATATTAATGGTAAACTTTATCTGCCCTTTCAGAATAAATTAAAACATATATTTCCTTGTATAACATAGTTTGTAAATGTTTTCTCCTTTTCCGGCTTCCCCTACCGCATTGTTTAATGTATTTTCCTCAATATGCTTACATTACCGCTGTAGTTAAACGCAACGACGATAATCGAAAATTTTCCTCTCGGCCGAGCAATCGCTCACACGGTCCCCTGGGCCTCGCTGTCTCCGCCCCCGGCCCCCGCCGCCCGCCTCCGGCTTCCAGCCGCCCCCCGGGGTACTACGAGACCCCCGTCACGGGAGGGCCCCGTCAAAATCGCATTGTGACCAGCGCCACTGACGTTTAACCCGCGTCAAACTGAAAACTGTTTGTGTCTCTAGTATTGTATTGTAGGCTATATAACTCTCTATACCAGCAAGTGTGAGCAACTTTGCGTTTGTTTTACAGTCATTCAACGGTTTCGTTTAGATTTTAACTATACTAAATGTTTTACGAGAATATTTTTGAACATATTTTTATAATCTAATATATAATTCTATTATTTAAATTATTCTAGACAGTTTTATATTTGTCATGCATGATCAATTGTCATGCATTGAAAAATTTGTCATGCATGATCACAAATAACAAAGGTGGAATGGGGAATGTTGTAATTACATAAAGCGTGCGCTTAACCCAACCAATGACAGGTCATAAGTCCTGTAAACACCTTGATCATCCATGTTCAGTTTCCAGTTTACGTCTTCGTCTCTATTGAGATACAATTAAAAATTTGAATTAACCACCCTTTGGTGTAAATCCAGGATTTGTATACAGGTATAAGTATACATTCACAAATATTTGGTCTTCAAATATTCTGGTCAAAATTCTTTGGCATATAGAATGGAATAATACTCCTAGCGGCTTCTAACAATATGTTGGTCGACAGCCTTCACATTGTGTTAATAAGGTAGTTTGCTAAATGCCGAAAATCATTCTCCATAGTGGGTCGGTTGTATAGGTTAATTCTTGAAAAAATTCACTAGTGCAACCAAATCTACATAGATGGCTGACTAAAACTGCCACGTGAAGATAAATATGGATTTTGAAGTATATATACATCTTCCAAAAATTTGTCATGCATGATCACAAATAACAAAGGTGGAATGGGGAATGTTGTAATTACATAAAGCGTGCGCTTAACCCAACCAATGACAGGTCATAAGTCCTGTAAACACCTTGATCATCCATGTTCAGTTTCCAGTTTACGTCTTCGTCTCTATTGAGATACAATTAAAAATCAGTTTTATATTATAAGGATATTATCAATCTTTTAAAAATAATACCAATACTTAACTAACTAATTGCGAAGATTTTCACGGTTGACAGAAATATGTTTTGTGTGATTTTGGGTAACACCGTGTGATTTCTCCTTCTCGACCCACGTTTCGGAGATCGTTGCAGTCTCCATCTTCAGGGTAATGTGGTGGTGGTTATGACTACATTACCCTGAAAATGGAGACTGCAACGATCTCCGAAACGTCGGTCTAGAAGGAGAAATCACACGGTGTTACCCAAAATCACCCAAAACTTAACTAACTATTACACCATTTCCCCGGAGAGGTAGGCAGAGAGGATGGATCGCCACAATGTTGTATCCTGACATAACTATAGAGCTACCTTTATAGACATACATTTTTCCGAAAATACCTAAGAATAATAAATGAAAATTACTCTAATTTTCTGCATATCTAGAGAGAGTACAGCTGTCCGTTAGAGAATAAAACTGACCATTAAGGTTAAAATTTCAATCCACAAGTAATCATCAACATTGACACTATTAAAATGATATTTAATATTTAATATTATTCTAAGTTTTTCAGTTATAAAATATATAATTTAATATATTTGACCTATTAATTATTGAATTTTTTCTCCAATGCTAATTATAATAATATATACGTAACCGAACCTACGTTCACACTATTAATTGTTATGTGAACCAACCCATTTTTACAACAACTAATAACTTATTTGGATTTAGCTTACTATTAATCAATAAGTGGTATTATTGTTATAAAGGGCACTCATTAATTAATGGAATGTAAATCGATGTATTCACACTTATCTGACGACCTTCTTGGCCGAATCGCAAGTGCAACGATTGCAACTCCGTAGGTTCCAGGTTCGATTCCCGGCGATGGCAGGTTGATTGCCACACTGTCTTTGTCTGGTATAGATTTCTCGCGACCATAAAAGGGCGATAGATTAGCAACAATCACATGTAACGAGAATCGATATGATAGATATACCCTTTACATCGATTTGGCTCGCGCTGTAATGATGTAAAGAGCGATTCAATAAAATAATTACTAAATTAATTAATTTTGACACTATAATTTTATTTTAGTTTTTAGTAATACGTTTTTTTTATGCCCAATTACTGTAAACAATTTGTTTTTTAGCTATTATATTGATTCTCATGACATGTGATAGGTAGCTAATCTATCGGCATTTTATTGTCACGTGAATTCTACACCAGATCAAACACAGTGTGACAATCACATTATCATCGCCGGGAATCGAACCCAAGACCTCCGGTATGGTAGTCAGAGCCCTTATCACTCTGCCACGGAGGTCGTCAACGCATTATACATATTAAACAGTCAAATGCATTAACCACCCTACGTATTTGAACGTACGTGATACGTTCACTGTGACTACCATTCTGCGCTATCCCGTATCACATACGCGCTTGAGAAAAAGTAATCTACCTAAAATGTACAAGCTGTTAGGGATACGCGCGTGTGCCAACAACACTCGAGTAAAAGTCTTCATAAATATGATAGTTTTAAAAAGGACAGGTGAAGTGTGCGGCCGAGTATTTAACGTTTCGTAATTTAAAAAATCAAATTAATATATAATTAAATGTCATTCATAAAAAACCTGTTTTTTTGGAAGTTTCTCGGAAAATAACTCAAAGGTAGGGCGGTTAAAAATATTATTATTATTATTTGGTCGAGTCGCTTTTTACATCATTAAACAGTCAATGCATTGAATATACAGTTAAAATTAATGAATAAATCAAATATGAAAGTGTTGAATATTGGAACAAATCATTTATCATTAAAAGACCATCGAGCATTCAATGGCTGATGATGAATGAATCTCGCTGGCGGAATACCTTGAAGAGGGAGGCTCCGAGGTGTTCGGCCATGTATATTGTATGCGGCGCGGGGTCACCGAGATTCCTCGTCCCACCGGCCCTGCCCGCGCCCCCGAGTCATAAATTAACAGTGGCGTACCGCCTGACCGTCCCCTTTGGTGTAACGCATCCAGCCGGCAGATTGGGGGGCGGCGCCCCAACCATCATTTCACTGTCACTTCTGTATGACTCCGAGCGCCTATTAACATATCCGTTTTTGCATAAACCAAAAAAAGACAAAAAATCATTTCTGCGGATACGAAGAAACGCGAAAAAGCGGGAGTTGCGATTTTTTTCAGGGGAGTGCTTAAAAGTTTTTACCATATTGCTTTTGTCACTTGAGATGAGTTGCGTGATTGATTGCGCTGCTTATTCCGCACGCCCTTTGACGCTGAGCGTACAAGTTCTGGCGATATTAAGAGCTTTTCTCATTTTCCTGTTTGTAAAACTCACGTTTAATTCACGTTTGTCAAAAATAAACAGATTACTCATATTTAACACCGACAAACATACTGCTTCATCATATGTTGGTCATTCTTATTAATATCATTAAAATACGTTGTATGTAAATCTTAACATGAGCTCAACAATTGTTACTTTATTGTTTCACATCGCGGCCTCAATACTTAAACTATTTTCTTCTTCTTCTTCTTCATTGTTTAGGTTGTATGACCCTTTTATCCACCCCACCCCGTCCTGAGATGATGATGACCAGTCATCCTTCTATCTCTTTAAACTACGCAACTAGAAATTTGGCCGTTATTACTGATATACCTCAATGGATTGTGAACTCATATGCTTTCAAATCCTACAAATAAGCGTCTTAAAATATTATTTCTCAAACGAGTTATTTACATTTTATATAATTACCTAAGCTATAACGTGGAAACAAAATACAGCTGAATAGATATTTGAAGATATCTTTATCTTTGAGTTTCATCCATAGCTTCTCTGAAAATGATCGTCAAAGCTCTATACACCACGGGAGTGTAGATCACAGGACAAGAAGAAGATGAAGAAAATGTATTTATTAGAATGGAAATGTCAGTTTTCTTTGACGTCCTAAACCAACGCGGAACATGTCATACTTATAAAATATAATAAAATTCGTACTAAACAGATATTCTAGTTTATATTAATTATTTAATATGAAATTTTGAAATAAGTTCAAGAAACTATAAATATATAAATCAACATCAATATTTACGCAATCTGTTATATTATAAAACGATTTTTTTATATTAATGAAAATTAATATTTAATAGAACAATACATTACATTTTATTTGTCTTTTTCTTTTTATATATTTTGTATATACTACACTAACTTTTTAAGAATTAAAATTACATATCAGACATGTTTCGGACAACCGGTCCTTCTTCAGTGATACATATTATAAAGATACATATTTAAAATATTATAAAATTGTTTACAAATATTATCAATTTTAATAGATGGTATAAATAAATCTTTATAAAATCTGTCAAAACTGATCATATTGGTAAACAATTTTAAATGTGTATCTTTATAATATGTATCACTGAAGAAAGACCGGTTGTCCGAAACATGTCTGATATGTAATTTTAAAAAAATTATGTTAGTGTTGTATATACTCGTACAAAGTATATAAAAAAGAAAAAGACAAATAAATCATCTACAACACAAAGTATAGCGAACATAGAATAAACACATTTTATAATTAAAATTGTGCGCTACACTCTACTTTTGATTTCAGGGTAATATTCAAGTATCAGTTTACATTGCGAATTCTCGAGATAGCTGGGATAGTGACATAGAGTGTGCCCCAATTTTACGTGAGTACATTTTCGAATAATAAAACCAGTTTCATCCCTCTACAACATTCTCACCCCTAAAACATAATTTTGCATACAAAACAGAATGCATTTATGTAACAAATAGCTCCAGTTTTTTCAACTTAGGAAAACAAAATAAAGACATCTCCAACTTGGCATTCTTTTTGGCAACTGAAGGAATAAAAGGAAGAAGGAAATGAAAGAGAGAACCCGTGACAGACACAGTCTTTTTCATTTTCAGAATATGCTAATGCAATATCTTAACTGTTGATAAAAGAAACGGATGCTCTTTGGAAATGTACTGTATTACATCATTTTACTATTATATTTATTTTTAAACATGTTTGTATTTTACATCGCTCCATTTTTCGTACTTTAGTAACACATAATCGAGTGTTATTGGATAAGGTTATTGAAATAAGTTATCGAGTATATTAATTTGTAAACCAGTCGGTCGATGGCTCTGTGTCTGTCGAAACATAAAAAAAAGAAGGTCTAGTTATTAAAATTATTGTTTTATTATATTATATTACTAATGTAACTGTTTTTTTAATTAACGGTATTAAATACAGAATTTATTAACGCACATAGTGCTCAGCGGCGACCGGTTAGTGTTTACCATAAAAAATCGTTTATTTAATGGCACAGAATAGTTTTAAAAATCTCAATATTTTTCAATTTAAAAATAGTCAAAATTAAATTTAAATAAACATTTATTTTTTGGGTTTTGTTATTAATTTTACGTACGTCAACGTATGAAGTCAATAATTTTATCATGCAATCGATTTTTTTTATTTTTGTAGTCACAATATTAAACTAAAAGCATTAATGATTGAATTATACACATGGAAATATTTTTCGATTTAAACATTCTGATACAGATCGAAATTTACTTTATTATGTCATTATGAATTTATGGTATTAATATACGTACGAATGAAAACGCCTATTTTCTAGAAGTTTTATAATATTTTATGGTAATTACTTATTTATTTCACCATGCTAAGGA
The DNA here is from genome assembly GCA_022606425.2 of Lepidostoma basale. Classification (NCBI taxonomy): domain Eukaryota; kingdom Metazoa; phylum Arthropoda; class Insecta; order Trichoptera; family Lepidostomatidae; genus Lepidostoma; species Lepidostoma basale. The sequence goes on along the minus strand of JAHDVF020000694.1, from coordinate 606,611 downwards.
ATTATCATATAAGTATATCTTAGCGAGACGAAACATGTTATTCCAATAAAATGTGATTGATTAAACTTCTAAAGAACACAAGTTTTATTTTGTATTGTTTTTTTATACAGTGTTTTACTTCATTGAATTTTTTTTATAACACATTTTTTTCAAATATACACAAAGTAATGGTGGATATAGAAGGAATTTTACATCATTGTTCAAGAAACAATAAATATTATTTTTATTTTCACGCATCTTTAAAATAAAAACTATTTCTTTAATCTGAGCGAATAAAACATATAGAAAAGAACTTGATTATTTTCTTTGTACATATATTAATAATCTTGAAAAATACCTTAATCTGTTTCTTAAGAAAAAACATATTTGTATGTATATAAGGAAAATTTAGGACATAACTTATATTGTTTAAAATTTCATATGAAGCACCCACATTATGGTTATTATATTTGGGATAAGGTTATTGAAATTGATGTCAACTAGTTTCACTGGTACCCAAGCTTAATCAAGGCGATATAATAACTAACAGTTATTATGAATGTGAAGCTTGAGTATAAGCGAAAATAGTTGGCGTCAATTTTAATGACCATATCGTGGTTAAATACAAAGTGTTTCGTTATATTATTTCTATAAATTTAATTTTGTTTGAATATCTTTTACTACGATGTTTGAGTAAATTTACTTTAAAGTATCAAAATCAAGTTTTCCAATTTCCAAAAAACACGTATTCGCCTATTTCAGATTTAAATGTTGAAAAACTCGCCGCCGGATGTAGAAACCAAAATTGCATTGAAATAATGCGGCAATTGTAACCAATTCGCAAACAAAACGGCCTCTGTCCACCCTAAACATGAGTTAGCTAAAACTAATTTGTAAAGTTGTAGCAATGCTGTTTTTGTTGAGCGACATTGCAATAAACTGAATAACTGAATTCCCGCGCGAAGCCAAACTTTGCCCATTGCCGCATTTTTGTTTTTGTAATTTCGCAGTTCGCGGGACCGACAAATGGTTATCACTTTACCGGGGATATAAAACGTTTTGTTAATTTTTACACAAATATGCGTTTCACCTTTGTCACCCCGTTGACATGAAACACAAAAGCGTAACGATGGACATGCTAAATTAAAATATTTCATCTATGCATCACATCATTTCCTTAACCGATCTTATTTTTATAAACAGAATGTTTCAGAATCCAATTACAATTAAATTACCAATCATAATTAGCATTGATTAAATTTTAAACACAAATATTTTGTGATACGTATGTGTCAGTATATCCACGCAGAAACCTTTAATACTGTATTTTTATAGATATTTTTTTTAAATAAAGAAATATATCCCAGTTTAAACGACCAACAATTTAATTAATGTATACTTATAAAAACGTTTGTTTTCTAGAAGATTGTTCTTCTTCTTCTGATTGTATGTCGCGATGTGATCCCTCCAGAATCGTCTTCTATGCCTACTCCATCTCACTATGTCTTCGATTTTGCAGGATTTGCGAATTTCTTCATTAAGCCACAATAGGTCGCAATCTTCTCATATCTGCTACTCTTAAGAGATGTTGGTTCTGACAGTGTCTGCTCTTGCTTCGATTCCGTATGTCATTATGGGCCTGATGCATGTTTTATAAATTAGAAGATTGTTATATTTGAATATAAATTATTCAAAAATAAATAATATTACAATTTAATAAATTTATTCTTATTCTGCTTTCTTTAGGACTGTGTCCTGGCAATTCGCTGAACTTGTTCTTGGGATTTAACATAGATGTCCAGCTATCCCGTCATGTTTTGAGTGATTGCCTTGAAGGTAAGCTACCCGTTGGGACTTTATTTACCGCTTTGTTTATCACTCTTTCAGAACATGCTCTCTCCGACAACATCTTTCTTTATTATTTATTAAAATACTTATTTAATTCCTTAATTTTTTATTTTTTATTTTTTAAATAGCTGAATAAAAACAAATGAGCGTTATTAAATATTTATATCATTTTGATACAAATGTCATCATTGACATTCAATAGATTATATTAAAAATATTAATTTCCTCTAATAAAGCTTATATTTATTGCATTTTTTTATCAGTAGCATCAGTTTGAGATAAATTAACGTTTCAATTACAGTTTTAAATTTCAAATGAGCTGTTTTTAATTGTCTTTTAAATTTCAAATTTATGTATGACATCAAATGAATTTAAATTAAATTAATGTATTTAGGCTATACATTCGTATGCTATTTCAGCCATAAGTTTTTGTCAGCATAATTATGATGACAAAAAATGTATGTAAATACGTTTTTATATTAGCATTTTTTACCATTCATTATGTGCATACTTCATTGGAAATACAATGATAAGTTTGTTATATTTTGTTAGTATTCTTTTTTTAAGGATTAATTGTATCTCAATAGAGACGAAGATGTAATTTTTTTTGGAAACAGAATATGGTAGTCGAGGCGTTTACAAGACTTATGACCTGTCATTGGTTGGGTTAAGCGATCATTTTGTGTTAACAACATTACCCATCCCATTCCGCCCTTCTTACGACACCACGTGTGACAATTTTTTTTTTAATATTAATGAATATTTTCCAATAATACTTTACGGTATTGTGTGTTCTGTTAAAAATGTTCACTAGCAAAATCTCTAAATGGCCGAAATGACGATGCTCAATTAGATTGGAAGCTGGATTGCTATACATGGATGGATGGGAGCGGCAATGGGTAGGGGGCGGTGGCTTGCTTTGGAAGAGGCCTACGTTCAGCAGTGGATGACAGACTGCTGATGATGAAGTTAGATTGGAAGCATAGCCATATTGCATAAAATCCACAACAAGCATATCCAGGGCAGTTTTCAGGTCGCTCAATAGATCAGGTTGAAGAAGCCAAGTTGAAAGGGTTTGGCCTCATCATGCGCGAGGAATATGACCACATTGTTAAGTCTGCTCTTCGAATCCCAATGGTCCAGAGGGGTAGATGACGGCCTTTAGTGACATGGGGGTCATCTATCGAGGCCACTCTAAAGAGATGTGGTCTCAGCAGAGAGCTGATCCAAGAAAGGGAGTCTTTTAAAATTCATGTTAAAAGGGTTGAGTCCGCTTAAAATGGTAAATGGCAAACATAAAGAAGCCGAATGTGTTACCAATAAACCATTGTGTATGTAATGCTTATTTGAAATCTTATCATCAATCATCAAGATACATACAATTTCTCGACCTTCAAGGCAGAGTGGTAAGAACTCTGACTTCCATACCGAAGGTCCCGGGTTCGATTCCCGGCGATGGTAGTGTGATCATCACACTGTCTTTGGTCTGGTGTAGAATTCTCGTGACAATAAAATGGCCATAGATTGGCTACCTATCACATGTCATAAGAATCAATATAATAGCTAAAATAAATTGTATACGTTTATAGTAATTGGGTTCAAACGACCTGTTGTATACAAAAAGAAAAAAATATATATTATTTCAGATTTTGTTTTCTACAATTCTACAATTCCATGTTATTTAAGGAAACATCTTTCAGAAAAAGATTTTTTTAATACATAGATATTAAAATTTCTAAATACATTTGTTGAATTGAATTAATAATGGCGTTTTTTGTTCAACTGTATATCTTTCTGTAAAATATTTCCCTAAATGATGAAATAAAAATGGTGACAAGGAATGATGCTGAAAGAACAGTGTGGCGGTTCATTATTTCTGCCTACCCATTCGGAGAGATGGCGTGATGGTTAGTTAGTTAGTTAAAAAAAAAATCGCAATGAATAAATTGGCACATTAACGAATTCAGTTAAAAATATGCACGAAATTTCTGCCGATATGACTCAAGTTGAATAGAAGATATTAATCATTTTATTTTGCGATTCCAACATAGAGGGCACAAAACCCTGCCCGAAGTACCAAGTATCTACGAATGGCAACAATAAAAACGAAAACAATGCAGCTATGTGATGGTACGTGGAATTATCATAGACAACGTATTCCGCTGTCCGTGTAATTTATGGAACTCCGTACCACTCGTAGGCAATGCTACGGCGCGTAGCACTCCATATAAAACGAAACCCCCTAAAAAACATAGAAACACCATGAATATATAGCGTAAAATATTATTGCCCAGAAATAAAATGGAATTGCGCCTTTCCATAAAGAAGCCACCTTTTAGTATCCGCTATAATAGCAATACGCACTTACAGTGAATACAATGAATATCATTTTAATTTTGGCATATATTTTTTTAAAAACTGAAAGCATTAACACAGTGAAATTTTATTATTTTGATTTGTATTTGAATTGATACATGGTTTTTCAATTAATACATAGATACTTTTGATGTATCTTTATAGTCGTGTTTCGAAGGTATCTAAACGTCATCATCAGTGGAACTAAATAAAATATGCTTTTAATTTATTTTCTAAGTCTATAACGTGGGAACTAAATAAAATATATTGTTTTAAATCAAGAATGTATCATTGTAGATGTGTTATTTACATCTTAATATATTCATGAAAAAGTATTATTTGTGAAGAATAGTTTAAAATATAGTTATTCTTAAAATTTTGGGTGATATTTAACATTCGAAACATAATTTTTAAATCCTTATCAACCTAAAAATATCGGAACATTCAGTTAAAATATTTTAATTTATCTTTTTCTTTCTTTTTTATGAACAAAGTACAAATTTTTTATCCAATAATAATTTTTATAACTTTTAACAAATAATATTTTTAACAACTTTACATGTATCGTGCGTGTTTCAAAAGCATTATAATTTTTTTTTTTTTTTACTTTTTGGGAAGATAATATCCTTGTGTGTCTGAAATATACTTTTTATTTGCATATTAATGGTACATACTTCATTTTTATACTGTATACAATTTGTTGTTTTTAAGCTATTATATTGATTCTCATTGCCACTGTGGCACGATATTCGTCACCACCATTCCATTAACACTGAAACCTTTTTAATTAAATCTTTCAAACGTTAATTATGGTATTTGCTCGCTTGTAAAGAGTAAGAGACCCATAGCTGTACACCCGCGTGTATCTATAGCCGTCCGTACCTACCGAGTTCGTCGCCAAAGTTTTTGGCAATTTGCGAAAATCTCGCAGAAATAAAAACTTTCAACAAAATGGTCTCATAGACGATACTTCTAAGAATTAATTTGTTTCGTGGCAGTGGTCCAGCTACAGCTTTCCAGACTAAAAATAACACCACAAAACAATAATGCAGCATTATATCTCTAGCAGACTTGTAAATGCTCTGAAATATGGCACTTTTAACATACAGCGTACCATCTTTTTATTTTTTACTGCTGTGTCTATGTAGTGTATTAAACGTAGAATAGGACCTTTTTTAAAAATAATTACGTATTTGAAATTTCGGGGTTAATACACTACAGTTCATTATAAATAATGAATATTAAAAAAAATTAAATCTTTTTAAAAAAAAAATTTACTTAAAATCTAGTAATGTTTGTGTCTTCAACCGGTTTCGGCAGCTCACTGCCATCTTCTGAGATGATCAGCAGAAGATAGCAGCGAGCTGCCGAAACCAGTCGAAGACACAAACATAAGTGGATTTTATTGTTACTAATATACATTTTAAAAATATACATATAATTTTTTTTTATTTCTTTTTTAACTAGTTTTTTTTTAAATTATTCATATTCTTTTAACATTTATGAACTTCACTCCATAATAAAATGATAGATGTGAATGGCGAAACATGGCATTCCTATAAAATATATTAAAACTTAGAAAGAAAAGAGCATTTATATTAATTTACTTGTACCTGATAAACCAATATACTATTTCAATATCAATTTCATTTGTTTTGAGTGCAATTGAATACCATTTTAAAGCATGTTCGTCGAATAATTAAATTTATTATTCAAAAATATATAAGTCAAACCACAATATTATTTATATACCTCTGAGCCTCATTTTTATGACATGAAAAACTTTATTTATTTTAATAGCTCACCTTGGGTGGTTTCCCTACCCGATTTTTTCCATCCTATCCACCCTTTTTAATTCGATGCCATAAACCAAAACAAATAATATTAAAATCTACAGATGGGACAGATTTTCGGGACAAACAAAAAGCGATATTTTTTCCAGGGGCGAAAATTCTCCGAGAGCCTCTCACCGCGCCGGTAAAATTTAATTTGTAAATCCTAAAATAGTTAGCAGACGACCCTTCCCGGCCTACAAATCACGTCCTCCCATAAAAAGCAGATCCCACCAATTATAATTACGGGATCCGCTAGTCTCTTACACTGAGTCAAGACCATTCATTTTTGAGGATTACACATTAGTGACCATGCGCGCTACAGGGTGACTGCGATTGTACATGTCGCGGATAAATATTTTCAAAATATGATGTATAATTTAACATTAGGGATAAACATACTGTTTCCAGAACGATACAACTGCTTAGAACAACATAAATTAAAACATTGCGACCTATAGTGCGTGCGACCTATAGACCCTTAAAGGTGGTGACTAGAAAACCTGCAAGATTTTTTATTAATACGAACGAAAACGTCTGTTTTCTAGAAGTTTCATTATGTTTTATGTGAATGACATATTGCGCCTGTACTATCAAATTGATTGTGGCTTAAGGTACGTTTCCTCTGAGGCTACATCGAGCAACATGTAGCATACGTCATGTGTTATTTTGTTGCTAGAAGTTGGCGTGTGTCTTCATACTTTGTCGAATGTGGCCTGTCGCCTACGAATATGTTGCCAGTTATCACTTTTACCGTTGTTGTCTTTGCTACTTGTCGCCGTTGCTTGTAACATACAGCAAAAGCATTTCAAGTGATTCAACACCTGTTGCCATCAGAAGTGGTGGCAGCTATTGCTTATTTGATCCTCTCAAACGCCAATTAAATAAGTAATCGGAAGAAGCCATAAGGTGGATGGTCAGAGATATATATTTTTTAAAAGCAGTAAAAATCTTTTAAGAAAAGGCGAAAATGTCGTTACCATAAAATATAATATAACCCCTATAAAAGTGTTCTTTTCATTCGTATTAATTATTTACTGTGGAGTTTTACATCATTGATCAAGAAACAATAAATGCTATAATAAATTGCAATATTGTGAGATGGAGTAGGCAGAGAAGACTATTCCGGAGGGTCCTCGTAGAGAGGTTGGACCCAGCGAAGATTCCCAAGATCGTGATGCACGACTCCAGAGCGCCATCGACTACCAAGAAGACCAAAAAAGAGATGGAGAGAAAGTTGGCCGTTCATCTTCTTCTTCCTCAGCCTATTTCCGTCCACTCCTGGACAAAGGCCTTCTCCATTCCATGTAACTCTGTCCTGTGCAGACTGCATCCAGGTTATTCCGACGTGTCTGTTCAGATCATCCTTCCACCGTAGTTGCGGTCACCTTGCACTTCTCTTTGCCGTCCACGGTCTCCAAGTCAGCAGTCTTCTTGTCCACTTTTCATCTGAGCTTCTGGCTACGTGACCTGCCCATTGCCATTTTAGAGCCGCCACCCGGTGATGATGTCAGTGACCTTTGTTTTTTCTCTCACCGTCTCGTTTCTGACTCTGTCTCTTAGGCTTATTCCTAACATGGCTCTTTCCACGGCTCTTTGGGTCAGTCGTAGTTTCTCGGCAATTGTTTGGACAATGTAACAGTTCATCACAGGGTCAAAATTTATATCCTGTTTGAAAAAATCGCAAGATCTATAGAAAGAAGAAAAAAGACCAGACTAAACTTTTTCTGTTTAAATGTTTTATGTTTGTCACCTAATTATGGCCTAAGTCTCTTTGCTTCATTCATAAATTTAAGTTGACATTTTCGTTCATAAATTAATGTAGTCCCGCATTTTGGGAGATGCCTAAGAACGGGTGCCGCTGCGTCCTACTGATTAATTTTCATAATGAAATATACTCAAACATTTTCAAAATTGTCATAATGTTTGTTATCTTCTTCTGCACGTCAACGGCAAGCAAGTCTTGTAGGAAAGAACCTAAATATGGTCTCATCTTGATTGTTTCTTTTGCCATTGTGATGGATATTTGGAGAAGATAGGATATTGGAAGAAGAAGAAGTACTGTATCTAGGGGCACCGTCTGTGATAGTAACACTACACCTTTATTGTTTGTCATAATTATATTTGAAATATTGAGTGGTGGTTTAGGGGATAGAACGCTTGGCTCCTGGTCCAGGGAACTTGGGTTCGCGCCTGAACACGACCTGATTCCTTTTTCATAATTATAAGCTATTTTCTGCTCATATTGAAGATTGTCAAATAAATTTTAATAACATTAGTTTAAAATATGTGCTTTTAGTCTTTAAAAAAAATAATTAAAAACTAGTCTACTTTGTTTTTACACCACTTCTTTTTATTTTTTTCCGAAACAACCGGTTTCGCTCCCACCGGAGCTTTATCAAGGTTGCAAAACAGTTTATTCTCTAACCTTGGCGAAGCTCCGGCGGAAGTAAAACCGGTTAGTTTGAAAAAAAAAAACAAGTGCACATGTGCTTTAGATTATTTTTAATATTGCCAACTTCAAAGTAAGTGTTTTCCTCGGTCTTTCTCCATTTATTGTTCCGTTTCCACGACCACTAACAGAACATATATGATTTTTTGACTATAAATAAATTTGTTTGCTTTGATTGTTCGATTTTCACTTGAGGCTTTAAGTTAGGGGTTAAAGATGACAAATTTGCGCGATTTTATTACACCATGAAAATAATTTTAAAGTGAATTGTCTTCCGCGGTAGTCTATGGTTATCGAGTTAAGTACCATAGAGCCTCGGAGTCGGGGGTGGTGATAAGTCACCTCTATCAGCTGTAGCCACTCTCCCCTAAATACGGCTCTGCTTCCACTGGACTAAGGGGCGGAGTGGGACTTAAGGGCGCAATTTACACCCACGGGTGGGGCTGTCCTCGTTAATAAATTGGCAATCAAACAAAAAATTTCAACGTATCGGAAATACAGCAATATCATAGAATAATTGTGTCATTCAAAATTGATGCATGTGGTATAATTAATCGATCTTCTTTCAAATGTGACACACTGACGCTACTTATAACTAATCGACTTAATATAGGGGCTTAGCCAATGCCAAAAAAAAGTGTATTTAAATTTCTTTAATAAAGGATTAATTCAAAATATGGCTAATGAATCTAATTTTATTAATGAATCAAATATGGCTTATTATATAAAAGAATACACAATTTATATAATGGTGCAACCTTATATTAACTTTTGATATCTTCTTCTTCTTCTTTTAATAGATCTGAAGATCTGTGACACAGAAATCATATATCGTCGGATGATGAGTCGTCTGTCACCATCCATTCGGGCTACATGGTCCCTTATTGATATGATTATAAAATTAAAAATTACATACATAATTAAAACCGAATTATATCTATTTCTATTTGTAAATAATAATATCACATTCATCACTGCTATACAAGTTGTCATGAATTACAATGCATTATTGTAACTTTGACATAAATAATTGCATCTGCGTACTAGAATCTCGATCGCAGTCTGATTTTAAATCAAACTTTTTTAACCAAACAAAATCTACGTGGAAAGTTTATCCCTGTCCCGAAAATATCCAGTTAATGGCGTCATCAATATAAGGGCTCCAAAGAATTCCCCGCGATCAGTCACTTCAGTCATTGAATTTCGCTAAAAGTTTTTCATAGGGTTAAGTTTCTTAACAGGCATTGTGGATTGCCATTTATTCAAAGCGAAAGTTTTTCACATTCAGATTTCCTTCGAATGTAGTTAGAATGTACTCGTAGTTTATTAAAGCACGTAAATACATTATTTTACGTGCTCACGATAAGCATAAATTAATATTAATTTAACGAAAATGAACCTCAACAATTTAGAAAATTCTTTTCTTCGTATCGTCCTGTTATGCCATATCTTTGTTGGGCACAAAATCTTGATTATTCTCCTATAATTATCATGCACCTATGACTGAATGTCATAGAATTACTGAATGTCATTGATTTTTATTAAAGAATAGTAGTAAATGAAAAAGACATATGTATTTAATTACTGCCATCGTCTGGTTTCAGTATACTCGTATGTACATCGACCAAAAGATAACAGCAAGCCTTTGAAACAAGTCATAGTAAATTAACAATCTTCGTGGCCGAGTGGTAAATGCTACGACTGCCACACCGAATGTCCCGGGTTCGATTCCGGACGATGGTAGTGTGATTATCACACTGTCTTTGGTGTAGACTACACGTGACAATAAAATGGCGATGGATTATTTACCTACCACATGTCATGAAAATCAATATGATAGCTGTACCATTTACATCGATTTGACTCGCACTGTAATGATATAAATATCAATTCAACAAAACAGTAACATTAGTACTTTAAAATAAACATATTTTGGTTGTTAAATACTTATAATACGTATTTTTTTTAGATACGCAATTTGTGTTTATAAATATCTATAATATTGGAATATTTGTGAGTATTTTTTATGCAATGTGTCATTTTTCATCCACACAGTTAATAGAAATTTCAATTCATAAATTATTTATCTTATGTACCATATACTCGTATATATTTTTTGTGTATAAACCTATAACGGTAATTACATACTTTTTATGATAATTTATAATAAAAAATTGACGTAGAATTGTTATATATAAGAACTACAAAAAATTAAGAAGTACACTTCTTAACACTTTGCTTTTTTATATATTTTTTTATTTGATCCACCAATCACTGGTAACTTATCAGTGGTTGAAGTAGAACAATTATTTGTCTAACTAACTAACTAACTAACCATCACGCCGTCTCTCCGAATGAGTAGGCAGAAAGAATGGACTGCCACACATTTCTTTCCTGACATATTTCTCTCGCTTCCTCAACATTCATACATCCTGTCATGTGCGCGCGTCGATTTCTCTGACTCCTCACATGGCTGGCATTCAATATTTGATTTATTTGACCGTGCCACGTTTTCCTCCGTCATCCTTTATTTCTGGTTCCATTTACATCGTTAACATATAATTTTTTTACCATTCTTTCTTCATTCATTCTTTCCATATGTCCAAACCATGTTAATGATCCTTTCATTATTTTGTTCATAACACCATCATTACGTATACACACATTCGTCTAAAAGATCTCATTTCTACTGCGTTTATTTTACTTTCTTCCTTCTTTTGTCAAAGTGTTATATAATGTGGTGGTGGTCTAGGGGATAGAACGCTTGGCTCTTGATCCAGGGGACGTGGGTTCAAGCCTGGACACGACCAGATTGCTTCTTCATAATAATGAGCTATTTTCTGCTCACATTGAAGATTGTAATAATAAATTCTAATATCATTGATTTAAATCCTTGGTATTAGTCTTTTTTTTATTATTAATCATTTTAACTCGTTTACTGCATATGAAAACTCTTATCTAATATAAAGTAACTTAAATCCAACGTGAAGTGACAGGTATGTGGCCGTCACGTGTGCAAGCGAAGGAGAGAACAGGCTGAAGTTTTCACGGCACTCCGGTCTGCTCAGTGATTTGTTTCAAATCAATCCCTCTTAGGTGGGGTGCTGGACCAGTAGACGACAACCGATGGTACATAAACCATCTCAGATTTTTCTTACCATCACCAACCGCTAGTACAATGTTAATATTCTTCTCGTTTTTTAACATTATTTTTAACTTTAAACAATTAATTCATATTTGAATGATATTTAAAACATTATGTATCACAATTCTTTATTATAATTTCAACACAAACATATTTTAGGACACAGAAACCGTCTATCATTGTAAGTATTTACAAAATCATTACAAATATAATAAACAAGTTACAACTCGTGAAATATTCACGGAAGTAAAGAATTTTTACCCTTTAAAAACTTGTTTCACTGTACAATCGTAATCAGTAAAAAGTTTTAACTTTTAATGGAAATTATTTTTTCCACACATGACGTAATTTCATCATTAACGATACTTAATTGTTCTCTGTTGTTCTAACCTAATAGTGGTAGGGTATGACTGCATCGCTATAGAATTTATCAAAAATTTATCAAAAAGAATTTGGAAACTACAGAGCTATTAGTATTTTGAGTGTTGTTGGTAAAATCTATGGCAGAATTTTAATAGAAAGAGTAAGAAAGACGACGAGTGATAGAGTTTGGGATGTGCAAGGCGCTTTTATGAATGGCAGAGGATGCATGGATCAAATTTTTGCACTTCGTACAGTGACAGAGAAGTTTATGGCCAAAAACCGTAAACTCTTCTGTGCGTTTGTCGATTTGCAAAAAGCATATGATCGCGTAGATAGAGGTAAACTGTGGGAAATATTGTCGGAATATGGAATAAACACAAAACTGATCACGGCAATTACATCGCTGTACACAGAAAGCACTGCTAGTGTCAGAGTAAATGGGGATCTTACAGCCTGGTTTGATATCAATAAAGGTGTTAAACAGGGGTGTGTAATGTCTCCATGGTTGTTTAATCTATATATGGACAAGTGTATGAAAGAGCTGAAAGGGTTGGAAGCAGGTGCAAAAATGGAAGATGTGTCAGTAAGCTGTTTGTTGTATGCGGACGACGCTGTGCTACTTGCAGACAACGAGCACGAACTGCAAGCCCTGGTGTCTAGTATGTATGAGGTATGCAAGCGATACGATTTAATGATGAATGTGAATAAGTCTAAGGTAATGATTTTCGAAAAAGAAGGAAGCATGACAGTCTGCAACATTAGTGTAAACGGTGAAAATCTGGAACAAGTGGATGAATTTGTTTATTTAGGAAGTATGTTTACAAAGGATGGGAGGGTGGAGAAGGATATTGAAAGAAGGGTTGGGGCAGGCAACAGAATAAATGGTGCACTTAAAGTTGTCATCGCAAACAAAAGCCTATCCAAAAAAGCTAAGATGGCAGTGCACAATGGTGTTCTTGTGCCGACCCTTATGTATGGAAGTGAAGCATGGAACTGGCAAAAGAAGGATGAAAGTAGAATAAATGCAGTAAAAATTAGATCTCTAAGACGAATGTGTGGCAAATCTGTATATGATAGAGTGACAAATGCAAGTATAAGAAGTGAATGTTGTGCGAATGAAAGTGTTATGAAAAAATAATGAAAGGGTCATTAAGATGGTTTGGACACATGGAAAGAATGAGTGAAGACAGAATGGTAAAGAAGGTATATGTAAACGGCGTGAACGGAGCTAGAAATAGAGGAAGGCCGAGGAAAACGTGGCACGATCAAATCAATCAAATATTGAATGTCGGTCACGCGAGGAGTCGGAAAAATCGACGTGCGTGCATGACAAGATGTATGAATGTAGAGGAAGCGACAGACGTATGTCAGGACAGAACAGTGTGGCGTTCCATTCTTTCTGCCTACCCCTCCGGGGAGACGGCGTGATGGTAAGTTAGTTAATTGTTCTCCTTTTGTTTGCTACACTTTTGTCTTACAACAACAATAAATACAAAATTCATAATAAGATTCAGAATCAGAACAAAATTCAAAGAATTATTCCTGTCTCGTTCTCTTGTATTCAAAATATATCTTTCTTGATGGCATACGGTTCTTGACTATTTATATTATGATAACAATTGAAAAAAATCATAAATACAGTTTTGACAGATGGTAAAATACATTTTTCGGACGTTCAGTGCAATTGTTTTAACACAACTTTATAATAAATCTAATAAGTTCTTGTTTGCGTTCAGGTATTAAATCACTTAACCCGCAGAAAGGGGAAGTCGGAGAATAATCTCAGATGGGTTTAATTATTATTTAAATTTACAACAAAGGAAACAAATCTGTTATTAGACCTGAAGATAAATTTATTTGATTATTTATAACATTTTCTTTTTTTTAAACTTCAATCTCTAATATTTCAAGGTTATTTAATCTTATATTTCTATGTTTACGGGTATAATTTCAACTCCTTTATCTTTATTAAATAAATGATCTCGCTTAATAAGATCTTATAATCAATAGAAAATATTATAAATTATCAAATTAATATAACTTTAAGTCCAATTTATGATTTGTTTCTTTTACCGTAAAATTACCTACCTACCTACCTTAGATCTTTCTCCGAGTTCTTCTTTCCACGGGTTATGTAAGTAGGGCCTGAAACCCAACAAGAACATTAAAATTTTATAGAATTATTTAAAAAACAAATGCATGAAACGTTCGAAAAAATCGGTTTACCGTGTGTCAAACTGACCATATTTATGATTTTCGTTTAATTTTTATTGAGTAGGTACGTATGTAATGATTTTGTCCATATTTATATGAAGAGCTTCAGTGTCCCGAAACATGTGTGTGTTTAAATTATAATAAAGTGTCATGTGACCAAGTTTTTCTAAAACGTCATGAATCTACAATACAAATGAAGGTGAATTTCAACTAAATAAATCCATTGTTAAATAATCACATTAGGATTTTATGATATGTTAATAGGTTAATTATACTGAATAGTGGTCTAGAATTGAATTTAGATCCTAATCAAGCAATTTTAAAATATTTTAAAGTTTTATCTTCCCACAAACTCAATAATTTTTTAACGGATCGGAACGAACTTTTAATTTTGCATAAAACTTTTTTTTTTGTTTTGTATTTTTAATATCAAACGTTGTTTATGGAAATTTAATGGTAAAAGTTTATTGTTAAAAATATATTATTTAATATTTTCTTTCACATATTTTTCTTTTTCTTCTTTCAGGTTTCGGCAGCTTGTTGTGATACCAGACGAAAACAGTGAGCACCAAAAACCGGTAAGATTTAGAATTAATTCTTTTTATTAGTCTTAATTAAGTCCTATATATAATGACACATGGAATAGAAACGAGAGCTGATATCGCCCGAACAAAAAGTCTCCCAAGAACCATCGAAATGAAGACTTTCCGATCCGTTGCGGGAACGACACTCCGAGACAGAGTAAGAAATTCTGAAATAAGAAAGATCTGCAATGTGGAAGACTAAGAAGACGCTTCTGGAAAGATCACGTGGAAATAACATGTTCTGAAAGAGAGATAAATATAGCCGAAAATAAAGGACCTCACCTCCAGGAAGACCACCCAAAAGATGGCAAGACAGTTGGACATCTACATCCCAGGAACAGGCTCCGTGAAATAACAGGACGCAGTCCTAAATAAAGCAGCAGAAGAAGAAAAACGAGAGTCTTAATTGTTCCCTCAATTAAGCTCGAAGGCAGGACGGTTGTGCACCCCTGCCCTGGGCCCGTAGGAATGCGGCGGCCGCACCTCCGCCGAGGCCGGGCCACGTACTTCTGGAAGTCTAACGCCGGCAACGATTTACTAACGCAATTTGTTTTGGCATCGAAAGTTTCGCAATTACATGTCGCGTGCTTTGTCTTATTCGCAACTTCGATAACAAGACTTGGTCTTGAAGAGCCACTCTGATCCTTGTTTTACGTTATTTAGTTTTTATTGGGCTAAATATATACCTTTTTAATATTGATTCAGAATTTAATGTCCATTAATTAAAAAAAAACTATAAATTAATTTTTCAACATTTTGAATGTATACAAATACTTGTAGACGAACACTGGATTTTACTCTTTTATCGGGTTATGCGGGTTATCATTTCAAGGATTAATTGTATCTCAATAGAGACGAAGATGCAAATTGGGAACAGAATATGGTAGTCGAGGTGTTTAAAGTCCTGTAAATATCTCGACTACCATATTCTGTTCCCAATTTGCATCTTCGTCTCTATTGAGATACAATTAATCCTATAAATTTATTGTTTATTTTATAAAAACCAATAAAAATGTCAGTTTTCCTAGTTTTATTATTTATTATTTGAATGACATTTTACACCTTGCTGATGCATTATTAAAAATCAGTGCCATTTGATAATACCTTAGCAAGGCGAAATATATTATTCCTATAAAACCAGATATTATTTCTCAAAAACAGATGTTTTCATTCGTGTTAATTTAAAAAAACAGTACGTGTATGCGTATATGCGTATATGTATGCGTGATGCGTATATGTATTATACATAAGCATACAAACAAAATATTAATTAAGACTAGAAACAAACATTTATTGTCAATTAATGAACGTGCTATAATTTTATATACTTTATTTTTTAATTTTTCATATGAAGCACTCAGTCTGTGGTTAGATACTTAGAGATATAAAATAATAAAACACTTTGTATTTAACCACGGTATGAATATTATAATTGATGCCAACTAGTTTCGCTTGGACCTAAGCTACATCAGGGCAGTATAATAACAGTAATTATACGTTGAACAAAAAAACACATACGTCTAAGCGAAACTAGTTGGCATCAATTATAATAACCATACCGTGGTTAAATATAAAGTTATTTAAATATTTTTTAGTATTATCTCTTCACAAATTGAATTTATATCATTGTATTTTATATAATTTGTTTTAGATTTATTTTGTGGGTGTTGGACGATCGAAGTGTACGCGGGAGATGCCTATTGGTGGCGATGAGATTCGCAACCCATCACACCGCGTCTCCCGCGGGGCGAAAGAGAAGGATGGAGTGCCGCATCAGTGTGACAGTCCATTCTTTCTGCCTATCCTTTCGGGGAGACGGCGTGATGGTTAGTTAGTTAGTTAGTTTAAAATCTATTCAAAAGTATGAGAAGTGCTAAAAAAATGTTCATTTTATATTGTATTTTATAATACTTTTAAAGAACTTTTTTCGTTTTTATGATCGAATCTAAGCTTTCGATTTGCACAATTGAATTTTTACATGTAACATAAGTTAAGAACAGTTAATAAATACGATTTACGCGTTTCGTTTGAGATGTTCATTACGTCATCCCGTAACTAAGTTCCAAAATAAATCTTCTTCCATTTTAAAAATCGATATTGCCAATCTCGAAAATCTAGGACATTTACCTACAACTAGCACATTTCTCTCTCACTTTTCTTGCTCCCCCTCCCACGAGTCATGGACCTTATTCATGAGAACTGTCGAACCGACAGGCAATATAACACCAACCCTTCGCCGGGGCAATGGCTTAAGCGCCCACAAGGCTAGCGGCCAATACGCCTTTTCCAGATCCAGAGGGGTCCAGGTTTTAGTCCTTGCGGTACACCATGATTAAACGCCTTATTGTACACTCCAAGGCATTCCGCAAACATCCACACAAAGTGAGGCGGAAAATTATGCTTTGTCGGATGGTGATTCGCTAGATACCTCCAGCAACATCGGATTCAATTTAATTATTTGACTCGCACGCTGATAGGTAAACAACTAACAGAGATTTCATAACAAAACATACGCAACAAACGAACTTATATACATTTTAAACGACAAGTAATTATATATATAAAATAAACTTAGTTTTTCAATAAAAATCGAATAAATACCGTTTTTAAAATTGGTTGGTATAATAATTTTTATATGAATTTCTTAATTGCTTTTTCTTGTAGTCGTATTTTTAATAAAAAAAATTACAACTCGTGTTGACATTATTATATGATATTTCTGTTTTTTTTTTGCATATAAATAATATTTTTTCATGGTTCAGAAATTATTTATCGCAGCATCATATCTTCATATATGATACATTTTTGAAGGTATCATATCTTCATCGTTATGAGAACCATACATTAACACATAATTTCAAATATTATACTATTGTTGAAATGATTTAAAAAAATAAAAACATATATTGATAACTGAGGTAAACAGGGAATGTATTTGAAACATTTCAATATCAATTAAACAAATCGGTAAAAAAAAATTGGTTAAAAACATATACTACGTGGAGTAAAATTAACAATTTATTTGATTTATTATTAAAAAATGCATACAAATAAATATATATACGTGCATATTGGGGTTACAAACACTCATTAATACTACGAAAAAGGGAGTATGGTTGGCCGAAGATTAAATCTATTACACGGGGTGGAATAATAAGATCAATTTCCAATGAATCCTTTGAGAAATATAAGCATCGGAAGTTGGTCCAAGTAGCTCTGTATTTACCCCGAATCTGGTCCGGCAATCCGCCATTATTGGCTATGCGTGATATCCTAAATTCCTTAATCTGAAGTTTCCTTAATACCTATCAGGTATCGGATATCACTTAATATAGATTACATTATTTGCATGAACTAGGTATATTTCAATTAAACTTGTTGGTTTGGCGTTTGGCAAATATCTTAATATGTTAACCTGCTATTACTTTGGAAGTATACCAAATGTAGAATAATGAATGAAGGAAACTCAATACAATATAAATGTGTAGTTGTTTTAATTTTTTTTAAACATTAAAAATAACTAACTTGTGTTTTTATAATTATGCTTCTTGTATACTTAAACGATCAGACCAGTAACTCGTTTCCTTCCTCTGGTAGAATTAATACTTAAAATAACATTTTTTCTTATTATTATATAAGATACATTTCAGTAACAAATGTAATCTTTTCAAGTATTGTAGCCAAATTTACTAATGATCAAAAGCAATTGATTACTCGTATGTTTAATCCGTATTCGCATTATTCCTATATTATATTTTCATAATATTTTTTTCAATGTTTAAAATGCTTTATTATAATCAGTACATTCTCCTTTTGGGTAAATCTCATCCGTCTTTGTTCAATTTAAATTAGCAAAATTATAAAATTAAATGTTTTTTTAAATAATTTTCTAAATGACTTTCAAAAAATGCCCAGTGTTGGTATTGTAGAAAATAACATAGAACGATACTTATCGGAAACTAAAACTTATACTTTTTCGGAAAGTAAAACTTAGACTTATACCCTTTTTCAAACGTTTAATGTGATCATTTTTGGTAAGATGATATGATGCGTTGTTTATTTTATACAGGTTTAGTCAGATCTGTGTGACCCGGGTGTTCGTCAAAGAACATTAAATGTATTTGTTTCGGGACGTAACTTTGTCCCACTGTCTAGTAAGTAAGTACCGTCTATAATGAAAATGGTAATAACCGAAAAAACAAGATAATAACCTTAATTTATAACATCAAACGCGATTCTTTAATAATTTTGCATAGATTTTATTCATATAAAATAAATACATAGACAACTAACTATCTAACTAACCATAAAGCCGTCTGCGTCTCCCCAATGTGGTAGGTAGAGAGAATCGGCTGCCAAACTTTTATTTCCTGACATATTTCTCTCGATTCCTAAACATTCATACATCGTGATATGCACGCGTCGATTTCTCCGACTCCTCGCGTGGCTGACATTCAATATTTGATTTATTTGATCGTGTCACTTTTCCTCGGTCTTCCTCTATTTATAATTCTTTAAACATCGTTAACATATGCTTTTTTTACTATTCTTTCTTCATTCATTCTTTCCATATGTCCAAACCATCTTAATAATCCTTTCATTGTTTTGGTCAAAACACTATAATTTGCACCGTATTTACTTTTTATATTTGTTTTGCGAGGACATTCAATCATCAAATAGTGTGTCCTTATAAATATAATTTTAGAAAACTAAAAGTCGATATGTAGGCAATATGTGCACCATCTAAAAAGAATATTTTGTGTTAAATTATTTTTATTGAGTTATTTTATTTTATATCACTGTATTTTATATTATTTGTTTTAGATTTATTTTGTGAGTGTTAGATGATCGAAGTGTGCGCGGGAGATGCCTATTGGTGGCGATGAGGTTCGCAACCCATCACACCGCGTCTCCCGCGGAGCGAAAAGAGAAGGATGGAGTACCGCATCAGTAAAAGTGTTACAGTCCATTATTTCTGCCTACCCTTTCGTGGAGACGGCGTGATGGTTAGTTAGTTAGCTAGTTAGTTAAAAGTCGAGGGAAATTTTATAAAGCAAATTTTAGGTAGTATCAATTTTAGGTAGTATTATAATAAGAATTCGGGATGTGAAACGAAACAAAATTTGTGGTGTTTTTTAATCTAATATAGTGTGTATAATTATAAATAAAATATAAATAACACAGATGAGCATACGATGAAGTTTCCAAATTAACCCTTTAAAATGAACTAATAAAATAAATGGTGATTCTTAATTAAATTGGAACTGATCAGCGTAATCCGCGAGTGTTACTTTAAAAGCTCCCGAACGCGATTTTCCTAGTGAAGTAAACCAGTAAAAACGCAAAGCCGAGTGAAATGCGGCCTCGGCCGGTATTCCGATCGCAGCGCCCCGCTCGCCGGCAATAACGGTTAGATTTTATGCGAACAAAACCACAATAAAGGCAACCTCAAAGGATGTACAGAATAGGCTAACATTAAAGACTGATGGAATTTTCATTAAAATTCCCGCGGAGAGTTAGTGGCGCCCTCGCCGGCGGACATCAAATCTGCGCAAAGGGAATCGAGGGAGTCTTACGGAAGTTTAGTCAGATCGTGGACCGCGGGGCGCTGATATTACTTGAGGAATATTACCCTCCACATTGTATGAATATTGTATATTTGTTGGTGGAAGCGTTTTGCAATTTTAAGTACACGAAATCGATGTATTTATTAATTATTTTATAGATGTGATAATGTTTCAGCTAACTTACCATCACGCCGTTTTTCCGGATGGGTAGGTAGAGAGAATGGACCGCCATACTGCTCTCTCCTGACATACCTCTCTAACTTCATCTACATTCATACATCATAACATGCACGCTCGTCGATTTTTCGTTCTTCGAATGTGTTCGCCTTTTGGTATTTGATTAATTTGGTCCTTCCGTACTTTCTTTTTTTCACGGCTTCTCTTTTCACTCACACTGCTTGCGTATAATATTTTTACCATTCTTCTCTCGTCCATTTGTTCCATAAGGGATCCTTTTTTTAATTTTACTTATGATACATTCATCTCCCTTACATTTCTTTATTTCGTAGTTCGGTATTCTATCATATATAGTTTTTCTCACATACTTCTCAGTGATCTCATTTCTACGCATTTTTCCTACTTTCATCCCTTTTTTGCCAGCTTCAAGCTTCTCTTCCATACATGAGGGTTGGCACTAGAACTCCATTATGTTCTACCTTCTTTGCTTTAGTGGATATATTTCTATTCGCAGTGATGACTTTGATAATGTATGTAGTATATTTAAAATTGAACAAAACCGTTTTTTTTTTAGTTTGATCATATCGTAAGATAGTGACATATTTGCAGTAGTAAGGCATTATCAAATGTACTAAGAATCAAAAATAATTGAAATTAATAAATGGTCACTGGGATTGTTTGGACACATGAAACGAATGGGTGAGGGAAGAATGATTAAAACGATATATACAAGTAGTGTGCATGGAAAAAAAGTAGGGGAAGGTCAAGGAAAACATGACGTGACCAAATTAATCAATTACTCAAAGGTGGCCAGGTTCGAGTTTGGAACAATCGACGAACGTGCGTGTCACGGTGTGTGAATGAAGAAAAGCACGAGAGTTATGTCAGGATAGAAAAGTGCGGAGATCCATCCTCTCTGCCTACCTCTCCGGAGAAACGGTATGATGGATAGTTTTTTTATTATCTAATTATATTGCTTACATTAATCAAACAAATGTTCACGATGTCAACCAATTTCAAAGTTATATTATTTTTAACTCTTTCATATGAGAAATGTGTCCTTAAAATATTAGTGTACTTCCTAAAAACCTACGTTAAAAATTAATATTTTATTTTGTGTTTTACACCATTGTTTAAGTCTTATACATAACAATCTCTATATTTATGAACATATGTATGTATTAAATAAATTGAAGCTGATGATTATATGAAAATAAATTGAAATGTCGAGATGACGACACTGGGGACGATAGCAGGCAAGACACTGAGGGATTACGTGAGGAACACCAGAATAAGAGAGATGTGAGGTTGAGGATATTTTAAGATGGAGCAGACAGCGAAAAGGGGACTGGTACGGTCATGTTCAAAGAATGGACACCTCCAGACTCCCCTATATTGCACTACATAATCAGCCTCATGGGACTCGGCCTCGTGGGAAACCTCCTAAATGATGGAAGGACAGCTGGGAGTCTACCTCACAGGAGAAGCAACACTCTGGAGAACAGACCACATAGGTCTACAACAAGGAAGAAGGAGAAGAAGAAGATTAAATAAATCTTATGTTACGATGTCATATTTGGGATGCAGGTAATTATTATTTCTGAAAATCTCTCAAACCTCTCTTCAAAATTCGTACAACAAACTTTTCTAATACTACAAAATTAAAATTGTTAATCTCTATTTGCAATTAGCAATATTTTTGTTGTTGTCACATAACTGATGATGAATAACAAACACAAAAGGCAGTTATTTGAAGTGTATATAATAATAATATATTAATAAGTACTTGCGCCGTTTATTTAATACTCAATACAGAATAACGGATCGATGTAATCATCTGAATAATTTATTAAAACAAGATTTTATGATGAGGTACTAGATTCCGTAAACACGATTTTCTTTTTATTACCGAAATACTCAAAATTAGCATTAGTGTGCTGTGGATAGTGTTTATCGTCTTTTGCTTTTTGTGTATATTTTACCATCCGCTTGCTGTTCTAATGCATCCTAAATGTACCCGAATGTTTGCAGTGCTCAGCAATTCCCGTCGCGTCTGCTGGTCACGGGATAAACAGGGTCAATATTTGCCCGAATTTCCTCTAGCTATAATTATACGCCACCTCGATACTATATCCGCAGCACGAAGCGGCTGGCTTTGCGAAATAAAAATGGATTCTTCAATTATGAATCACCCTTAATGCTAGTACACTTAAATCATCAATCTTAATGCGATCTGCCTAGTTTTGAATATGAAGAATATTTATTTCAATCATTCATTCACTTATAAACGACTGTCGTCCAGAAATTGGATTTTATTTATTATTAATTAACAACAACAACAAACCATCATGCCGTTTCCCCGCAGGGGTAGGCAAAGAAAATGGACCGCCACACTACTCAATTCTGGCACACCTCTCTAGCTTCCTCCACATTCATACAGCGAGTCATACACGCACGTCGATTTTTCCGACTTCTAACATGACCAACTTTAAAATTTTGATTAATTTGGTCATGCCATATTTTCCTCAGTCTGCTTCGACTAAATATACATCATTAACGTATACTTTCTTAACCATTCTTTCTCCATCCATGCGCTCCATATGTCTGAACCAACGCAGCGATCCTTTCATCATTTTGTTCATAATACCTTCTTCCACTCTTCATTACTTTCTTATATCAGCATTTGAGATCTGTCGTATATCGTTCAACACACATACGTCTTAGGGACCTCATCTATACCGCATATATTCTGCTCTCATCCTTCTGCCAGTTCCATAATTCGCTTCTTTACATTAGGGTTGGAACCAGAACTCCATTCATTAAATTAACCAAATTTATTGAGGTGTTGTAATATCGACTTAAAAATTATGGCAGTACATAAAATAATTCTACTGTATAAATTAAGCTGGCAATGGTTCGATAATAGTACTTTAAATGCCGTTGAAATAAAATCATATAAAATGATGTGCGAAAATATGTTGTATGTTGGAATATCGAAGGATGAAAAAATGTCAAAATGTTAAGCAAAAATGTTCTTATTAAAAATAATGCGTCATTAAAATGGATTCGCAAAGAATCTTCCAAGAATTACCTGGGGAGCAGTATTACATGGGATGGTCGATCCATGAAGGACATCGATAGTCGTATCCACTAGGCTAAACTTGCCTTCAATAAAAGGTCTAAAATATTCCAACAACAAAGACCTGAACATCCGAAAACAAATTTTAAAAACATTGATGTGGAGTGTTTTACTGTACGGCTGCGAGACTTGGTGCCTGGGCGAAAGAGAGCGCAAAAGGCTGGAGGCATTTGAGATGTGGACCTACCGACAAGTTGCCTATGTTTCATGGAGGGACCACATTACAAATGAAGAAGTTCTCAACAGAGTTGAAGAGAGTAGGCACGTGTTGAACTCCATAGCGGAGAGGCGCGCAAGACGGATTGGTCATGTGTTGCGACACGAATGTTTCCTGCATAATGTGTTGGAGGGAATGGTCGAGGATCGATTGGCAGAAGACGACCTCGCCAAAAGTACATAGACCAGATTTACCGATATATGGGCTGCACCTATACCGAGGACCGAGCGGAGTGGAAGAGGAATTGCGTCGCCTTGCTGCAGACCAATCGTTAGATTGAGACTGGAGAAGAAGAAAATGGATTTGACACGTAAAATGAAGTATTGAACAAAAAATAATTTAAAAGTTGTTTACAAATTTGTCAATTAAGACATGACCAAGTTAATTATTTACTAAAAGACAGTGATGTTTAATGTCGAAAAAATAGATGATCGTGCGAATATAAAAAACATTTCATAAGGTTTATCTGTATAGCACAGTTGAGCGGTCCATCTACCCATCCTTTCTGCTTATCTTTCCAGGGATGCAGGAAGATCAGTTATTTTTTAAATTTTCCATTCTGTTGAATTTGTTTGGCCTTGATAACATTCCACCGATGCCGGCTTACCTGCGAACGGCCAAAATCCCAACATTTAAATGTATTTACGAGGATTTTAGTACAGTGACCTTTCACCCTTGATCCGTTGAAACAGTCTGAATCAAAAGTACATAATATTATATAATATCAAGTATCGGGTGACCAAGATAACCCGCTCCAGGATTATGAAAACCCTCTCTCGAAATTCGTTCCTTAAAGAATCTTCCAAGAATTTAACTTCTTAGCCCGATTCCTACAGTTGTCTATCAAACATAATTAAATTACTTGGATATCGTAAGTAATTCCTATGAAGTATTTTAATGGAATGCAATAATTTATAATACATGAATATTTTAATTTCATCGTTAAATATCTAACGCTTATTAAAATTCTTTCTATTTGTTTTTTTACTTCCAATAACACAGCACGTTATAATTATATAATGTTATAACAAAACAAAAATAATAATAATTAGTTAGCATGAACTTTATTAATATTATAATTAACTAACTAACTATCCATCACGCCGTCTCCCCGAAGGGGTAGGCAGAAAGAATGGACTGCCACACTTTTCTTTCCTGACATATTTCTCTCGCTTCCTCAACATTCATACATCGTATCATGTACCCGCGTCGATTTCACTGACTCCTCACATGGCCGACATTCAATATTTGATTTATTTGATCGTGCCACGTTTTCCTCTTTCTTCCTCTATTTCTGGTTCCATTTACATCGTTAACATATAAAAAAAATTACCGTTTTTTCTTCATTCATTCTTTCCATATGTCCAAACCATCTTAATGATCCTTTCATTATTTTGTTCATAACACCATCATTCGCACCGCATTCACTTCTTATGTTTTCATTCGACTATCATACACAGAGTATCCATGCATTCGTCTAAGAGATCTCATTTCTACTGCATTTATTCTACTTTCATCCTTCTTTTGCCAGTATACTAATTACTATTATACTATTATTACTATTATAATTTCACTTCATAATTGCCTTGATCTTATATACGAGTATAATGGTATCGTAAAGGCGCTCGATGGTTTAAAGAAAAAAATAATAAAACAAAGTTAATGTATTTATTGTTTCTTGAACAATGATGTTAAAATCCATATTAAATAATTGATAAAAAAAAATATTTCTTCTTTCTAGAGACGTTTTATTATTTTTCACATTTGATAATCCCTCAGCAAGGCAAAATAAAATACGTTTTCATTCATATTGATTATTCTAAGTGGAATTATTTCAAAGGCAATTTTATTCGTCTGCTGTCTATTCGTCACTTATTAAATTATTAATTATATTACTTTATTATTAATTCTAAATTCAAATCTTCAAACATGTTACGTTGCTGAAATTATGATCTTAGTAGAGAAAGTTCGCTGCGAGAAAGTTAAGAACAGACTCCAGAAAGAATTACGCGCTTTAAAAGCTACACGGGGACATTAAGCGTCTGTTTTTATTTCATTTAATTCCCTCCTCCACCGGCTTCTTGAAATTGTGTTTACATATTTCCGACAAACATTTAGTTACTCCCAATTAGAGCACTAACTGGCTTAGCCTTCTCTTAAGACATTTGAATAATGAGATAATTAGTCAAAAATACATTTCTGCCAATGAGAACGTTTAGTACACAACTGCGTCTTAAATCTAAGTTTTAATTTTATACTTAATCAGTAGTCGAAATTTGTGTCTTAAAAAACTGAGATTATATTTGATACTTTGATTTAACTGTGTCGCCTTGGAGTTTATTAAAAACGGTAGGCCGGTGGTTTCAGCGTGGTTATATAGACTCTTTAACCAGTGTTTAGAGGAAGTTTTATCATGCCTCTATATAAGGGAAAGGGGTCTCGTATGGACTGTGGAAATCACCGGGCAATATGCCTTTTAAGCGCCGCTGGTAAACTCTACGGTCGAATTTAAATAGACAGAGTCAAAAAGAGAGAGAAAGAGTGGGAAGTACAAGGCGCATTTATGACCGGAAGAGGATATATGGATCAGATTTTTGCACTTCGAACGCTTGCGGAGAATTTTATGCCAAAAGGCGTTAGCTTTTCTGCCGAAAAACGAAAATATTTTTATGATTTCAAAATTTTAACAATATCTTGAATAGCACCATCTTTTGAAGAAAATCGATAGAAATATGGCTTACAAATATGTACATTTTCAAGTTAAAAGTTGTCACCGGACTTGGCAAACTGTGCCGTGAAAAACACGTTGTCGTATGAGCAAACCGTAGTTTGTTAACGGTATTGTTTAGAAAATCAAATACATACTGCTGAAAAGTACAATTGTTTAGTGGTTTTACTTGGATTTAATTTATATAAATTATGTTGTACACCTAAATTACTTAGTAATGCTAATGTTAACATTATATATTGAACCCTTAAAAAATTCCTAGTAATTCAGCTGTAAATTTAAATGTTACTATCTATCATTATGAATTAAACCTCAAAAGTTTCTAGAAAATTCATTTGTAATGTTACTGTTTATTATTATTATTGAACCTCAAAAAATCTTAGAAATTCAGTTCTAAAAAAATTCAATTCATCATTAGTTCTAAGAAAAACCTTAAAATTGTTATATTTAACAAACTCTAAAATTTGCATTATATACATTTTCCCCTACCCTTAAGATTTCTAAATTCAGTATAAGGACACACACTGTTTGGCGATTCGGTTCAATTTGAGAATGCCCTCGCAAGGCGAAACAAATTTGTCACAATTTATATGAATTAAATCCAAGTAAAACCACTAAACAATCGTGTTTGCTATTCTAAATTTAGATGTTATTCTATTGTATTATTTATGTACTTAAATTACTTTTCCTATAGATAGATTAAAATACGGTGTTAACTCAAGTATCGAGAATCGCTTGGATGAGCTGATATTCTTAACTGCGAGTTTAACTATAATATTTCATTGTCATACTTTACCTTCCAACCGTATTTCATGTGAAGTCTGTAGATTGGGATATTTATACAGAGCAGAATGGAAACAAGACGATTATTGCGGCGGAAAGTTACCCATCGGCAATGGTTTGATATTCTAGTGTACATACATGGCGATAGCAATCCTTGTTGAACACGCCGAGTCCTGTAAGAAAGTGTAAAGTAGTGACTAGCTTCCTAACAACTTCAGTTAGCTCTGCAGTTGGTTTCTAAGTCCACGTCCTCGCGGAAACAAGATTACATAGTAGCAAAGATGTCGCATAAAAGGATACCGTTCTACGAGTACCTAATCTTGTTAGTTAATTGAATTGATTTACCCCGTCCCAGTCAAAGCCTTATTTTACATAACTCGTTATTCATAATCTACTCCGGTTCACACCAGCACAACGCATAGAGTTTTGGTGAGAGTTGAGACAGTTCCAAAGTCAATGGAGCTAAACTCAATTAAAACTTGCATGGTCGGATCCCAATTAAAATATGTTGGCTGAATATAATAATTAATGAAGCACCATATTCGTTGCACCCACACGCGTGCACTGTCGGTATTTTCCTCTTCGTCGTGGAAACATATCTTTAATTAATTCTCACCGAAATTATCTATCTGAAAACGGGCGACTGTTTTATTAAGAGGAGATTAGAATTTAATTTATTTGTTAACATATTATTTATTCAAATGAACAGTGTGTAAAATCAAAAATCTGAATACTACGTTGTACTAAAAAATTAAATCAAAATTCATTATTCTAAGTTACATAATGCAGTAAGTATGTTAAGTGTAATCTAGCCTATTAATTGTTGAATTGAAATACTGTTTTATATAATAATATCACAGTTGATTAAATATGAAGGGTAGGCAAAAGAGAAGATTCTGGTATGCACACATGAGGAGAATGGATCCATCCAGAATTCCCTTCAATGTGTTGCACGGCCAGCCCCAAGGTAGACGACAGAAACAGGCCACTAGACCTACACTAAGAATAATAAAAAGAAGAAAAAAAAATATTTCTATGAAATTGTCGCGACAGCTGTTTCGCTAAACAATTCTTGTTTTAATGTAACACCTGATGATGTTAATATTGGTTGGTGAATTTATATAACAGTGTTTCAATTAATCAGTTAATAATGTTGAAATTTTAGTCATGGTTTTATATTAGAGTACGTTCATTTTTCATGATTTTTTAATTTACCTTACCTTGAATTCATTTTTTTTTTCCTTTATTCAAACAATGTTTGAATCGCAAGTTAATGTTCGTTTATAATACGTTTTGCGTCATTAATTTTTTATACATGTTTATCATTTTTAACAACATTACAGATAGTTTTTTATATATTTTATGATATCTATGAAATATTTTAAAACCAAATATTTCAATTGGACAAAACGTTAATGTTTTTCATTTTAAGCACATTTATTTTCTACTCATAAAGCTGAGAATATAATAAAACAAAAATGGTGATCAGATATGAGCACATAGGAAGTTGAATAACAAAAAACATCGCATTAATATATCTTTAAGATGAAAAGAAACGTTTTATTGGCGAAATAAACAAGTCCGTAGCGTTTTCCTCACAAAGCTGTTTTCGCAGTAAAACTGTTTACGGTATGCACAGTTCCTTTTGATGGACCGGTAAAAATCGAATAAAGAATATCCCTTAAGCTTACATTAGACATTGCTCCAACACAAACACAAAGTCTCCGTCATATTTGGAATTACCATACGAGACAATGAACCGCCAATAAAAAATATCCCTCTCAATTTCTTGCGAAAACATCTGAGAAAAGAGAACACAAATAAAATAAGCGTTTAAGGATATCTTTGATGATCGGAAGATAAGGCTGGCAGGGGCGGAAGATTACATGTATTTTGCTTGCTTTTTACCCGCTGCGGGGTGGTTGCTCGGCTCCATGCTTGAAATATTAATGCCACGCAGAAAAATACTCAGTCACCCTCCCTTTCCTCCCCTCGCCACACCCCTCCGACACTCCTGAAGGGCCCTCGGCGAGCTCCTTCCTTCTCAAGGGTCAATGTTTAACGGGTTTTCGATGGTTTAAACAGATACATATATTATAAACATTTACAAAAAAAAAATATTTATGTAAACGAAAAAGGTCGTATAATTTTAACATCAAAACAGTACAAACAATTTTGACAGGTGTCAAAATAAATTTTTCATCTGTTCCAATGACAATTTGAATAATTTCTTCAATACTATTTTTAAGTTCTTGCTGGTTAATTGCCTAATTACAACTCATTTAAAAAACGGTGGATACGTGTAACATAAATTAAATAAACACAAAAGTCCGGATCGTCCATGTGCAACATCGAAAAAAACATAATGTATTATTATAATACATTACGTGCTAAATTAAAAAAACGGTGGATACGTGGAACATAAATTATATAGACAATATGTACACCATCTAAAAATAACATTTTGTGTTAAATTATTATTATTTTGTTATTTTATTTTATACAATTTGTTTTAGATTTATTTTGTGGACGTTGGACGATCGAAGTGTCCACGGGAGATGCCTATTGGTGGCGATGAGGTTCGCAACCCATCACACCGCGTCTCCCGCGGGGGCGAAAAGTAAAGGATGGAGTGCCGCATTGGTTAAAGAGTGGCAGTCCATTCTTTCTGCCTATCCTTTCGGGGAGACGGCGTGATGGTTAGTTAGTTAGTTACAATAATAAAATCAAGAGAGTTTCAATTAATGAAATAATTCAACATAATCGTATATCATACGTTATTAAAAAATACTCTTTTTTAAAAAAAGATGACGGGAACTGATTTTAAATCAACTGAGTTAATTATATAGATTTCACTGAAATATCTTGATGAAAATTCATTGTTTATAATAATAAAAAAAAACTATTTAAGAAGACTTGCTTGCAGAGCAGTCTGTTGATGCCAGCGTGCCTGGTGAAACCGGTCGCTATAGAAGTAAAGATGAAAGTAAAAGTTGTTCTTAAAAACATATTTTTGTTTAACTATTATTTTCAACTTTTATGAGAACCCCAATTTTTTTCCACATTTTCTAAAACGTTTTTAATAAACGATAAGTTATTTTAATAATATCCATAAAACAAATGCCAAATTATTTGTCAATTTTATTTTCATTCAAATGGAAAGATATAATAGTTTTTTTTTTTTTTTTTTTACGTATACAACAGGTCGCTTGAACCCAATTACAGTATTCAATTTGTTTTAAGCTGATATATTGATTCTCGTGACATGTGACAGGTAGCCAATCTATCGCCATTTTATTGTCACGAGAATACTACGCCAGACCAAAGACAGTGTGACAATCACACTGCCATCGCCGGGAATCGAACCCAGAACCTTCGGAATGGGAATCAGAGCTCTTACCATTCTGCCACGAAGGTCGTAGGGTCGTAGGGTCGAAGGTTTTGAAGGGAAGCACATTAAAATACTATAAATAAACTAAAAATTCTATCAGAGTACATTTATATCCTTAATTCTTGGAAGTGCCTTGCCTTCGTTCGCGCAGGTAATGGATTTTAGAATGGTGCAATAAGAATTCTTAACATGTTTTTCTGGAATAGTTTTTAATATCCATCAACACAGATATTTTATGCTTACAGTGATGCAGATCTAATTTTAATTGTTGGGACCATAAAATTTATAAAATATTCAATGTTAGCAAAAAGTCTCAAGTTCAATTCATTGATTTCCAATTATATCATCAGTGGCGCTACAGCCCACTATGAGCCTAGGACTCCTCTAGAATTTTTCACGAATCTTCCAGGTCCATGGCTTGCATTCTCCAATTTACAACGTTAAGCGCCCCTCCACCCCTTCCATCCACCTTAGTTTGGGTTTTCTCACACTTCATTTTCCATCTGGTAGAGTGTCGATAATCTTCCTAGAATTTGGTTTTCTTCCATTCGATGGAGGTATCCCAACGATATATGGTGACATTTGTTGATAAACCTTACAATATTGAATTCATTGTACAGATTTTCCTGCTCATGGTGTACCTTATCCTCCACACTCCTTTTTCACAGAGTGGTTTAAAGATTTTCCTCAACACCTTCCTTTCAAAGACTAGTAGCGCATTTCCGTCCCCCTTTATCAGCACCCAACATATTTCACATATATAATTGCTGGTCGCAGAAAATTTTTATATAAGTTACTTTGGTACTTCTTTTCAGGCAGCAACGATGAATATTATTCATCATCATCGACCATTAGTCATCCTTCTTTCCTGACTCCATTTCCGACTTCCACAACTCTCTATCCCTCGCCACTTTGTGCAATGACCTCCTATTACTGGTTTGATACAATTAGACCATATTGTTTGTAATGTGACCATTTTTATGTACCGGTTCTCGGTCGCCACTCCAGGGTGCGTCTGGTCCACCGATCAACCGTTGTCGTCACAATATGGCCGATCCAAATCTACCTTAACGACGCTATTGCACGCTACATAGACAACTTTGGTCCTTTCGCTGATCCATTCATTTCGTTTCCATTTTCGCAGTTAACTTATGTTGTTATTACTGAATCTGAACAATAATAATTGCAAATATAATTTTGAATCTAATCTCTAAATAAAATCGAAACAGGTTTTTTTGTAAACCTTGCGACGTTTATCTTGGTAAATATATGATAATATCCAAGGCGATTGGCTGTAAAAGTGTCAAAAATTTGTTTTAAGACTGTAATGTAAGCCTAACAACTAATATTTAGTATGTGGTGTGCAACTAACAAAACATTTTAATTCAATTCAAATATGTGAATTATATGTAAAAAATATATATATATAATAATCACGGTTGAAGTTCATTGTTAATAATAAAAATTGTAAAAAAAAAATTTTAATGTATATTTTGTTGTATTCCACTAATATTTGTGTCTTCGGCCGGTTTCGGCAGCTCGCTGCTAGAAAACGGTAGCGAGCTGCCAAAAGCGGTAGAAGACACAAACATTAATAGATTTTAACTAAATATACGAGTACATACATTTTTTTTTAATATGTTGTTTTTTTTTAATTTTCATTTTTTTGGATTAAATGTATTACTAAATTTTAATATTATTTCAATTGGCCGTTTTATTAAATGCTCAAAACGTTTTAAGAACACTATTAAATTCGCGAATCTTCGCTTTGGTAATATATCAAAGTAGTGCAAAGTACACTTAATATTCTCTGGAACATTAATCTCGCTATAAAATGCACTTAATTTCATATTAATATTCATTACGCTCTACATGGATCCGTTTCAGCTCCCCATACAGGAGACTAACAAATTTGCAAGTGTCTTTGTAATTTATAACAGAAGCGAGCTACCACTAAGTTTGCAGAAATTATAAAAATAAAAAGCGTGTAGATTTGATATTAAAACTTTATTTGGATATACCTGTATGTAATATGTATATTTAAACACATCAACGCACATTCAATTTATATTATTTTTAACTTGTTGTAGACTAAAGGGTATGTTATTATAGCACTCTACCACTGTGATGCTAAATTCCAACTATCTCTCCATTGTTTTGGAGGTCTCCCTAGTGGACGCCATCCATCTGGTATTCTATGCAGCGCCATGTATAGAATTCTCGTTAGATTCATTCTCTGGACAAGTTGATACCGATACCGTTGATGTTGTCGCCACCATCTGACCACATCTTGAACAACGCATATCTCTTGAATTGTGGTGTTCCATACACGATCTTCCCACCAATAACACGTAGTGTTCTCATTTCCGATATCCTCAACATACTTTTGGTCTTGACAGTGTCCGCCCTCGCCTCAATGCTATATGTGAGGATAGATTCGTACCTTGTTCTCTATTCTCAAATCTTTTCTCGTATCATTTTATAAAGTTAATGAAAATAATAATAAATTAAATTAAATTCGATGAATCCGTTTCGATAAATTATTCTGATTGGGATAAAAGTACACCATAAATAGTGGCAAATAATGCAAATGAAAACGTCTGTTTTCTTGTCATAACGTTTAACATCTCTAATATGTTAGGGAATTCTCAGGCATTTCATAAAAGCAAGGCGAAATATATCATTCCCATAAAATAAAATAAATCTGAAAGATTTTTGTTAAATACTATCAAATCAAATCAAATCAGTTTATTTTCTCAAAAGATATTTAAAACGACAATTATAATTTTAGGCATCTATTGAGAACAGGTAAAACATAAAAAAATATATAATACCAGGAACGCATGATAGATGGTTCGACATTAGAAATACAAGATACTCTCCAAATTCAAAAGTATTTGTCTTCGGAACGTACTCTCACGAATATGAAAGACGTCGATCTCCGAAGCAACCATGTTCAGCAGTTTGATTTCTCTCCCCATCGGCATCACCATTTGAATTCTGTAATGATTTTTTTTCAATGGAAACATAGTTTTTTCCACTTTTGAGTTTATTTACACGTGTCGAGAAAAGTAAACTTTAATGTAAAAAAGTGGCGAAATTTCGAATATATATAAGCTAAAATGAAAGTTTAAAGCCTTTTTTCTCGAAACTAACAGGCCATTGCGTTTTCACATTTGACTATTGACGACTCTTAGGGGGTACTGCAATTCCTACAAAATTCCATCCCGAAGTCAATTTCCCAAGTCGTGCCCTCCCCCTGTTAGTGTGTGCACTTTAAAACCCCACATCTGTAAATTCGCCCCCTCTTGTTGAAATATCCTCCCCCAGCGCGAACCGGCCAAATGGGACATTACTGAATTTTTCACTCGTCATTAATACATACATTCAGATTCTCAAATGACCGACGAAAGCCGGGCCTTGATGGCTCTCATCAAACCGATTATGGAAATAACCCCCGAAATTGACAAGAGGTTTAAAAGCTGTAAACTCTTGAAGGGATTTCAAATTTAAATACAGAACGCTATCCTTCCATACTGTAAACACGTAACATACATAACCTATTAAATTATACACACATGCTGTACAAAATTTAAACGTATCTAGAATATTTGTATATTTTATCAGATTACTATTTTTGTTTCGTGGATAATTATGTAGAACTCTATATTAACTTTCTAATATTAATGACAACTTCCATTTTATTGAAGCTTCATTATTCTTCTTTCTGTGTCTTGTCAGGTCTCCTTAACGTTGAGTAGGCCTCATGGTGATGACCTGGGTAAAAATATCCAGAGTGGTATCCCCTTACCTTCTCTGGAGGATTTTCTGTCGGGGTTACCTTCCCTTAGCTGGGTGTATCCAGTTTTATGGCGCTGGAAGCTCGCCATTCGTCCCCTCTCTATCTGCTATGGCACTAAGTAATATGTGCCACAATGCCCGGGGTTCGCGGGGTCTTTAAAAAGACCTCTCGTGGACGCTAGAGAGTTGGACTTGATAGTAGTTTTGCTGTTGTAAATGCAACATGGCGCCTTACGACATTTTGTAGAGGCATATTTTCCAGCAAAACATACCCCATCGTAGCCCTATATATTAAGATATTGATTCTTTGATATTCGAGGAAGATATTAATATAATCAATTAGTGTTATTGTGATTTGGTTAGGATCGATTTTGAAGTGATTGTTTATTCAAAATGCGTCGACATGGAATGTGCTGCGAAGCAATGGCAGACAGATTAATGTTTGCTCAGTGGTCTTAGGGCTTATCACAAAACGTACTGTGTTTGCTTACAACTACGAGTATATCACTTTAAACGGGGGAAAAGAAGGCGCTTCCACGTGTGGTGTTAGTATACCTGAGACCACAGGAAACGATACGAAGTCGGATAAACCTTCTACTTCTTCTTCTTCTTCATGTGTCATGTCTGGTCCCCCCGAAGCTTACCTCACTTAATACCATCGCTACGTCGGACACGGCTCCGGTGTCCATTCAAAAATTGTAGCCCGGCGCCGTGTTCATGTGGTGCTTTCAGTGTTACCAATCAAATATTCCACAGGATGTCTAAAATTGTTGTTATTTAGAACTGAAATTTTTACGCCGTCAGTGTTAAGAGTGCATGTTCTTGTCTTGCGCAGTTCTAAATAGTGCCTCGACTGTTCCAATTCCAGTCCAGTAACGAATGTTTCGGAGCCAAGAGATTCGTCTTCTCCCCACACCTCGACGGCCTTCTATTTTGCCCTTAATGATCAAGTGCAGCAGCTCGTACTTTTCTCCTAGCACATGATCCAGGTAGAACCTTGACATCAGTCAGCAATTGTCTGTCTATTCTTGTTCTTTGTAGCACAACAATATTGCTAACTATATCAGTCCATGGAATGTGCAGCATTCTACGATGTATTTACGTCTCGAATGCCTCTAGCCTATTCATAGTGCTGATTTTGAAGGTCCGTGACTCCACTCCTTACAAAAGCACCGACCAAACATAATACATAGCCATTCTTTGCTGAAGCTTGAAATTAAGATTATCTGCACGTGAAGCCTCAATTCTGCATCTAATTTCAATTTTTAGGACGATGTTTTTCAACAAGAACACTGCCAAGACATTTAGCCTTCTACTACAGTAGCAAAAAAAGGAAAAACTTGGTCATTTTTAGTACCATCTCTATTGAACTAACCATTCACACAACGAAGAAGATCACTTATGTTAAAAATAAATGCATATTTGAAGTGTCTACCCGATAGACAGAGGGCAGCACACTCCAAACCGCTACAGCGCGCTACCCGCCGCCGCGTCAAGCGGGTTTTGACACCCGCCGCGGCTGACAGCCCCACCGGCCGAAAGGCGTAACTGACGGCCTCGTGACTAATGTCCCCCATTAATAATAGCCGTAATTAATTGGGGGCACTGACGGGGGGAAGAAAAAGTGCGTTCGAGTCTGACCGGTGCCGGTGTAACGCGAGCTTTACAAAGTAAATCCCACCGCAGACATTTCCGCTAAATTGAGTGTTTCATATTCTTATCTCTCTTCATTTTATTTTATCAATGTGATGTTTAATAATTTATACGAATGAAAACGTTTGTTTTCTAGATGTTTTATTACATTTTATGTGAATGACATGTTTCACCTGTCTAAGACATTATCAAATGTCGTTGCATAATGCAATTATATGGAGTTTTACATAACTGTCCTGGAAACAATAAATTGTGAACCAATGTTTGATTAATCTTCTTCTTAAATTGTAAGTAAAACACTTGTTTTTCACCACTTGAGTATTATATTTTACACGACTAGTTTCGGAAGCTACAGATGTTTCCATCTACGGGTTTAAACACAAACTAAAGCATTAATATAACATATAACAATTGTCTGTACTGATAGAGGTGGAGTCGTTTAAAATATAACACTCAAGTGGTGAAAAACAAGTGTTTTATTTACAATTTAATCATGTCCTACCACAAAGTAAATACCGAAACAATAAATAACATAATCTTCTTCTTCTTCGCTTGCACACGTGACGGCCACATACCTGTCACTTCACGTTGGATTTAAGTTACTTTATATTAGACAAGAGTTTTCATATGCAGAAAATACGTTAAAATCTTATCTTCTTCTTCTTTTTCTTATTCCTTGTTGTAGACCTATGTGGTCTGTTCTCCAGAGTGTTGCTCCTCCTGTGAGGTAGTCTCCCAGCTGTCCTTCCATATTTTAGGAGGTCTTCCACGAGGACGAGTCCCATGAGGCTGATTACGCAACGCAATATAGGGGAGTCTGGTACTGTCCATTCTTTGAACATGATCGTACTAGTCCCTTTTTCGCTGTCTGCTCCATCTTATAATATCCTCAACCTCACACATCTCTCTTATTCTGGTGTTCCTCACGCGATCTCTCGGCGTCTTGAATGCTATCATCCTCAGTGTCTTCATCTCGGAAGTCCTCAAAACTTGTTTGGTCCTGGCTTCGACGCTATATGTTATTATTGGTCTTACGAATGCTTTATAGATTCTCATGCATGTAAGCAATAAATACATTAAATGTAATTAAAGAAAACGTAAATTTATATTTTTTCAATATTAGCTCACTCCTCTTTGATTCTTAGTACATTACTATTTATATCTGCAATATGACATTGTGAGATGGAGTAGACGGAGATGACGATTCTGGAGTGACCATATTGAGAGGGTGGACCCAGCAAGGATTCCCAAGATCGTGATATACGAGAATCTAGAGGGCCGCAGTGCACAATGGTGTTCTTCTACCGACCCTTATGTTTGGAAGCGAAGCATGGAACTGGCAAAAGAAGGACGAAAATAGAAAAAGTGCAGTAGACATAAGATCTCTTAGACGAATGGGTGGATACTCTGTGTATACTCTGAGTGTCGAATGAAAATATAAGAAGTGAATGCGGTGCGAATGATGGTGCTATGAACATAATAATGAAAGGATCATTAAAATGGTTAAGACATATGGAAAGAATGAATGAAGAAAGAATGGTAAAAAAAGTATATGTTAACGATGTAAATGGAACCAGAAATAGAGGAAGACCGAGGAAAACGTGGCACGATCAAATAAATCAAATATTAAATGTCGGCCATGTGAGGAGTCAAAGAAATCGACGCGCGTGCATGACACGATGTATGAATGTTGAGGAAGCGAAAGAAATATGTCGGGAAAGAAAAGTGTGACAGTCCATTCTTTCTGCCTACCCCTTCGGGGAGACGGCGTGATGGTTAGTTAGTTAGTTAGTTAGAGGGCCGTCGACCACCAAAGAGATGGAGAGGAAGCTGGACGTCTTCATCACATGACAAAATTTGATATCCTGTCTAAACAGATCGCAAGATCAAGAAGAAAAAAAAGAAGAATAAAATGTGTGATTGTGTATATATGTGTGTCGATACCTTCCGTAATGAGAATTAGTCGATCTTCTAGAGCGTCCCACGCCTCGCATGTCCCCGGGCTAACGCAATAAGTGATTCCGACGAAAGCGACTCTCTGAAATTCTGATCCGTTACCAATTACGTTTGTTCCATGAACACGCACCCGTGGAGTTAGTATCAGAGCGACCCGAATTCTCAATGAGCAGCTGAACGTGCTCTCCGCTAGGTCAATTGTCAGTTTCCTACTCCGCCGGTGAACCAATCACTGGCATACATGTGTTTATATCAACCGAAATGCGCATACTCAAAATTAATTCATACATCATTTCATCCTTTAAATGTATTCCATCTAACGTGTTGCTATGTATAAAAAATATAAAAATTGTTACAAGCAAGAAATTTCAATTTCGCACATAAACATAACTAACTAACTAATCATCACACCACATAACACATAATAACATCATTCGCACCGCATTTACTTCTTATATTTTCATTCGACACCCTATCATACACAGAGTATTCACACATTCGTCTAAGAGATCTCATTTCTACTGCATTTATTCTAATTTCATCCTTCTTTTGCCAGCTCCATGCTTCGCTTTTATACATAAGGGTCGGTAGAAGAACACCATTGTGCACTGCCATTCTATCTTTTTTGGATAGGGTTTTGTTTGCGATGACAACTTTAAGTACATAAACATAATTATATAATTTTATCAAATCTAATTATAATTCCGTTTGTCGATGTAGTCCTCATAGAAAAACGACTTGTAATAAATGGATGCGGCTTCTTTTCTGGCGTGGACGAATATGTCTTGAAAAAAATAATCAGTATATCAAATATTTTTTTTAAATACGTCTTAATTGTCAGAACAAAAAAACGTATTCACGTTATTACTGTTATTAATTGAAAATTATTAGTAGAAGATCATTGTAAATAATGTTTTTTTTTCAATTTGTTTAGTTTTAAACTAACTAACCATCACACCGTTTCCCCGGAGGGGTATACAGAGAGGATGGATCGCCACATTGTTCTATCCTGACATAACTCTCGCGCCTCTTCTACATTCACACATCGTGAAATGCACGCTCGTCGATTGTTGTTACTTCGAAAATGGCCGCCTTTCAGTAATTGATTAATTTGGTCATGCCATGTCTTCCTTGGCCTTTCTCGACTTCTTTTTCCAT
This sequence comes from Lepidostoma basale, assembly GCA_022606425.2. Classification (NCBI taxonomy): domain Eukaryota; kingdom Metazoa; phylum Arthropoda; class Insecta; order Trichoptera; family Lepidostomatidae; genus Lepidostoma; species Lepidostoma basale. Next base: position 567,269 of record JAHDVF020000694.1, on the reverse strand, counting down.
TCACACTACTTGTATATATCTTTTTAACCATTCTTCCCTCATCCATTCGTTCCATATGTCCAAACCATCTTAGTGACCCTTTCTTGATATACCACGCATTTGCGCTTTACATCCTTCCTTTCTAACTTCATTTTTAGATATTCTATCATACATTGTTTTTACGCATATCTTTCTTAGTGACCTCATTTCTACGGCGTTTATCCTACTTTCATCCTGCTTCTGCCAACTCCAAGCTTCACTTCCATTCATAAGTGTCGGCACTGTGTTTAGTTTTATTTCACCCGATTTTTAGCTTTGACTTGTTTCGGCCACGTGCTGCCAACTTCTGGTCAAGATAACAAATGAGGATAAGATCCCAGTAATCAATATGAATTAAAATATTGCTGTTTTTTTTATCGTATCTTTTCCGTTTGAACCGCAAATGATTTTATTAGTTCAACTGCCGGAGTTTATTTTCAGTATATAAACTGAATTACATCGACTGAAAAATGTAAAGTAAACATTTCAATGGAAGGATTTATTTACTTTTTACACTCGACGCGATGAATATTTTTGTGAAGAGCGCGCGACGAATAGCAGCAGTAAAATTTGAATTTGATTTTATATGGAGAGCCGTTTGCGGCAGAGACTGTGGGACCGAGGGCGCCCGTGGGACAGTGCGTACAGTGGCTGCCCATTTTATTAGAACCACCGCAAACAACTACGTTACTCTATATCAATACATCTTATATAGCGTAACTCTTCCAACAAATTTTAGTCAAAAGGCAGGTTTTGCTAAATAATTTTTCATTATTTCATAGTTTAAAGACCATGATGAATATTAAACTAATAACATTCTGTAAAAAATTATTTCAAAATCCATGTTTTTTTATAGTGATAAAAAGAGCTCAAAAACTATTTCTAAGTTAGAAAAAAATCGTAGATCATATTCAAAGATGAATCCACGATTCGAATATTAGGATTGGTTATTGAATATTTTAAAACGATTACATTTTGTATCCAATTATCTGTATTTTTTTATTAAAGTGGCGTTTATTACATTTGTCTTCTTCTTTCCTTCTAAACTCAAATAAAAGTTGGAGAACCATATAACTGCTTAAGCTTAAAAATAGCCAGTCTTCAGATGTAGGCATAGGTTTGTTTTATTATTCCTCGTAAACATTGTATTTTATAATAGTAAAGACATTACCCTAACTGATGTCTCCTCTACAATTATTTTCTATATCATTGCAAAATTTAAAAAAAATAACGTACCCTTTTTGTTTCACCAAACAAACAAACCTTCACGACGTTTCCCCGCAGGGGTAGGCAGAGAGAATGGATCGCCACACTACTCTATCCTGATACACCCTCTAGCTTCCTCCACACTCATAAAACGAGCCATACACGCACGTCGATTCTTCCGACTTCTTACATGACCAACCTTTAAAATTTGATTAATTTGGTCTACCCATGTTAACCTCGGTACGTACTCCATTTACATCATTAACGTATACTTTCTTAACCATTATTTTTCTATCCATGCGTTCCATATGTCCGAACCATCCCAGCAATCCTTTCATAATTTTGTTCATAATACCTTCTTCCGCTCTACATTTCTTTCTCAAATCAGCATTTGAGTATCTGTCGTACATCGTTCTACCACATATTTGTCTTAGGGATCTCATCTCTACCGCATTTATTCTGCTCTCATCCTTATTCTGCCAGTTCCATGCTTCGCTTCCGTATTCAGACAAGATTGGCTAGAGTAAAACATTTAGAAAAAACGAATGTATGTACATTACTTGTAAAAATGATAATTAAATAAATAGAACTTGATGTTAACATCACATAAAGCAATAACCGAACATCGCATCCGTTTTCCTGATTCTAATATATTTGTCATCCATTGTAATTCATATACCATTTCGTTACCCACCATAATTTTTTCTTGTGTCCTATTAAAGCATTTCAAACCGCTTGAAAATTAAAATGAATTATTGTATGTATGAAGTATCTTTATGCATGTTTATTTCTATGGTAGCCATTTTCGGCAAAGGGGATGCATCAACAAAGTTTTCATTTATGTGCGGAATGAAAACATTTAGAGCTGGAAAATGTCTATGTTTTCAAATCGTACACTCGGTCTACATATAAAAACACGTTTTGCCGGTTACAGGAGATGTTATATTTAGGTAGTCTGTTTACAAAAAATGGGCGAGTGGAGAGGGATACTGAATGAAGTAATTGAAGTTGTCATCGCAAAAAAAGCTTATCAAAATAAAGCTTAAATGGCAGTGCACAATGGTGTTCTTGTAGCGACCCTTGTGTATGAAAGCGAACCATGGAACTGGTAAAAGAAGGGTGAAAGTAGAATAAATTCAGTAGAAATGAGATCTCTCAGACGAATGTGTGGAAAATCTGTACATGATAGAGTGTCGAATGAAAATATAAGAAATGAATGCGGTGCGAATAAAAGTGTTATGAACAAAATAATGAAAAGATAAATCAAATATTGAATTTCAGCCACGTGAGTAGTCGAAGAAATCGACGTGCGTACATGACTCGATGTATGAATGTTGAGGAAGAGAGAGAAGTATGTCAGAAAATAAAAGTGTGTCCATTTATAGACCAAATTTTACTTTAAATAAATTCATAAAATAGCATAGCAAATAATACACAACGTTACATTTACTAATGTTGCATTTCACTTTTATTTCAAGTAAAAAAACTTTTATTTTGGGATAAACAAATGATTTTACTGAAATATCTTGATAGAAGTTCATTTTAAATAATAATTTAATAAAACGATGTTTTTTAACTACTTCCACTTTTGTCTTTATTTAGACAGCGACCGGTTTCGCCAGGCTCGCTTGCATCGACAGACTGATCTTCGATTCGTTCAGTCTGTCGATGCCAACGAGCCTGGCGAAACCGGTCGCTGTCTAAATAAAGACAAAAGTGGAAGTAGTTAAAAAACATCGTTTTATTTAATTATTATTTTATTTTGCGGTTTGGCATTAATAAAAATTATTTAATCACACTTGTGTACTTTGTTTTTACACCATTTCATTTTGTTTTATCAAACTGACCGGTTTCGCTTCCTCCGGAGCTTCGTCAGGGTTACAAAAAGAAACTGTTCGATTTGTTTTTGTATCTCTGAAGAACCTCCGGCGAAAGCTAAACCGGTTGCTTCGATTAAACAAAATAATGTGGTGTTAATACAATGACACAATTGTTAAAATATTTTTTTTTATTTTGTGTTTTTGCTTTTATTTGAATTTGCAATTTTTATAATTTTAAATAATCTTTATATTATGAAACTTTGCTAGTTTCAATCCAAGGGATTTGGTTGGCAGCAAAGGGTAACATTTTTGTTGGTTCTTGGAATGCCATTTGGGCATTTAATGCGATAGTTTCCCCTTGCTTTCCACATATCCTTTTAAATTTCATAATATACAGATTAATTATTAGAAAAAAATATTTTGAAAACAATTAAACAGAACGCTTACTTTCTTCAGGAATATTATATGATTTAAACATTTATGCTATTTGTAATGTCTTTTAAGTAAAAAAAAAAAATTGATTTGATTTAATAATAATGAGCAATTAAAAGGTATCTGTCATTTATAATAATTCAAAGAATCTTCTATTTCTTCTACGTTCGCCATACTTTGTGTTGTAGATGTTTTATTTGTCTTTTTATTTTTTATGTACTTTATAAGACATGTTTTGGACAATCCGGTCCTTCCTCAGTGATATTATAAAGATATTTAAAATATTATAAATTTGTCTTTTTCTTTTTTATTTACTCGTACTTTATACATACAACAGTTTTTTTTAATTAAATTACATATCAGATATGTTTCGGACAATCGGTCCTTCCTCAGTGATCTTATAAAGATACATATTTAAAATAATTTTAAATTTTAAATATTTATCTTTATAATATCAATGAGGAAGGACTGGTTGTCAGAAACATGTCTGATATGAAATTTAATTTTTTTTAGTAGTTAGTGGTGTATTCGAAGTATATAAAAAAGAAAAAGACAAATAAATCTTCTATTTGTTAATGTAGAACTAGAGACATATATAAAATATTGAATCTAGATAGTGATGTGTTTTGATAAAACCTCAAGAGAAAATTTTCATCCGCGTTCAACGTCAGATCAGCCCTTCTGGCAGCCACGTCAGACAGCACTCGCATCACATATCATTAATTAGCCTCGCATTTTCACGTGAAAGGAAGAGGCATGGGTAGGGTATTGAATGCGTTCAATAGGTATCGCTTTTCGCGGCATTATCGCAAAGGTTTCGTATTAAATGGACCACTAAAAGATACGCTCCCTGTGTAAAAGCTCTGGAGTGTTGCATTAAAAAATATAGTGCCCGCGTAATGCTTCTGAATGTATTGAAAGCTGTTTTGTATGGAGGGAGGTACGTACGTTTTCATATTCAGGGACGTACAGAGATGCACTAAACAGTGATTAATGATGGGATCAATAATTTATTTTACACAAATCAATAATTATGTGTTCTAAGGTATTAAACAGCACTTAAGTATGTCTCATGGTCTCGTGTAAATTTATTATTAACTCGTATTTTATTATTCTCTCTAGGAAGGCCTAGTCAACACCTGATGGATAATAATCTAGCTGATCTGGCTAGGTTGGGCGAAAAGTACTTCTGGCAGCAAAAGTCACAGTATCGAAGAGCTTGGAATAACGTCATCAAAGAGGCTAAAACTCTCTAAGAGTTTTATGGCCATAAGAAATAAGTGAGTACTCTAATTGTATTCGAGGCCTTAATTTCATCTTGCGAGGATCATTATCAAATCTAGATTTCTTTATCGTGTATTTTCTTTTGCTGTTGTATTGCTATATGTGTACGGCGGGACATCGAGGGAGAGTAGCGTAACTTAAATGTGGTCTATGTCCCCCTTGGTTGCAAATATACATATATTTTTATTTTTATTTTTAACGTAAGTCGCGCATGGACGGGGGACGGACCTAGGAATTGCTCGAGTGAAGCTGACGAAAGGCGCCGCTGCTCCTATAACAGCTTCGGGTAAGCGGAGGGAGCCCTCTATGGCTCGGCCAAATAAAAAATCTTATACGTTTCAATGGCAAACTAGTTTCGTACAGATAGCTCTTAAAAGACCTTGTCCCTCACTTGTTCTTGTTATTAAATAATTACACCTTTGCAATGAACTTTCAAAAGAAAATAAATTAAAATATAAATTGGATAATGATTTCCCATATAGACGAGAAGATTTTTTTTTATTCCAATATAAAATGATAAATCATGGTTACACCATTATAATTTAATTTTATAGATTTCTGAACAAATTTATACATATTGTCAATCATTTACCCTAATATCAATAGTATAATAGATTAAAATTTAGATTTTTTGGGATTTAATGAAATATAATAATGAAATAAAACGATGTTTTTTAACTACTTCCACTTTTGTCTTTATTTAGACAGCGACCGGTTTCGCCAGACTCGCTGGCATCGACAGACTGGTCTGTTGGTGGACAGATGACTGGTGGACAGATGACAGAGACTGGTGGTGGACAGATGCCAGCGAGTCTGGCGAAACCGGTCGCTGTCTAAATAAAGACAAAAGTGGAAGTAGTTAAAAAACATCGTTTTATTTAATTATTATTTAAAATGAACTTCCATCAAGAGATTTCAGTAAAATCATTTAATGAAATATTTTTACCCATATTTCAAAACATTGTGACGCTTGTGAATAGGTTTCCTTGTAAAATCACCAAGTTCGCCCCTGTTCCTGTTACGTACATTTATGCCCGCCATTCGGGGGAATGGGATCAAAAGGTTTATGACATATGAAATATGAGAAACATCTTTCGATAAAAACGAAATGGGCAAGTGGTCGGAAAATAAGAAGATGATTTTTGATGGTAAGAAGAGGAGGAATTGATTTGAATGAATGAATTGAAATGAAGAACGGCGAATCTCAAACTGAATAGCTTACAGGTTATGGCTTGTGTGTTGTATCTACAGATGTATGAGTATACGTTATTTTTATATTTCATGGGAAAAGAGGGGCATTCAAAAATCTGTCTTCACAAGACATCGCAGCCAGTTACCACTATGCTACAATATATCTAAGGCATATGAATATTTTCCTAATCCCATAATATTATTTTAATCAACTAACTAACCAACTAACCATCACGCCGTCTCCCCGAACAGGTAGGCAGAAAGGATGGACTGCTACACTTTAACCGTTGCGGCACTCCATCCTTCTCTTTTCGCTCCCGCGAGAGACGCGGTGTGATAGGTTCCGAACCTCATCGCCACCAGAAAGCCATCTCCCGCGCTTCGATCGTCAAACGTTCACAAAATAAATGTAAAACAAATTATATTAAATACAATAATAATAATAAGAGTATTATAATTATTAACTTTTTAAAACTAACTAACTAACTAACTTACCATCACGCCGTCTCCCCGGAGGGGTAGGCAGAAAGAATGGAACGCCACACTGTTCTGTCCTGACATACGTCTCTCGATTCCTCTACATTCATACATCTTGTCATGCACGCACGTCGATTTTTCCGACTCCTCACGTGACCGACATTCAATATTTGATTGATTTGATCGTGCCACGTTTTTCTCGGCCTTCCTCTATTTCTAGCTCCGTTCACGCCGTTTACATATACCTTCTTTACCATTCTGTCTTCACTCATTCTTTCCATGTGTCCAAACCATCTTAATGACCCTTTCCTTATTTTGTTCATAACACTTTCATTCGCACCACATTCACTTCTTATACTTGCATTTGTCACTCTATCATATACAGATTTGCCACACATTCGTCTTGGAGATCTCATTTCTACTGCATTTATTCTACTTTCATCCTTCTTTTGCCAGTTCCATGTTTCACTTCCATACATAAGGGTCGGCACAAGAACACCATTGTGCACTGCCATCTTAGCTTTTTTGGATAGGCTTTTGTTTGCGATAAAGTTGTCATCGCAAACTTTTTAAATATTTTTCTTTTCTTGAAAAAGACTAACACTAAAGATTTAAATCAATGAAATTATAATTTATTTTACAATATTCAATATGAGCAGAAAATAGCTCATTTTTATGAAGAAGGAATTTGGTCGTGTCCAGCCTCGAAGTCCCTGGGATCAGGAACCTAGCGTTCTATCCTCTAGTGAAAACATCTAAATAAGCTAACGTTAAATTTCTTCACAGCTTTTTACAGGAATTACAAAAAAATCACTGAGGTTACTTCACTTATATTTTTCTTTTTAATATTTTAAACATTCGAAGCTTATTGAATTCTTAAAATATATTCTTCGACCCTTTACGCTCTCTTTATAAACGTAAATAAAACCTTTGGATATATTATATAAATTTAATGTTTTTTTTTTCAAATCACTTGATTTTATTTTAATTAGCATTAACTTTATGATTACATTACTTCAGTAATCAAGTAAGTGAAGACATGAATAGATTAAAACCGGTCGATAGGGATATTGAAGACGTATGACATAGCTAAAACAAATAATTATAAAACTAACGAAAGTCGTATTTTCCTTTTTCTATCAGTTCATCATAATGTTTCAAGTTTATTTATAACTGTAACAAAATAATCGTGAATTACTTAAATCATTGCTTATTTCACGTGTATTCATATTTTGAAGTAACTCGACTTTTGTTTGTTAAAATAAAAACTACATAAACTTCGTTTTCCCGATGAGTGTGATGAAAATATCTATAATATCGTCGAAACATTTCGATAAAAGGAAAATAAGTGTGGAAAAACTATATATTTATGCATAAAAAATCTAATATATGAAATCCCACAGTATTCTTACCCTTAAGTTAGTGAAAAAAATTAATAAAACACTCTTTTCAAACTTCAAAAGTAATATAGTCAGCTTAATTGGCAACTTAAATAGGTCTGATGCAAGCACTTTCTAATCCATAAGTTTACAAATTAACTCGTTTACCTCGTCATTCTCGACAAACATTTCGGAGATCGTTGCGGTCTCCATCTTCAAGGTAGTTATGAAGATGGAGATACTTCCCTGAAGATGGAGACTGCAACGATCTTTGAAACGTCGGTCGAAAAGATTACCAAATCACATTGCTGCCAACCGTGAAAATCTACGCAATTATTAAATTTATTGATTCCAACGTTAATAAATACAAATGAAAACGTCTGATTTCTTGAAGTTTTAATATATTTTGTGGGATTTAATTAATTTCGCCTTAAAAAAGCCTAAATATATTCACCTAAGTAACGTGTCATTCCCATAAAATATATATATATATTTTTTTTTTTAAAAGACCTATACCAAGGATTTAAATCAATGATATTAAAATTTATTTTACAATCTTCAATGTGAGCAGAAAATAGCTCATTATTATGAAGAAGGAATCTGGTCGTGTCCAGGCTTGAACCCATGTCCCCTGGATCAGGAGCCAAGCGTTCTATCCCCTAGACCACCACCCGATTCTTCTTCCGAAACTTCTAGAATACAGATGTTTTAATTTGTATTAATTATTTAATATTGATTTTTACATTATTGTTCAAGAAACAATATATCGGATTCCAACGTTCTTTAAATAAAACATTTGAATAATTTTAATCTCTGCTCCTTACTAGAGCAATTATTTCCATAGAGAAGTATTTAATCGGATTGTTAAAATAAGCAACTAACGTCATTTTATGGAAGATTGTGAGATTCTTTATGGATACTTCAGTCCGAGGCATTCGAGAGGTATTCTTTTCATATGCAAACGATACCGCGCTTTATGGCCGCGCTCGCTCGCAAAGCGCCCACCGGCCACACGAGACTGAATTATTCCGGGAATATTTTTATTGATACTTTATTCTCAAACAAAAAGGTCCCCAGGAATAAAACCTATCGGTGTTTTATTGCATTTTTCGAATGATAACTGCTACTCGTTTCGCGCTGTTATAAAACTTACAGGTGTTCTATATACAAAATTATTTGAAATACATTAATCATAATACGAGTATAATATAAATCGACAAAAACCCTTGTGTCAAACACAAAAATGTCATCAAGAAAGAGTATGAGAATATTTTGAATACAAGCGGGCGAGGGAGGAATACTTCGATTCTTTATTAAAGTAATTCAAAATGCATACGATGTGCTTGCACGAGAACGTTGCTCGATTATTTTGAATTTATAGAAAACAATTTGGTATTTGGTATGGTGAAAACAATTTGGTATATAAAAAGGATCCCTGAGATGGTTCGGACATATGAAACGAATAGATGAGAGTAGAATGGTTAAAAAGTTGTACAAAAACAGAATGAGTGGGAAAAGAAGCCGAGGACGACCGAGGAAAACATGGCATGACCAAATTAATCAATTACTAAAAGGCGGCCACATTCGAAGTCGGAATAATCGACGTGCGTGCATGGTACGATGTATGAATGTAGAGGAAGCCCGAGAGGTATGCCAGGACAGGCCAGTGTGGCGATCCATCCTCTCTGCCTACCCCTCCGGGGAAATGGCGTGATGGTTAGTTAGTTAGTTAGTCAATTTGGTATTTTTTAACGTGTTTGAAAAAAAGTTAAAACGTATTACTGATTTTGGTTGTAGAGTGAATTAAGTTTATAAAGGGTAGAAAATCTTTCTTCCATAATTATTTCACGGGTTGCAACTAGTATCACAATATTATTCTAATAGTGCCGTGACAAGTCTCCCCGACGTTGGCGATCAAAGTAACGAATGCTTTTTCGACACAGATATTTTCCGGGATGTGTTACTAGAGTGGTTTCCCGTTACCTTCTCCAGGGATTTTATGTTGGTGTTACTTTCCCTTAGCTGGGTCTGTTGGTAAGATCAGTGATCACATCAACCTGGACTCGCGAGACTCGAACTTACAAGAAGTCTTTCTGTTGTCCTGCAAGGTGGCGTTTCATTCATTATAGGTATAATATATACTTTCCAGCAGGGTATATCCCACCGTACCAATTCCATTCATTCGACTACCTAGAAAAGAATGAATGAAAATAGAATGATTAGAAATGTATATGTAAACGATGTAAACGAAACATGAAATAAATGAAGACCGAGGAAAACATTGCACGTTCTAATTAATAAAATATCAAATATAATTTCGTATGAAGCACTTCATTTGTGGTTATTTATTGTAGGGTAACATACATTGATTGTTAATACACATACAAATTAATAATCGCACAGTTAAATAAAGACATAGAAGGTTACCCACCGCCTACTCGAAGTTGTGATAGGACGCTATGGCGCCCTTTCGTCAGCTTCGCTCATACAATCCCTAGGCCCGCCATCCGGCCACGTGGGACTTCCATTAAATGGAGAATGCACCATTCCAGAAAAAACAGCAACGGCAAATGGGTCTCTCGACTACATTTAATCCAGTTTAATTTCAATTCACTTCTTTGCACCAATCTCACAAAACAGGGCAAAATATGTTTCATTTGTGGTATGGAATTATTAAAATTAATTAATTAATACACTTTTGATTAGTCTTTACCCCACTTTATTATTTACCAACCGATTTCGCTTCGTGTTGGTGTAAAAACAAATGAAAAGTGTATTTATACTCGTATTACTTTCAAATATAAAATATCGGCCACACGAGGAATCAGAGAAATCGACATGCGTGGATGACACAATATATGAATAGTGAGGACGCGAGAGAATTGTGTTAAGAAAGAACAGTGTGGTGGTAAATTATTTCTGTCTACCCCATCGGAGAGATGGCGTGATGGCTAGTTAGTAAGTTAGTTAGATTTATAACATAACTTTTAATCGTTTTGACAATATTAGATAAATTATTTCGTGGCTATAAAAATACAGCACCTTTACAATCAGCATAAAAAACTCGCTTATGGTATAATAAGCGTCAATATTACAATAAGGAGACTAGTTTAATATCCTCAAGACCATTATACAAAATAAATTGAACAAGATTATTACAAAACTTAGAAAAGTTTTTAATTTGCTTTATTATTGATGTACAATTCTTTATTGAACCATTTTATGAATATTTAATATCTAATCTAATGTGTTGTTTAAAAATGTTTAAAAAAACTGCGCTGTTCGTTGAAAAATCTTTTAAATTTAGATTATATTTTAAACCAATGTGTTATGAAACTGAAGAAAACTAGTACCTCAGTGATTTTCTTATAAGGCGATTATGTATTGTAGGATTTTCATAAACGTAAGAGGACGAGAGAACTCAAACGTTCATTTTACATCTTCCTACAGCGTCATAGTATTTGCATAATTAGGAAATCCCTACTAGAATTGTACTATATATGCTTTCAGATATAATCTGATTAATTTGAACTTATTTCCGACAATTTTTTTTTAAGTCCATTGTTTTCGGCAAAACACTATAATACTTTAACATTATGAACTGTTAAATTAAAAAAACTTTGTCCTGTGATAACTGATGAAGACGTCCAACTTTCTCTCGATCTATTGTGTGGTCGACGGCCCTCTGGAGTATCGTGTATCATATCTTGGAAATTCATGTATGGTCCATCCTCTCAACACGATTTCTCCAAAATCTAAATCTCTGCCTACTCCATCTCACAATGTCATATTGCAGAAATAACTCGAAGTACTTTCAAATTACATATTAACTTATTAGACTATTATTACTTATATATTATTATTACCACAGAGCTATTAGTCTTTTGAGTGTCGTTGGTAAAGTCTATGGCAGAATTTTAATAGAAAGAGTAAGAAAATTGACGAGTGACAAAGTTTGGGATGTGCAAGGTGTCTTTATGAATGGCAGAGGATGTATGGATCAAATTTTTGGACTTCGTACATTGACAGAGAAGTTTCTGGCCAAAAATCGCAAACTTTTCTGTGCATTTGTCGACTTACAAAAAGCATATGATTACGTTAATAGAGAAAAGTTGTGGAAAATATTGTCTGAATATGGAATAAGTACAAAACTGATCACGGCCATTAAGTCGCTATACACGGAAAGCACTGCTAGTGTCAGAGTAAATGGAGATCTTACAGCCTGGTTTGATATCAATAAAGGTGTCAAACAAGGTTGCGTAATGTCCCCGTGGTTATTTAATCTGTATATGGACAATTGTATGAGAGAGCTGAAAGGGTTGGATGTAGGTGCCAAAATGAGCGGAGTGTCAGTAAGCTGTCTCTTGTATGCGGATGACGCTGTCCTACTTGCTGACAACGAGCATGAACTACAAGTCCTGGTGAATTGTATGTATGAGGTATGCATGCGAAATGATCTGATGATGAATGTTAATAAGTCCAAGGTAATGATTTTTGAAAAGGAAGAAACCACGACAGTCTGCAACATTAGCGTGAATGGTGAAAACTTGGAGCAAGTAGTTGAGTTTGTGTATTTAGGTAGTATGTTTACAAGAGATGGGCGAGTGGAGAGGGATATTGAAAGAAGGGTTGGGGCAGGCAACAAAGTGAATGGTGCACTTAAAGTTGTCATCGCAAACAAAAACCTATCCAAAAAAGCTAGAATGGCAGTGCACAATGGTGTTCTTCTACCGACCCTTATGTATGGAAGCGAAGCATGGAACTGGCAAAGGAAGGATGAAAGTAGAATAAATGCAGTAGAAATGAGATCTCTTAGACGAATGTGTGGATATTCTGTGTATGATAGAGTGTCGAATGAAAATATAAGAAGTGAATGCGGTGCGAATGATGGTGTCATGAACAAAATAATGAAAGGATCATTAAGATGGTTTGGACATATGGAAAGAATGAATGAAGAAAGAATGGTAAAAAAATTATATGTTAATGATGTAAATGGTACCAGAAATAGAGGAAGACCAAGGAAAACGTGGCACGATCAAATAAATCAAATATTGAATGTCGGCCATGTGAGGAGTCAGAGAAATCGACGCGCGTGCATGACACGATTTATGAATGTTGAGGAAGCGAGAGAAATATGTCAGGAAAGAAAGGTGTGGCAGTCCATTCTTTCTGCCTACCCCTTCGGGGAGACGGCGTGATGGTTAGTTAGTTAGTTAGTTATTATTATTATTTCATTACTAGTAGCGCAATAAATGCAAATGGAAGCTTTTCTGATGTCGAATCTGTTAAAGGTTTGAAAATGTTAACTAATAAAAAAACTCACATCGCGCCATTTTTATAAATCAAGTACATGTTTCTTTTAAAAAAATGGTTGAAGAATATATATTTTCGTTTCTTGAATTACATCCATATGGTTAATACAAAAAGTCATGAAACTATTTTATACACTTGTATTTGGCTATCTTCTTAAATATAATGTAACATATTTATTGTTTATTGAATAATGATGTCAAACTTCATATTATATATTCGTAATTAACACGAATGAAAACGTCTGTTTTAGTTTATGAGAATGAAATGTTTTACCCTTCTTAGGTATTATCAAATGGTTTCAACAAACAAATTATCTTCTTCTATAATCGATTATCGCATTAACCGTATTAATCTAAATGTACGAATTCGACATCCTGTTAAACCAATAGCATTGGTATCCAAATCGGAACAAAAATCTCTCTTGAATCAAAGCGGTTTAAGACGAAAACTTTTCAATGCAATCTTACTTTGAGAATCAATTCGAGAAATATCTTGTTTGTATCATATTTTGAGATAAACTGAGATCAAACGCTGTCCTCAGAATCGGTCCAGGTGTACCCACAGAGGGATTGAACCCTGATCTCCGGACAAAGATCCCCCGGGGAGGGATCGTGGAGCCACTTAACCACCCAACCATCGATAGATATCTCTCTATACAATTTGCCATAACGGTTCTAGAGGAAGTTTAACAAAAGTTCCCCGATTACAAAAATACTTGTTGGTTTCCTTGAATAAAAGTGTCTTCTCGGAAATATTTGTATAAATCTGTATATACAATATAAAATCTAATAAGAATGAGGACATTTTCAATCATATTAAAAATAATTAAAGTTTTATATTAATGAAATGATTATTATTAATTTCTTCTATATACGCCATACTTTGTGTTATGATGATGGTTTATTTATATTTTTCTTTTTTATACACTTTGTATATACAACACTTATATAAGTGTTGTATATACAAAGTGTATAAAAAAGTAAAATAGAAATAAACGATTATTATTAGACTATAAATATGATCAGTCAATTAAGTTTTTTTTATTTCCGTCTAGTATTATAATTATATTATATTATTATATATAACGCAAAAGGAAATAAAGGTACCAGCAAAAGTCACTGTAAATGTACCATATGTCACAAAACAATCCAATATATTACTTGCATTTTTCATTTTAAATAAAGTACCTACTTATATGACAGTTTTCATAATAGTAACAGTAAACTTTTTTTATAATTAATACGAGAAAGACATGTTTCGCCTCAATAAGGCATTTCATAATACCGTAGTAAGTTGAAACATTGCATTTTCATAAAACAGTCATTTTTAATCGTATTAATTATTTTTTATGATATACTCGTATATCAGTTAATTTAAATTATTTGGCATTTAGTCATGTGAACAATAGAGCCAGCAACATGATAAGGGATATTACGCACTTCTACATAACTTATACGGGCGTATTAAAATAGAATCTGGCGCATCTACCTCCAGTAATCTTCTTAAGCTCGCATTGAAGAAGATTGTGTGTTATTCGTTACGGAGCGTGTGTATTGTGCGAGATACAGCGGTGTTCCCGCACGGGAAGATGAATGGCGGCTCTGCACTTAGACTTGATACAAAACATACAAAGAAACAAATCAGCTTTAACTTGCGCATCTCTTGCAAATGCTACCAAAAACCCCAATACTATGAATACGCTTTTAGGGGGAACAAGACTATACACTTTTTTATATTAAAATTCACCGCTGCAGAATGAATGTATGTTCTAAAGGTATCTCCTTACCTACCAGCTCACTTTCATATAGTAACATATCGCTCAACGATTACATATTTATTGAAAACTAACTCGCTAACTAACCATCACGCCGGCTCCCGGAGGGGTAGGCAGAAAGAATGGAACGCCACACTGTTCTGTCCTGACAAACTTCTCTCACTTCCTCTACATTCATGCATCTTGTCATGCATGCACGTCGATTTCTCCGAATCCTCACATGACCGACATTTAATATTTCATTGATTTGATCGTGCCATATTTTCCTCGGTCTTCCTCTATTTCTGATTCCATTTACATCGTTAACATATTTTTTTTTACCATTCTTTCTTCATTCATTCTTTCCTTATGTCCAAACCATCTTAATGATCCTTTCATTATTTTGTTCATAACACCATCATTCGCACCGCATTCACTTCTAATATTTTCATTCGACACTCTATCATACACAGAGTATCCACATTTATTGAACATGTATAAAAATTCAAAGATTCAAAAATTATAACTAACTAACCATCACGCTGTTTCACCGAAGAGGTAGGCAGTAAGAATATAATGCCACACTTTTTTTCCTTACATACTTCTCTCCCTTCCTCAACATTCATACATCTTGTCATGCACGCACGTCGATGGCATCGGAGAAAGGCGTTTTGGATATATTTAATATTGATGAATACATCCGTTTTCTAGAAATTTTCGTACATCTTAGTGGCCTGTAAGAAATACAACATAACGATCTCTATCGAAAAGACAAAATGTATGACCTTTTCCAAAACACCCAAAACATGTAACCTGGTTATAGAAAATCAACCCATAGAACAGGTCAGGACCTTCAAGTATCTAGGCATATAGCTGGTGGGAGGAGTTGATCTGCGGGAAGAAATACAAGCCCAAGTAAAAAAGGCAGCTGCAATCTCTGGTGCTCTAAAATCCGCAATATGGAAAAACGAAGACATGGCCATTAAGAGTAAGATGAGAATGTATAAAGCATGCGTAAGACCAAAAATAACATATGGCGCCGAAGCAAGGACCAAACAAGTTTTGAGAACTTCCGAGATGAAGACACTGAGGAGAGATCGCGTGAGGAACACCAGAATAAGAGACATATGTGAGGTTGAGGATATTATAAGATGGAGCAGACAGCGAAGAAGGGGCTGGTACGGTCATGTTCAATGAATGGACACCACCAGACTCCCCTATATTGCACTACATAATCAGCGTCATGGGACTCGTCCTCGTGGAAAACCTCGTAAAAGATGGAAGGATAGCTGGGAGTCTACCTCACAGGAGGAGCAACACTCTGAAAAACAGACCACAAAGGTCTACAACAAAAAGAAAGAAGAAGTAGAAGAATATAATAATACTTCTAGAAAATTGATGTTAACATCATATCATCATGTTTCTTGAACATCGATATTAAACTCCACTTATATATAATAATTTATACGATTGAAAACGTATGTTTTCTAGAAGTATTATTATATTTTATGTTAAATACATTTTTGATTAAGCCTTTGACAGGCAAAACATGTGATTCACATAAAATATAATAAAACTTCTAGAATACAGACGTTTCACATACATATAAAGACACAATCGTTTCTTTATAAATAACACAACTAGAATAGATAAAGAAGAAGATTCGTAAGAAATCAAAATAAAGCATAAAATTTGCAAACATTTGCCTATTATATAAAGTATTAAAAGGAAATTAATATTGTCTGTTTTTAATCAATTTCCAAAACCGTTTTCTTATGTCTCGGGTTGCATGAAACAATGGTTCATGAATGTCGTAATTTAATTTCCCCTCGTATCTGCGGGGGGTGGAGGGTAACGAGTGGGTGAGTTAGGTAGGGGGCACATCTAGTGAGGAAACGTTTTTATTTTATAGTCACCAGGACTCTAGTCTGGCGTCATTCAAGGGTTCCGGACCAGGGGTTGGAAACAATAAGAATGCAGCATAACAATTATTTATTGGTGTTTTAAAATTCCTTTGGTGGAATTTATTTTCCGAAAATACAAAAACTCAGCTTATTGTCAATAGAATATCCACTTATATAAAATTACATAGATTTTATCGAAATAGCAGCTGATGTGAAAAGTGCTCTTTGTGTCAATAAAATAATATCCACTATCAAAAAAAGCTCAGTTTGTCATTAAAACAATATCCCTTATCATAAAAAAACTCATCACTTTGTATTTTTATCTTTGTATTGTATTTTCACAACACTTTTTTGCATTTTTCACAAACATGTTTCGAGGCACAGACGCCCTTCCTCGGTGTAGTAATTTTAATAGTATATAATACGTTATAAAAAGTATATTTTAATAGTATAATCTATTATACTGTTTAAATTTCTAACCTGAGGAATGGCGTCTGTGTCTTGATACATATTTGTGAAATGTGCAAAAAACTATTGTGAAAATATAACGTTTTCAAAAAGTTATTCAAATGCAAAATAAGATTCAAAATCGGAACACTGATATCAATTACATGAATCCTTGCATTCATACTAAAGAAAAAACCATTTTAAATATTCAATTTAGGAATATGCTTCTTCGGTACTTACTCATACCTGTCTCGTGATTTACGTTCTGTATTGAAAATGTTACAAAAGTAAAATGAATGCGCATAATTTTCTTTTGCTAGTAAATCGGTTCTGAGGTAAGAGCCTACCTATTGATGTACACCTAAATGGTCCCGTTTAATTCGGGTTATGCGGCGGTCGTTAAGGATTTTTTAACGGCTCAAAAGTTAGAAACAAGAAATTTCTCCACCGCTTCACAAGGTGATAAAACATCGGGGCGATGGAAAAGGACGAGTGATAATGAGGGTCGGGCACGTGGAGGAAGAAATTTACGGGAGATATCATCCCCCAATTTATATATGAACATTTTTGAAGCCGATTAATTTTTCTCTTTTTCTCTTCTTCTTCCTCAGCCTATTCCCGTCCACTCCTGGACAAAGACCTCCTCCATTCGCTTCCATCTCACTCAATCTTGTGTAGACTGCATCCAGTTTACTCCGACGTGTCTGTTCAGATCATCCTTCCACCGTAGTTGCGGTCGCCCTGCACTTCGCTTTGCCGTCCACGGTCTCCAAGTCAGCAGTCTTTTTGTCCACTTTTCGTCTTAGCTACTGGCTACGTGATCTACCCATTGCCATTTTAGAGTCACCACCCGGTGGATGACGTCAGTGATCTTTGTTTTTTCTCTCACCGTATCGTTTCTGACTCTGTCTCTTAGGCTTATTCCTAACATGACTCTTTCCATGACTATTTGGGTCACTCGTAGTTTCTCGGCACTTTGTTTGGACAATGTTACAGTTTCAAGACCATAAGTACCAACTGGCAGAACGCAGGCTTAATAGACTTTTCGTTTCAGGTTGATCGGTATTTTCCGATTTTTAAGGATGTACCTAACCCATGTTTCCGAAAGCTGCCCAGCTTAGTCCAATTTTTTTCTCATCGGTGATGAAACTACTAAAATGAATCAATTAAATAAATACAATAATTTACAAGGCCTGTTTACCTTTTAACCTAATTAAAGCTTATCTTTAAATTATGTTTGAAGTCTACAAAGGATGGGCGAGTGGAGAGGGATATTGAAAGAAGGGTTGGGGCAGGCAACAAAGTGAATGGTGCACTTAAAGGTCTTCTTCTGATTATAGATCTTGCGAAATACCAGACGAATTTTATCTCAAAACTTTTACATAGTGACTTACATGACATAATTCATAAGAAATAACCTTCCCTACAACCTCCTAGAAGGAATAGTTTCAATATCCAATAACCCCGTATTATATACAACAAATATGTACGGTATTACAAATACGAGTATATATTGTATAATAATCCTTGTTTTCTTTTTTATAACAATAAATTATGAGATTTTTCCATGTTTTTTTTATAACTAACTAACTAACCATCACGCCGTCTCCCCGAAAGGGTAGGCAGAAAGAATGGACTGCCACACTTTAATCGATGCGGTACTCCATCCTTCTCTTTTCGCCATCGCGAGAGACGCGGACCTCATCGCCACCAAAAGGCATCCCCCGCGCACACTTCGATCGTTCAACGTCTACATAATAAATTTAAAACAAATTATCTGAAATACAATCTGATAAAATAAAATAACAAAGAAAAATAATTTAACACATAATGTTATTTTAGATGGTGCACTGGTGTCGTCAGCTGGACGATCCGTACATTTGTGTTTATTTAATTTTTATTCCACGTTATCCACTGTTTTTTTTTTAATTTACTGTAATTAGGCACCTAAAACAATCCAACACCAGCAAGAACTTAAAAATATTATTGAAGAATTTATTCAAATTGTCATTGGAACAAATGAAAAATTTATTTTTACACCAACCTGACAAAATTTTTTTTATAAACGAAAAAACTTATATAGTTTTAACACCAAAACAGTAAAAACGTATTTTTTGGCACAAATAACTATCATAAAGAGCAGCAATAATCAAATTGACCAAAACAATTCACATATACACGAAATATCTCCAAATTGACGGGAGCACCATATGAACCAAACAAAATTTTCAAAATCAGAACCAAGAATTTTTGTTTTTTTTATCGATCATGATATTCGTCCTGCCAAAGGTAACTCAGTCAGATAACGTTGGCCCAGAAGTCTACCAGCTGGACCACACTTACGGATGCCGAAACCAGATCCCGAACAATTAATAATTGAAAATAAATATTCAATGACGAAAATTTTCAAACAAGATGTGTTCTTATTCAATGACATGCAACATGTTGTTGTAACTAAATTCATATTTCTTTGACATTTTGGACATATTAAGCGCATGGTCGTCCAACGCGCCATGGAAAGAACCATGCTTGTAATAACCTTGACAGACAGATTTAGAAACGAATTTATTCGACAACAAACCAAGGTAACTTGGGTGGCTCTGAGGATGGGCGGGCTGATGTGGCGATGGGCTGGCCATATCTGTCGAAGAACCGACGGCCGATGAGGGAGACGGGTTCTGGAGTGGACAGGATTCCGCAGAGTTGGACGTCCCCTGCCCGCTGAACCGACGATCTGAAGAGGATTGCTGGACATGGATCGCAATGGATTGGGGGCGGTGGCGTGCTTTGGGAGAGGTCTACATTCAGCAGTGATGGAGAAATCATGGTTAAGAAAGCTTACATTAACGATGTTAATAGGGTACGGTGTCGAGCAAGACCTTGGAAAACATGGCATGACCAAATTAATCAAATTTTATAGGTTGGTCATGTTAGAAGTCGGAAGAATCGAGTGCATGTATGACTCGTTGTATGAATGTGGAGAAAGCTAGAGAAGTGTTTCATTCTCTGACTTCCCTGCAGAGTTGACATTTTGTATAACACTTTCATAACATAAATAGTTCTGAAACGCTATTGGATATCTTTGAGAGCTTTCCGTTCGGCTTCATTTTTCCCGATAAAATATCTTCTAGGGACATCGATCCTCTCTGGTCGGGGCAGTGGCGTCCCGCTTAGCAGATTGGGGCGGGGGGCCTCTTACTGTTTGAGATATGAATTTGTAACTCGGATGACGGTAATGGGAAGTAAGTCAAATAAAAAAAGATATACGGGGGGAATTTTATGATTGCCCGCTTCCCTCCCTACCACGCGCCAGCGGAGCCGAGCCCAGAGTACTGGGCACATTACAGATTACAAAGATCTAATATATTTTATTATTTATCACTCACAAGCCCTGACTTTTTAGACGATACTAACGTTAATAACAAAATACTATTTATTAATTATCGAATAAACTAACTTACCATCACGCTGGGGAAAGCAAATAGGATGGACCGCCATTCTGCTCTATCCTGACATACCTCTCGATCTTCCTATGTATTCATACATCGTAACATGCACGCTCGTCGATTTTTCCAGTTTCGAATGTGGCCGCCTTTTTGTATTTGATTAATTCCGTCATGCCATGTCATGCTTTATTTCCACTCACATTGCTTGTATACAACATTTTAACCTATTTATTGTTTTTGAACAATGATGTAAAACTCCATACTAAATAATTAATACGAATGAAAACGTCAGTTTTCTAAAAATTTTATTATTTTTTATGGGAACGACATATTTCGCCTTTCTAAGGCATTATCAAATGTCATTATCATTTATATTAGTCATGCCTTAGAAGGGCGAAACATGTCATTCTCATAGTATAATAAAAATTCTATAAAACTGACGTTTTCATTCGTATCAACATTTTAACCATTTTTCTCTTATACATTCGTTCCATATGTCCAAATCATTTCAGGGATCCTTTTTTAAATTTAATTGTGATGCAATGTCAATCATGTATCGTTTTCTCGCACATTCTTCTCATTGATCTCATTTCTATGTATCCTACTTTCATCCTTGTTTTGCCAGCTCCTAGGTTTATTTTATTATAAATCATTCAATCCATTGGAGAAGCTGTCTTACAGAACAGTTTAGTTTTTATGCCACTTTTATTCGATTTCTAAAATTTCAGATGATTTCGCTTCAATCATACGCTTCACTTGGTTTGTTGATAAAATAAAAAATACATTTTGTTAATCTTATTGCATTGTTTATTTACAAAAAAAAAATTAATTTAATCAGGGTATTTTATTTATACTTTCATCTATTATTCTCTCGTTTTGGGTTATTAATTTGTAATGTGATTTTTATAATATAAATAATAATCTTCTCCTTCTTCAGTATAATAATATAATTAATATGTTTGCATTTTAGTATTTAAATAATTTGAAACCAAAATTTATGTTAGATAATACTGATAAATGATACCTAAAAATACATAATATTATATACGTATTTGTCACGTTTAGTTTATTTCGCTGTTTAGCCTTCAGAATTTTTTTGTCAAAATTTTAAAAATCAAATCAAACATTTTTAAAAACTCGTGAAATCGTTTTTTTATTAAAAAAATGTTATTTCCATCTTGAGTTGTCTTACCCTAAGCATGCTTTGTCCTTGCATCCAACTTACAGCACGAATGTGAATTCCTGTGAAAACAGTCGGCGTCGGCAAGTGACAGCCACTCTTCATCTGACAGCTTACCGCTACGTGAGTTTACTTCGGCCATCACAAGGCCTACGAGGCGTAGCGGTGGACTACGAGAATTCGTAGTGTTCTTAAGATACTCGTGTTTTCGCTATTTTTGAGTTTGAGTAGTTTTGTTTTCAATCATATTGTATTAAGATTAGAAATAGAGAAAATCGTTCAATCAAAAACTTATCAAATAAAATTATAATGCACTTGATATATTTGTATCTAAAAAACTTTATTTGTTAACATCAAACTGGTTTCGTACTCGCCGGAGTTTTGTCATGGAAAAATAAATATTCATAAAGAAAAGAAAAGTATTAATTGTTTCGTTTAAGTGGTGTAATCTGTCAACTGGTAATTTAGTGATTTGAATTTGAATTATTTCAAATAATTTTAGGTGGGATATTAATTAGGTAATTTAGATATTAATTGTATAAGTGGTTAGGTTTGGTAAAATTATGGGGTACTTTCAGACTTTTATAAAATAATTACTCGATAGTTTACGTTAACTTCAATGTTTAATGAAATTATTTCAAGAATAATCTTCTCGCTAACAAAATAACCCTCACAACGTTTCTCTGGTAAGGTAAACAAAGATGATGAATCGCCACACAGAAAACCTCTCGAGTTTTCTTTATAACTTATACATCAAGATAGTGTGCTCGTTGTATTTTCCGACATCGAATATGGTCTTCTTCTTCTTCTTCTTCCTCAGCCTATTCCCGTCCACTCCTGGACAAAGACCTCCTCCATTCGCTTCCGAGTTACTCTGTCCTGTGCAGACTGCATCCAGGTTATTCCGACGTGTCTGTTTAGATCATCCTTCCACCGTAGTTGCGGTCGCCCTGCACTTCTCTTCGCCGTCCATGGTCAGCAGTTTTCAGTCAGCAGTTTTCTTGTCCATTTTTCATCTGAGCTTCTGGCTAATATGGTCACCTTCCATTAATTGATCAATTCAATAAAAATGAAAAATTTTCTCGGCCTATCTTCACTTATTTTTCTACTCATCTTCTTATTCTTCTTCAAGTGCCCTATCGGGTCCCCCCAACGTTGGGGATTACCTCGGCGAACGTGTTCCTGTCCTGCGCCGCTCGGAACAGCTCCTTCACACTTCGGATGCCGGTCCACTCCCTCACGTTTCGCAGCCAGGACATTTGTTTCCTACCGGGCCCTCGGCGTCCCCCAACTTTCCCCTCCAATATCAGTTGGAGAAGGTGGTACTTTTTCCCACGCAATATATGACCCAGATGTGAATTTTTCGAACCTTGATAGTTGATAACAGTTCCTTGTCAACTCTAGCTCGCCTCAGGACTTCGGTATTGGTAACCATGTCTGTCCAGGGAATTCTGAGCATTTGGCGATGGAGCCACATTTCAAATGAGTTGACTTTTGAAAGTCCACGTTTCACATCCATACAATAAAACAGACCACACATAGCATTTGATCATTCTTTGTCAGAGTTTCAAGTTTGTGTCTACTCATATATTCATTCCAAATATCTAAAATATTTTTTTGACCTTTTTTTAATTTTTCTGAAGAAGCGCATATCTACAATATATTTAATCATACTCGTTTATCTTAATGCACATTGTCTATAGTGATCTCATTTCTACGTCATAAAAACAACTTTTATGCTTCTGTTACTAACTTCAAACTTCACTTCCATACATAAGGTATTAGAAATTTGATAAAAACAAATCTGTTTTCAATTAATTTCCAAAATTAACAACATAATATTTCATTATCCGTTCGAAAATTTCAGCGGGATAAGGAGTTGGTGCGCGGAGGCGAGGAGTAGAGAAGTCCGAGGAGATATTTTGAGCAGTGAACGTTAAATAGAAACAACAATGAAATCTCCAAACTTTCCCAATAATCCTTTTCAACTTTGCCTAATACAGTTGTGAAGATATTAAAAACATCTTGCTCATTTTTGTTTCACAAAGCGGCCCTAAGGGCTGGCGGAGGCATTCCTCTGTTTTGTTTAATTATTTCCTCCGTCCCGAACTTGGGAAATGCCAAACCTTCCAAAAGAATTTCGGTATTTTTAATAACTCGGCGGATTACGCTCTTTGCCATGCTTCTCTGCAACATCATATTTTTCTGCCTATGATTTTTTCGTCTTTAAGGGAAACGGCGATTTTAATCTAAATATTTCGCTCCGACACAAAAAAATATTTTAATTATCGAAGTCGTTCACAAGTTCATCTCACCAGTCAGTTAAATTTTTAATCAAATCTGCTTGTTTTTTATTTATATTTTACGAGGTAACTATTATACGATTATACTGTAATCTAATTAATATACAATGTATAGAGTTTTATATAGCTATGATGTAGACCTACCTCCGATAGTAGAGGAACAAGAAGATGAAGAGTTTTAGATATATTTATTTTATTTTTTAACTTGAAGATATTTAAAGCAATTAAAATAATCTTAGACTAAGACACTAAGACAGGACAATCAAGGATATTGAATAATGGACAGAAACTTTACAATGAACTACCAAAAGACACAAGAAATCTCACTACAACTCAATATAAAAAATATCTGAAACAATACATAATTAATAGTAAGATCTAAAAATGTAACCATATAAACCCAATTGGTTTTTTTTTTAAATAAATTAAATAAAAAATTTAAATTGGTAGCCTGTAATCGTTCACTCGTGGACGAAGGCCTCCTCCATCTGCTTCCATGTCTGTCGATCCTGGGTAACATGCATGCATGTCGTACCGGCGGTCTCTTTAATATCGTCCCGCCATTAAAGTTGTCGACGTCCTGGGTTTCAGGTCAGAGTTCTAGGACGCCAACAAAGGAAGTGTTTTATCCATCTATCCTCAGAGCTGCGAGCGACATGGCCCGCTCAGCACCATTTTACCGCTGCTGCTCCTCCGGTGATGTCCGACACTCGTGTTCTGGCTCTAATAGTGGTGTTTCTCATCATCAGTAGCGCTACGGCCCACCATGAACCCCGGCCTCCTACAGAATTCTTCACTACTCTTCCCGCACACCAACTGCTCTGAGGTCCCCCTCCATACCATCAATTCACTCCAGTTTTGGCCTTTCCACACTTCGCATTCTATCTGATTGTGAATTCTTGGAATTCGGTTTTCTTAACTCCTTCAGACCTGAAAAATTGTTATTGCATTGGTATTTTCTCAACTTTGACAACTGTCACAACAAAACTGATACTAAATTCGATTGTTGATAAAAAATATATACCATATATGAAAGATTGTTTATATAATAAAATCTAAATCATAAAAAAATTATGCGCAGAAAGATGGCAGAAAGGTAAATTATTTCAAATAACAATATTATAAGGTTTTAAATTTTATCTGCATAATTATGCACAGGGGTCTGAAAGGGTTAAATTCGCTGGAGGTGTCCCGATCATCCAAAATATGTATTTTTATAAACTTCGATGTGTTTGGCTCGTTGTAAAAACCTTCCGGCTATATACCTTAGTCTCAGTACTCCATTTTCACAGAGAGGTCCAAAGATTGTTCTCAACACCTTCCATTCAAAGACCATTAGCGCATTTTCGTCCCTTTTACTCAGTATCCAACACTCCGCACCATTTACAAATACTGATCTCGGCAATGTTTTATATAATAATCAGTTAGCAAACGAGATTTTTGGTGTCTGTGAATTCTAATGTAACATTTATTTCCCACGTTTATTCTCCATTTGATCTCAATGCTAACATTATTGCTGCTAGTTATCACTGAACTCAAATATTGGAACGATTCAACTCTTTCTATTTTGTGGGTACTGCGCTTTATAAGTTTCTGGACCATTTCTGATATTAACTATTTAGTTTTTCAGATGATATTAAAACATGAATAAATATTTCACCTTTGCATTGCAATGAATTACTTATGTGTTCAATAAAATTGACTCATGTATATATGTAATCATATTAATTGCTTCCTATAATGACATATGGGATAGAAACGAGAGCTGACACCGTCAGAACAAAAAGTCTCCTAAGAACCACAGAAATGAAGACTCTCCGATCCGTTGCGGGAACGACACTCCGAGACAGAATAAGAAATTCTGAAATAAGAAAGATCTGCAATGTAGAAGATGTCGTGCGATGGGGAAGACTGAGAAGACGCTACTGGAGAGATCATGTGGAAAGAGCATGTTCTAAAAAAAAGAGTGATCAATATAGCCGCAAATAAAATACGAACAGGAAATCGACTGGCAGGAAAACCACCTTAAAGATGGCGAGACAGTTTTTTTTTATACACAACAGGTCGTTTGGACCCAATTACTGTATTCAATTTTTATTTTTTTTAGCTATTATATTGATTCTCTTGACATGTGATAGGTAGCCAATCTATCGCCATTTTATTGTCACGTGAATTCTACACCAGACCAAAGATAGTGTGACAATCACACTGCCATCGCCGGGAATCGAACCCAGGACCTTCGGCATGGAAGTCAGATCTCGTAACCACTCTCCCACGAAGGTCGTCATCTGTATCCTGTTGGACATCTGTAAGTTGGACATCTATAAGTTGGACATCTGTAAGTTGGACATCTGTAAGTTGGACATCTGTAAGTTGGACATCTGTATCCCAGGAACAGGCTCCGAAAAATAACAGGACAGTCCTAAATAAAGCAAAAGAAGAAGAAGATTATTTGCTCAGAAACTCGTACAGTACCAAACATCTCACATTCGGTATAATAATTGTTTCTGACGCTTTTCCTCTAGAGAGAAACAATTGTCTTTTGAATGATAAGTTAGTTTAGTATTATAATCAGGGAGGAACGCGAGACGAACAGTAGATATACAATAAAGTTAATACAACTGACTTACCAACTATAAGACAGCATCCCTAAGGGTTCTCCTATTTCTCGAGATATTTTTTCTCCCTCGTAAAACACGTTAGAAAGTTTCCTTGTCGCGTTCCGTCCTAACACGTATATGATTGATACAAAATGGAAAAAGTTACTTGATGGTTGTTCGTCTTTCTCATCACACTCTCTTTCTTTTTGTTTAACCTCATGCCCCACCTACCCCTCCCTGCCAATCTCCCCCGGCGGGGCTCCGTCACAGTTTGCCGCAATACGTGCCCTCCGCCATCCATTCTTAATCCGTTATATTCGTATTACAAGCACATTCCATCCGCTCATTTAAATAACAACTAAAGACCTACCTACTTTTTTAAAGTGTTTTTATTGAAGAAGGTTTTAACATTTCTCATAGATAAACTGCAAGTCAATAATAAGTTTAAACTTAATGCTATTCTAACCAATATTGAATAAATACGTTATCACATATTTATTTTATGAACCATTACTTATTCAAACTTACAACAAATTGGATTATATGTTAATTTTTTTTGTTTCATAATGAGTTGTGAAATATGTATTCAAGTATTTAATATTTAAAAAAAAAAATCTGAATGTTTTACGTATTTTATTAGACTAATATATTTTATTTAACGAAAACAAAACCAATATCTCTATTTTAACTTTTACTTACCTTATTTTTCTAGTTTCGATCGGTTTTTCGAGCTGCCGAAACATGTCGATACTATTATAGAAGTACAAACGGAATAGAAAATGTATATTTAATAGAAATTTTCATACATATTTTTTTCACTATTCATAATTATTTTTTCCCAAGAAGTTTCATAAATCAATATTAATATCTTCTTATTCTTCTTCTCCTTCTCCTTTTAGACCATTAGTCTGTTCTTATAGTCAGACTGGCCTCTCTTGGGATGTTGCTCTCTTTGGCGGTCTTCCAGGGAGTCGGATATTCATATTTTTAGCATATTTAACTCAGCTTCGTTTTTACCAAATCAAATGTAATAATTATTAATACGAATGAAAACGTCAATCTGCTAGAAATTTTATTATATTTAATGGGAATGACATGTTTCGCCCTTCCAAGGCATTATCAAATGTCATTTGATAATGCCTTGGAAGGGCGAAACGTGTCATTCCCATAAAATATAATAAAACTTCTAGAAAACTGACGTTTTCATTCGTATTAATTATTTAATATGGAGTTTTACATCATTGTTCAAGAAACAATACATATATTTAATAATATCCAAGTATAGCGAAAAATGTCAATTCTATAAAATAAAATAATATTTCTTAGAAACAGACGTATCATCGAGATTAAAAATTAAAAATTTTACACCATTGTTCAAAAAACAATAAATATTATTGTATTCATAGCTGCAAAAACAGTCATTTTTTATGGTTAATTATTCCTGGTAGTATTATATTTCGTTTATATTTTTGATTTATATGCGATTTTGGGTCGGTGAAAATAAATGTTTATTTTTTTCCTCCTGTAAACTGTACATATTAGGAATATATAATGGGTGTGTACTAAATCTGTTGGAGATATTTAGGGATGGCCAGGGACAGACAGCCAGAAGAGGACTGTTGTGGAGAAGACCAAATCCCACACCGGGATGTAGTGCCAAAAAGAAGAAGAATAAGAACTTTCAGTATTGTTTTTTGTTAAAATTTTTAAAATCGTGAAATAATTTATTTACCATTAATTTTTCTATCTTCATAATGAAAACAAGTTGTGTAACATGTATTATGTAAACACAGGTGCATAAGCATTACGAAGCAAAATATAATATTTAATTGAATTTTTTAATACTTTACTATTTTATCCATTCAACCACAATGCATTCGACCATTTCGTATTCGATATATCCAGGGACATGTATTATTACTGAACTGCGAGCTCCAGGTCCAATCGTTCTGGAAGTCTCTAATTAGTTAGCTAACTCCAATCATCGAAAAATAGAACCACACAAGTTTTCAGTATTTGACTCCAGTCGGAATGGAGCTGTAGTATAGATATTTACGGATATATCAGAGACTTTAGGGCCTGTATCCTGCCCGTGCAATATTATCCGACTGTTTGAATTAAATTGCAATATATTTTATATTTTTCAGATTATTTTTTAAAGTATTAAAATATAACTACGTACGAGTACACATATGAAAAATAATTACAGATAAATGATCTACGAGTATAACAAAATCCACAAAAAATTCACATATTATGAAGGTTTTTATTATTTCTTGAACAATGGTGTAAAACTCCATATTAAATAATTAATACGAATGAAAACATCAGTTTTCTAGAGGTTTTATTATATTTTATGGGAATGACAAGTTTCGCCTTTCTAAGGCAAAATGTTGATAATGATTCCCATAAAATATAATAAAACTTCTAGAAAACTGACGTTTTCATCGTATTAATTATTTAATATGGAGTTTTACATCATTGTTCAAGAAACAATAAATCCATATTAAATCATTAATACGAATTAAAAGGTCTGCCTTCTAGAAGATTTATTATATTATAAGGGAATGACAGGTTTTACTTTGCTGAGGCATTACAGCATTAACACATACATGTTTCGCCTTAGCAAGGCGAACCATGTCATTTCCATAAAATATAATAAAACTTATAGAAAACAGACGTTTTAGATTTCACACCTTAACACTATTATCTACGTACATTTTTACGTAAATTGTAGTATTAGAAATGTATTGTAACTAACTTACTAACTCACCATCACGCCGTCCCCCCGAAAGATATGATTTTTATATATGATTTTTTTATAAATTAGCTAAAATTTATTAGACAATCCATTGTTTTGGCGGAAACACTTTGATTATAAACTATGTTTTTCTTTTCTCACTTTTTTAAATAAATAAAATATTAAATATCAATCATGTTTCTGACTACTCAGCCCTTCCTTCGTAAATATTATAAAATTGTTTACAAATATGGTCAGTTTTGACAGATGTTATAAAGATTTATTTAGGAACGTATGGAACGTTTGGAACATTCCAAAATAAATCTTTTTAACATCTGTCAAAACTGACCATATTTGTAAACAATTTTATAATATAATATTTTAAATAGAAAGGGCTGGGTAGTTCGAAGCATATTTGCTATTTAATTTTAATTTTTAAAAAAATAGGAAAAAACATAGTTTATAATCAAAGTGTTTCCGCCAAAACAATGGATTGTCTAATAATTTTTTGCTAATATATAACACAAATCATATATAAAAAATCAGTAGCTCAATTATTACTTAAAGATGGATAAGTCATAAAATGGTGCTCTATAAATCTTCCAATTTATTATTATGGTATTTTCCATTGAAACATTACATTTTTAATACTACAATTTACGTAAAAATGAACGTAGATAATAGTGTTAAGGTGTGAAATATTATTTAAGGTTGAAAATACTGTTAAAAACAAACTTCTCATTTTAAATTATGCATAGAACTTAAAATATCGCACAGAAAAATTGCATACTAAAAGTGGTGCTAACATGGTTATCCTACATTAAAACAGCGTTTCTTCGCTTTAAGCACCAGTATTGTACTATACTTACAAAATATAGACCGCGTGCCGATGTTTTTTTTTGTACTGTTTAGACCTCCGGCTTTCATAATATTGTTTTTTTTTTACAAAATCTTTATGTGTACATTTATTTTTTAAGCTGACACAGAGCTACTCACTATGATAGGGTTTACTGTAGAAAAAAAATCTTAACAATAAAATACATATTATATGTGTGAACAGAAATGAGCAGAGTAGAGGACCTGTTCCTAGTGGCACAAGACAGAGATGCTTTCGCTGCACTGACTGTAAACTGGGGACCTGTCACGGCACCAGAAATTAGTAAGTATTACGCAAGTACCTGCATGGGTGCTATCTGTGAAGTAAATTATAATATTTGTGGGAATCTTGCCACTCTTGTGGATCCCCATTTAAATCTCTTCTCCTTTCTTCGTTTCCTCATTGCTAAGGGTCGTGATCTATGGAACCCGTGGCTAAAACAAAACGCCCCTAATCCTCTATGTTCTCTGCAGTCCGTACGTAAAGGCCTCCTCCATTCGCTTCCATGTCAGTCTGTCCTGTGCAGACTGCATCCAGGTTATTCCGACGTGTCTGTGCAGATCATCCTTCCATCGGAGTTGCCTGTTGACCTCTTTGCCGTCCACGGTCTCCAAGTCAGCAGTCTTCTTATCCACTTTTCATCTGAGCTTCTGGCTACGTGACCTGCCTATTACCATTTTAGAGTCGCCACCCGGTGGATGATGTCAGTGACCTTTGTTTTTTCTCTCACCGTGTCGTTTCTAACTCTGTCTCTTAGGCTTATTTCTGACATGGCTCTTTCCATGGCTTCTCACTCAGTAGCATCTGATCCACAGCGGGCGGCTACAAACAGCGTCTGTTCCCCATGTCAGGGGCGGCTGGAAATAATACACGCCAACCCGCATAACAAGCGTGGTGTGGAAATACCAAAATTCCCTCGAAACAAAGATGAAAATGTCGAATTTCAGACCAGGTTTACCCCAGGCGGGTAGAGCAAATTGTTTAGAATCCTGCACTGTTAATACAGTCAGTCTCGCGGATTCTGGGGGGGACAAAAACCCCACAAAAACAGAAAGAAAAACAGGTTGCTTGTTGCTAATTTTTTTTTAAATTGGCATGAACCCCTTGCAGGTCGGAATCGAGCCTTGGAGGTCAATATAGATCACTTTGGGAATAACTGGTTTACATGAAGGGCTCCCGCCTGCGCCCGAAGATTGAGCGTGAGGTCAGTTGAGCAATTCGGGCCGAAGATTGAACGATTGCAAATAATCCATAGTACAGGGTCATACATGGCCCGCTCATATAATTAGAACCCGGGGCCGGTAACGTTTGCGGCCGCGTAGCTCTGACCGAGCGGCCCCGCTGTCTGAAGAATATTCGGAAAGTTTCGACAGCTCTCCCGAAGCCTCCCGGAGCCAGAAACAATTGAGTTGGATTGACGTCCCCTCCGCCCTCCGGGAGAAATCGGCTCGGGGTGTATTCCGATCGATTTTCCCCGATGCGCCGTATCTCCCGTGCTCTATCGAGTAATGGATCTCTTGTTTCGATCCACAATAAAACTACCTACCGACTGCAGTACAGATTCGACAAAACAAACATTCCAAATTTTCAAAAACCCAATTAATGTGTTTTTTTGTATTTTTTATATTGTACATTTTGTAATGAACGTGTCTTAATCTAAAAAAAATGGTATTTAAGAAGGTAAATTTTTGTATATAGGTAGCATGTTCACAGCGGATGGCCGAATGGGCAGTGTCGTCGAAAAAAGGGTTGGTGCGGGTAACAAAGTGAATGGAGCTTTAAAAATAGTTATTGGAAACAAGAATTTATCAATGAAAGCGAAAACGGCCGTTCACAATGGAGTTCTGATTCCAACCATAACGTATGGAAGTGAAGCATGGAACTGGCAGAAGAAGGATGAGAGCATAATAAATGCGGTAGAGATGAGAAGACGTATGTGTGTTAGAAAGGAATGTAGAACCGAAGACGGTATTATGAACAAAATTATGAAAGGATCGCTGCGTTGGTTCGGACATATGGATCGCATGTATGGAGAAAGAATGGTTAAGAAAGTATACGTTAATGATGTAAATAGAGTATGGAGTCGAGGCAGACCGAAGAAAACATGGCATGACCAAATTAATTAAATTTTAAGGGTTAGTCATGTTAGAAGTCTGAAGAATCGACGTGCGTGTATGACTCGCTGTATGAATGTGGAGGAATCTAGAGAGTTGTGCCAGGTTAGAGTAGTGTGGCGGCTCATTCTCTCTGCCTACCCCTACGGGGAAACGGCATGATGGTTTGTTGTTGTTGTTGTTTAAGAAGGAAGAACTTATAACGAGTTATGACAACGAGGTTACCGAATTTATTTATTTGGAAAGCATGTTTACAAGGGATAGCAAAATGGACATCCAAAGTAATTCCATCCTTCAATAAAATAATAAAATAAAAAAAACAAATTATCATAAATACTAACGGTCATGTTGTTCTACCAGATAAAATAATAATTTAGTTGCGAAAAGAAAAGTAAACGCTTCAAAAGTTAAGTGAACCGCCTGCACCCAACTGAAAAATGAATAGTTAACCTTTAGAGAATTGAATTAAACCAACTTTTCATAGGATTCCAGACAAGGCAGTGCCACAACGTTTTCTCATCTCTTTCTATTTTCATTATCTTCATCAATAAATATAATATTTGTTTAAAAAATATATTTAAGTGATTATCTTCTTCTTCTTCTGTTTGTAGATCTTGCGATCTGTTTATTCAGGATATCAACTTTATTCGATGAAGACGACCAGCCTCCTCTTCATCTCTTTGGTAGCCGTCCTAGTGGTCGACGGCCCTCTGGAGTCTCGTGCATCACGATATTAGGAATTCGTGCTGGATCCATTCTCTCGATGTGGTCCCTCCAGAATCATCTTCTCCGCCTACTCCATCTCACTATGTCTTCAATTTTGCAGGATTTGCGAATTTCTTCATTGGGTATCCTATCTCTAAGGGTTCTCTCCACAATAGGTCGCAATGTTCTCATTTCTGCTACTCTTAAGAGATGATTGGTTCTGACAGTGTCTGCTCTTGCTTCGATTCCGTATGTCGTTATGGGCCTGATGTGTGTTTTATAGATTCTAACTTTCAAGAATCAATTGTTTCTCAATAGAGACGAAGATGCAAATTGGAAACAGAATATGGTTGATCAAGGTGTTTACAGGACTTATGACCTGTCATTGGTTGGGTTAAGCGCACGCTTTATGTAATACAACATTCCCCATTCCACCTAATTTTTTCTTATGACCACCATGTCTGACAAATTTTTGGAAGTTGTATATATGTTGTATATATATATTCAATCTACACACTAACGCCATCTACGAAGATTGTATTTTAAGCATTAAGCAGAAGATATTTTTAACGCAATGTGAAAGGCTACCGCCATTTATAGAAACCGCCTGGAGATGTCACTCCAATCTATATGCTATAATTTTGACCAGTTTTTTGTTTTTTACAACATTTTGAATGTATACAAATACTTGTAGACGAACAACTGGATCTCACCCATTGCGGGCTATCAATTCAAGAATCTCAAGAACTCAATTGAGATACAATTGATTTTTGAATTGATAGACCGCAATGGGTGAAATCCAGTTGTTCGTCTACAAGTATTTGTATACATACAAAATGTTTTTAAAAAGATTCTAACTTTGCTTTCCACTAGCATACTCGTATGCTTATTGTCCCAGACAGTGTCCCTTAGACATCCGGAGATAACTGCAGCTTTATCATTCTGTTTTTTAACTTTATTATATACGTAGATCGCTGCAACTAGATATCTGCACACCCAGATATCTGAACATTATGACCTCTTCTATAAGTGATTATGTATTTATTTAATCAGTTGATCACGAAATAAATTTGATTGGCCATAACACATTTTTGTAATTTTGTTCTGTAATATATAGGTATTATTATGTGGAGTGAAAATGACGTTTATTAATACATAAATAACATGAGAAAAACGAGGCAATTAAGAATACGATACTGTGATAAATTGGTTTCTATTCATTTAACTTTCCATCTAAAATCCTTGATTTGTCGATAACACTCGCGATTTACAAAAAAGTTAAAGTGAAATTTGCGAATTTCCAATTTGTCCCGGTCTCCGGCAGTTTTGCATACTCCCAAGATTATGGAGCCCCGCGGCGCAAGTTTATTTATTTTTTAAAACAAACCGCCACCCCCGCCCTCCGCCCTCCGCCCTGCGCGTGACAGCCCCGCAGACGAGCCCGGGGGGCTTGCCACGGAACCAATTAACCTCCTTCCAACCTTCATTATGAATTCTTTCAATCGCCAATTCATCCTTTCTTATTCTATTCAAATGTGTACTGTACTTAACAAACAAATAATACGGCTCTTTCCAGAATATTCAATCAATTTATTTAATAACATTAACTCAACATTTTCTAGAATATAATAGAATAGAATTTCTAATTGAGAGAGATTTTTTTTCCTTTGCGTATAAAACTGTATTTTAAAAATAAATTTCATCTCGTTTTTAATTCTCTTTGCATGCCCCCCTAAAAGAATTCTTTTGGTAAGGCTTAAATCCTTTCTCGAAATAATATTAAATAAATGCAAAATAATTATCCATTTTATAAGTAATGCGAATGTAGTTTTATTACCTATATGTTATGTGAATAACATTTTTCGACTGTCAAAGGCTTTATCATACGAGTATTAACTACATTTGATTTAATGGTTTAATAAATAATAACTCACTATTAGCACATTTTTTTCAAAATTATAGTGGATTGACATGACTTCGCTGATACATAATACCACAGTAAGGTATTCAAATTGAAGTCACATTGTACCTACTATAGTCACTTTGTGAGAAAGGTTTTTATTTCTTTAATTAAAAAAGTTATGTACAGTACCTATTACATTAGGTAAAATAATAATTAATTAGTAAATAGAGAAAAGAAAGAAAATAATAATTGACATTTTGCCCCTGAATGAAACATGTAGACATCACTTACTAGACATCTCCAGGATATCATGTCGCCGACCAACAATCTCACCTTTTTTCAAGTCAGTACTGCTCCATAAGCTCCGCTGAATACATGCGAAATATTGTTTTTGGTAATTTATCATAATTTTTTTTTTCCAGGGAATTTGCATTAAGTCCCTTGGTGCTTTTTCCCTGAACCGATTTATGTTGTATTGACTTATTACAGAAAATATCTCAACTTGTAGTGTAGATAGGACTTAGTGTGTTTTTGCAGATTGAAGAGTATTTTTTCAACAGTATAACCTCATTATTAAGTCAAAACAGCAAAATTTTGACTTGGTGCTTTTTCGCAGAATAACCACGAAATATGTATTTGAGTTCTTAAAAATTACATAAGGTCTGAATATTAACTTCTTTCATCTCGATGCACTTATCCCTGATTCTTATTACATGTCATTTGGAAATATTTAATTATGAAATGACGTTTTAAAATGATTCCCTCAGTTACCTTAGAATTCCGCTAGGAGCGCCACCGGAACGCAGCAACGGCTGCTCTAGTTTACGTCTGACTTCACACAGACGGGTTCTTTAATATCGAGAAAATATATTTTCAAAATCAAGGCATTCCGTTGATTCATTTTCTCAATATATATAAACACTGCGCATCGAGTCGAATTCCAGAGGCGAATGATATTTCCATTGAAGTAACAATGGAATTAAAGTTGATTATGCGTACTTATACTAAAGATACGAGTATATAATTGTTTAATTGAATGTTATGGGAATGACATGTTTCGCCTGTTTAAGGCAATATAAAATATCATTCCGAACATTTCATTACCATAAAATGTAATAAAACTTCTAGAAAGCAGACCTTTTCATTCGTATTAATTATTTAATATGGAGTTATACATCATTGTTCAAAACACAATAATTGAGATATGTAATTACATTGAAATGTTTAAGTTTTGATTCATTTAATTAGATTTCCTATTATATTGTTATTATATTATTCGATAATAATATGTTAAAAATTACATACAAAAACGAAGTTAATTTTTTCGTATACGAGTATACGTAGTTTCGTATACGTATTTTCGTATATGATAAATACGTCAAATTTTTATGTCATTATTGACAAAACCCAATAAATCTATAATTGAAATTGCAAAAAATAACATGCTTACATCTATTTCCTTGTAGACAGCAATTTTCTTTAAGAAATATTTTAAATAAATGTTAATTTTTTCAAATATAAACATTTACACTCCTACGAAAATCGGCAGAAGATTTATTATGAACCATTGAAGATTATAATTAAAACGCGATTGTTTTTTCGGTTTTACAAAGACATTTTTATTTATATAAAATTTAAAAATATGTAAATACTTAAAACGACATTTTTTAACTATAATACTTCCAATTATGCCATTACTTCGACAGAGACCGGTTTTGCCAGGCTCGCTGGCATCGACATACTGGTCCAGTCTGATCAAACTCTAGATGCCAGCGAGCCTGGCGAACCCAGTCGCTGTCGAAAACGCTGACAAAAAATGGAAGTAGTTAATAAAACAACGTTTTATTTCATTATTATTTAAAATGAACTTCCATCAAGAGATTTCAGTTGAATCAATCGATTATATAAATACTTGGTACAAATTGGTTTCACTTGCGAGGGCATTCTCAAACTCAATGTTTGATAAATAAAAAATCTCTGTAAAACCGATTAAAAAAAACCGTTTTCATTTTAATTGATAATGGAGATTTACAAAATAAAAACCACAACCATTAATAATGTCTATTAAAGAAAATATAATCAGTTCAATATTATAGTCATGTTAGCATTAAAACTTCGATTACTTAAGCAATACACATAGATACTAGGCATGATATAAACATAAAACCATGAAAATAATAATTGAATTAAAATCTATTACGTGTAATTTTACGTTAGGTTAGAAAATATTTAATTAATTTACCATACAAAGACATGTGTTATCATGCAATGGCAAATACAAATATTATTATTATTATTATAAAATAATTTAACGCCTAGAACTCGGTATACTTCTAACGGCTAGTAGTTTCATAGTATAAAATATCTTTAATGTTAAATTCGATTCCTACCTAACCCACGCCAAAAAAAAGTTTTGAAAAGAGAAAACGGAGCTACAGTCGCAGAACCGGCAGATGTCGCTAGCATCAATTCCCAATCAGTTCGGCGCGGCGCGGTGGGTGGGATAGCGCATCATTGCGTGTTTTTATTAAAGGCTCGCGAGATGAATATCAGAAATAAATACAAAGGGAGGCACGTATTCGATAATCAAATTCGCACTATGATCGTTACTGTTCTATTTATCAACTTAACTCGAGCTTCTGTTTGTCAATCAATACAATATCTGTTTGGTTCATTTTCCACCCATACTACAACAATATTCTCTTTTGTTTAATAACTAACTAACTAACCATCACGCCGTCTCCCCGAAAGGGTAGCAGAAAGAATGGACTGCCACACTTTAATCGATGGGGCACTCCATCCTTCTCTTTTCGTCATCGCGAGAGACACGGTGTGATGGGTTGCGAACCTCATCGCCACCAACAGGCATCTCCCGCGCACACTTCGATCGTTCAACGTCTACATAATAAATCTAAAACAAATTATCTGAAATACAATGATATAAAATAAAATAACAAAGAAAAATAATTTAACACATAATGTTCTTTTAGATGGTGCACTTGTCGTCAGCTGAACAATCCGGACATTTGTGTTTATTTAATTTTTATTCCACGTTATCCACTGTTTTTATTTTATTTACTGTTATTAGGTACTTAAAACAATCCAACACCAGCAAGAACTTAAATATATATTTGAAGAATTTATTCAAATTGTCATTGGAACAAATGAAAATTTTATTTTTACTTTTGTTTAATTGTTATCGAATAAAGAATTTTACTTGAGAGTATTAAAAAAAATGCTTTTAAGAGAAATATATGTTAATGCAGCCACGTTGAATGTAGTTTAACGATTACAATGAACTTCTACATAATACTGTAACTAATGATTTTTCAGTGTTTTTTTCTTGAACAATGATGTTTTATAAAACTCCTTATTACATCACGCCGTCTCCACGAAGGGGTAGGCATAAATAATTATTATGAATATTTACAATTATAGAAAACTTCTGTTTTCTAAAAAAAAAAATCTGTAGTCACATACCTTACTAAGGCAATGTAAAATATATGCTTAAAATATGTTTTAACACCCGAACAATGAGAAACATGTCACACCCATGAAATAAAATAAAACTTACGTCTAACTTAATTAACTAACGTCTACTTTAACTCTATGGTGGGAACTTATAATAATAATAAAATATAATGAATTGTGCATAAAAGTGAAAAATTGTATGCACAATATTGATTAAAGGTTTTAAAGTAACATAGGGTTATTTTCACAATAGAATTTTAGGGATCTGTGTCTCAACAACAACAACAACAACAACACAACAAAACACTATCACGCCGTTTCCCCGTAGGGGTAGGCAAAGAGAATGGACCACCACACTACTCTATCCTGACATACCTCTTTAGATTCCTCCACATTCACAAAAATACGGCTACTTTTTCGAACAAATTAATTAACATAAACATTTTTATCCATGGTATTTGGTTAATATTGTTGGTACTTTATAAATGGGAAAGATTCTACATCACATATTTTTTAACTGTTATGTAAAATCTTCAGTATAGTGAGATTAGGTAGCCAAGTTCATAAACCAGCACTGCGAAAATACAAATTTATTACATTAAACTGTTTGTAACAAATTTATAAGGAGTAATAATAAAATAATAGTAGTGTTGTTTTACATTCATTTCACATTTATAATCGAAA
This sequence comes from Lepidostoma basale, assembly GCA_022606425.2. Taxonomy (NCBI): domain Eukaryota; kingdom Metazoa; phylum Arthropoda; class Insecta; order Trichoptera; family Lepidostomatidae; genus Lepidostoma; species Lepidostoma basale. The sequence continues at coordinate 528,022 of JAHDVF020000694.1, read as the reverse complement.
TAAAATTAGATCGCGGCACGAGACACACAGTAACTTCACGGTTTCCTATACTGATATGGCGGTACATACGGCCCCATAAATATGCATGTTGCAAATATTGTTTATGGTCCTTACGGCCTGATAAATACTTTCAAGGCGGCATTGCATAAGATAATTATAAGAAGATATTTATTTATAAGAAGATATTGTGTTCAGTGTAATTGATCAAGCAGTGCCCCTGCGGCCGCTTGTGAATTTGAGTCATGTCATGTACTGCATTGATTAAATTCTTCCAATTATTTTTGTTTTCTTGAGAATGGTAAATGTATCTATGATTTTTTTTTTTTGCTTTTGTTGAATTGCCATTACGCGGACATTGCCAACCATTCACTCCTCCCCATCCGTATATTCGGGACAGAACTACACGCTCCCTTTCCCGAAATAGGACTTCCACATTTAAATTTAATATCCACCATTCGTTCCTCAGTTCACTTTTATTATCATTGTTCCTCTCTTCGCCCGCCTTCCCTCGGCCCGCCTAATAGAGTGAGATCGGCGAAATTTTAACTCGCTTAAAATGTTTACATTTGCCCGCTCGAGTCATGTCACTCCTCCGCCAAACTTAGTTTGTGTTTCTTTTCCCTGGAAGGAACTAAACGTCCCCTCTTAAGGATTATTAAACTAACCCCTTAAATTTAGTTCTGCTCTTCGAGTTTCGTCAGGATTCGAAATCTTGGGAAAGTTTCAAGCATAATGTTTCTCTTTATAAAGACATCAGGGCTCCGATTATTTTGGTGCCAATTCATTACAATAATACCCGATACTAACAATTCATTGATTTAGTATTTTAATTACCAAGTAGTATTTGGAAAACAATAATTGTAAGACAGAATAAATTTCTAAACAAAATTTCTAAAAATACTTATGTTGTCATTATGGTAAATATTTAGTTTTATTCCACTTGTTCTTGTACGAGTATTATATAATAGAATATAATAGTTCCGACCGAATTAGGCTACTCATAATATTCTGGTGAACACACTCAGAAGATGATAGCTAGATACCGAAACCAGTTAAAACTCAAAAAACAAGTCGAAAAAAACTAAATACTATATTTTATGGACTATAAGACTCAGCTTAAAAATTAAGCTATTTAATAAATATATATCATTTTTATTATTAGATTGCAAAGCCAAACTAAAAAAAATCTTAGTTTATAAAATCGAACTGACGATCGGTGTTTTGCCACTGCCGGTTGAATTCAATGTTGCCAGATTAAGATAGGTTTCCCGCGGCATCGAATATATGGCCATTTTTAAGACTGGCGAGAATTTGACATCAAACACTGGACATTTTTATATTAATTTCGAGTATAAGACGCACATGAATTTTGGAGGAAATTTTTTAGAATAAAAAGTGCGTCTTTTATGTAGTTGGTAAAATACGGTATTAAATAAATAATGAAAATAAAAATATGTATTATGTTTAGTTGTGCTGCACTTTTTTTTAGTTTCGGTCGGATTCACCAGCTCGTTGCCATCTTCAGGTGAGCCAGATGACAGACCAGAAGATTGCAGCAAGCTGCCGAAACCGTTCGAAACTGGAAAAACTGTGGGAGTAAAACTAAATATAATAGATACAATAACTTTTTTTATTTATTGTTTCGTGAACGTTGATGTAAAACTCCATATTAAATAATTGATACGAATGAAAACGTCAGTTTTCTAGAAGACCACATTTGATAATGCCTTAGAAGGGCGAAACATGTCATTCCCATAAAATATAACAAAACTTCTAGAAAACTGACGTTTTCATTCGTATTAATTATTAAATAACTTTTTTATTTATTATTTATTGGTATTTCAAATATACTATTTTTATTATTATAATTGTCTTTGCTGACATTAAACTTCTACGGAGAAATTTCATTAACTAACACGAAATCAATATTTTATTTAAATGTTTTGAACAAAAACTTCACGTTCACATTGTATACTATGTTTTCATGATTACAGTACTTCTTTTAGGTCTCACGAATGGAAATATATAATACTATGAAATGGCGAAACTTTCAACATTTTGCGTCTGACCAATATATTGTTTCTTCACTTGTAAAACATTCTAATAATAAAGGTCGGGTCGTTATTTTAATAAAGCGTCAGATATTTCAATAAATTTGTTATTTAGAATTTTCTTTAACAAAATTTTTGTTTTACACTTTTGTGGGTATTTATTTTTACATACTTTTATCATTTAGTATAACTTAACTTTAATATTCAGGAGAACAGCAAAATCTTTATATCATTTGAATCGTTCATTGAGTTTATATCGTTATCACATTGGTGAAGGTATACTATCTTCGCAAAATATCGCATTAAATGAATACGAAAAATTGCGAATATGCGTAACATTTCTTAAATCAAACATTTAATATTAGCGTCTAAGCAGAGCATCGTGACGAACAGAAATTTGTTTTTGTCTCTAAGAATCTTAAATTATCTTTACGGTTTGCAGCCCACGTGGCCTTTGTATTGACATAGCCATTTAAATGACATTGTCTTCTACAACCATCCGAGTTATACATAAACTTCGTTGATAATCGAACTAAATTTAAAATTATTAAAACCCTTTTATTAAAATTAATAAAATGCTGTCTATTTAACCACGGTATGGTTATTATAATTGATGCCAACTTGTTTCGCTTGGACCCAAGCTTCAACAGGCCAATATAATAAATGATCAGTTATTATATTGTTCTGATGAAGCTTAGGTTCAAACAAAACTAGTTGGCATCAATTATAATGACTATACCGTGAATAAATACAAAGTGTGTTAATATTTTATATCTATAAGTTTAAAATGTCTAACCACAAAGTGCGAGCTTCACATGAAAATATGAAATTATTTGTTTATTTATGTGTTTAAAAAATAATTATTTACTCTTTCATTTAAAATCGTCAAGAAATATCACATGACGCCACTGATTTTCCGATATGAATAATTAATGGAATTACGTACGTCACTTAAAAATGTCAACAACAGATAACAATATTGCAGTCATACTGTGATTTGAAATACATGAATAATCTCAATATATTATCATTTTCATACTTGTTCACAAAAAAAATATTTGAAATTAATTTAAAATGGAGAAAGGCATATTTGTATTACGTTAGCAATGAAGTGAAAGGATCTATATATTGAAATTGTTATACTTTGTACAAAAATTGCAACATTTCTAAACAATTCCAGAATGTAAATTGATAGGTTTAAAGGAATACGATATGCTCAAGAATCATGTATTATTCCTTATTTTTATAAAGTAAATGTTTTAATACATTCTTCTGTATTCGCCTTCACTTTGTTTTATGGATTCATATTTGAATAAATGTAGTTACACTTTGTATTACAACACTTTTTATTTTCACTTCACACAGGCCTCCGTTTACGTGAGTTTATCTATCTTGCCGTATTTTTATGGTAATATGCTATAATAATTTGAAGAACGGTATATTTATTTGTTTAATTATCTTGTATTAACTCTAAATACATTTTTGATATCATTCTTCCGATGATGAATGTAAATTTACTTACGACGCATACATCCTACATAGACAGATAAACTCATAAACGTAGAAAAACTGCGTTTTGATTTATAAAGAATAAATATCTTCTTTACATCATTAACTGATTTTTAAGCATCGCAGTATTCTCTGCTTAGATTTTATATTTTTTTATATTCAATAGTTCAATAGTTCAATTGTTCCAAGTGCTTTACTTAAAATAAAATTATTGAAGAAAGAAAATATGTGGTAAGACACAACACTACTATTTTTTTATTTTTTTATAAATGTATTTCCATTGCAGAGCGCTGTTTACTATAACGCGTAAGAGTCCAATATTTTTTTATTCGAAATCCGGTAAGGTAGAATTTTTTTTCGGTCTATTGTATTCAAATTCCGGCTTTGAAAGAATGCTAGAGTGGTAGACAGGGTAGAACAACACTAAACCGATCGCGAAAGCCGCGCTAACTATTTTTATAAAACCGAAATATTTATTTTACTTGTTCACAATCCAGGATCGCATCCGTTGCCCACCGCGCGCATACCTAGCACCGGTCCTGGAATTTCGAATACAAATATTTTTCCCGCCAAATAATGTTTTTGTAATTGGTTCCAAAAGACAAAGCGGCCAAGTATACTTAACTTTAATTCCCTGTTACTTAATGCATATAAGAAATGAGTAGAATGTTTTACACATATGTGATTAAATATGTTTTAAAGCATTATTTAAATCACGACCCACCAATATTTGAATAATATTTTTACACTCATAGAAAAAAATTGCTAATCTAATTTCCTGAAATACAGTAGAGTCTCGGTTATCCGACCTTCCGAGTTATCCGGCCTACCGGGGCAATGCCCCTTTCCTTTACCCGACTGCACGCATTATATTCGCGCGCCAGGCAACAGTCCTCAGTGCTTACGTAGCTCTTTCGCATGTTTTATTACATTGCCGTAAGTGCATTTTGATGTTTTAGTTCGTTACATTCAGTTATGTTACATGTACATTGTACATATTGAAAAATTTTCGATGTACAAATAAAATTAACACATTTTCAATGTCGTTTTTTCATTTCGAAGTAATGTAGTTAATTGAATATGGCAGCGAGCAGATTGTGGAAGTCACCAGAAGGTGGCAACAAGCTGCCGAAACTGGTAGAAACTATAAACAAGTGAATTAAAAATTAATGTTTATTAAATTGTTTTATTTTCATGAAATAGCTCAGAAATGTTATGTAGACTTGATCGTCATAATATAGCATTATTCTTCTTTTTTCTCGTGACCCGTTTTCGTACGAAAGCTGCTGATCCAGTTAACTACTGCAATCCGATATAAAGATGTCGGTAGATATCTATCCCAATCTTCGCGGGTTATTTCACCATAAGTTCTCGCGTCATCCTGCGATATTTTCCGTTCAACTAATCCCTCCGTGATCAGACACCAAATCTTGAATCGATCGCCACATGTATTGTGCCCAAAATATGTATTTGCTTCATTAACCGTTAGGGTACCGTGATGTTTTAAACTTAGGAACACTCACATACCGCATGTTTTTAATTATTTTTTTAAAAAAGGGCTAATGGATTTTATGCATTATGTTTAAATTTTATCAATAAACTTATATATCAACTTTAAATTTTTTCAAATTACGTATATTTGATTTTTAGTTTCAGGGTTGTCACAACCATAAATAAATATAATTTTTACATTTTTATAAAAAATATATTTACTGAAAGGAAGCATTAAAAAATCAAGGTATGTTGTATCAGTCTATTATCACTTGAAATTTAATCATTTTGATCATTTACATTAATCTCACCATAAGTGGTAACCTTAGTGCTCAACTTCCACAAAAATCTCTTTTTCAATAAGATCGACCAACGTCAGAAGGTTCATTCTTCTTGCAGAGATAGTGTATCGCAAGCCACCCAAAAAAATGTTTCAATTCCTACTGGAATCATTTTTAATGCAAAGTGGCCTTACGGTATTGATGGTGCGCCTACGTAGTGGCCCCCAGTGGCCTTACGGTATTGAAGTGGTTAATCCTATTTAACAAATATTTCGCTATTTTTTTTCTTGACACGTATAAAATATGTCTTCTCAGTCGTATTTCTAATAACTAAGGTTGGTGTCTATCCCGTCAACTATCCACCATGGCTCGCCACGCGCTCCTGTTATCGGTCAGTCTCCATACTGCAGCTGTTGAGAGGTCAGTCAGCGCCCCGATATGATGGGACCAGCGGCTCGTTGTCCGTCCATGTGATCGCTTTCCCTCTACTTTACCCATTATTGCCTTTCTGGGTTCTCCTAACCTCTCCGAACAATGTGACAACATATTTTAATACTCTCTGAGAGCACACCCGCAAGGAGCAATCCATATAACGAGTTCCCTTAATGCCCTGTGAAATGCACGAAATGACAAGACATGCACTTCTGGACCAAAGATTTATGACGGAGATGTAGAAAAATAGTTTATCGTTCCTTCGTTTCATATTCATAATCCGTCATAATAATATTGGTCAATTATTTTTATTTTTCATTATTTTTTTTTTTTAAAAGACTAACACCAAAGATTTAAATCAATGTTATTATAATTTATTTTACAATCTTCAATATGAGCAGAAAATAGCTCATTATTATGAAGAAGGAATCTGGTCGTGTCCAGGCTCGAACCCAAGTCCCCTTGATCAGAAGCCAAGCGTTCTATCCCCTAGACCACCACCCGATTATAGAAATATTTTACGCATAAATGTGTAGCTACGGTATAAAATAATAAAAACCTTTAACAATGCAACGTATGTAATCACAGCGTCATTTTCATTTAAAATATGCAAGTCTCGGGACATTTCCTTCCATTATGTGTTTACCCCGCGCGGAGGCTGGTACCTACCCGTCTGGGTACGTAGTGTGTAGTAGACACCGCATTTTATATTACTCCCTATCAAAAGCTTAAGCATCAAACGGTGCATGAGAGCTTTTTGTCCCTCCGTTCATATCCCACATCACTCTTTCCTTTCACTCTTTACACGTGTATATATTTAAATGGAGTGTCATTCACTCCACTTTTTACTATTTTTTCCATATCAAGATAGATTTTCATAATTATCTAAACGTTTCGTTTTCTCTTAAATATAAATTTTAAAAAGTAAATATTTTCATGCGAAATTAAATAAACATTTCAAAGATAATAAGGCAATAAAAATGACACATATAGGGTATTTTTTTCGAGGTATACAACACATTTTCAAAATGAAAAAAAAACACATCAAAAAAATATTTATGTCTATGATTTTAGCGCCCTTGAGATGAGTAATTCATAAAAATGGCGCTTTATAAATTATCCAATTTATTATTATTATTATTATTATTATATTGACTTTACTTAATAGATAACTTTATTGTTTAAATATGATTTCGGGCATACGAGCGCCACGGCTAGCTCGAATGAAGCGCAATCGTGAAGTCTAATTTTCGACAATTTTCGTCTTTGTGGATGCGTATTATCAACTAGAGTGTACGTGGTGCGAAAATGATCCATGGTCTATCGAATAACTTGCTCGGATGAACGATTATGTCGACCATAAAATGGACATAGTGCACGATAAGTTCGGTGAACCGAACCGTGATTTTCAATATAAATTTGCGCTTTTTCAAGCGCTGTTCTAACGTCAGTCTATTCATGGTAAAATGGCAAAACACATTGTATACAAATCAACTGTCAAATGTCAAATTGACAGTCTGTAGAAACAATGTTGCTAGTTTAAAAACCAAACCTCTAAAATAACAACCTATATTTCAATGTTTTGGTGATGATTGTATATTTTAAATTTGACCATTGAAATCAAAAGAATAACAGAGAACTCATTGACAATAGGCACATTATCATGGAGTATTGTATGTATTTTTTATTTCACGTATCTCATACATTCATTTGTCATGAATTGTACATAGCCTTAAAATGTACGTATCATTCATGATGTCGATAATTATATTGTAATAAAAAATTTACTGATCTAAAGTGTTTATTTTCAGAACTATGAAATCGTAAAAAATAAAATAGAAAACAAAAGCAACCTTCCATTGCTAGTATATCTCAACTATCGATAATTTTTATATAAAAAATACAACGAGCACTTTTCAACTGCGGATTACACTGCAACTGACTGTATCATAAATCATAACATTAAAACATATCAATTAATATTACATTAATTAAGTTTTAGTCACGGCGCAGGACAGGGACAGGTTTGCCGAGGTGATCGCCAACGTTGGGGGGACCCGACAGGCACTTGAAGAAGTTATTTTTTTAAGACCGAGAAAAGGGGAGCACCATCAAATACATCAAATATTGAATGTCGGCCACGTGAGGAGTCGGAGAAATCGACAAGCGTGCATGCTAATAAGATGTATGAATGTTTAGGAAGCATAAGAAGTATGTTAGGAAAGAACAGTGTGGCGGTCCATTATTTCTGCCTTTCTCTTCGGAGAGACGATGTGATGGTTAGTTTGTTGTTAGTGTTTATCTTATTCTACGTAGGTATGTAATATGCTAATTTTATAATTAATACGAATGAAAACGTCAGATTTCTAGAAGTTTTATTTTTTTATGGGAATGACATGTTTCGCCCTTCTAAGGCATTATCAAATGTGACATTTGATAATGCTTCTCCAAGAATTGAAAGATTTATAATAAAGTAAAGCTAGGAGCTGGCAAAAGAAGGATCAAAGTAGGATAAATAGAAATGAGATCAATGAGAAGAATGAGCGAGAAAACGATACAAGATTGACACTCAAGAAACAATAAATATGCTCATTGTGTTTTTTTCTTTTATATCCAGCGATAACATGAAGAAAAAATATCGACGTTTTTACTTTTTGTCGGTTAATATTGACTAGAAACCATCTAGAGTGAGTGTAGTGATACTTCCCGCGTATTGTGCCAGTAACAGTGGCATGACAATCTCGGTAAAAGGTAAGGGCCCTGCGACTGTTTGCGGGCCGCGAGTGTGCGGCATACAGAACAATGTGCGCAAGTGCATGACTTTGGACGATTCGCCGCGTTAATACACCTCACAATCGTTGGCGAAAGTCTTTGTCTAACAAAACCATGAAAAATCTGTGGCAATATATTATTAAACGACTTATCGGCACCTTATGTGTGTGTGCCCTAAGTTGCTACTTAGGGCCTCGAAGTTATAACATCGTCCAAAAACGGTGCCGAGAAACTACGAGTGACCCAAAGAGCCATGTTAGGAATAAGCCTAAGAGACAGAGTCAGAAACGATACGGTGAGAGAAAAAAACAAAGGTCACCGAAATCATCCACCGGGTAGCGGCTCTAAAGTGATTAGGACCATAGATTGTTTTATTTCCCACGATGCAGAACCAACCTGCCAATGGTTATGCCGGTAGGTAGAGCAATATCTTTGCTTAATCTTATCACCTCGGAGTTTGACGTATTTTTTGATAGTTTGGCTCATCTGTGGGAAGTACTATCTTTATTATAATTGTATGGTATATTCATTTCATTAATTTGTCATGCATCTTATGTTTCTCGCTCTTTTTATTTTTTTATTGTGTATTACTTACTATTGTGTATTTCTAACTTGTATCTTTAGTGTATTAAAAAAAAATCTGTAATTTTTTGGATATATTTAAAATAAATAAATGAAAATAAAAATTAATGAAAAATAAAAGTGGCAATAGGCAGGTCACGTAGCCAGAAGCTCAGATGATAAGGTGGACAAGAAGACTGCTGACTTGGAGACCGTGGACGGCAAACAGAAATGCAGGTCGACCGCAACTACGGTGGAAGGATGATCTGAACAGACACGTCGCAATAACCTGGATGCAGTCTGCACAAGACAGAGTGACATGGAAGCGAATGGATAAGGCCTTTTTCCAGGAGTGGACGGGAATAGGCCAAAGAAGAAGAAGAAGTTGTATGGATTTTTATTTTATTTTTAAAGACTAACACCGAGGATTTAAATCAACCGTGGAAAATTTATTATAAATACAATCTCTAATAAGAGCAGAAAATAGCTTATTTTTATAAGAAGAAATCTGGTCTTGTACAGATTTGAACCCAAGTTCCCTGGAGCCAAGCATTCGATCTCTTAGACCATTACCCGGTTTTAACTCTTAGTAAACCCTTAGACCGCTAAGCTAACTTTATTCCGTCTTCGCTATGCAGCATATTCTTCGTCGACGCATTTTAAATAAAATATCATCGAAATTTTAAAATCACATGTGAATATAATGAATGATTTTTAAAATCGTGCCCTTTTTGGCAATGTTGTTAAAATTACAAAAGAAATTTTAAAACGTGTTTTTCAATAAAAGAAAAATTTCTGTTTAATTATTTATTATCTTTCACTTACACTTGATATTTTTTTAATATACAGAACATTTTAGTTTTACTTTGATACTATCATACTTCTTGTGACCTTTCAGGGCGAATGAATTATTAATAAAAAATAAATATTATTTTTCACAGTGAAAAATGTCGTAATTAATCTTGTAATGTTCCGTTTTTTTTTTCGTAAGTACGTAAATCTTTGAACAATACCCTCAATCTTAGAGAAAAAAATGTTGAGTGACTGACAAAACATTTAAAGCTCTTATAAGTACGGAAGGTAAGTAAGCCTAAATATCTTTTCATTTCAAAAGCTCTCAAACGCTGTACCCACAAAAGTTGTAATAATAAACAGAAAAATTGAAAATTTGGTCAAACAATGGAAACAATATTCAAAACGAAATCGATGATATTGTATAACGAGGACGGTAGAGGAAAGGTTCTGGGATGAAGATGTTACCAAAATGGCGACCTTTAAAAACTGAACAGCTGGCAGTCAAAAAGGAAATTGATGCACATAGCAAAGCCTAGACCATGAAGAAGAACAAGAATGTACTCGTATATGAAACTCCAAATTTATATTTAATAGAGTCTGCTTTCTATATATTTTGGGTATGGTTGTGCATTTTTTACGCTTTTATAATGCAATGAGGCCAATGGCGTTATTACTATTATTAATAATAATGACAATATTAATAATAAAATAAAATTTAAAATTATGACACATGCCAAAAATATCATATATTATTATTTTTTTAGATTTGTAATCATTTTATTAGATACTGGTTATGATTTTGAAAATTTGGTTTGGTTCATGTGGTGCTCCCGTAAATTTGAAGATATTTCGGGTATAAGTGAATTGTTTGGGTCAATTTGATTGTTGCCGCACTTTATAATAGTTTATTGTGACACTAACACGTTTGTACTGTTTTGATGTTAAATTTATACAACTTTTTTCGTTTATACTCGTATAAAGAATTTTGACAGGTGTGAAAATAAATTTTTCCCTTTTTCATTTGTTCCAATGACAATTTGAATAATGTCTTCAATATTATTTTTAAGTTCTTGCTGGTGTTGGTTTTTTTGAAGTGCCTTTTTACAGCTAATTAAAAAAACAGTGGATACGTGGAACATAAATTAAATATACAATATGTGCACTATCTAAAAATAACATTATGTGTTAAATTATTTTTGTTGTGTTTTTTTTTATTTTATATCATTGTATTTAATTTTATATCATTGTATTTAATATTATTTGTTTTAGATTTATTTTGTGTATGTTTTACGATCGAAGTATGCGCGGGAGATGCCTATTGGTGGCGATGAGGTTCGCAACCCATCACATCGCGTCTCCCGCGGGGCGAAAAGAGAAGGATGGAGTGCCGCATCGGTTAAAGTGTGACAGTCCATTCTTTCTGCCTACCCTTTCGGGGAGACAGCGTGATGGTTAGTTAGTAATCATTTTATATTTAATAATTTTATTTTTAATATGTGTAGGTATATGCGTATAAAAAATCACTAAAAGTAATAAATATAACTAACTAACTAACTTGCAGAAAGAATGGACTGCCACACTTTTCTTTCCTGACATATTTCTCTCGCTTCCTCAACATTCATACATCGTATCATGCACGCGCGTCGATTTCTCTGACTCCTCACATGGCCGACATTCAATATTTGATTTATATGATCGTGCCACGTTTTCCTCGGTCTTCCTCTATTTCTGGTTAGTTATTTAGTTAGTCTTCTTCTTCTTCTTTTTGTCCTGTCACACCTCCGTGGTGCATAGGGCCTCATGGAACCTTCTCCACCCGACTCTATCGCATACCTGATGCCTAACATCATCCCAAGTGAGGCCTGCCGCCTTAACCTCGTCCTGCAGGATTCTTCTCCAGGTGGCTCTAGGTCTGCCTCGCTTTCTCTTTCCCCCCATAGGGGACCAGTCTAGTGCGCCCTGAGCGATGCAGGCTGGGTTCCGTCTCAGAGTGTGACCGATCCACTGCCATTTGCGTCTAGCGACTTGTTCTCTAATTGGCTTTTCGCCTACCATAAGTCCAGAGAACGGCATTTGACACTGTTTGGGGCCAATAGATTTTGAATATTTAGCGAAGGCACCTATTTATAAACATCTGGAGTTTTATTTAGTTAGTAATCATTTTATATTTAATAATTTTATTTTTAATATAGTGTTTCTAAATACAAATATATGTGTACTCGTATATGCGTATAAAAAATCACTACAATTAATAAATATAACAATTCACTTAATGAAGTTATTTTGTACGAGTAACAATAGCATTCGTGACAATAGCTATAAAATGTTGCATGCTAGACATTTTTCTATAATAAAACTATTGAACCAAACTAACTCGATGTGAATGCAATAGACAGTTAACTTTATGGCGGTGGCAGATAAAGTTTGTTGAAATAAAGTTCATTTAACTGTAAAACTGTATTATTATTAGCGCGTACGGTTCACATCGCTGCATTTAAACTTATTATAATAGTATCAGTGGGGACACGAGACGTATGTTTTTGCATAGATTCAATTAATTTATATAAAATATGAATTAGGAGTGTGTATATTTTTGATCTAAGAACGGCTCACTTGACTCTTTCATCAAAATGCTTCAGATCCATAACACATCTTAATTCCATCGTGGACCAGTTACTTTTTAGTTTATTTGTGGATTATATAAGAAATTCAGAATAAAATGGAGAAAAATGTAATATGTACCTAAAGTATTCTTCTTCTTCTTCTTCGATGGCCTTACAGCCCATATCGAGCCTTAGCCTCCAGTATTCTTCGCCTCCAACTCCTCCTGTCCTCCGCTTCGACCCTCCAATCTGACACTCTTAACAATCTTGCTCCATCTCTCCCAACTTCATCCTCCCATCGCAGCCTTGGTCGTCCAATTGGTCTTCTGCCACCTGGGTGCCACTCCAGCAATCTTTTTGGGGTTCGCGATGACGGCATCCTCTGCACAATATGTAAAGTATACTCAAAATAATTATTTGACACTCAAATCTAAAATAATAATATTTGACTAAAAATATTTTCGATTTTGATTTGTATTACAATAAAATATACATTTTGATGTCGGATATATACTCAGTCGACAAGTTGATTAATGTCCTATTTGGCATCACCAAAGTTAGCTTAGTTATGAATTTTGGGAGACAAAATCACTTATCCTGACCAGTGGCGGTACTCCCATAGAAGCCCAGAAGCCCGGCTTGCGTAAGAAATTTAGAATCAAAACCTCTTTTGGTGCTCACAGGTTCAGCTCTTGTGGTTATTCCTCTTACGTCTGGTGGGAACATTGTTGGAAGGTGATTTGGTGGGTTGTTGGTTTATGCGGGGGCATGATTACTTAGGTTTGGGGGTTTGATTCAAAATTTCTTACACAAGCCGGGCTTCTGGGCTTCAATGGGCGTACCGCCACTGATCCTGACGATAATTTAACGTGCTCGCCAGGAATCTAAAAATAGTTATTTTCTAAAATGGTGATTTTATAAAAAAAAATGATCTGAATCAATGCAACTTTCATTAGCCAAATTCACGGATTACACATTTTAATAGTTTCACAGTCAATTAATGATACAAAGCCTTTTCTTTCCTTATTTTAATTTTTTCCACTTATAACACAGAAAAAATGTCTACACTCCACTATGTATATTTTTTTTAATTACTCTAATATATTAATGCGCACCACAGTTTGGGATTCCATTCACTAAGCACTCGATGTTAATAGCGCTTTTACTCTTGCAAGGTACGCGCTCCATTGTTACCGGCGCCGGTTAAGTAACCACCCTTGGGGGAGAGTGTGGGGAAGACTTCCACCCCCTAAAACATTACACACGATTTGAATGACAGCTATTAATAATAACAACTATTTTCCAGTAAAAAATCATAAAGCTTATATTACATAATTAATAGGAATGAAAACGTCAGTTTTCTAGAAGTTTTACTACATTTTATGGGAATAACATGTTTCGCCCTTCTAAGGCATTATCAAATGTATTTATCCCACAATTTTTTCTTGAAGCTCGGTGAGATGTCGCCACCAGTAATGCTATTTTACGTAAATATTTTAATATCTGTGACATGCAGTGAAAAATTCTTCGTTGTTGACAGATGCTAACGATGTAAAAATGCACTGGCTGGATGAAGCTATATTTTCAGTAATTTTTTCCCGCTTTTATACGAAAAGTAAATATCAAGAATTATGTTATTTTGTCATATTGAAATACATCGATATGTGTATGTGTGTTTATTCTACGTTAGCTTGTTTCCAACCCCTGCTGGATGTTAGCCTCTCCACCAGCACGCCATCCCTCTCGGTCCCTCGCCAGAGTTCTCCAGACCCTTCCAGCCGTCCACACGATATCATCACTCCACCTGATAGGCTGTCTCCCGTCATTTCTCCGGCCCAAACTTGGCCTCCATTCAGTAACATTTTTGCCTTTATCTTCCGTCATCCAATCGGCACACATGTCCAGCCCATTGCCACTCTATCCTCGCAATGCGTAGCCCTATGTCGGTGACCCTGGTGCGTCTTCTAATATCCACCTTATCTATAATATAGTATTATGGTCTCGAACAAGGGAAGGGCACGACATAGGAAATTGACTTTGGGTTGGGATTTTGCAGTATTGTTGTACCCCCTAAGAGTCGTTTATAGTCAAAGTCGGGAAGCGCAATAGCCAGCTAATATCTATAAAAGAGCCTATAAACTTTTCATCGTTGCTTATACGAGTATATTAGAAATTTCGCCATTAGTATCAATAGCTAATAATAATAATAGGTTGCTGAGCGGATAGATTACTTTTTCTATAACGCTGGCCGCCTGGTCTCCGGTTCAAATCTAACGTCATGCGGTTTTTTTTCAGCGAACAATGAAAAGTTTATAGAATTTTTTTCTAGAAATTGCTTGAATATTGCGCTTTCTTACTTTGACTATATACGACTTTTAGGGGGTACTACAATCCTGCAAAATCCCATCCCGAAGTCAATTTCCTATGTCGTGCCCTCTCCTTGTAAGTGAGATACCCAACATGGATCTTTCGATGGTCCATTGTGCAACTTTAATTTTGTTCATTACTAGCCAACGTGTTTATACGTGTGTTTATTATTTATACATTATACTATTAAACGTGTATTATTTTCTATTGCAGAAAGTGCTTGGATCCTTTAAATATATAATGCTTTTATAAAACAAATAAATTCATATGAAAACAATGTAATTTTAAATTATCTAATGTCATAGGCCAAGATGATAAAAATATTACGGAATTGTATTTTTTAATTGTTAATTATTATTATTTCATTCACACCGGTTTTTTAACTACTTGTGATAAGAAGGGTTTTGTTTATAAAAAATAATAACCATTTAAAATATGATAATTTAAAATAATATAATTCGACATATAATATTAAAACTCTTTTAATTTGTTTTTACACCACTTATTTTTTTAACAATCAACCGGTTTCGCTCCCGCCGGAGCCCGGGGGTTACAATAGACATTTTATTGTATTTAATAATGCCAGATCACAAATTAAGTCCTTCATACGAAAGTATAATATAATTCAATTGGGCTCGATATATTTTTATTCAAAGGTATTTTCACGCAATTAAAATTAAATAAAATATTTTTTTACAATATTGCAACAGAGGTTTATTTGTATTCGTTTATTTTTTTAAGTTCCAATCGTAGGAATTGGTTTGCAGCAAAGTGCAACATATTTTTTTCTGGTTCTTGGGATGCCATCCAGCTTCACATGCTTTCCACATGTTAGTATACAGGAGGTTATTTGAGCCCAATTGGATAGCTTGAGCCCAATTGAATTCAACAAGATCATTCATTCTACTAGACCCTAAATTAACCGCTTTCATTATGTGTTAATATATTTCAATTACATATTTATTTTTAATGACTTGGGTACAACAGTCTTTATGTGGTAATTACTAAGACGTTGAAATGAAATTGGCTCTATTATTCGACAAAAAAAAAAATATTTTCATTTAACTATTTATTTTATTTCTCTAAATTAACCGACGTTCTAGACCCAGACTAAGGATATGCCAATTATTATACAAAAAAATTAATACCATTGATTTGAATATCTTACATATCTATTTTTTTTTTCGATTGTTTAATGCGCATTTTTTTGTTTTCTAATATTTTATAATTTTCTTATAAATTATAATAGCTGAAATAAAACGTTTTTCTCTCATCATGTCATCGTGTTTGTCAATATCTAATTTTCCTCGTATCGCCTCGTGAATGTCGATACGGCACTTTCTAATGTTATCAAAATACAGTCTGTTCGGACTTTGCTACGGATCTTCTCGCGTGCATTTGGGTTATTAAGCTATCAACTATCACACAATATTCTACGAGTCGCTAGTGGGCGTAACAAAACATCCAAAGTTATTTTAGATAAACCAATCGTCACACATTAAACATGCGTTTTATATATATTAAAAGATCGAGTTGAAATTTTTTCTACAATCGCCTGGTTTTTGTGTTGTAAATTTGTATTTTAATGAAATTAAAAACACTTTACAGTTCTAAAACACACCTTTTTTTTTTCAAATCAGTCATGTGATTTGTTGGCATAATGTACAATTTTATATTGATAGCGTTTTAAACTCAAAACCTTACTTCAAGGATTTAAACCAATGTTATTAGTCTTAGAAAATTATTTTACAATCTTCCATATGAGCAGAAAATAGCTCATCATTGTGAAGTAGAAATCTGGTCGTGTCCAGTCTTGAACCCAAGTCCCCTGGATCAGGTGCCAAGCGTTCTCTCACCTAGACTACCACTCGCGCATGAAAACGTCTGTTTTCGAGAAATTTAAATATTGTAATGCGAATGACATGTTTCGCCTTTCTAAGGCATTCCCATAAAATATAATAAAACTTCTAAAACCATTCGTATGTACTAGATATTTAATATGGAGTTCATTGTTTAAGAAACATTTGATAATGCCTCAGAATGACGAAATATGTATTCTTCTTCTTCTTCTCCTTATAGACCTTAGGTCTGTTCCTGAAATCAGGCTGGCCTCTCTTGGGAGGTTGACTCCCAACTATCTCTCCATCTCTTCGGCGGTCTTCCGGGGGACGGTAGCCGGCAGGAATCTGATGCGCCACAGCGTGTGGGATTCTGGTGGGATCCATCCTCTGCACGTGCGCATTCCAGTATCTTCTGCGTTGTCTGCCCCATCTCACGAAACATGTCATTCCCATAAAATATAATAAAACTTTTAAAATTCATTCGTATTAGTTATTTAGTACGGAGTTTTATATTGTTGTTTAAGAAACATTTGGTAATGCCTTAGAATGAGAAAACATGTCATTCCTATACAATATAATAAAACTTTTAAAATTCATTCGTATTAGTTATTTAATATGGAGTTTTACACATAGCATTGTTCAAGAAACATAGATTCTCGTTAATAAAAATAATTACACTATGAAAAAGACAAGACATGCTTCGCATGTTCTCAATTTGTAGTGCGAGAATTGTTAGCGCTTATTTGGCAACCCTGCTGAAAGGGTGATGGAGCTTAAGTCTACTTGTATTGTTTATATCCAGAGCCCCGGTCGAGAGAGCGAGAACATTCCGCGGGGAGGGGCTGCCCCACACGGGATAACATTACCGGTAACGGTTGTTGCCAGGCTCTCCAGCATTTCTACCCTCGAATGCAATCACACGGGTAGGAACCAAATGGATACGTACAATGCAATCGCGGGAAACTGAGACATTCATCGAATATACCGGGAAAAACTTGTTATTACGAACATTTCTGTCTGTACAAAATGGCATTGGATTTCACGCACGCCTTCTCGTTATCTTTAATCTGATCAAAACAAGTATTAGATATATTTTGGTCTACGTAAACTTATACAAAATGAATGGGCCGACCCTTATGTACGGAACTGAAGCTTGGAGTTGGCAGAAGAAGGATGAAAGTAGGATAAATGCCGTAGAAATTAGGTCACTATGAAGGATGTGCGGAAAAACAATGTATGATAGAATATCTAATGATGAAGTAAGAAAAGAATGTAAAGCGGATGAATGCGTGATAAATAAATTCGAAAAAGTGTCATTAAGATTGTTTGGACATATGGAACGAATGGGTGAGGGAAGAATGGTTAAAAAGATTTATACAAATAGTGTGAATGGAAAAAGAAGTCTAGGAAGGCCAAGGAAGACATGGCATGACCAAATTAATCAATTACTGAAAGGCAGCCTTGTTCGAAGTAGGAACAATCGACAAGCGTACATGTCACGATGTGTGAATGTAGAAGAGGCGCGAGAGTTATGTCAGGATAGAACAATGTGGCGATCCATCCTCTCTGCCTACACCTCCGGGGAAACGGCGTGATGGTTAGTTAGTCAATGGTGATGCACACTTTACAGATGTGTTTTATTGTTGCTCCATATATAATAAAAATATTTCAAATATCAAAGTACAAATTTTTGTAAAGAGAATAAGAAGTCAATAAAATGAAGAATCTAATCTTCCTAGATATAATTATAAAATAAATAAAAAATCTTACCTCAAAATAATACTCTAGGGCAGTGATTCCCAGGGATCCACGACAACTTGCAAGGGGTCTACGACAGTTGCAAAAAAATGAGGGTCCACGAGATGGTTCAATTAAATTAAAGCTGAATATTGAAACGCAATACGAATATCGAAATCGTTGGCGACCGTTATTTTAGCTCATTTGTGGAAAATCGTTTTTTTTAGCTCGGCAGTGACTTCCGGCCAGTAGAATTCGGCAGCGAACAATTTTTTTTAGCAATCAATTCGAAAAATCAATTAGGAAAGCAGAGGGTCTACACAAAATAGAAAAAAACGGCAAGGGGTCTATGACACAAAAAAGTTCGGGAACCACTGCTCTAGGGCATACATACAAAAAGTCTATTTGTGGTAATTTGCTATGACTAAAAAAACAACAAATATATTGATAAGGTCTTATATTGTCAATATAAGACCAAATGAAAATTCACATTAGAGAAGTCAGTATTCGAATGCTTATTCGACAATGTAGATTAAACGTTCCAAAATAAATCTTTACAATATCTGTCAGATCATGTAAACAATTTTATAATATTTTAAATATTTATCTTTATAATATGTATCGTAGTGTAGAAGAATCACAATTGGTAACAAAACATTCTTCTCTCTACTACCAGCGCTCAAATCAAGAAACGTACACTGGAAAACCAAAATCACCCTGTATAAAACAATCATCCGAACAGTAGTGACCTATGGGTGTGAGGCGTGGACAATGACAGCAAAATTTGCAGAGCGACTGGATACTTTTGAGAGAAGGGTGCTGCGCAGAATTCTGGGGCCTGTGAATGACGGTGAAGGCTGGAGAGCGCGGCATAATGACGAGCTGTACAATATTTACAAAGCTCCCAGTCTCTCCACACTGGTCAGACTAAATAGACTGAGATGGGCCGGTCACGTCCAGAGGATGCCGTCATCGCGAACCCCAAAAAGATTGCTGGAGTGGCACCCAGGTGGCAGAAGACCAATTGGACGACCAAGGCTGCGATGGGAGGATGAAGTTGGGAGAGATGGAGCAAGATTGTTAGGAGTGGCAGATTGGAGGGTCGAAGCGGAGGACAGGAGGAGTTGGAGGCGAAGAATACTGGAGGCTAAGGCTCGATATGGGCTGTAGGGCCATCGAAGAAGAAGAATAATATGTATCACTGAAGAAGGACTGGTTGTCCGAAACATATCTATGTAATTTTAATTTTTTGAATGTACTCGTATGTGTTGTATATACAAAGTATATAAAAAAAGAGAAACTTTAGATTATATTTTAATAACAAATATTTTCAACTCATCAAAGATACAATAATGAAAACAATTGTTTTTTATATATATAAATTCTAGAATTGATAAATAATATTGTTTCTGTTCCAGATACAAGGGGAGCATATATGAAAGGAGATGTGTTGTGTTTCGCTGGCCACATCCTTTGTGGCGCGCACGTCTGCAGAGGTGATTGTGTCGATTGACACGGCGGAAATTAGTTTAGGAGACGGGCGAGGGCAGAATGATGCCACCTCCTGCCGCTCCTGAGCTCCCGATACCTACACTGGCCTTTCTTGGAAAATAATCACAAGAGTGTTTGGAAAAAATACATAATTCTCTGTCGTTCCCGCAATGGATCGGAAAGTCCTCATTTCAATGCGTACTATAATAATAATAATTTTGATGATTGAGTACTGGTTGACTATAATAATAATAATTTTGATGATGAGCACCATTTTTATGAATAAATCATCTCAACAGCGCTAAAGAAAACGCTCTATTTTATAAACTAGTTCAAAATAAACATATTTATTATGGAAGCTGCATCTGACGCAGTCGATCAACATTTACAGCAGGATAGGATATTTTGAAAAGGTGCGTTTTGATTCAAGGATGTAGGACCTATTCAATGATGTAAACGCCATCATAATCCCACCGATTGAAGAGACACGGCAGATCGAACTCTGCCTCGAGGACACCTGCGGAACATCAAAGAGTGGACAGGAATAAAAAGGGTTCAGAACCTGTTCCAAGTGGCGCCAGATAGAGACGCCTTTGCTGCAGTGATCGCCAACATTGGGGAGACCTGACACGACACCGAAAGAAGAAGATTTTAAACTGGTCTATATATTTTCAAAACTTTTTTTGTTATTTGTTTTATTCTCCTTAAATCAATTATTATTTCTAACTAACTAACTAACTAACCATCACGCCGTTTCCCCGAAAGGGTAGACAGAAAGAATGAACTGCAACACTTTAATCGATGCTGTACTCCATTCTTCTCTTTTCGCCAACGCGAGAGACGCGGTGTGATGGGTTGCGAACCTCATCGCCACCAATAGGCATCCCCCGCGCACACTTCAATCATTCAACGTCTACATAATAAATCTAAAACAAATTATACAAAATACAATGATATAAAATAAAATAACATATAAAAATAATTTAACACATAATGTTCTTTTAGATGGTGCACTTGTCGTCAGCTGGACGATCCGGACTTTGTGTTTATTTAATTTTTTATTCCACTGTTTTCATTTTAATTAGGCACTTAAAACAATCCAACACCAGCAAAAACTTGAAAATTTGATTGAAGAATTTATTCAAATTGTCATTGGAACAAATGAAAAATTTATTTTGACACCTGTCAAAATTATTTTTATAAACGAAAAAACTTGTATTATTTTAACATCAGAAGAGTGAAAACGTATTTCGTGTCACAAATAACTATCACAAAGTGCGGCAACAATCAAATTGACCAAAACAATTCACTTATACAAGAAATATCTCCAAATTGATAGGAGCACCACATGAATCAAACCATTTTTTTTAAATCAGAACCAAGTATATCTTTATTATTTCATAAAAAAAAATACAGAATGATCTTTATAGTAGGGTTAAATGATGACAATTGTATTTTTGTTTTTAAGATTGTGTATTTTCAATGAATTTATTTCAATATTTGCGTACCTTCCCAGTCTCCCCGTCTCACGTCTCCGAGATACAAGATATTATATATACAAGATACAAGTCTCAACTCTATAAAAACTTATCCATAAGCGTATAAGGCGCGTGTAACTGTGTTCTCTTACTATCATTTCGCGCGAAAATTGGCCGGGAAAGTGATACCAAAGGGAAAACAAAGAAGTGGTGTGAAATTTTATCAAGATACAAATGTAAACTGCCAGCCACCCAGTCGCGACGGATTCTACAAAGTGAAAAGAGTGCCCCCTTTGTTTTTGTAAGAAATACGTTTGCCAACGGAATACATCAGATGTTTGTAGTATCTTCTGGCCCCATCCCTTCGCCCCGTTCCTCATTGCATTATAA
Source organism: Lepidostoma basale (assembly GCA_022606425.2). NCBI lineage: Eukaryota > Metazoa > Arthropoda > Insecta > Trichoptera > Lepidostomatidae > Lepidostoma > Lepidostoma basale. The sequence goes on along the minus strand of JAHDVF020000694.1, from coordinate 506,223 downwards.
GTTGAACATCATCCGGAGAATCCAACCCCTCCCTAACTTGTTCGGCAGAATAAAAACTGAAATATCCTAGCGTTTACTTTACTTCACATTTCAGCTTTCTAGAAGACAATATTATAACTAATAAATTGTATCACAATATTTACAGTACTGATCAATAACATAATAAATTCTTTACTGGCGGAATATGAAAGTGTTGAACATTTTCGTTGACAAAGTTTGAATTTCAATTATTTTTGTGTAATGCAACTATACATTATATATAAAACTAACTAACTAACCATCACGCCGTCTCTCCGAAGAGGTAGGCAAAAAGAATGGACTGCCACACTTTTCTTTCCTGACATAAATCTATCGCTTCCTCAACATTCATACATCGAGTCATGCACGCGCGTCGATTTCTCTGACTCATCACATGACCGACATTCAATATTTGATTTATTTGATCGTGCCACGTTTTCCTCGGTCTTCCTCTATTTCTGGTTCCATTTACATCGTTAACATATAATTTTTTTACCATTCTTTCTTCATTCATTATTTTCATATGTCCAAACCATCTTAACGACCCTTTCATTATTTTATATTATTACTGTTAAAATTTAAAACACTGTTATATATCACAATTTCTTGTTATTTACTGAGTGTCGCGACAGCTGTTTCGCCAACCAATGTTGGCATCATCAGGTCTTATAATAAACTCCGTTATTTGTAACACCGTCCAGTTTATTGTAACACCTGAAGATGCCAACATCGGTTGGCGAAACAGCTGTCGCGACACTCAGTAAATAAAAATAATATATAACAGTGTTTTAAATTTGAACAGCAATAATTTTAAGTATCATAGTGTTTCGGCCAAAATAATGGACCATTTTATTACATATATTTTTTTTAAGTTTCAATTCTAGAGATTAGTTTGAAACAAAATGTATAATTTTTGCTGGTTCTTGGGATGTCATTGTATCCGTTGATGTAATGTGTGTGGAGTTTCCCGTTGCTTTCACATTGTTGAATACAGCAGATTTATTTATTTTTCTTATACAGAAATGAGACATAACAAACGATAACATTTAGGCGACTCATTTAGACACTAAACGGTAAACAAAAATACAATATCGATATGAAACTAAAAGATAACATACGAGTATCTCAAAAGGATCCCAGATATGTCAACGTCAGTGAGGCAGAACTCTTTCTAGTATTGGTAATATATTGTTTACTAGCTGACCCGGCAACGCTTCGCTATTGCTAAATTCGAGTACATAAATAAACCCAATATATATTCAAAAAATACAATGAATTATAAACTTGAATACATATTACTAATGTAATAGAAAAACAATTTTTTGAATATTTTATATGAAATTTAATGATCAAATAAACAATATTATATCACATTTGCAGAAAACATTCATTATATTAAAGAAACAAAACTCTTGATTTTGTTGTCCATGAAATTCACATCAGAGCCAATAAAGTAAGTTTCTACAATCGTGATTTCGGCACTGCGAGTCCGCTGGCGTGGAATAGTAATATAGATGATAATACTACATAAGCCTCCCTTCCCGACTTTCACAACTGTATCCCTCGCCGCTCTGCGCCATTGACCTCCTGCCACTCGTTTAATGTCATCAGACCATCTTGCTTGTGATCTGCCAGAATTTGTGTAGCTGTTTCTCTTTCGCCACTCCAGGCCAGAAGATCTTATAACCCGTTGTCCTTGCTTTATGACCGAACCCATTCCATTTAAACATTAGTCGCTGCATCGGCAACTTTGGTCCGATCTTTCATTCATCAATGTTGAGCCCTGGAATTAAAAAAAAAAAAATTGAATTGCCATAAGGCGGACACTATAAAAGGCAGTTCATGCTATATGCATAATAATAATAATAATAATTAGGCTAATTTGTCAAATTAACTAACTAACTAACTAACCATCACGCCGTCTCCCCGAAAGTGTAAGCAGAGAGAATGGACTGTCACACTTTTACTGAATCGACATGCGTGTATGACTCGTATGAATGTGGAGGAAGCTAGAGAGGTTTGCCAGGATAGAGTAGTGTTATGGTCCATTCTCTCTGCCTACCCCTGTGGGGAAACGGCGTGATGGTTTGTTTGTTTGTTTAATTTGTATAATCGCCGTTTTCGTGAATAGCTCACCTCAAGGGCGCTTTGACAATGTTTTTAGTCATGAAAGGTGCATGTGACAACAGCGAAATCACGATCGTAGAAACTTACTTTATTGGCTCTGATGTGATTTTCATGGACAACAAAATCAAGAGTTTTGTTTCTCTAAACATATGAATGTTTTGTGCAAATGTGATATTGTGTAATGTAAAAATGACCCGGTTCTCATTCGCCACTCCAGAGTACATCTAATTCACTGATCATCCGTTGTTTGATTGATCTAATTCCATTTTAACGAAGTTATTTTGCACGCTGCATCGGTAATTTTCGTCCCATCTCTGATCCGTTACTTTATTTTCCTAGAAATAAACGGAAAAAGTCATAAGAATTGTGTCATTCATTCATATTGTATATCATTAGAACTTTCTTACCGTTGCTGTGGTAATGTAACAATTTCCCTGACCAAAGTATGCGTATAAAGAAAACAGCAAAATAGAATAAACTGAAAATATATTTATGAATTAGAAATATAAATATTATATTATACTTACGGAAGCAAGTTTCTTCATATTCTTGTAGAGCTTCGACGTCCAATATTTTATATTTTCGCTATCATCCTTTGAAATAACCTGAAAGCAATTTAATTATCATTGAATATTTTTAATCCCAGAAACTTCATAACCTAAAAGTACCGAAACTTCATACCTACAAAATATTACGACGTACAAAGAGATTGACAGTTCAGAGACCACGTGACCAATCGAACGGCTAGAACTCTAGAAAACGAATATCATTAAGTAATCACCGTCGAACGTAAGAGAAACGAATAAGTTTCAGCCACACGAAAAAATAAAATTTCGTTCATAACCTCAAAATGACAAAAGTATAATTACCTGTCTGCATTAATGTACATTAAAATATGGCCAATAAAATAGACTGTACCAATTAAACAACCAATTATTTTAGTACGTAATAAGTAAAACGTATTAAGTATTATACATCCCAAAGTAAAACGCAATATATTGGACTGTCAGAAAGCAAAACACATTGTTGCCACTACACAAAATTACATGGAGACTGAATTCTCTCCAGACCGTGTCAAACGAATATAGACTCAAAAGATTGATACTCAGGTGATACGAACATTAAGGTCTATATTCGTTTGCACTACGAAAATTTTCAATTAATTGATTAATTTATAAAGTTAATTAGAGCTCGATTAATAACGAAAATATGCCTATGACGACCGCTAAATTCCACTTAGTCCATTCCCCAAGATACAGAAGGATCTGATGAGGAATCACCGAGAAAGAAGGAGACACACACAACCCAGATTGTGTTTTATTTATATGTAGATGTAGATGAGCACTGCCTCATTGACACTAAAAATTTCCAAATCCGAGTCGATTAAATTCAACGTCCGAATTGCTCATCCTACTGGCATCTCCAAAGGTAGGTTGGCTCTGTGTGACGAAGCAAAGATTATTTATTATTCTTCTTCTTCCTCTTAGTTTAGGTCGTATAACCTGTTTGTGACGGTGGGCTCTCCTGTGATGATGATGTCCAGCCATCTCTCTATCTCTTTGGCGGCCTTTCTGGTATAATCTCTTGCTGCTTGGATTTTCATGTTTAACAATTTTTGGAATTCTTGTATTCTCCATGCGGTCCACGTGGTCTCTCCAAAAGCGCCTTCTGCTTCTTCTCGATCTCACTATGTCCTCAACACCACAGACAGACCTTATAGTTTATTTCTGATCCGACCAAGATTATTTGAACCCAATTAAGTGTGATAGGTAGCTAGTCTATCGCCATTTTTATTATCATGTGAATTCTACCAGACCAAATACAACATGATTTTTTCACCTTGTCGTCGCCGGTAATCGAACCCGGGACCTTCAGTGTGGCAGTCATAGCTGTTGCTACTCTGCCGCAAAGGTCATCTACTACGCTAAAAATGTGTGAAAATATTTATGTTTATTCGTGTTGAATTTTATCATTGTTTATCATGTATGCTCTCTAAAACTTGTGTACGTATATTTAATATGATTTTAAGATAAATTGTCCATTCCTCTTACTCTACTCTACTCTAGTACGTGTCGAAGAAACTCGTTAAAAATACGCCCGCGCCGGTCCCCGGCGTTCCCGCCCCATTCCACCCCCTCTCGTGCTGCCCGTCCTGGGCCAGCGGAACTTTACAATATAAAAGGACAACGGCCAACGAAATACGCTCCAACTCTCATTATTAGATTCCCATCAACGAATATCAAATATCTTTCCTCCTTATATTTTATTAAAAATTACAAAAAAACAGACAGTTTTAAGTATCTGGTATAAATTATTCGAAATGATGAGACAGAAGACGCCGACATCACCAATCAGCATTCTAACACTGAACCACCGATGCAAATTTTTGACTTTGCTGATTTTGTTGGTGATGTCGGCGTCTGCTTTCAAGATAGATTTCAAGTATCTGGGATCAATTATTCGAAATGACGAGACAGCAGACGCCGACATCACCAATCAGCATTATTCACCAATCAATACCACTGAAGCACCAAAGCAATTTTGTTGGTTATGTCTTAGCCTATTCCCATCCACTCCTAGACAAAGGCCTCCTCCATTCGCTTCCATGTCACTCTGTCCTGTGCAGACTGCATCTAGGTTATTCCGACGTGTCTGATCAGATCATACTTCCACCGTAGTTGCGGTCGCCCTGCACTTCTCTTAGCCGTCCACGGTCTCCAAGTCAGCAGTCTTCTTGTCCGCTTTTCATCTGAGCTTCTGTCTACGTGACCTATCCATTGCCATTTTAGAGTCGCCACCCGGTGGATGATGTCAGTGACCTTTGTTTTTTCTCTCAACGTATCGTTTCTGACTCTGACTCTTAGGCTTATTCCTAACATGGCTCTTTGGGTCACTCGTAGTTTCTCGGCACTTTGTTTGGACATAGTTACAGTTTCAAGACCATAAGTAGGAACTGATCCCAGATACTTGAAATATATCTTGAAAGCAGACGCCGACATCGCCAACAGGATGAAAATGCTAAAATTATAATCTGCGATAAGCGAATGCCAGTCCACGTAAGGGGGAAGGTGTACAAAGCAGCGGTGCGACCTACGATTTGGATTATTGGCCACTCAAAAAACAACAGGAGGACAAAATGCACAGCACCGAAATGAGGATGCTTAGATGAGCGGGCGGAGTAACGCTGCTCGACCACATCAGGATCATCCACACCCACGTCAGTTTCAGGGTGAGGCCAATCTCAAATAAACTTGATGAGAACCGTCTGAGGTGGTACGGCCACATCCTACAGCGCCCAGCTGACCATGTTACACGGAAGGTGATGGAAACGGATAAGCGACCCACAGGACATGGTAGGCCCAAATTGACATTGATGGAACTCATTTGAAAGAGTCTCAAAATAAACCAGATCCCACCGTACATTCCTGGAGAAACCATAGAAAAGAAGAAGAGCCGACCCCAAGTAAATGGGACAAGGCTAGGATGAAGAAGGTTAAAAGTTACAAAAAATACAAATACATTACAAAATATAAAGCTAACTAATCATCATGCTGTTTGCCCACGACGATAGACCCTCACACTATTCTATCCCGACATACATGCTCGTACCTAGTCTCCTCGATCTTCCTCGATTGTATTACTCATAAAATAGTATGATATTCAGAAACGTATGTTTAGTTAAATTTTCATTTTTTTAGTATTTAATATTGAGCAAAAATAAAACAGAATTTGTTTTACATCATAAAAATAACCTTCTCTCACATAAAAATCTTTAACATTTACCAACGAGTTTTGACGTCATAGCGTATTTTCAAAGTCACAGAAGAGCACTTATACGTACAATTAGTATCGATTACATTTTAAAAATAGCGTATGAAATGTCAATCCGTTACGACTTTTTTTACTTGTTTTGACTATCAAATCTTGGTATCGCCAAAGAAATCTTATTCATTACCAATCATTAAATTAATAACCTTTATGTCCCTCGTTTCCTTTCTACATCGCGCCCTTTGTGTTTCATTCGACATGACCTGAGTAATACTATATTTTGCTTTCTGCGAGTTATTCACAAAAATCATACCCAATAATTTTACTAACATCTTTTGGAAATGGCTCTTTCAACTCCCTACTTATTACTGTTTTTTTAAAGTAGCGTTCAATTTCAATAATATGTAAAAACGAAGTATTAGATTCAGAAAAAAACACTCTAGTCGAATCAATGATACCATTCCAAATGCGAAAGCAAAATTCGAAGCCATGATCGCTCAACTCAATTCCTATCAATATTTTGTCCCTGGATCGCTTTCTGATCTTCGATCAGATAATTTTTATATGATTTAAGGTTCTCTTAATACCAAGATTGTATGTACGTTAAGACCCAATCTTCATCCTAGCCAACGTCCCAATTACTTGGGGTCGTCTCTTCTCGTACAGCGTCTCGGTATAGCTTCTCGTATACGAGTATGACTATCGGTCCTGCGTGGCATCTGGTGGTATCCGGTCTCTTTTAACCGTTAACATCGGTAGCCGTGATATATCGTTTTGCGACTTTGCAGTTCTCGTAGTGACATTTATTGTAAGAATTTGGTACCACAAATTACTACAATACTTACCTACATCTATCCTTTACAGAAATCTGTAAAGATAAAAAATTAAATGTGTTTTACTTCGTCATAATTACGGTTTACATGCGCGCAGTCGGTAAATCACATCCGTGAAGTATCCCATCGGCCGCCATTATACTATATTCGTTTGTCCTGCGTCGCGCGCGCATTTAATTGTCGACGTTTCGTTGTATTATTATCTGTTATTTATTATAAATTGTGATAAATTCTACTCTGAATATTTTTTATCAATTTCTATTATTTTTGTGTGGTACAGAAAACCAATTGTGAATTATGAATGTGTGTTAATATATAGAGTATTTTTTTTATTTATCATACGATAGCTAAAGCATAACCGAACAAATATATTATGCGAAAATAGCCCTGGAAAGTACATTTATCATTCAAATATAAGTTTACACCAAAAAAAATGGTCAGAAATATTCGCGCCGTATTTAACGGTACGATTCATATTTGACCGAGCCGTAATGAAAGGGTTAAGGCTCCTATTGACATGTTTTATCCACGTCAACTTTTGCCTACATATTCCCTAGGTCACTGGTCCGCTTCCATCACTCTCCGTGTAACATGGTCGGCTGGGCGTCGAATGACATAACCCTTTAATTTGATTTGATTTGATATCAGACGGTTCTCTTCCAGTTATTCTTAGATTGGCTTCTGAAACTGCCGCAGATGTGAATGTTCCTGATGTGGTCGAGAGCAGCGTTACTACACCCGCTCATCTAAGCATCCTCATTTCGGTGCTGTGCATTTTGTCCTCCTGTTCTTTTTTGAGTGGCCAATAATCCAAATCGTAGGTCATGGAAGGTCGCACCGCGGTTTCTCTCTCTGAAGTTTTTAAGTGAACAGATTTTAAGAAAACCCAAACCCTTTTTTCTACTCAATGTATAATATATCTTTCACTCTCATTGTTTTTTATATGATAAAAAAATATTCTTCCATTTTATTTACTCGCAATAATTTTTTTTTATCATTTTAACGTGTATAATTTTGATCAAATGTTAATTCTGGGAATACATATGATAATATACAATTAATCTTAACATTGACTCTTTATAATATAATGCTTAAACACATATTTAGATAAAAGATCTTTGTTCTAACATAACAATTGTTTTAAAACATTTGTAAATGTCGTTAAAACAATAATTAATACGATGTTGTTCTTCGACTCACAGGTCCCAAGGGAAGTGTTATTTTACTTGTCTCTTGTACGGAACACATTTTGACGTCGGCAGCCCTTCTGTGTTTACGGAAAATGGACACAAAATAAATATGACGTTAATGAGTCACAGGTATGCACAGCTAAACACCCCTCAGCTCTTTGATAAGCCTTTCTAGGGACAAGATGGGGTGGGTTTAGTAAGCCGCTTCGCACTTTGAAAATAACTTCATCACTGCATTATGTAAGTGCAGACTGAAACGCTAAATACCGCCTCGCTCTGTATAGGTAGATACATTTTCTACACGTTTTTCGCAGTTCATAAGAATTATTTATTTTTTATTAATGAAGATTTTTTTTTCATATTTTTTTTCATTTTTTCATAAGTTTTTACGTCATTGCAGCACAAGCCAAATCGTCTAAAGGTTTTAAAAGAAAATACAACAAAAACAACAAACCATCACGACGTTTTCTCGGAGGGGTGTGCAGAGAGAATGGACCGCCACAATACTCGATCCTACCTATGCCGTGACGTATGCTGTAGAGACGCTGGTAGACACTGTACAAACCAAGGGTCTGCTAAAAACATCTGATATGAAGATCCTAAGATCCAGTACTGAAAAAACTCTCCGAGATCGTGTCCGTAACGCAGATATAAGAATAATTTGCGAAATAGAGATAGTGACAGACTCGCATATACAGCCGCTTGCGAAATCTTCTCCGGACACCGTCCACCTGTAAGACCATCTAAGAGATGGATGGGCAACTGGACCTCATCATCTCAGGAGACATGACGTCTGTGCCAAAGATCGTCAGATCTATTAAAAGAAGAAGAAGAACTCCATACTGTTATGCTTATTTTTTATTATTATTGTAATATGCACACTACAGTCACTTTTGGGGAGTGAAGAGACCTCTCGTGAAGTTACCTTGGGTTATTTTCAGCCCCATACCGATTTTTTTTTAATTCACCGCTCCACAGAGATGAAAGTGGGCCTCGTCACTACTGAAAAAAGTTTGACCTCGCATGCATTCGGTTCAACATTTCTTGGGAGCGATTCATGCGGTTTTCATTGTCAGGAGGTTTTAACTCTTAAACAATTATAATCTTGTAGGGGTGGAATGATAAGTCTTGATGCAAAATCCTCCTTAGTGAGCGGTCAGCAATGCCCAATGCAATTGCATGCTTCCGGACAGAGCGCCGAGGCGACAGTTCAATAGCTTCTCTCACTCTCGTTAAATGTTCGGGTGTTCTTACGGTTTTGGGTCTTCCTAAGCCCCTTGGTCTTCGTGTGGAACCAGTTCCTTCTAATGTACGCACCCAAGTCACGATTAAATTACGGTGAGGGACGGTATCACGACGCCCAAGATTAAAGTGCAGCCGAATGTCCGGTGGGTGGCGATAACAGAACGGCTATTTTCAAGAAACGTGCGGACGGCAAAGCCCCAGTGTTGTCCAGACCAAACCATGGCAACGACTGAAAACGGCAAGACCCTCCTGATATAATGAGACCACTCCCAGGTTCCCACCCCCACCACACGGGATGTACCGGCCTTTCAAAACTGCACTTTCTGCTCTGCCTCACCCTGTATATATATTATGTATATAAAAAAAATTCTTTCGTCCATCTTTCACATTTTCTAAAATTAAGCAGTGTTTTCCGCGTATCTCTACAATTATAGCATAAAATGTAACAAATTGAACAGCATGAAGCTTGAATTCTAGCAAATTATATTTATGCCATTGCTACAAGTGTAAGTAGGCTCTCATCATTCATTCCTATGCTCTCCACCTCCCTCCCCTTTCAGAGCACTTTCCCCTTATTTTGCGAGATTACAGAATCACACACCATAGAGACAAAAAACGAGACTTGAAATTTGATTTCGTTAAAAGCCCTTAAATTTTCTCTTAGTCCGTGAAAACACCCCGCGTGTATTGAGCGTGTATCATAAGCATATATAATGAAAAACACACTCTTTAACGCAGTATTAAGGAATCTACTGTATCTAAATGGGTAGGTACCTACACTATATTCTAGATACTTGTTTACAGGAAGCATTTTTTATTGTTTCTTGAACAATTGTGTAAAACGTCATATTAAATAATTAATATAATTGAAAACGTCTGTCTTCTAGGAGTTTTATTATATTTTAGATATAATGACACATTTTGCCCTTCTAAGGCATTATCAAATGTTTTAGAAGGGCGAAAAATATCATGTCGGCACTCAATAGGTGCCTTAATCATTAATATTGTTTGTAATTTTTAGTCTATTTATATTATGATAAGCATCATTCAAATTAATTACAAGAAGCACATTTACTAGAGATGGAAAAGTGGAGAAAGACATCAAAAGTAGCGTTGGTTCTGGAAACAAAATAAATGGTTCACTCAAAATAATCACTGCAAATGAAATATTTATAAACATTTCATAATGCCTTAGAACGGCGAAACATGTCATTCCATCTAAAATATAATATAACCCCTAGAAGACAGACGTTTTCATTCATATTAATTACAGAAAGCATGTTTACTAGAGATGAAAAAATAGAGAATAGAACGAAGGATTGGTGCTAAAAACAAAATAAATTATGCACTCAAAATCATCATTGCAAATAAAAATATAGTTGATTTCAATAACAAAATTTATAAAAATATATACAAAATGTTTAAATTTGAAACACTGTTATTGTACGTATCAATTTTTTTTTTTAGTTTTTCGTTTGAATTGTTTGGTTTCGTTTGTTGTTTGTAACACCTGATGATTCCAACATAGGTTAGCGATACATCTGACGTGACAAACTCATAAAAAATTAATTGTAATACGTACAATAATAGAGTTTCAAATTTTAACTGTTGAAGTATCACAATGGCCAAAACAATGGATTATCTATAAAAAATATAATTAAAATACATATTTGTTTTAATAAACACTGCCACATTCAGGGTTAAAACATTTAACAGTGAAAAATCTTTCTCTTAACTATTTTTTATTTGTGTAGTCATTTAATTTAAGATTTCTTAAAAATGGGCTGCTTATACTCGTATTTTCACACATAAAACTTCATAAAACTCCATATAGCTATGACTCTTTTTTTATATTCCAAGGAAATACTCGAAAACATCCAGATTATTGTAATATGTATTTTCACATTACACGACATCGATAAATTATTTCTATACTGGTTCCATTAAACGTTTTTGTTTTTCGTTATTCCCAGAAACAGAATGGGGTGACTCTATGACTCGGGCAGCGGGCGCCAACTCCAAATAATACTATATTTCGTTACGACAGGATGACTATCTTCATAATCACTCGCTTTACCTTTTAAAACGAAACTACTCAACTGATATAAATTAGAAATGAGAAAACGTACATTAGATTATTCGGTTCGGTATCTAAATCTCTTTTTAATTAACTCAAATTTTAACATGGACGTTGGAACTAATTCTACCAAACAGAGATAACAAATGAACCACAAATTAACTAACTAACTAACCATCATGTTGTCTCCCCGCAGTGGTAGGCGAAAGAATGAACCGCCAAACTTTTATTTTCCAATATATTTCTCTCAGTTCCTCTACATTCATACGTAATGTCATGAACGCTCGTCAATTCTGCCTCTGGTGACACCGGCGAAAAGAGCAATTAGTCTGCTAAACGCGGTCTCCTCGGAGATCGACGTCTTTCATATTGATACAAGTACGTTCAGAAGACAAATACTTTTGACTTTAGAAAGTATCTTATCTTCCTAATGTCAAACCATATCTCATGCGTTCCTGGTATTATATTGAAGATATATATTATGTTTTATCTGTACTCATCGTCATCGTATTTGATCAATTGTAATATTTGAACATACTGCTATCAAAACGATAAAATCTACACTTTTTTGTTTAGTGCGTAAAAAAATAGGTACTCGTATATAGGAAAAAAAATTCTCGTGCATTGCGCATATTTTATAGAAGAGCGCATTATTTTCGAGCCATATTTTACCCCCAAGTTAGTAATGGCGGAAAATGCAGGATTTATTAGTTTCTCAAAAAATAATTGTGTAGCTATAAAATAAGATAATCTAGCGCCTCCCCTCCCCGGCTAGTGTTAGTCTGCTTGTTACAAGGGGGCAGATGATCATTTTGCAGCTAGGGTTGCCAGATGTTTCGCACAAAATTTTACCAACAATTAATCTGTCCAGTAGCGAGTTTTAACGAAGTCAAGAAAATAGTAAGAATTCAATACCAAATCTAAGAATATGAAATTATAATACAAATGTATTACTTATGTATACAAATTATAATACTTAGGAACTACTATGGTATACTATAGTAGTGTACTATGGAACTACTATGGTGATCTCAGTTGAAAAAACAAAAACCATGACATTCTCAAAAGAACCCTCAGGATGCAGGTTATCCTTAAATGACAGAATGCTGGAACAAGTTGCAAAGTTTAGATATCTGGGAGTGGATCTGCTCAGTCAAAATGATCTTGTCAGTGAAACAATAGGACAAGTTAACTTGGCTTCGGCGGTATCAGGTTGTCTTAAGAATATAATATGGAAAAACAAGTATATGAGAACTGAGAGTAAGGTCAGAATATATAAAACCTGCGTAAGGCCTATACTGACATATAGCATTGAGACCAGAGCGGATACCACAAGAACGAAGGCTAAAGTACGGGTGGCAGAGATGAGGACGCTGAGGATGATAGCAGGAAGGACCAATCGCGATAGGGTGAGGAACACGGCCATCCGCGAGAACTGCAAGGTGGAGGATGTCGTGAGATGGGGCAGACAACGCAGAAGATACTGGAATGCGCACGTGCAGAGGATGGATCCCACCAGAATCCCACACGCTGTGGCGCATCAGATTCCTGCCGGCTGCCGTCCCCCCGGAAGACCGCCGAAGAGATGGATAGATAGCTGGGAGTCAACCTCCCAAGAGAGGCCAACCTGATTTCAGGAACAGACCAAAGGTCTATAAGGAGAAAAAGAAGAAGGAACTACTACAAAAATCTATTTTAAACGATTTAGAGGGAAAACACAAATACAGTAAAATCTCGATATAACGGACCTCTATTTAACGAACTTCGGATATAACAGACAAAAAATCCGGTCAAATATAAAAAATAATAAAAACGTCATGTTAATATTATACATGCTTAAATTCAAGTGTGGCCGCATGTAAACAATTTTTAGCGGTCATGATAATCACGTCATACATCTAGCACTAGAATTTGAGACATATTGCCGAGGATGGAAGTGAAGATAGCGAAGAAGAAACAAAACTGACAACAATTAAGTTATCAGTGGTAAGATCACATCTCGACGATCTAATAACATTTATTAACTATTCGTCAGATAACGTAGTTCAACTATATTATACGTATTTTTGTAATTTAAGAGAGTTGAATATAAAAAAAGCAGCAAACTTCAAAAGTGCAAACACAACTTGATTCCTTTTTCAAAGCAGGATTAACGAAGACAATAAATAAATAATTTCAAAAAAAGTTTTTCGTTTATTTTAAACCTATTTTATATAACGGACTTGCGGCTTTAACGGACACCCCTCCCCCCAATTAGTTCGTTATATCGAGGTTTTATAAATAGTCAACAATCGATCTTTCAGAACAGATCATTAATTTATTATTAAACATACGTTAATTCGTATTAATTATTGTATACAGACAGAAAATAAATAATCCTACCAATTGATTACGCAAATCGCAACAATCACATGCTGAGATGTGATGCATTATATTATTATTATCTAATAACGAGTGATAATCGCTGGATTAAAGTTGCTATTTTGATCACCCTAGTCAAGGGGAAAAGACCCTCTGAGCTTTCCTTTGCCGGGTCCGTGAACTGTTCAGGGGACATGTTAGATATAAATTATGGCGGGTGAAATTAAATACCTATTTTAAAATTCCTTTAACGCCCATTCTAAAGCCAAAATTAAACCTGCTTCACCTTTTAATAAGTCATCTGTGTATACCTGCAATGCTCGCTTTTCTTCGTTTTCAAACAGTTCTCGAAAATACTTTAAATAATGATTAAACAAAACGATGTTTTTTTAACTACTTCCACTTTTTTTTTAGAAAGCGACCGGTTTCTCCGGGCACTCTGGCATCGGCAGACTGGAACGAAACGGCTGGTAGTGTTTAAACATTTAAATAATAAATTGAACACTTAAAACACAATATAGTGTCAAATTTTTTTTTTAAATTTCGCACCACAAATTAAATGTTTCATACACAAGAATATATAATGATGATGTGATTGTCAGTTTTTCTAGTAGATTTATTCTATTTTATATGAGTCACACATTTCGCCTTGCTAGCATACTATCAAATATAATAAAACTTTAAAAAAACTGATATAATATAATAATAAATTGGATAATTTACGGAGCGCCATTTTTATGAATTACTCATCTCAAGGGCGCTGTAGAATAGGTATGCTGTTTTATGAACTAGTAAAAAAATAAACATATCTAGTTTGAAGGCTCCACCTGACGCTGTCGATCGACATTTACATCAGGAAAGGATAATTTGAAAAGGCGTGTTTTGAGTCTCGATCTAAACTCTGTCTGATTCTCAATGCACTCGAGGTCCGTCTAGGTCTAGAGCGAAGGCTCGGTCGACAAAGTTTGTGCGAAGACAGCGTTTTGGCACAATCAATCTATCGATCGCAGAAGACTTAGCTGATCTCAATGTAGACTGTCTGGCATTCAGGTTCTCGTTGATGCAGAGTTCAGATATATAAGCAGGTGCTATTCCATGCAACGCCTTAAAGACCGTCCAGCAGAGCTTGTATTGTATCCATTGTGGACATTTCAGCAAATGGAGCATCTTAGGTCAGCTTAGCTGGAGAGTTGTCATACACAGAGCCTAGATGCTATGTTACATGACAACTCTTCGGCACACCCCTTATCAGTCTTGCTGCCGCATAATATAACATACGGATATTTATGAAAGTAATTGAACTTGAATGCAATTTTTATGCCTTTTAACAAAAAGTTTTTACTGTCTCTCCTAAGATACGTACCTGCATAACAGAAAGATTTGTAATCAATAATCTGAAATTAGTAAAAATAACATTTGTGAAGTCATAAATTAAAAAAATATTTATCAGATTATTCATGCTTTTATTTACTGTTTGTACATTATTATAACTATGCATAAAAAGTAATGATTTAACTAATAAATAATGCCTAGGCTTATATAAATTTAAATTATAATTTAAAAACTTCCATTGTCTACTAACTTAACCCTTTGAACCCAAAAGGCCGGTAAACCGGCCTTATTTTGGAAGGCATATACCCTAATGGCTGATTTAACGGCCTCGACATCTATCATTATTTCCCTACGGCCTGGAATACCGATCCGCGAAGAAAAAAAACGATACAATAGTTTTGTCTCATTAGCGACGTCATCGCTATGATGTCATAACTATCGTATCGAGTGCAGGAAGCCTTAGGGTTCAAAGGGTTATAATAGTCTACCACGATAATGGTCCAAAACGTAAATGAGTATTGAAGACCTATGATTGTGTGCGCAGTAACATTTGTTTCAAATAAAATTGCTAAGCAGTATAGCTATCTATGTTCTCGCAGGTATTGTTTTGTTATTCAGTTAATCGAATTTCCAAAAATCATCCTCATCTTCCTCCTTTGGCGTCTCCTCCACCTGTTTCAGAGAGGACAACTTGAATCCGGTCTCTTGCATTTTCTCTAACTCGGGGATTTGATTCCTTATAATAGTTTCCACTTCAACACGATTCATCATCTCTTGAACTTTGTCTTGTAATGGTCCTTCCGCAGCGTCTGTTATCTGGTAACGTAGCATATTCGGCAAAACGTTCACGAGAAATTCCAAAACATAATCCACAGTACCAGCACCATCGCATCTAACTTGTATATTGCCCACTTCCAACTGCAAATCTTTAAATATCGGATGCTTTCTGGTGTCGAGTGGTTGGGCAATAATCACCCTCGCATTGATATACTCCACTGTGAAGGTGGCCGTTCCAGCGCGAGATATCATCCCTCCCAGAATTATAAGATCCCACTGTGTCTGTCCTTTTAACTTTTGGGTACCAATTTCAAAATCTGCTATTAATGAGTTATTAGACATGGATATTGTGATGTTTCCTACTCGGTAAAATGACGAAATTCCAGTGATCCACGTGTTAGCCAAATATGCTTTGATGACACCACTCGATTGGTTGTAGTTCGGTAGTAAATAAGGATCATACTTCATCGCTCGAACTTTTTTTCTTGCGTCAGATATTACCATGTCCAATGGAGATATAGAATTAGAGAACTCCAAATCTCCTGACACTTTTCCAATATTGTCGTTTATTTCAGTTCTTATTTTTTCATAAGCTTCTTTAAGAACGTAAGGTTTAATGGAGTCGAAAAGGAATGTCCCTACCGAGTTAATCATGCTTTGAAACAAGGAACCCATAAATCCAAGATTTTGAAAATCCATTGATATCTTTCCAAATGTTATGTCAATGTTGATGTCCTGGGCTCGCAATTTTCCATCTCGTTCAACGCCGAGATTAGCTAGTCCTTGCACATAAATATCAGTCAGGTTAACCGTAAAGGGGCCCTCGGCTCGGGTGAAGAACGAAGACATCTTGTAGTTTCCCAATATTTGCAACGAGTCAATGATGAGAGCTCCTTTTACCTAAAATAGAAAAAACAGTATTACTGACTGACTTAAAATCATCGGAGATATATAAACATCTACAAAACAAATTAATTCTCACATTATTTATTATGTTTTAAAGATTAATCTTACCTCCATAGATGAAATTTCAGATTTCACATATGCAATTTTGAACTTGCTCAACCCATAAACATTCATGTTTTTGAAGTACATCGACGCCACAGAGAAGCTATGATTCATGTCAGGTATTTCTTTCGGATCGGGGATCTTGGCTCCTGGTAGACCCACCGGGTCATCCTTCTTAAAGTGTTCCAGTATAGCCAAGATTTGTTCCCCTAGTTTCAGCTCTGCTTCCTGTAATAATTTTTCCTCATTTTCCAACTTTCCATCTTGTGCTGAAATTTAAATAATTTTATTTATTTCATTATTTTCTTATTTAGAGTAATAAACAGCAATTGGAATACATATGTAAAAACCCAAAAAAAAAAAAATAAGGCCGATGCTTGCTACCACAAAATAAATTATTTTTGTTGATAATTAACGATTTATGAAAATCAATTTATAACATGCGAAGTCTCCGTACGCCAGGAGGAAATCGAACAGGTGGACCTATTCAGATATCTCGGAAGCGAAGTAACCAGCTCTAATGACCTCCCCAGAGAAGTAAGGTCACAGGTGGATAGGGCTGCAGCAGTTGCAGGCTGCCTGAAAGATGTCATATGGAGAAACAGGGACATGAGGACTGACAGCAAGGTACGCATCTACAAGACCTGTGTGCGACCAATCCTCACATATGGCATTGAATCGAGGGCAGATACTGTCAAGACAAAGAGCATGCTCAGGACAACCGAGATGAAAACGCTCCGCGCTATAGCTGGCAAGACCCTACGTGATCGAGTTAGGAATACAGCAATCCGAGAAATCTGCGAGGTCGAAGATGTGGTCAGATGGGGACGTCAAAGACGGCGATACTGGCATGAACACGTAGAAAGGATGAGCTCAAATAGAATACCACACATAGCTCTCCATGGAACGCCAAACGGACAACGCCGACCAGGAAGACCCCCGAAACGGTGGAGAGAAAGCTGGAGTTCAGCATCTCAAGAGGACCCGCCTGAAATAACAGACTCCTGAGTCTACAAAAAGGGAAGAAGAAGAAGAATTTATAACAACTGAACATTTAAAATAAATCTAACAATAATACCCAGATATTTAACCCTAGAACCCTACACTCTCTGGCGTATAGTGTTCCTACACAAGGGTGTTGAGGTACCCCAAAAACTAAATAGTCCATAAATTATATAAATAAAAGCCGTTTTAGAAAATTATACCTTTATTTATATTTATTAACATAGAGATCATAAATCAGCCTTATAATTTTGACAATAAGATATCAATTTGAGCATTTTTGGCATACTTTGACTTGGGGCTCCAAGCAAATTGGAACTTCGCACTAAGCGCACCGGGTCTTGCTTTTACGCTCCCTGTTTCTTGGGCAGAAACCACAACGCCCCTGTGAGTGACGTTCAGACCTTAGAGGATCGACAGGCATAGGTTTGAGAATCGCCGAAATACTTTCTTTTATATCCCTCCTCTTGTATGTAGATAATACTAATGTTGTTACTACACTGTCAAAGTTGTGCGTTATAAACCAGAGAAGTAAATTTAAAATCAAAACTGTCTGGGGTGCCCCAGCACCCCTTGTAGTGTTAATAATGTTACTACGGTTATTTTTAAAAAAATATATAATATGCATTTTTTTAATATGAACGCTTTCTGAGAGTAGTAACCCCTTAAAATGCCTATACCAAAGCTATGTGGTTTAACAGTATTATAATTATTACTTTTGAACAGTTCTTTACATCATTACAGCGCGAGCCAAATCGATGTAAAGGGTATAGCTATTATATTGATTCTTATGACATGTGACAGGTAGCTAATCAATCGCCATTTTATTGTCACATAAATTCTACATCAGACCAAAAACAGTCTGAGAATCACACTGTCATCGGCGGAAATCGAACTCGCGACCTTCAGTGTGGCAATCATAGCTGTTGCCACTCTGACACGAAGGTTGCCACTTTTCCATGCCCACAGATATTGCTTTAGATATATTGGTTCTACACAATGGCAGATACATTAATTGTCAGGGACAAAGTTGAATTAATCATGAATTAGATGAAAAAAGTGAACACCCAAATGGAAGGTTTGTCTAATTCCCAATAATTTTATTATCGAGCATACTATGTAAAAAAAAAAGCCAAAAGAAAAAAGGATGAATTTTTCTATTCCTTCTATTCAATCTTAGATCATTTATAAAGTGCCTACACCAGTGTACTAAATTCCAAAAGACGTTTAACATTTCTATTAATGTCTTATGTTATTTTATTTTTCCCATGCATTATATCCCAAAAAAAAAACACTTAAAAAATTTCGATTTTCGATAATTTTACACAATTTTAAAAACGTTAAAAATATACTTTCTAAACTCTTGTCTAATTACATATTTGTTAATACTCAATATGAAGAAAAAGTTTAGAAATAATTCAGCTTTTGGCATGTTGATTTTGGTAACATAAAAAGCCTTTAAATGTGTTGATAATTAATTATATCGAATCTGCATTCATGAAACAAAAACCTCATTTAAAATGAGAGTACGCTGCTCCTGCTGTCACACTGAGGAATTTAAAAATTATATAATTGTATAATTTAAAAATTATATAATTGAGGTTCGCAACCCATCACACCGAGTGACAGTCCATTCTTTCTCCCTACCCTTTCGGGGAGACGGCGTGATGGTTAGTTAGTTAGTTAGTTATAATTGTAACAGAGCTTATGTACGTTCTTTATGTCTTCTTATGAATGTCTGAATATGATGCCATTATGTTTTCTTACTACTAAACCAATCTTCCCGATGATATTCCCAATTTTATTTTTATTTTAACAATTTTAAGGATATCTCAGAGACCGGAACCAATTTGTTTAACCAATAAAAATTACACTATGAAACTTGACTCTCATAATGTGACTTTTATTGCATTGTCTCTTAGGACACTAAATAAATTATATGTGAATGTTTACATCAAATTTAAATAACCCGATAACCATAAATGAGAGATTTGTTATATCACGCTTCCACAGCTTATTGGTTAAGTTTAGATATATATTTGAAACATTCATGATTAAATTATTATTTTGTACTTCACTATTCATACTATGTGATAAATTCCCAATGAATTTTATAACACATATACGATACCAACATACTGTAAAATGTATATTTTTCCTTTAAAAAATTTTAAACCAAGTATTTGTCAAGTGCTTATGGTGTGTTCTCCGTAATTCAAATTGATTGCGAGTGTGTTATCAAATCATGTGCTCTAGACAATTTAGTACATTTTGTTCAAGGAGAACAATTAAAAGTGACTTTAATTTGTACAAAAGAATTTTCAAAAAAATATATACCACAACAGGGTTAATCCTTCTTGAAATAAGATATAGAGTTAACTATTTTTAATATGATAATAATAAGACGTTATACATTAAGTGTGGAATGAATTGTCGATGATATTCTTAGAAAACAGATCACTTCACTGAATTGACAGTCGGTACTCAAACGACGGAATAGCAACAATCACTATGGAGAGAATAGAATAAAAGGTTTGGAGCACTCACTCTCGACTGCACGAGCAATTGAACAATAAATGATGACAAGACCCCAAATTAGAGTGACTGGACTCATGTCTGTAGTACAACTTAATTGAATGCAGGTCAAAGCGGATATGGAATGTAGACTGTTGTCTGTGCTGGCTTAGGGGCAAAGGTTACGCCTCTTTATCTCTGGCAAGTATTATCTGTTAACTGTTGATCGAGAAAAATAACACTCTGTTAAGGGTAAAATTATCTTTATTTTATTGAAATGCGTAAGATTACATCATTCAAGCTATCTATCATTTCCTGGAAGGCACAAACAGTTGGGAGGGGGCCAAATAAACATTACGTAGGGCTCTTTAATATACAATATTTGGTTATAAATTGGTCACCACCATCCATAGATGAAATCAATGGGTTAATCATCATAACATTTCTTTAGAATGTGTTGTAAATACTGATTCTGATATAATATTTTTTGTACATAAGGTTTCGTGTTCCTTGTTTTGTAGATAAGTTTTCATATTTAACCCATTGAGAAAACGTAATAGAACAAGCCTATTACTTGTACATTCAAAAAATACATATACTTTTACTTGTTGAATGACTAGAAGACTTACACACGTGGTGCATTAGCATACCTGTATAATGTGAATTCCAAAAATTGTATTATTTCTGTTTCTATAAAAACAAATTGAATAAGTTTCATATAAGCCTGCAATATCTACTACACCATACCACATTTGCTGGTCGTAGAAAACCTTGTTCTAGATTATATTGTACATTGTTACAAAATAACATTCACCCTGGTACTTACATTAGTTTTACAAATCCATTTAAATCACAAAATAATTTAAACTAATTATCTTAAATTCATTCCTAAATATTTAAGGAACATTGTTATTCGCCGTGAGATGCAAATGATTGTATGTGTCATTTCAGAGCAAGTGATGACAAATAAATATTTCGGCTGAAAAACAGATCCAGTTCATTTTTATTAGCTTAGGAATGAATAATTTCGTCACTGTAACACGTCGAGAAATAAAAATATTATTACTTACACACAACACGCATTATACGTTACCTTCAGTACAATACTATTAGGTTTTTGTACACAGCAAATCCCCATTATAAATTAATAGATTCAATAAATATATACACATATACACTAGACCTTTCCGCGCACATTTTGTCAAATGATTTGTCCGAAAGTAATAAAGACTTTCCAGAAGGTGACTTATCAAATAAAGAACTACTAAAATCAAAATATATCATAACAAACACTACAAAACATGTATTCTATAAAGTGGAATTAAAAATTACTTTTAAAAATGTAAAAACTTGGCACCTACAAAAACCGTTTAAAAACAAAGGTTATAAATATAATAAAACAAGTTGAATGATTCAATTCGTCGACACTTGGAGAGACAACACAGATTGCACGACACTGTCATGTCAATATCAATAGGTTCACATTAATAAAGCATCCACCATTATCACAGGATCATTTGCTCAGGTTGGCGGCGCCGGCGAGCTCTGGATACTTGGCCACCTTTCCATTCTTGGAGGAGCTATACTTCTCGGTGACAGCGGTGTAGCGGGAGGTAGATACGGTAGCCAACACACCCGCTAGCCTTTTCACTAGTGGGGAGAGACACCGATAGGAGTAGCCGGAGTAGAAGCTCAGCGTTGGAGTCCAGCAGGCACACGGAGAACCAGAAGGGGACAGCAGGGCCAGAGACAGACACACGGCTGCCGAGGCCACCTCAGAAGGGCGGTAGTGACACATGGAGTACTCCATAAGAGATAAGTCCACCAGGTACTTGGACAGGAAATGTTCCCGAGTTGTCCCATTTGCAGCTTTGATGAGCCTACATAATTAATTGAATGTATTACAAAATTATGCATGGACCTAGACATATGAAGTATATACATATACGAGTACTATTCTTAACCCTTTAACCCACTGATTATTTTTTGCAAAATCTTAAGTCAAATACAAACAAATATTCGCAGTGAGTCCATGCAACTCATTACAACCAATTCATTACAGCTTCGAAGAGATGGGCATGTCATTACCCATTTCTTTAAATTAATCAGGGGATATTTCGAGAACTCCGCCGTGCTAGAGGATGTTGGTTTTTTGTCCCCGATAGATTTCTCCGACAGCGACAGCACAGATTGTTTTACCTACCGGCCACCAGAACCAATCTGCCTCCAGTGACACCAGTGGGAAGAGCAATTAGTCTGCTGAACGCGGTCTCCTCGGAGATCGACGTCTTTCATATTAGTGAAGGTACGTTCAGGAGACAAATACTCTTGACTTTAGAAAGTATCTTGTCTTCCTAATGTTAAACCATCTCTAATGCGTTCCTGGTACTATGTTGTATTTTTTATAATATTTTATCTCTACTCAATAGATGCCTTAAACATTTTCCTGTTTGTAATGTATTTTGAGTTAATAAACTGATTTGATTTGATTTGATTTGATTTGAACTCAGTTTTTAGATACAGTACACTCCCGATTTTCCGGGATGGAAGATGAAAAATAATAATCTATTTCCTGGTTAATCCGATCACGTGAAAAAAATGTTAACGAAGAGAAATTTTGAACTGCGCTATATGCGCTTACGAATACCTACTTGCTTAGTAAGATGCACATGTTGACAGCATCACATTTTTTGACTGGATTCCTTCATTT
Source organism: Lepidostoma basale (assembly GCA_022606425.2). NCBI lineage: Eukaryota > Metazoa > Arthropoda > Insecta > Trichoptera > Lepidostomatidae > Lepidostoma > Lepidostoma basale. The sequence goes on along the minus strand of JAHDVF020000694.1, from coordinate 483,261 downwards.
TTCATCATGAATAGAAATTTGTCAAATGCCGTGTCTGTTTAAAGCGCATCAACCATCCAGAAGACGCATTGAAATCACCTTGTGATTTCAATTAATGGAAATAGTGTTTAATTAACAACAATGTTTTATGAATAAGAACTACACTGCTGGTTTTTTATTGAAAACTCGAAACTTTATGACACGACTATTAAGCCACAAACGTATGTTGGCGGTGGCGCAAATGTGAACTAAATGCCCAATGTCATTGTGACAGATTTGAGTTTTTGTTTGCATTATAAGTACTATTGTGAAATATATTTGTCTTAAAAATATTTTTTCAATGACTCAAGTGTCCCGGATAATCCGCTTCAACCCCGAAAAATCGGGAGTGTACTGTAGACAGTATTTTATATATTATGCATAGATTGTCACCCCCATTAGAGGGTAATTTTATAAAGTTCTTTGCGGAATGTTTAGTCATAGCCGCTACTGTTGCTTTCATCAAATGAAATAATATTTGGTCATACTTGGTTAACAGGTTAAGCATGTAGCAATAGTTACCACGGATTAAACATAAACGGAGTATATTTGTTTCAATTGAGATTCGCTGATGACATAATTCTGTTGTTGGAGTCTCCCGAACAACTCTAAGAAATGCTGGAAGCTTTAAATGAATCATCTAAAAAAATTGGCCTTAAAATTAATATGACAAAGACAAAAATATTGACTAACACACAAATTGAAGACATTAAAATCCATAATAAAAATGTAGAAGTGGTAGATGAATATGTGTACCTTGGTCATCTGTTGTCTACGATTATCTGTTGGAAGAGGGGGTCGAGTCAAGGACAATGATAGGAGAATACAGCTCGGTTGGTCTGCATTCAAAAGGCTGGGCAATATCTTCAAGTCAGGCATGCCACAAAATTTAAAAACAAAAGTGCTGGACCAGTGTGTGTTACCTGTGATGACCTATGGATGCGAGACATGGACGTTAACTAAAGAAGCAATGCACAAAATCAAAGTTGCACAACGGGCCATGGAAAGATCCATGTTGGGTATCTCGCTTAGAGACCATATACCCAACATGGAGATTAGAAGATGCACCAGGGTCACCGATGTAGGGATACGCATTGCAAGGATGAAGTGGCAGTGGGCTGGTCATATATGTCGACAGGATGATGGAAGATGGAGCCAGAGGATTACTGAATGGAAGCCAAGGTTGGGCCAGTGAAGTGTCAGGAGACATCCAACCAGGTGGAGTGATGATATTGTGCGGACTTGCGAGAAGAGCCTGGAGAAGACTGGCGAGAGACCGAGAGAGATGGCGTGGGAGTGGAGAGGCTTACGTCCAGCAGTGGATAGAGACAAGCTGCCGAAGATAGTTATGTTTGGTTCCACAGTAAACGATGGCACATTTTGAAGCAATAATTTGCTGTACACTTTTACTGGTACAAAGAGTTTTGGGAATTGGTATGTATTTGTGTGTCCACAACTATATAATTTAATAATTAAACTCTGGGTATATTTATTTAATGATTGTCCATAACCTACTATATCTGTAATATTGACTAACCTTCTGACAAAATGTAACGGCAAGGGCCTGCCAAGGGAAAAGTCCAGCTGGCTAAGAATAGACCGTTCGCACTTGAGGATCTCCCTCTTGCTGTAGGTGGAGTTGGTGATGAACACATAGTCATTGATGTCGGGCGGGAAAATCTCCTCGTATTTACTGGCGATGAACATGGCCGTGATGCCCACCAACTGGATATGACTGCGTTTAACATCCTTCACTACCTAAAAAAAAAACAGTATTTTTATTATCATTTAATGACAATAACTACAACCTAAATATTTATTCGTATTGATAAAAAATATTTTTGAAACAAATTACAATAAATAACGAAAAAAAAAATCTTTATAATACACATTTAGAACTTTGATATTCTGCCATACAAAGGTTCAGCTTCAATAGCTATCCCTCTTACGTATGTTCATAATGTTATTTGGTGATTGTTTTATGTTGGGGCTAGATGTGTGAAAAAGGGTGAGGGTTTTTATCCCACTTGTTCATAAAACTAAATATGTATATATTATAAAGACTTTTTTTTATATTCAATACTAACAATGAACTTCTGCCAAGAAATTTCAAATAACATTAATATTTTTACAAATTACAATTTTTGGGTGGTGGTTCTGATAGCTGGAAAGGTAACTTTTGTATGCACTAGAATAAAGACGACCTTCGTGACAAAGTGGAAAGAGCTATGACTGCCATACCGAAGGTCCCGGGTCCCATTTCCGGCGATGGCAGTATGATTGCAACACTGTCTTTGGTCTGGTGTAGAATTCTCGTGACAATAAAATGGCGATAGATTAGCTTCCTATCACATGTCATGAGAATCAATAGCTAAAAAGTTGTATAAAGTAATTGAGTTCAAATAATCTGCTGTATACAAATGTGGAAAGCAACAGGAAACTACCATATTAAAGGTCCAAGCGGCATCCCAAGAAACAGTAAAAATATTATACTTTGCTGCAAATCAAACCACAGATTAAATATAATTGTTTTATAATCACAAAAATAAATAATGAGGACGCACCTGCAAATATCTATCGATGATAGCGACAGTCAGGTGGAGGGTCTCCAGCAGGAGAGTGAACTGAGAATGGACCTGCACCAGCCAATCAATGAGTACGGAGCGCATCTTTGGAGTCATGTACATCTAAAAATATATATTAATTACAATATTAAAATATGAGGCATATGAATTTTATATTCATCTCTTATCTAACAAATACAGTGGAACCTCTCATTAGGAGTAATTCACATAACCAGCAAAACAGATGATGAAAAAATGCTCCCTTAAGGTGCTGTAACGGAGTGACGCAGAAAGGGAAAAATTCCATCTTGTGGAAAAGCACAATCAAGAGATGACCACCGAATAGCTTATGTAGTTGCATGTGTTTCACAGCAAGGAGTGGAGAAAGAGGAAGCAGCAGAACAACAATCTTTCGACGCAATAAGAAAAAATTTGAGAGGATGGAAAACTGTTGTTGTATTGTACATTAAGAAGCATCACAATAAAGAGGTGGCTATGCGTTATACAAATTTATTCAAATTTTAAAACGTAGTCAAAAACAAATGTCTCTAGACAGCTTCCTAGTAAAAATTAAAATAAAATGAATAGCCATAAATTCATAAATAATTAACTAGTTATTTAGATTTTTTCATTAATTGTTTTTGCAAATCGAAATCGAATTTCAGGTTGTTGCGCTCCTCAACAATTTATAAGTGCGTAATTTTATTTCAATAAATGTTAAAAAATAACATATTTTACATTGATTAATATGGGGAAAATTATTTTGCTTTACGAGTGTTTCACTTAACGAGTAAGATGGTGGAATTAATTATTCTCATTTTAAGAGGTTCCACTGTAGTTAATGATTCACTATTAAATTAAAATCTCCCGTATACAGTAATCACTTGGTGACACAATAAAATTAATCAACAGGTCTATTCACTAGGCCAGTGGTCTGCAAAATCATTAGTTAAAAGAGCAGCAGTACAAGGATTTAAATTTCATTTAAGTATCAAATTTCTTTACAAGAACCCTGTATTTAATTTAAACCAGCTTAAAATCGGGAAACACTGAAAAAATATTTTATGCTTTGTAATATTATTTATTGAATAAATAGAAGAATACTCAGTATTTTCACAAAACTTTATTTTTCAATTTGCAGACATGTTTTGGTTGTGACCCAACCTTAAAAATGACGAAAATATTATAAACCACCAATTAAATTTAACTCCTATTCCCATATTCCAAATGTTCCCATTATATCCCCCCCCCCCCCCCCCCCTTAATATACTTGGAAATTTTAAGCAAGTCGAGTAAATACTTTTTATTTTCAGGCAAAATTTTAGATTTTCATCAATAAGACTCTTTGAATTTTCTTTCTCAGATACCATGATATTAAGATTTAAAGTGTTTTTTATACATGCCCTTCTTAAAGAGCCATACTCAAGCAGCCAAAGAGCCGCATTTGACTCATGAGCCACAGTATACCCACCACAGCACTAGATTAGCAGTTTCATAGCATGGCTTGAAGCATGCAGTGTGGCCATCCGATAGTACTGTGGGCTAGTTCACTGTAGCGCAGCTCAAAGCACCAAAAGAATCCTTCCTGGATGACCGTGGCCTTAATAGGAGAATCGGGATTGTGGAAGATTGTAGATATGTAGAAATCGTGAGATGTACTATTATTATTTCAAACCTGTCCATCGAGGTGCTGCGCTTGTATGGGGAACTTGGCCTCCAACTCCCTGAGGTAGGAATAAATATCCTTAATGTATATTGACATGAGAATGGGATTCTTCTCCTGTCCAGCATCAATGTCCTCCACCCCTTCCAGCAGTTCGGTGGAGTAGGAGTCTTTTTTCAGAGGCGGGGCGATGGACACAGTCAAAACCTCCTTCACCTCCGACACCTTTTTAATAGTCGGAATCTGAGACTCAACTTTCGCAATTGGTTTGATTTTATTTTCTTTCTCTTTCAGAATAAGGTTTTCTTTGGAGTTGCATTTTTGATTTTGACTACTTGTAATCTAAAAAATATACATATATTTAAAAAAAAAACATATATTTAAATGTATGCAGATATACATACAACAACAATAAAAACACATCAAATTTTGGTAGTAATGTTGATACCTTGATTTTATTTATTACATTAATGGAAAAATAAATATACATTAACAAATCTATTTCTTGGTATGTCCATATCTCGTGACACTCTCGTGATCTAAGAAGGATCACAGAAAATGTAATTCAATCGACAATGATAATTTTCATAGATACTATAGTTTCTTGTACAATTCATGAAAATGTCAATTTTCTATAAGTTTGATAATATTATATGGGAGTATCCACATCTGCTACATTTGTTTTAAAAAAATCAAGAGATACATATTATATATAATACATACTACAAAACAAAAGAAACATGAAGTCTTGTATTTCTACCTAAACAATAATTAGTTTAATTAGTGAAATATTACTAACTAACTAACTAACTTACCATCACGCCGTCTCCCCGGAGGGGTAGGCAGAAAGAATGGAACGCCACACTGTTCTGTCCTGACATAGTCTCTCGCTTCCTCTACATTCATACATCTTGTCATGCACGCACGTCGATTTTCCGACTCCTCACGTGACCGACATTCAATATTTGATTGATTTGATCGTGCCACGTTTTCCTCGGCCTTCCTCTATTTCTAGCTCCGTTCACGCCGTTTACATATACCTTCTTTACCATTCTGTCTTCACTCATTCTTGTGAAATATTAATGAGTTTAATTCATGGAATATTGTTTACACACCGTCTACAGAAAGGGAATTAATACCCTTTTACTGGACTGATGGTGGCCAGTGGGAAGGATATAAAAACATTTTTTTGTGGATTCGACATAAACTGTTCTAAGTGTATTTTTATATGAAACTTTAGTGACACATTTTTAACATGTTTTGAAATGTAGGGTTAAATGCTATTGCATTTCAACAACCCGCCGTGCTTGATAATTAGCATATGAATCTGTCTGTAAACAAAGTGTACAGGGAAAATGTGTGCAAAAAAATTTATTTGCAGTTACATATTTCAATTACAAAATAACTTAAAAACAGTATAAAAATATTAAGTGTTTTTTGAAGTTATACTTTTTTGGCATATTTAGAAGAGGGTGAAATTGAGAGTTGCGCGCGCACCCTGTTACGGAAGTGCAACATGATGAAGTTAGCCATTTTTTAAATTACTGAGGTATTTAATATCTTTTTTCTATCATTTTATCATCCTTTCTACTAATGTAGAATATTGGAATGCAGGATTAAATTTTAAGAGTTATTTTTGTTTTGTTATACCAAAAAAAGCATAATTTTTTATGTGCATGCATAAGTATACAAGTTATAAAAAATATATAAAAAAATTGCAACTACAAAAGCGCTGCTAGGACACCAGTGTCAGGGTTAGTACGCAATCAGGGTAAGTATGCAAGATATTCATTTCATTGTACTTTGAGGAGAGTTACCTTGGTCTGTCTCAAGCGGGTGGTAATGCCAGCAGCCCTGGTGGCATGAGCCAGCGTGCTTTCCTCCCTCCGTAATGGTTTCTGGCTATTATCTGCAACCACCTTCGTGGGCAACCGTGTGTCCACTTTGGCTTGAACATTTTTATAGCTAAAAGTATGAGATTAGTAGGCTTAATTAATCATTCAAAAATGTGAAAATAGGCAACTTTAAATGTCTATCAGAATATTAATAAAACACTTTACCTTCTCAAAAGCGGTTTAGCTGCGGCGACTTTCTTCTCTTTTTCAATCACGTCTAGATGTTTTCCGCCTAGTGTTGGAGCTAGGATTCGATTATTATTGCAAATATCACCAAGTACATTTCTTCTAGTGGAAACCTGCAGACTAGGCTTGGTTACGGCTTTAGCCTTAGTAGCAAAGACATTTTCTTGACCAATAATTGTCTATAAATAATAATAAATCTGATAAATCTCTTAAAGTTGGTGTAAATCAACAGTTAGTGTGACAATAATAATGAAAAAAAAACAAATAATTTAAACAAAACTACTCACATTAATGTTTACTCTGTTTCTGTACTCCATCTTCTAATATTTTCGGACGCGCGCTTGTCTTTTTAATACCGTTGATTTTATATTTTTTGCACAAATTAATACGCTATACAAAAATCAACCGCTTATTAAAAATCACAAACGAAAGACTCGATGTTCAATAACAATAATAGGAGTAACCCTCTAGTTCTAGCACAACCTCAGTAGATGTAACGGAAAAATTCAAATCGAACATATGAGACAACGTTCACCAATCAACTGCTCAATTGTCGACTAAGACTTTCTCATTGGTTCATTTCAAACATATTTAATACCATAAACCATAAATATTATTTTTAAGATCAACTCTTTTATTAACAGATCATAGACGATAAGTATAAAAAACATGATATTTTTTATGGCAATGTTCCTACTATTGCATTGCCATAAAAACATACAACATGCACTGTTTCCTAAATTATACAAATATATTGAAAATTACTTGTTTACTCAACGCCAATCCCTATATATGCATATTTTTTTTTTTGGGCTACCTATCCGATTACTTTTTTTTTAAATGTAAATGTAACAAGTCCTTTTATTTTTTTCGTTTTGGATGTATGTATCCCAAAAATGATTAATGTTCTGCGATTTCACTTGTAAAGCTAAGGCCAAACAGAAAAGACTTCACTTGGTGCTCAGAGTAATGCTGCAAGCAACCTATCAAACCGACGTACGGCGTACTATCCCGATGACCACTGACTCTATTCTATAGTAAAAATAAATACCACCTATCTTAGCATTAACTGAAGTACTTCCGTACGGGTTTTATTTTTGTAATTAAAATCTGCAAATTAATTTGTTGTACCCATTTTCCCTGCACACTTTGTTTACAGACAGATTCGTATGCTAATTACCAAGCATTGCGGGTTGTTGAAATGCAATATAACGATGGAAGACGGAGTCAGAGGGTTACTGAATTGAGGCCAAGGCTGGGCCGAAGAAATGTCGGAAGACAGCCTACCAGGTGGAGCGAAGATATTGTGTGGACAGCGGGAAGGGCCTGGAGAACACTGAAGAAAGACCGAAAGGGGTGGCGGGGGTGTGGAGAGAATTACGTCCAGCAGTGGATAGAGACAAGCTGATGAAGACAATAACATTTAACTGAAGCACTTCGACTTTTTGAAGACATCATCTTTAAAATAATTTACAATCGCAATTCAGAAGAAATAAAAAGACAGAGATGCATTGAAGGAATGAAAAATAAATTTACCAACTATTATTATTACATAACCGTTACATTTAACTGACAAATTGTGTCATACTATTGAAATTATAATTATTCAGAATAGATCATCTTACTTGGTTTAGGAAATATTACTAATCATTTATTTAATTGAGTTGAGCTGTTACTGAATACTGCCGTGAGTATATACTCGTAGTTCAGAATAATCTCCGAAACTCCGCTCGAATAGGATATCACAAAACACGTATATACCGAAGATCCCAGAAAATGTAATTCTATCAACTGTAATAATATATATATATTTAATTAACGAATCTACTCTTGTATAATTAGCTTACATTTTCTGAAAACGCCATTACTCTCGTAATTGTCCAGAGGGAAAATAAAATGTAGTGTATATTCATTTATTTATTGGTCATTTACATTTTTTTATTGATCAATTACAATATTTTAATAAGTGAGGCAAATATGAGGGGAAAGATTAATAGTGATCAGTGGTTAAAACAAACAAAAATACGTTTTTTATTATAATTTTTATATTATTAAAATTATTGTATGTGTACCAAAATGTTGTTATAATTTTTTTTTAAATATTTAACTTCAAGTAATTACCGTTAAAGTCAAAAGTGTACGAGCAAACGTTAACAACCTCATATAATATATTTACTTTTTACTCATCAATTAGTAACAACTGTGCTGATTTGAACACACGTTTGATTATATTAATGTTTAACTCCGACACACACACACAATTTATTGCATTGGTAATTATTCTCAGATTTTCGATACATTACTATTATCTGCCCAATAAGTACTTATTTTGAATTGGTTTATTATTTCAATCAATGCGTGTACATGCAAATATACGACAGAGAAATTACGAAAACCCGATCAAGTATTTTATTTTATTTGTAGATGTACGAACATTATTACAAGCAATGTGTACCAGCTACACAATATCGGTAATGGAAGGTTAACAAACCTAATACAATTTATCCATCTTAGTAAATTCATATTTTGTCTATATTCGAATTCTTTTATCTGAGCAATCAGTAGTCTAAAGGCTTTAGTCCCGTGCGTCGCTTGTTATTTGATTTCGTTTTACAGTTAATAGATGTTTTTTTCCACTTTTAACACCTCATTCGTTTTGTTTATTCATTATTACGGTAATTCTTTTTCCATTCTGTTTATTTTAGGATCGCCCCGTATATTTAATTTAAAATGAAGCCGGTATCGAAATACGTATTTCACAATATTTATTGAAATTTTCATAAACATTTTTCTCGAATTGTGTATATCCCGGCGGTATATAAATGATGTCCTGGCTATTAACATGGAAATATCTATATTGATTAATCGTCATTTGATTATCTTCCAAGTAACTCATGTCACAAACATGTCATGATTTTAAGGATGCGCCATTTTATCCTTTGAATAATATTCATATACCACTTGACGCACACTTAAAAAATAGTACAAATCAGCTTTAATTTTAATATCTTAAAAATTCTTTCAACTCTTTAGAACATATATTTAATTCTAATTCATAAAATATCAATATATTATATTTGCCCCTTATTATGAAATTGGTCTGAGTTTTGTTTCTTTCATTTTGAGATATATATATATTTTTTTTAATTTATTAAAACACGTTTATTCTACACAACACAATATAATATAATAATAAATTAAATGATTAAAAAAACACCTTTTTAATGAAATAATTATCTCAAGGACGCTGTTACATTTATTTATTCTTCTAGATTTATAATTTATACATATAAATTTGACATGTAGCTTATAAGGAAACAAAAAAGGTTAAAATAACGAATCATTTTCAAAGTTAACTAATATATAAAATTAACCGACTTCACAATATAAAAATATACATATATTTAAACATTCATATGCATTTTTGTGATTCTATCGATTATATTTGATCTTCCTTCACGTAAAATGTCTAAATTATAGCACTCCACATCATCACCCACAGTGGTTTTATATAACATCTTAAATGGGGCATTTTTTTAAATCTTATACGTTGCTTTACTTACATTGATGGTGTTTTTTCCCCTTATTATTAATTCTTTAAACAATTTTGTTGAATATAATCAATCCTCTGTTATATTTTTAATTGGAAATGGATCTCTTTCACTATGTATACGGTAAAACAAATAAAGTATTTTTTAAACATTATTTACTGTGCTAAAATTGTACAAATATAATTATTTGAAAAATTGCATCTGTTTTTATGAAGTTCCTCCACAGATTGAGTAATTTTCAATTCTCTGTATGTGAAATTCTTGTTTTTCTTATATTATATTTTAAAAAAACAGTCAAAACGCTTTTTGTAACTGCTTCAACTAAATCAAAAAATTGATTTCACAGTTAATTTTCTAATGATATAAGATTCGAAGGCCCAATATGGTTAATGTTGTAAATCTTCAATATCATTCCTTTGATCCTTGCTACATGTGGTCTTGCATTGTCATGCCACAGTATACTTCTTTGATAATTTTCTAAAACTGATCACTTTTTTAACATTACCTCTGGCAATCTTTCTATTATGCACAATAAACCTTGGCCATGACTATTTAAAATGGTTTTATTTTTTTATTATTATTTACTCCTAAAATATCTCACTCTTCTTCTCAATTGTATTCCTCATGATTGAGGGTCGTGTCTATTCTGTAAACCATTGACCATGGCACACCATGTGCTCCTATCACCTGTCAGTCTCCAGGCTGCAGTTAATGAGAGACCAGTCAGCTTCCTGATTTGATCGGACCAACGGCTTGGTGGTCGCTTTCCCTCCACTTTGCCCATGATGATGAGCTTTTCAAGGTTGTCCTGATCTCCGGACTATGTGCCTAAAATACTTACACACTCTCCGAGAGCACATCCGCAAGAGTCTTGCACTGATACCCAGCTGGTCAATGATCAACTGGTTTGTTCTTCTTGCCGTCCAGGGTATTCGCATCATTCGTCACCAGCATCACATCTCAAAATCATCAATTTTAGACCTCTCCAATGTTCGCATAGTCCGAAACTTGCAATTATAAAGGAATATGGAGAAAACAACGGTTTGAACAAGGGTCTTGTTAGAGATATTTTGGTCTTGCCATATCTTATTGCACTTTGTCGTGGCAGTTTAAGGCATTTGGGTTCTGCGTCGAATCTCCTTCGCAACCCACCCTGGTCGGTTATCAGTGATCCAAGACAGACAAATTATTAAGTAAGTTAGTTTATTTGCCCCTCACATAATAAAAATTGCATAAAATATTATAAATGTGTCTACCAGCAGTGTCCATATAAATGACTTAGTCCATTATATAAATAAACGCTACCAACATACTCGTATCATTGAACATCTAAAAAAATTCGTAGTTATTAAAATTTGTTTCTTATTATGTTAATTTAAAACAATGTGACATAAAATAACAATGAACTATTTTTTCTCGATTTCATGATTTATATTAGACCGCTCATAATTATGGGCACATGTATAGAGTTAAAAAATCTATGTGCATTTAATAAATTGGATCATTGATTTTGCCCACAGAATAGCAATAAAATATATATTTTGTCTTTTTGCTGACTATCGTACATATCTTGATACAGTAAATATATTATGAATTTTGGTACTTCCGTGGCTTTAACTAACAATGATAATGTTATCTTGTTTAATATTTTTCATTGTATTATAAAAATTGGTTTACGAAATATATTTCGTTTTATTCAGTTTTAGAACATGGTGATACGTAACACGGGAATAGAATATTTTATTTGTGTTCTTAAACATGTGCTTACATGAAATTAAGACACTCCCATGTTCTTTATGCAAAATACGCAGTAACATGACTCAGATTTATTCCAATAGTTGGCCATAGGGATTTCCCGGTCTTTATTTATGTTTGCGTGTTTTTTAATATATTGCATATTTTTTTTACAGTTTATAACTGAATCATTTCTACCCTGCAACAATGGGGGATTATGAATACTCGGATAACCTGGATTTGTAAGTACTATTATAAAATTTCCTAATTTTTCATTTTATCCTTGGTATTTATTTTATAGTAAAATTTTCAAATATATTTTTTATTTTTACAGTTCTGACTTTGACTTGTCAACATTTGCAGAAGAGACCAGTGAATTCTCTGATATTAAAATACCTATAATCAATCAGCCAGCGGTAATTATCTTTAAATATTGTTTTTAATTGATAAGACAATTGTTGTGACATGAACATTTCAATCGGAAATTTAATTTATAGCCTATTGATGTATGGTCCAACTACTTACATTTGGAAACTTCCTACTTTTTTCTTTTATGAGTTTAAAAAAAGGGAATTGAGATGCTATTTGTGCATTTTGGTAATATTTTGAACATTTGGTTGCTTGGTGTAATTGCTACCTTCAATAAAGGAGTGTGACGTCTATTGACAATGTTAACCCCTATTATGCGACTGGCTACGTTTGCAGTCCAAGAAAAGTGGTTTCGAATTGCAGGAGACTATATTTGCAGCTCATATTTGAAAATACACTAACTAAATGTAGCTAATTACAGGTCGAGACCATTTTTTTTTTGCTGCAAATGAACCCAGCCAGCCGCACAATGGGGACTAAAATAGTACTAATATTCCACTTTGGAAACTACTACTCATTTGTATTATCCGTAACGTAATAATTATTGTAATTTTATTTTAGCTGCAATTGGGACCTCCTCCGAGGGGAGACTTCTCCGGGCCGCACAATTTTGATGTAACTCTCAGTGGGGAGACGACAAACAGCAAGAAATATGTGGTAAGAATATTGGAAGCATTCTAAATACATTTCATCAAATTTATTAGTTGTATAACTTTGCTTCCGCCGTTTTTTTCCGAAATTCGAGGCTTTATCGTAAAAAACTGGTTACACATTTATGATTCAAAGTATTGTCCATCGCTGGCCACTACTTTCTCCCATTTTTCGGGCAGCAAACGAATCCCGCGTTGAAAAAACTGGTCATCTTTTCAAGCGATCCACGAATCGATCGAATTTTTTACTTCTTCATAAGACCGGAAGTGCTGGTCAGCTAGGCCGTGTGCCATTGATCGAAACAAGTGATAGTCCGAGGGAGCAACGTCTGGAGAATACGGCGGGTGGGGTAGGACTTCCCATTTCAAAGTTTCCAAGTATGTCTTGACCACTCTCGCAACATGGGGTCGATCATTGTCATGCTGTAAAATCACTTTATCATGTCTCTCGTTGTATTGCGGCCGTTTGTCTTTCAATGCTCGGCTCAAATCTCTCTCGGCTGCATCTCTCGGCTTCAACTCGTACGGCACCCAATTTCCTTGTTTCTGAATCATTCCCATGACTTTCAGGCGTTTTGAAATGGCTGGTTGCGTCACTCTCAATGATCCTGCCAATTCTTGTTGCGTGTCTTGTTGACACGAGTCTTGATCAAGTAATGCCTCCAATTCTGCATCTTCGAAGACCTTCGCTCTTCCACTGCCATTCTGGTCTTCGACGTTAAAATCACCGTTCTTGAAGCGTTGAAACCACTCTCGGCACGTTCTTTCACTAATAGCGGCCTCACCATAGGTATTTGAGAGCATTCGATGAGCCTCAGCCGCAGATTTCTTCATATTAAAGCATAAAATTAAAACCTCCCGCAAATGACGAGAATTTGGCTCGTAAGCTGACATGTTTAATCGGGAATAACTTTATGATGCAGACACAAATCGACTAATATTTCGATGGCGTTATGTTTACAAATACTTAAGCTTATTGTATGACATCTATGATCTATTTATTCCAACTACCACTTACCGCTACTGCCATCTATTGCAAAATGGCGGAAGCAAAGTTATACACCTTATAATATGTATAACATTTGGGTTATTGGTGTCTTTTTAAATATAATTATCGGAAGGCAATGTTCCCACCATGTAGCATATTTTTACAGAATGTCTATGTACTGAATACAATTGGTAAATGTGACTTTTCTAAATACATATAAAAAATATATGAGACTTCTCTAAACAATTCCTTAAACTCTTTCTTAAAAATATATTTGAAAATGCAAATAAGAAACTTGTGCTCTACAAATAAATAATAACATACATTTTTATCACAGCCATTCATACCAATGCGCCCACTCTTAAGGGTTTAGGCCACTCTAGAGCAAGAAAATATAGGCATATTTTTTTTGTTTATTTTTTTTTTTTTCAAAATAAAAGGATAATTTGGTATAATGTTTAAAGGTTTTTATAAGACCATTTACTTGTGTAAATTATAACTAACTAACTAACCATCACGCCGTCTCCCCGAAAGGGTAGGCAGAAAGAATGGACTGTCACACTTTAACCGATGCGGCATTCCATCCTTGTAAATTGTGGCCACACATCATTTCTCCGTATACCATTTGTTTGTCCTTGGGCAGAAACAACTCGTGTAATTTTTTAACAATTGGTGAAAATTTATTTGAATTATGTGGCCGGCAAGTTAAAACATGTGGTTTGGAGAAAAACGTGTTTAAAGTTTTCAATAATATAAAATCATTAATTTTTATACATATACTTTCAATGTTCACAATGGAGTTCTGGTCCCAACCCTTATGTATGGAAGCGAAGCATGGAACTGGCAGAAGAAAGATGAGAGCAGAATAAATGCGGTAGAGATGAGGTCCCTAAGACGTATGTGTGGTAAAACGATGTACGACAGAATCTCAAATGCTGATATTAGGAAGGAATGTAGAGTGAAAGAGGGTATTATGAACAAAATTATGAAAGGTTCGTTGCCTTGGTTCGGACATATGGAGCGCATGGGTGAAGAAAGAATGGTTAAAAAAGTATATGTTAACGATGTAAATGGAGTAAGGAGTCGAGGTAGACCGAGGAAAACATGGCATGACCAAATTAATCAAATATTAAAGGTTGGTCATGTCAGAAGTCGGAAGAATCGACGTGCGTGTATGACTCGATGTATGAATGTGGAGGAAGCTAGAGAGGTGTGCCAGGATAGAGTAGTGTGGCGGTCCATTCTCTCTGCCTACCCCTGTGGGGAAACGGCGTGATGGTTTGTTGTTTATACTTTCAATTTGCGGTGCCTGGGCTTTCTATGTTTATTTTCTGTGCCTCTTTTTCCTTTCTGAGTCTTCCCAAGCCAATCAGTGCCTTTTGTAACTTTAGAGAGCGATCTTTTAGTCAGCGTGATCCGCTGCATGTTCGCCTCCAGGCACTGATTGTAACCGTTTGGGCTTATTTCCATAACCATAGCATCGAACGTGTGCTGGCCATTATCAAAAACACGATAAAAACAATATTTGTTGAAAGATTCAATGTAATTCTAACTCCCCCGCTGTTGAATTTAAACTCTTTACTGAAAATTGTTTCTTCATAAATCATGTTTCAAGTAAAAAATGTTTTTAACTATTCCACATGTTTATTAGTTATATGACCGGATTCATCAACAGCACTGACATCAACAGGCCACATAAATGATAAACTAGCGGAAGATATTAAAAAGCCCTTTAATGTGAAGTATGTATAAATCGAAGTAATATTTTTTTTATGAAAATTGTGACAAGCTTTAAAAACAGTTATTGGAAACAAGAATTTATCAATGAAAGCAAAATGGCCATTCACAATGGAGTGTTAGTTCCAACCCTTATGTATGGAAATGAAGCAAGAAACAGACAGAAAAACATGAGAGCAGAACAAATGCAGTAGAGATAAGATTGGTTAGACTTATGTGTTGTAAAATGACATATGACAGAATTTCTAATGCTCATATCAGGAAGGAATGTAGAGCAGAATAAAGTATCATGAACAAAATTTTGAAAGGATCACTGCGTTGGTTGGGACACATTGAACGCATGGATGAAGAAAGGATGGTTAAGAAAGTATATAAGTTTACTAATAAAATATGGCATGATCAAATTTTAAAGGTCGGCCATGTTAGACGTCAGAATGATCGACATGTGGATAAGACTCGCTGTATGAATGTGGAGAAAGCTTGAGAGGTGGTGTTGCGGTCCATTCTCTCACCATTCCGGCGAAACGTCATTTATTTATTTATTTATTCAGTAAGGGCAGCATACAGCGATATCAATATATTAATTAAGAAACATTAAGAAAAATAATAAATAAAGCCAATTACATGCTACCACAAATACAATAAACAGTTAATTGAATTTAAGCTAAGGCAAAATACGGTCAAACAAAATGATTGAGAGTTAAACATAATAATTAAACATGATAATAGTAGTAGAAATAGTAGAAGAAAGATGTTTTATTGTTGTAACAATTGCTAGTCATGTCAAATTTAGTAAGGAAAGGCTCCATTGATAAACTTACAAATCTCGAGGGCAAAGCGAAGAGTAGACCTACCGTACAGTGATGAGTTTGTGTTTCAGTACTCCCATCAGCTGAACCGCGTATTCCTGTGCATGACGGCAGAGATGGCAGTGCAGTTCCGCTGGGACTGGGAACCGCTAGCACAGCATAGCTTGTGGGTACGCGCCACAACCATCCTGGCGCGCAGCGAGCAGCAGGAGGGCCGGGTGCTGCGCTGCTTCAACCACAAGGTTTCCAATGATGTGACCAACAGAGGTAAACTAGTGCCTCCCTCTTTTTTTCAAAATATATATTAGCATTATCTGCATAAACACTTGACCGTAATTAGCTAGGGCAGGTCTAATGGTTTTTATTTCTTGGTCCAAGCAGTCCAGCTGATCACAATACACTTAGGCATTTAGTGTTTATCCGGGTTTAAGCGTTTCAAAATAAAATTTTCCCTTGCAGTTCCACCAAATGGACAAAATAACTTTTTTTGCCGTGAGCCCTGGCATTGGAGTGGGTTTTGCTACCTGTCTATTCGACGGCCATTGTTTTCCGAGTCTTTGGCTAGAATTACAACATCCATTTTTCGTCTCCAAATTATGAATAGCGTTTTTGAATTTAATTCCAACAGCTCTTCGCACTCGTTTATTCGCTCACTTAGATTCTCTCATTTAACTCGTGCGGTATCTACTATCTACGGTAATTGTATTTCTCTCCTTAGTGTACATATTTCTTATAGTTTAAAAACAATAAATCAGAATAATTACACAGTTAGCTACATAAGTTTGTCTCGAGCATGTGATATTGTTTTTGTAAAGCTTTGATTACGTACGCCAGCTAGCTTTCATTGTATTTTTGTATAGGATATTTATTTCATTGTATAGGATTTAAGACTAGACTTCTTTTGATGTTTTATCTAATCAAGGGGTTAATTTCAGATATCCCTGAACATGTGATCCCACATGTTTTGCGATCGGCACGACAAGGCCCGGATGTAGTGTACTGTGGAATGGAAGACGACGAGCGTAGCTGGTTGAGTGTTGGGTTGATGGCGCCTTCACGCCCCCCGCCTGGCGTCTCCGCCATACAACACGTATACAAATTTGTCTGCAAACACTCGTGTATTTCGGGCATTAATCGCCGACCCATTGAAGTGCTATTCACACTGGAGGACAGCGAGGGGAAGGTGCTGGGGCGTCGTTCACTAGGCGTGCGCGTGTGTAGTTGCCCACGTCGGGACATGGAGAAAGAAGAAGCAGAGCTCCAGTCCAAATCAGGAGGGCCCCCACCACGCAAGAGGCCAAAGTTCCATGCCCCTTCATCACTGTCGGATGACTTTCCTGATACCACAGTAAGTTCTTTCATAAAACTATATTTAAATTTTTGATAAACTTAAGAGGTTTACACTGGAATTCCATTACCATCATCATATTCCATTATCATTATTTTTTATAATTTAACCGCCCTATGCGTATGAACGTACGTGATACGTACTCTTTGAGTGTACTGTTCTGCGCTGTCCTGTATTGCGTACGCACATGAGAAAAAATAATATACATCAAATCTACAAACTGTTGGGGATACGCATGTGTGTACCAACAACACTTAAGTACAAGTATGATAATTCTTCAAGGGCAGGTGTTTGATTCTTTGACGTTTCGTTATTTTTTTTTTAATACAATTAACAAATAATTTAATTAATAAAAAGGTAATTTTTTTTTGCATGTTTCTCAGAAATTTACCTGCAGGTAGGGCAGTTTAAACACTTTTTTCCACTTTTGAGTTTATTTTTCTCAACATGTTTCGAAGGTTTTACACCTTCATCATCAGGACATGGTAAATGAGGGTGTAAAACCTTTAAAAAGTGTTAAGAAAAATAATCTCAAAAGTGGATAAAAACAGTGTTTCATTCATAAACAATATTTTTTTATTTTTGAGTATGATGATGGAATGTTAACTGTTTTGCAGGTAAGTCACTCGGGCACTATGCAGACCATCCAGGCAGTCCACGCTGTGAGTGTGCTGGGCTTGCGGGACCTTCCCCCGGACAACCCAGCGCGGCCACTGCTTGCTAAACTCACCGCCGAGCTGCAACGGCAGATGGACACGCCCATCTAGGAATAGGACATATATATATACTTGTATGTCCACCATATTCAATGTTTTTTTTATTTAGTTTTATTATATTTTAATAATTTGGTTATCTACTTAATATAAAAAATGTTTTAGGACATATGTTTTTATTATTTCATTAAAATTTATATTTTAGTCCAGTGATAGATTCTTAATTTTAGGTAAATACAAAGTTTTTTCTTAATTTCATTCCAAACTATTATTTACTTAGGATTGTGAAGAATTAAATAATTATACCGTATTTTTGGTGTTCTAGTATAGTTATTTTATATTTGATTATTATGAGTACAGTTATTTACATGTTTATCAAAGCTACTTTGGTCTTGTTGAGCACAAAGACTATAAACACAAGGAAGTATTTCTAGAGTTCTTGGACATCTCATTATAAAAATACGCATTAATCTAATATTTTGAATATAAAATTAAGTACATAGTTTTATAATGGTAATTCTGTGCCTTCATGACAATGTGTTATACAATACGCAGCACGGAGATTCGCAGAGCGATATTTGCCGTGCGCTTGGGTGCTAATAGGCAAATGTTATTATAGCACAAATATTTTTATAAATTTATACGTATGCATAGTCAAAATTATAGTTATTTTTTCCCATCTAGAACATACCTGTAATTTTTATATCTTACCATATACCAGTGTGTATTTTTTAATTAGTTTTGACCATAAGTTATTATAATTTTATATCAATATATACGAGTATATTAGTTTTGGATAAAGTCTTTAACATTGTCTTTAATAACAGTCCTGTTATGATTGTAATAGTTTTTGTGTTTTGGTACTTGTAATTTACATAGTACCTAAGTATATATAAGGTATCTTCATTTGTTTAGATTATATTGTGTTTATTATCTCATATATTTAATAAAACAGGCGCATTTGCTAAATGATATTAAAGTCTTTTTACTGTTTTTCCCTGACAATTTAATTTCACAAATACCGAATATGATTTAATTAATATCACTTCTGTTCTCACATTTGCAGTATTTATGTTTTAAGTTAAGAAATTAATATACATACCTGAGATTGTGATTTTCTTAATAGATTTATTTAGTTAATATTGTCCAAAGTAATCTGATAGTGGATAGTTAGTCATTCATGAAGCAAAATGCTTTCGATGAAAATTATACATTTTATTTTTGAAAGAACATCAATGAATGGAAGATTTATAAAGTGCCATTTTTTGATATTTTTATTATTATTAAAGACTAACAACATCAAGAATTTAAATCAGTGATATTAGAATTTACTCGACAATCTTTAATGTGAGCAAAAATCGCCGATTAATGTCGTTTACGTTATTTCTAATATTCATTCATATAAATATATTATTCTGTGTTTTCATTTTAATAATAAAACTATATTCAGTTTAATTTTGTGTTTTATTGGTTATCCTTATTTTATTTATTTTTAAGAACTCGGTTTTGTAAAATCAATTACACTCATCATTATATGAATTATAAGTCATTAATATTTAGTTGAATCTAACTAACCAACCTTCACGCCGTCTCTCCGAAGGGGTAGGCAAAAAGAATGGACTGCCACACTTGAACTGATGCGGCACTCCATTATTCTCTTTTCTCCCCTGCGGGAGCCTCGGTGTGATGGGTTGCGAACCTCCCGCCACCAATAGCCGTCTCCCGCACACACATAGTAACTAAAACGTCAACAAAATAAATCTAATATAATAAAATTCAATGATATAAAATAAAAGTAACATAGCACATAATTTAGTTTTTCTGATGGTGCACATGTTGTCAGCTGGACGTTCCGGACTTAAGTGTTTAATATAATTGAATTTATTATTCCACGTATCCACTGTCCTTTTAATTAACTGTAATTAGGCACTTAAAAGAATCCTACTACAGCAAGAACTTCAAAATGTTATCAAAGAAATTATTCAAATTGACATTAAAACAAAAGCAGACAAAAGTTTGAAAAAATCGTGTAAATTAATTTTCACAGCTGTCAAAAATCTCCACATAAATAAAAAACTAATATAATTTCAACACCAAAGCAGCACAAATGTATTTGAGTGCCATAACTTTAAATTATGAAAGTGAGGCAACAATCATATTGTCCAGGAGAATTGGCACACAGGAGCCTTTACATTAAAGTTTGTCGACTTGTTGACAATGTTTTAAAAATGGCGAAACCGCTGTCGTAAAATATGCGATTTCTTCATCCATTATATCTGAAGATGCCAACCGCGGATGGTGAAACCGCTGTCGTGAAAAATGCGACACTTGACACTTCACTCCTTACACTTGTTAGTTATCCATTTTAAAAACCAATAAAATATCGTAATATCTGAAGATGCCAACATCGGTTGGCGAAACCGCTGTCGTTAAATATGCGATTTCGTCATCCATCTTAAAAACATAATATATATTAGGTGTATGACTTTGCTTCCGCCGTTTTGCAATAGATGGCAGTAGCGGTAAGTGGTAGTTGGAATAAATAGATGTCATACAATAAGCTTAAGTATTTGTAAACATAACGCCATCGAAATATTAGTCGATTTGTGTCTGCATCATAAAGTTATTCCCGATTAAACATGTCAGCTTAAGAGCCAAATTCTCGTCATTTGCGGGAGGTTTTAATTTTATGCTTTAATATGAAGAAATCTGCGGCTGAGGCTCATCGAATGCTCTCAAATACCTATAATGAGGCCGCTATTAGTGAAAGAACGTGCCGAGAGTAGTTTCAACGCTTCAAGAACGGTGATTTTAACGTCGAAGACCAGCATGGCGGTGGAAAAGAGAAGGTTTTCGAAGATGCAGAATTGGAGGCATTACTTGATCAAGACTCGTGTCAAACGCAACAAGAATTGGCAGGATCATTGGGAGTGACGCAACCAGCCATTTCAAAACGCCTGAAAGTCATGGGAATGATTCAGAAACAAGGAAATTGGGTGCCGTACGAGTTGAAGCCGAGAGATGTTGAACGGCGTTTGTGTGTTTGTGAACAGCTGCTTGCAAGGCAAAGACGGAAGGGATTTCTGCATCGCATTGTGACTGGGGACGAGAAATGGGTTCATTACGATAATCCCAAGCGCCGAAAATCATGGAGATATCCCCGCCATGCTTCCACGTCGACGGCCAAACCGAATATTCACGGTTCCAAGGTTATGCTCAGTATTTGGTGGGTCTAGCTCGGCGTAGTGTATTATGAGTTGTTAAAACCGACTGAAACAATCACAGGCGATCGTTATCTAACGCAATTAATGCGTTTGAGCCGAGCATTGAAAGACAAACGGCCGCAATACAACGAGAAACACGATAAAGTGATTTTACAGCATGACAATGCTCGACCCCATGTTGCGAAAGTGGTCAAGACATACTTGGAAACTTTGAAATGGGAAGTCCTACCCCACCCACCGTATTCTCCAGACGTTGCTCCCTCGGACTATCACTTGTTTCGATCAATGGCACACGGCCTAGCTGACCAGCACTTCCGGTCTTATGAAGAAGTAAAAAATTGGATCGATTCGTGGATCGCTTCAAAAGATGACCAGTTTTTTCATCGCGGGATTCGTATGCTACCCGAAAGATGGGAGAAAGTAGTAGCCAGCGATGGACAATTCTTTGAATCATAAATGTATAACCAGTTTTTTACGATAAAGCCTCGAATTTCGGGAAAAAAACGACGGAAGCAAAGTTATACACCTAATATTATTTTCTGAAGATGCCAACATCGGTTGGCGAAACCGCTGTCGTAAAGAATGCGATTTCGTCATCCATATTTTTTTAAAAATATCCTTATATCTGAAGATGCCAACCGCGGATGGCGAAACCGCTGTCGTGAAAAATGCGACACTTGACACTTGACTCCTTACACTTGTTAGTTATCCATTTTAAAAACCAATAAAATATCGTAGTATCTGAAATGCCGACATCGGTTGGCGAAACATAAAACAATGTGAACGGTGACTCTTTTGGTGACATACATTTTAGTGATAACTAAGACATGACTTTGGTCCCATTTAGGAAAAATTCCTTCGGGTACTCCTCTCATTGTGCTAAGGAAGGAAGGACTCAAGGAATTTCCTTCATAAGGAGTGTAAGAGAAACAAAAAATAATTAACATTTTTTTAAATATTATTTTTCTAAATTCAAAAACTTTATTGACAAAAAGCAGCTTATTTTTTTAAAACTTTAAATGAATTTAAGTTTTTTTTCTTCTTTATAATTGAAACATTTTTTAAATATATTTTTACAAGTATTTGAAAATCTTGTTCAGTCATTTTTTAGTTGTAGTTTTTAGAATTATTTTATTACTACATGCATTCCGTTTAAAAATAAATAAATAAAAAGTCTGACATTAAAAAATCATTTTTTTAAACACAATGTCTTTTTTTTTCAAATTCGGAATGTGAGGTAAATTTCTGAAATTTAAAATTATATTCCATTGTAAAAAAATATGTATACACAAATCAATGAAAATGTGGAACATTTATTTTTGAATTCAATATTTTAAAATAAATTGTGTTAAATATACGTTAATTAATAATGTTAAACAAATAGTTTAGTCTTTAGATAGTAAATTATTTTAATGGTTTTTAATATTTGTCAAAAATGTAATATTATTTAGATATATTTTGTTGTCCTTATTTGAATATGTTTGTAAAACAAAAATGTTAAATGAAATAAAAAAATAAAAATTAAAAATAATAATAAAAAAACTGTTTGTATACAGTACATACGTGTTAATATTTCGCCCTTACACATTTAGATATAATGAGAAACAAAAACCGCAGTGTTAATACAAAAAATCAAAGACTCGTAAACTTCATACGATTGAGACATGATGGAAATAATTAGACGTTTTGAGAGCGGCGAATCTTTTGCTAGAATTAGCCGTTCATACAATAATTCGATTTAGAAAAACAAGAGTAAAATAAAGGAATACATACAAAATTGTAGAAATGTATTTTCCAAAAGACACAGCATGTTATATAACTCTGTATGCTTAAAAAAAGGGTATTCAACAATCTTTTGACAAATTCGTAAAGAGGATTTCTATGTCCTCATTCGTTTCGTTATTTTATTATGTATGTATGTATGTGATTGATCAATAAATATATAACTGAAAATACTCACCTTTTTGGTGATTTTTTTACATGACCTCTACTTTCGCACAAATTTTCAGAATCAAATAAGTGCGAAAGTCGAGGGGCGCTTGTATAGTCAAAGAGATATTTTTTCGTTGCACGTTAGTTTATTTTGTGTGGGTGGAATACATACCGAAATTTGCACTTTTAGCCCCGCCCTACCCTACCTACTGTTATATATACCCTACCTACCGAATATAATACACATTTTGATATAGCCATGTTTTATGGCATACTCGGTGAGATTGCACTAAACAATTTTTTACATGGCAGAAATTACGTTTTCTCTCTGGAGGCTTATTTAATCTTAATTATGTTTAATTTTAATTAGTGATAAGAGAGTGAAAAAACAATAATGATTTTAGTGCCAATTTTGTGGTGGGAACACTTTGGGGGGCGTGATCTCAACCCCACCCTGCGGGCTTTTGGAATTTCAACTCGAGTCTCGAGGAGCAAGGGTGCGTTCTTACACACCGGACTCCGGCGGAGGCAGCATCTCCCCGGCTCGGCGAGCGGTCGAACGCCGGGGAGATAATCTGAACGAGGAGGAGATCACGATATGCGTGCCGCATGGCGCCAGCTTATCACCATTTGGGGCCTGATACTGGCCACCGCTGTCGCTGTGAAGGAGACCCGTGCCCTCCGCGGTCCATCATCCGCGTGATGCCCCTCAGTCCAAGAGATAGAAATGGACGCCGGACAGCCTCTTGTGCCGTGCAGCCTCTGGCAATCCTCGTGCTGGCCAACCCGCCGCCACGCCGGCTTCGGTCGCCGCAGATCACCGCCTTCGTTAGTTCCGTTAGTTTTCATTTGTTGGCCAGCGAATAGCATGTAAGTCCTCTTTAGATTCTATGTAATCTTTTTTTGTATGTATTTTTGTTCTTAATAAATGTAATTTGTAAATAGTAAATATTGGTTTCAATACATGCCGGAGCATATCTCATATAACATAATTTATTAACATTGGCGAATCACATGGGCAAACGTTGGGAAGTTGTTCGAGATCGGGAGTTCATAAATTCATTTTTTCACCCCGTGACACGTACTTCACTCCTAACAATTTGAATGATTATTTGTGTTTATGGTACAGTTATATTTAAAAAATCTATTGTCTGTGAAATTTGTTTGACAGTAGCTGTCAAAAATATTTTTGTGTTAATCCGATCTATCAGTTTTCGCAATCTTGAAGTTATGTATAAAAATATACTTGTTTCTCCATTAATTTAATTAGATTATTTTTAATGTAATAGGCTGTACTTCACTAGTATAATTTGTTGGTTTATAATATTCCTCTAGTTTTTAAAATGCTGATATTGTGCGGCTTTATTATTCATATAATATTTTTACTGTCTATTTTTGATATTTACTTTAAATCTCCGGTAATTGATGGCATCAAAGAATATCAATCTGCTGGAGACGCCCCAGCATCTAGGCTTGTCCTATTTTCGGCCGATGGATTAAGAGCTGAATCGCTATTGAGGAGTACGAATGCACCCTATTTGAAGTGAGTAGTTTTTTAATTCATATTATATTTTTTAATGAAGTGTATACTTTTTATTTCATTGAACGTAGATTTTCAGTATTGCTAGATTATATTTTCCCTGATCTTGGATATATCTGTGTCTTTTGGTATCTTATTTGATCAACATTTTAGAAATCATTGCAATCTCCATATTCAGGGAAGTAATGAAATAGGAGACTATGTCAGGAGTCTGAAGCGTCGATTGAAGAGGATACCAAGATAATATTCTCCCTGCACGTCTCAGATGCATTGATAATCAGACTGATTTTAAATCGAATATAAAAACTCACCTTTTCAAAATACCACATAAAATATAAATAATTATTATTTGATTGCTGGTGTCAGATGCAGCTCTCCATGACTAAAAAAAACATTGTTAAAGCGCCCTTGAGTTGTGTTATTCTTAAAAATGGCTCTATACAAATTAACCTAATTATTATTATACGTGGATATACCCAATATCACAGATTACATAATCATCATAATTTTCTATATTTGTTTTGTACATTTTTTTCAAGATGGATTATGAAGAATCGAGGATCTTGGGGGATATCTAGCACCAGAGTCCCCACTGAGTCCAGACCGGGTCATGTTGCCTTTATAGCAGGCTTATATGAAGACCCTTCAGCCATTGCTAAAGGCTGGAAGGAAAATCCGGTAGAATTTGATTCTGTGTTTAATCGCAGCTTCCACACCTGGGCTTGGGGCAGTCCAGACATCCTCCCGATGTTTGCAAAGGGGGCCACTGGGAAACATATCGATACAATGTTTTACAGCCACGAAGAAGAGGATTTTTCAGGAAAAATTTCTACTACTAAATTGGATACGTGGGTCTTTGATAAGGTTGCCAACTTTTTTGTTGCAGCGAGAAGTAATAACTCTATTAAAGAGACCTTACAAAATAAAAAAATTATATTCTTCTTGCACTTGCTGGGCTTGGACACAGCAGGCCACACGCACAAACCTCGCTCAAAGTAAATCTTATTTTTATCTCTTTGCATTTAAAAAAATGTTTCAGTATGTGGTTTTGAGAATGTATGAATGCTTATATTTTAAAAAAAAATTATCTTTTTCATCTGTTCAATTTTGCTTTAACTTTCAATGACTTTTTGGTATTCAAGTCCAAATTGATTGATTTAAGCTAATGATCCAATATATTTAGAAATTATACCGTGATGGTGTTTCAGGGAATATGAAAATAACATTAAAGTGGTGGACGCTGGTATATCCAAAATAGAAAAAATTATCGAAGAGTATTTTGAGTATGATAACAAAACTGTATACATATTTACCGCAGACCACGGCATGACTGACTGGGGTAAGTGTAATTTTTCAGTTCAAACAAATTGAAATTGTAATTTTTCAGTTCAAACAAATGGTGGTGAAAACCTTGGTGTAATTTTTAGGTTCTCACGGAGCAGGTGATGACCATGAAACTAAAACACCGCTCATTGTTTGGGGTGCTGGTGTTCCCGCACCAGGAAATCCTATTTCCGAAACAAATTATAATCAAGCAAATAGAAAAGATGTAAATCAAGCTGATATATGTCCACTCATGGCTACACTCATTGGAGTACCCATACCTGTTAATTCAGTGGTGAGATTATGTATTTGTCTTGTTCGCACCTTCAACCTCTAAGATTTTCTGGTTAATAATATGCTTATTGACTCATTTTGTGTAAACTGATTTTTCTCTTATTTCTTTTTCAGGGTATTCTTCCAGAATCATATTTTGGCTCTAATGTTGAATTGAAAGCTAGAAGTCTTCATAGCAATGCAAGACAAATGCTTGCCCAATATGATAGAAAACGGGAGATAATTGAAAAGCATGTTATAAAGCAAATTTATAAACCATTCTTTCAATTGACTCAGCATAGAGTTGAAAATATTATATTGCATATTGATACACACTTAAAAGATAAAAATTATGATCAAGTGGTGAGAATTATTTTATTGTTTATAAATAAGTCATAAGATCATCGTTATACCTCTTTGCACTTTTTTATCTGTTTAGTTTTCATCAATCATCTTAAGACTTCTGTTAAATTTAATTATGGACTTCACTATTTTCGTAACAACTTTTCACTGACAATGTTGTGTAGCTAGTACCTTAACCTTGCTTCTAATAACTTTATAAATATTATAAACACGGGTTATGATTTTCAGTATTCCTCTGCCACATTTATGCATCAATTGAAATAATTATATTATTACATGATAAATACTTATTACGCACATAATAAGTATCATAATGTATTAAGAAGTGGAGAAAAATCACTCATATTTTCAAACATATTGCACAAGGCTGTAGAGCACATTTTTTACATTTCACTCTTATTAAATCTATATGTATTTGCAAGAGCAAGAAATACAATTGTTAGTTGAGTTTTATCAGTCGAAATATAAGCGAAAAGCCACACATCTTTTTACGTCGCTTTCTAGCTACTATAATATTCAGAGGGTGAGAAAGACACTAGCATGTCCTTTCATTTAAGTATTAGACCAGATATTTAGACAGTAGCTTCAGTTTCTCTTGGGCATTTTCCGTAAGCTGTATTCTTGTTTGATGATTTTTCAAACTTGAGTGCTTGCCAATTGTTTTTCATGTTTTTTGTTTTCCCTTTTTGGCTTCGGTTGTTTTAAATTGAAGCTTGAGTTTATCCTATGAGTATTCAATATTTCTTATTTCTAAGTCCAAGTCTCATTTTCAAGTGTGCAGTGACTACACAGAATCGTAACCCACAGACATTCCTTAACACAGTAAAGGAAATGTTTATTGTTTAGTTTCTTTAATTGATTATATTAAATGATATTTTATCCCTTAATATTTGTTTATGTTTTCAGATTAAAATGAGCAAAGAGGCAATTTCTCTAAGCTTATTAGGTTTAGATTACTACCAAAACTATTACCAAAAACTCCTTTTGATCTGCATGACATTGTCTTTCCTTGGATGGATATGGTGGATTTTGACGGTCATACTAGAAAAATCTGAGGCAAACGAGAAACTTGAGAGATCTCCAGGGATAAATAAAAAAATTAACCATTTAAAAATTTCTCTTGTCATTCATTATTTATTTGGTTTTTTACTGACAACAGTTGTTTTATTAATTACAGGTATATAGTTCTTTCTATATGTATCCAGTTTTTTTTTCTTCATATTTGTTTACATTACAATAAATGTTATTTGTCACATTTGCTTTATTCACAATATTTTATTTTTTCAGTTCAAAATCTCCCCGTGCAATATTATGTTTATTGTGGTCTTCCAGTGCTTTTGTGGTGGAAAGGTTTACTTTCTTCGGGAATATGGATTAACTTTTTTACTTTCAAAAGTTCTGAATCAAGTTTTGTCAAATTCTCAAAACTTCTCTTTAGTATTCTTATTTATTCAATCAGTTTATTGATCCTTGTAAGTATGAACTGTTATATTTATATTTAATATTTTAAATCTATCAAATCTACAAAACCAAATAAAAATATTATGTCTGTTGTGAGAAAAATCTAGGCTATATTCAAATTAATAGGATAAATTGTTTTAAATGACTTTCACCTGTAACCATGAACATAATTATTTATATTTTTACAAATATAGGTGTATGCATTCTTTCATCGGTGGTTGCTCAGCATTGGTCTATGCAGCCTCGCTGTGTTCCCTCTCCTATCCAGTAAAAGGAAACTACTACCCTGGTCTCTCATTATATCTTGGATATCTAGTAATTTAATCTTGACTGCTTTTTCATTTATGCCGGTTGTGGGAAAAGATGATAACATGCATCTCGTGTAAGTTAAAGTATACCATTATTGTATATTTTGAAATTGTTTCATTCAACTCATATTTTTCACACAAATATAATAAATACTTGGCAAAATATTACGTGCACATATATGAGATTTAATATGAAAAGGAGCTGTTTAACATATTTTTCATTGCAGAATAAGATTAACATTAATTATAAAAATCAATCAACATAACATGAATAAGGTTTTTTTAATCTTATATTTGATTTTAGATAAACCAAAGGCGTTAACACTGTGGAATTCCTCATAATGACGAATAATTTATGAATTAAAACACTTTTGAGTTTATTTTTCTCGACATACAATAAAAATTTATTTAATGTACAATATGCATTTATTTTTAGAGGTTTATCTGGACTTCTGTGGTTCTTGAGCGCTCTTGGATTTCTGTTTTCTTTTTCCATCAATATGCTAAAACGAGGTCAAGAAAATAAAAAGGAAAACCTGATTATGGTTTTGCCTCCTTTAATGATGCTTTTAACGGTGCAAATTAAGTACTATGTAGGATACCAGTTCATTAACAAGAAAGGTTTATCCTTCTTATGTCAAATACTTTCATGGTCCTTAGCAGGTATGTATGTGAACTAATAATATATATTATATTTTGTAATCAATTATTGTGGTATTTTATATACACTAAAAACATGTGCATATATAACATATAACAGCTATTAATTCCATACCGAAGCTGTAATATCTGCATTATAATATTTTCTCAATCAGATCTAACTAATAATTTAACAATATCCTAGGTTATTAATAATAATACATACACATAGGGGCATTTTTAAGAAAAGAGTTGTACTGTATCTGAAAATGTGTCATAGTTTGAGTTTCATATTTTTAATTGTTACACTTTGCATATTGTATTTGATTCAATTTATGAAATTACACTTGCAGCTCTCAGTTTTGCAGTTCCTATGTTTTCATCACGGTGGATGATTTCTCGGCTCTTCTCCTTATTCTCCAGCTTGGCAGTATTCTTTGTACTTCTCTCCGTCAGCCACGAGGCAATCTTTCTCCTCATGTTATCGTTCAATTTACTGTGCTGGTTGGCCATTGAGCACTCCCTGATGAATAATAAAACCATCAAGGTAAGAATATTAAGAGTTGTCTTTCTATAGTAACTGCCCTACCTTCAGGTAACTTTCCGAGAAACATGCAAAAAAATCACGTTGGTAATTTTTTAAATTTAATTACATACATATTAATAAAAAAAATTTAAATTACGAAATGTCAAAAATTCGACCGCACACTTCCCCTGCCCCTTGTAAAACTATCATACTTGTGAAGACTTGTACTCCAGTGTTTGGCACATGCGCATATCCCTAACGGTTTGGACATTCTTTTTTCTGCGCGTACGTGATACGGGATAGCGCAGAATGGTAGTCAAAGTTTGCGTATCACGTTTGTTCATATGCTTAGTTCATATTTATATTACAGTCGAACTCAGTTATTACAATCACAGAAATAGGGAGATCTCGGATGTAATGAGGAAACATTGGTTGACATTTTACTTTATGATTTTCTCCATACTTACATTTATTCACTTTTGTAATGAGCTACTACTCTCTAATTGCGTATTTTTGTTTGAATTACAACTCTTTGTGTTACGTGACTGATCCAGATGCTTCATGTCTTCATGTGATGGGTATGTTTGTTAGCATTTAAAAAGACCTATTCTCTGATATAACTAGTAATGCTAACGAGCAAATTCAGCCAGTCCCATCTTCCTCGTAATAACAGTTTGACTGTATATAAAATATAGATTGACAATAATTTAAAATAAATTTTATTGCAAATAAATTTATTTACAGAATCAGTAATATAGGCATTTACGGTTCTCTTTATTATTGTACATAACTATTATGTACTCGTATACATTTTATGCTTTATGTTTTTTGTAAGTTAAAGTTTAAAAAAAAACATTTTCGTTTTTCAGATTTCTCAGTGCACTTTTTACCAAACTTCACAAAACAGCAGCAGTAAAATATCAGTTTTTGATCGACCGCTAAATTCTGAAGATTTTAGGCGATCTTACATTTTCGTATCCTTTTACAATTTAACATTTCACAAAAAAACTAACTATTTTGGATTCTTGTTTAATTGTATTTCAGTTGGATCACATGGGTATGTTCTCTTTAATATTTTTCTTAACGAGACAATCAGATGCTGTATATAATTTTATCATTTTTTGGAACTGGCAACATTGCATCAATAAACTCCTTCGATCCTCAATGGGTACGATGCTTTGTGTCGCAGTTTTCACCATTTCTAATGACCGCATTGATCCTCTGCAAGACTTTAGTTCCTTTTCTCTTTGTGGCATGTACATTTTGTGCCGTAAATTTGGTCGTAAAGGTATGATTTTTCTTACTTACATATATTACAATATATGTATTTTAAAATATTGATAATTAACTTGGATAATTTTATTACAGGCACCGACAGGACAATTATTCTTAATCGTGTTGGTATTTTCTGACTATATGGGGCTCTACTTTTTGCATTTAGTGAAAAACACGGGAAGTTGGTTGGATATTGGAACATCCATTTCCCACTATGTCATAATGGAGACTACCGTATTATTTGTATCCTTGCTTTATGGTTTAGGACAACTTCTAACAACTACTTCAGGATGGTCGATCAAAGGGTTTCTTAGCAAAAGCACAAAAGTTCAATAAGAAGTATTTTTAGTTATTCTTGCTCCGTATTCTGTTACATTTTAGAATGTGCAGTGGCGGTACTTTCATACAAGCCGAAAAGCCGGGCTTGCCTTAAAAAATTATAATAAAACAATATTTTTTGCGCATTTGAGCTGTCTACGAATTAAATAATATTTTGAATTTTCCCGCGAGTTTAAAGTGATTTAATTCATTGCGTTGCAAATAACTCCGCTGACATGCGCAGAAATGACCTAAGTGTATGTTTTGTTTCACTCATACGCACCGTATTTTATTTCACTCATACGTACCGTAGGTGAGATGCCTGCGAAATCACCTATGTCCTCATGTTTTGTTTCATGTTTTCGATGGGCTTCATATTGGGATTGCAAAATCTAAAAGGGTCTTTGTCACACTTATGTACCAGAAGATATCTACAATTTTTTTAATGGATTTAAAGCCGGGCTTTATCACTCTGAAGTATGTTCCTATTCGATGTGTCACGAACTTCATTTCTATTGTCAGAATGTTATCTATCATTTACGTTACATGCAGAAATGTTATGAAAAGAAAGATTATGTAATTTCTTTACGAATATTTATTTACAATTCGTGTTTCGGTGTTAATATATTTATTATTATTGTCTATTTACAGCTTATTTCTTATTAATTATATTTCTTCTTGTATTTGTAAATACATTTATTATATTACACAAGAACATGAGTTTGATGACGCAGAAAAAAAATTTTTGTTTACATTTAAAATGCGCCTAAAATGAGATTTAAAATCAATTAATTCATGAAATTAATTGAGAAAGATAAAACTCTTTTAATCCGGAAAAGTACATTATCGTGACCCTCTACTAATATTATAACACAAAAAGGCAGACAGGCTTGCCTTACTGGTTGACCCTAGGCACGCCACTGAGAATGTGCAATGTATTAGTCAAATTCTACAAAGATTTTAAATAAAAACATTCCTAAAAATACTAATGTTTTAAGTTTTAAATATTCTATTAAGTTTTAAATACATAGTAGTAATGACTAAGTTAAAACAATATTTAAAATAAATGTATCAGTCTCGTTTAATTGGTTAGGTGTTGTTTAATGTTAGTTTGTAAATTATTTATTCTTTATGTAGTTCTATTCACCATTTTTAATTCATATTTTGTTTCACCTCATACAATATAATTTAGAGTAGTAGACAAATTGTTTATACCTACAGAGGGATTTTTGATAGCATCATTTATAGGGAAGGTTGACAAGAGTCCTTCTCGATACTATAGGGAACAGAACACTTGACTCCTGATCCTGAGGACTTTAGTTCAATCTTGGATATGGACCCGGTTTCTGTTGGCATTGAGGATTGCATAAGAAATTCTAAGACCATTGATTTAAATTCTCAGTGTTAGTCCTAAAAAATACTTCTATTTTTATGTGATCGCATTTATTAAAATATGTTAATGTGGTGTAAACAAAGTAAAGCATAGTTTTAGGATAAATGTAATGTATTGTACTGTGATTGTCCATAAATGTACTATACTTGTCAGTTCCACTTGTGGGAACCAAAACGATGCATTTTAAAATGTCGTCTTTACATTATTGCTACTAATTTTAGTATGTTCCACAACTACACACTAAAAAATGTAATCTTGCTTCAATGTACATGATATAATTTAAATAATGTGACTTAATTGACCAAATCCAAATGGGATAATGAATGAATGCTAATATCTAGTCATATCATTTTATGTAAATGAATTAAAGTGTAATAATACAATATATCAAATTTGTTTTTTTTTTAATCATAAAGAATAAGGTGAATGTTATTTTAGGTGTTTCGGAAAGTTCGGTCTGTTTTACAACAGGGCTCTGGCTGCTTAGTCTTCAAATTTGGCGACCATTTTTTTTGCAAGTCTGAGCAACTCACAACATTTGTTTTATCACTCCTTAAAATGTCGACTTTCGTGGTAAATAAGAAGCATTTAAAGTTCTGCTCAACACAATAATGCAGTCAAAAACTACATACAGAATGTGGATTGGGAGATTATACTGCACCCGTCTTATTCACCATATGTGGCACCATCGGACTACCACTTGTTCAGATCCACGACACATGCCTTAGAAGAGCAGCACTTCCATTCATATGCAGATGTCAAGAATTGGGTCAATGCCTGGATTAACTCAAAAGACGGGACATTTTTTTCGATGATGGATTCATCTATTGCCAGAAAGATGGAAAAAGTAGTGGCTAACGATTGACAATATTTAGATTGATGTTTTTATATGTTACCTTTCAAATAAATGTGATTTTCATACAAAAATTGGACCGAACGTTCGGAAACACCTAATATATTTATTCCCTTTTCTTATTTTGGTAAAAACTTCATTAAATAACAGGGAGTGAAAGCTGAACCCAGCGAGTACCTATTGCTCGAGTAAAAGGTGCTACAGAGAGCCGGTCATACTTTAAATCTACTGCGCACGCTGGAAACCTAAAAAGTAAATAGACAGTAAAAATACTCAAAACAGTTTAGGAATTTGCGTATAAAGCAATTTTAATCAGTTCAATAAGCACCCCAAAATAACCTTCCTGTAGATGGCGAGTAATAAACAGAAGCGAGAAATCAAACCATTTTGTAATGCTGATAGATACTTACTGGTTTATTTAACAATGTATATATTTTATTTGACAAATCAAACAAAACAAAGAGGCGACATAAATAAATATGCTAAAGATATAACTCAAAGTCAATTCTATTTGATGTGTAAAAGGGTCCATCTTGACCACATTTTCGAACCCAAACTCCGGTTTTGAAGAATCCTTCATCAACCCACTGCTGCATCTGTCTTGTGCTGTTGGGTCCGTGGACTTGCGAGTCGTCTCCCTGGCTCCACTTGAATTCCCACATCAATTGTGGCGGAGGTGCTTCTTCTTCTTCCTCAATTGTTTTAGAAGTGCTCTGATCGCTTTTATCAACAATTTTTTCTTTTTCCTTAACATCAAAATCATCAGCGTACATATCGAGTTCTTCACCACCATTTTTTGAGGAACAACCTGCAGATTTTTTTGACTTATCAACAATCAAAGTTATCTTTTCAAAGGTTTCTTGATATATGTCCATATTGCCTGTTCTAGTTAATATTTCATTGGCGAGGGAAGTCAGCTTTGTGACACTCTCGGAACTTGTGTCTACAATGCCGGCCTTCTTCCTTTTCCACCTCTCTGCACTAGAGATTTTCGTACTTGCACCTAAACAAAACAAAATATTGGTAAACATCGAGCCATAAAAATCTCAAAAATAATATATATAGACAAAAAAAATACCTAATCTTTGTAAAGTTTTTAAGACAGTTTCTTTAGGTTTCATGAAAACTAACATTGCGGCATAAGACTCTTTTAAATCAAACGACTTTCCATCTTCTGTTTCACTCTCACTACTGCTGTCGTCCCCGAGGCCCTTCAAGAGGTCGTCTTTATGAACTTTATACTTGTCCTCCGGTCTTCCCTGTACTTTCACCCAGTCTATATTGTCTAGCCAACTGTCTTTAATTTCTTTTTCCTTCTTCCAATGATAGTGCCCTTGTGTATCGAAATGTCCTTCCTCTAATTCTTCCTTCATGTTAAAGGGTGTGATAGTCACCTGTAAATAAATATTTCATTTCAATATAGCTTTTAAAAAAAGTCATGAACATTTAAGATAAATCCAAATCGTTTTATAACGATAAAAACATAAGAGAACATTAAAAAATTGAAGTTTTTTTTTAAAATTGAATACATTAGAGAAAGATACTTCTTGAGGATAGTCCTACTAAGTTTTCACTAGTGAAAAATGTTCACATCTGAAGCGATGCGGTTTAGGATTATTATCCTGCCTACAAGCATTACTTTAGATAGATTGGTTCTATACAGTGGCAGGTTAAATAATCCATGTCATCACTGTCGCAGATGATTGTCAGAGACAAATAAAGTCAAGTTATTCAAAATGTCGCAGTAATTTATTCGACCAGGAATCAATTGAATAAAATGAAAAATGGATGGTTCATCTAATTCCCAAAGATTGGTAGTCCAGTGTACTTAGTAAGAAATCAGTTGGATATAAAGATAATTTGGAATTAAACATAACTCCCAAATCTTTTGAAGAAGTAGTAGTATAGCATTTATTGTATAACTGTGATAGAAATATCATGATATATTATAATACAATTTGTTCAATTCACTCCATTCCAAGGCATTATGAATTGTGCTATTTGAATATATATAAACTAAACATATAAAACATTTGTAAATATTGTAAAAGTAAGCATATTTTCCATTATAACAGTACAATTATTATAAATATTTCGTGTATCGAATAGTATTATTGAATTTGGATTCAAGATAATGTAATTTATTCAAGCAAGATAACGTAATTTATTGATATGAATTCCAATTTTGATAACTACTTTTTACGAAATAACAAAATTTAAATCGTTAGTAATGAATGCCTAATAGAAATTTAAGACCATACAAAAATCGTTAAAAAACAGTATAAATATTTCATTTGATGATCGTCAACTGTAAACATAGATAACACACAGAGTAAACTGACCTCTCCTTCTATTCCAGCAATTCCATCCTCTTCTCCCTCGATGTCATCGGCATGTAAAACATTTGTTTTTTCTTCTTCGGCGCCACTATCTTCCTCGTCGGAATCTAATGAATGTTTTTTCGTGCCTTCATATTTTCCCGCCACCTCTACGTGTTTACCCTCATCTTCAAAACTTGAATTATCGTACTTTCTTTTCGACATAATTACGCCAAATACTGAATTCACTCAGACATTCACTTTATTCGTTAGAGTAAAAAATATTAATCAAATTAAAAAATGCAAGAGTTTTCTACCGAAAACGAATACACTTAGAACCTTAGAAGCGAATGGGAGAAACACCAACATAAAGGTGTCTATGGACGAATCTGACAGATAACCATAGATAAAATATAGCAAAAAAAAAACCAATGCCATCTTGAAAGTATTTACCAAGCCGTAATCACATAGACAATATTTGCAATATGGAGCTATTGTAGGCCGTTAGTATGTGTCTCGTGCCTTGATCTCGTATTTTATTTCGATTATAAATGTGAAATTAATGTAAAATACGACAAGGATCGTATTATTATTTACAAATATTTCAATATACTACATTTGTGTTTCCGCAGTGCCGGTATGTCAATTTTACTTTCTCCTCGTGCGGGCCATTTGTAAAGTATTTATATGCATTTTCCTCAGTGTGCTTACTTTATAAAAGTACTAGTAATATATTGAACACACATTGAATTGTATAATATAGTTTGTGTACAACTTTGCTATGTAAAATGTTCAAAATAATCTTTCGATTTAACCTCAAAATTCATAATATATTAACATCAAAATTTGTAGCACAGAAAGCTCAAAATTCATAATAATAATGCCTAATGCAATAATATCGTTAAAAATGTTTTTATTTATTAATTGTTTCGAAAAATTCGCGGTATTTTTACCAAAATTGTCTGACATTTGACAGCTGTCAGATCGATGGACCCAGATGTATAAACTTAACATTGCGGCTTGATAACATAGATTCGAGACGGCATTGAACAAAACAATACCGTCTCGAAGTCTATGGTAAACCAACCGTAATGATAAATTTATATATCTGGGTCCAGTCGATCTGAGAGCTGTCAAATTGGCGTAAAAAATATCGTGACTTCTTCGAAACAATTAACAAATATAAATATTTTTAACAATATTAATATT
This sequence comes from Lepidostoma basale, assembly GCA_022606425.2. Lineage (NCBI taxonomy): Eukaryota > Metazoa > Arthropoda > Insecta > Trichoptera > Lepidostomatidae > Lepidostoma > Lepidostoma basale. Next base: position 446,081 of record JAHDVF020000694.1, on the reverse strand, counting down.
ATGTTTAAAAATATCGCGACTTTTTCGCAACAATGAAAATACTTTTTTTTAACAATATTAATGTATTATGTTAAATATGTATTTTTTTTTTCATTTTTTATTTGTATTATATTCATATATATTCAGCAGACTAATTGCCCTTCCCGCTGGTGTCACCAGAGGCAGGTTGGTTATGGCAGCCGGTAGGTAAAAACAATCTACGCTGTCGCTTTCGGAGATATCTATTAGGGACAAAAAGATCAACATACTCCAGTACGGCCGAGTTCTAGAAATATTTCAGGGCTTGTTAAATCTGTTTTTTTCCAACTGAGACAGCTAAAACATATACCGAAATATTTACCTATTGATGAAGCTAGGACCCTCGTAAATTCTTTTGTATTGTCACGTTTAGATTATTGCAACGGAATGTATGCTGAATTGCCAAATAATCAATTAAGCAGAATACAAAGCCTATTCAATGCTGCTGCCTGATTAATTATGGGGCAACAAAAATACTGTCATATCACGCCGCTCCTGAAGGAACTTCACTGGCTTAAAATCCGAAAGCGAGTAAAATACAAATTTTGTTTGACAGTGTTTAAGGCTCAACACCAGAGAGCGCCAGCGTATATATTGGACCTCTGCGTGACACCCATGCCAACGGAAATGCAACGTTCACTCCGATCAGTAGAAACAAGTGCAAACCACGTAACAATTCCAGTCAGACCCAATAAAGCAAGTTTCTATGATCGTGCTTTCAGCGTTGCGGGTCCGTTGACGTGGAATAGCCTCCATGTTAGTTATACGTTTAAGACGGCATTGAAAAAAACACAAAACATTAAATTTTAATCTGTAATACAAAAAAAAGAGATTCTTACTAGTGTTGGGTTCATCGAGTAAAATAATGTGAAAGCAAATCGATTAGGAATATCGAAAATACGACGGCTAATAAAAAACTTTTAACACTCAAATATAATAGAGAGAACTAGAAATTAGAAGCCCTGCTTTTAGAGCGTCAACTGATACATACATGAAAGTAATTCATGAAACGGTCTTAACCCTTTAAATGCAGGAAGTTATTATTGCCGCACCCAGCGGACCATGATTTTTTCAACAAAAATAAAACTTTAAAAAATATAATGCATGAGAGACACCTATTGACTGTCAATGAATGCTTTTAGAAAGACGACTGTAACTTTGGTAATATTGGTAAATTGTAATATTTTAGTATTTATTGACCATCTTAATATACTCGTACATCCCAATGTGTTCATATTTATAAATTATTCCAATTGGATTTGATATTGGCTTGAGACAAGCCCAAAGGTGAGCGTGTATACATGCTCATTTTGTATGGCCGGCCTGGCGAGCACGGAATCGGAGAGCGCGTTAATGCGCTCGTGGCATGGAACTGTAAGTAAGATGCTTTCCGACACAGGGTGAAACACGACGATTAGTCGTATCTCACTCCATATCTCGAAGCACTCCCTCACAACGTATTGCCCAGTGTTTATTCGCTAATGTGATTATTATTCGATCTCTAAGATGCTCCGGGAGGTATAGTGATATGAGATTGAAACCAATATTTGCTATTTACACTTATATTTAAACACAAACATACAAAAACAAATACACAAGATCACTTATAAACTAAAGATGACTTACTTCTATTCGTTGGCCAACGACTTAAACTACTCCGTCACTGAATTAACACTACTTGATCTGATCTGAGAAGTCGACGATCCAGCCGACACGTGGCGTCCACACCACGACGGACGTCCGAGGCGGAAGAGCGAAGGAGAGCGAGGAGCGAGTGGTCTCCATCGCTGAGACAGCCGTGGTCAGCATCAGGTCCCAATGATGATGAGCTGACGCCATGCGGCGATATCGCGATCTTCTTCAGAATCACTTCCCGGCGTTCGGTATAACACTTCGCGATCTTTTTAGACAACACTTCGCGATCTCCCCTACAGCGCGCGTCCGCGCGAGGGGGAGATGCTCCTTTCCCGGAGGCCGGTGATAGACTCGGGGCGAGAGCTGCTCGGAACTCTGCAGGGCGGAGGGTTGGATCGTCCCCTCTCAAGTGCGGCCACTCTCGAAAATTGGGCCCGGCAGTACCTAACTGCTTTGCGATACCGGGGCAGAACGCTATTTATTTTCACTCACAGAATTGTCATTATCACGATTAGTGTTTTAAAATGTCTTTCATAATCTTATCACTAATTAAAATTAAACTTAACTAAGATCAAACAAGCCTCCAGAGAGAAAACGCCTTTTCGGTCGTGTAAAACTTGTCTAGTGCAACCTCACCTATTATGCCATGAAACATGGCTATATCAATCCCCACTACTCAAAATGAGATTGCACTAGACTAAGAAAAAAAACATTGGAAAAAAAAAAGCTTTAAAAGAAAATTTATTGCATTGAATTTTTTGAAATTGCGCAATCCAACTAGATTTTTCGCGTATGGCGATCACTAATGGAATCTCTATCTTGTGCTGAACGCTGTCCCTCCTACTCCACTTATAGGAAAGCTCGCGATTCACGCGAGGCAGCATAAAACATGTAACAGGTAGATTCGATTACGAATTGAAAAAATATTGCGGTACGAGTATGTGAACAGGATTACATTCTTCATTAGCACCTCTATACATTTGATTCGACTTGCCTCCCCTCATCATTTACACAAAAACTGTTTTTCTAAACGCTATCTATCTTATAACTAATTGCCGGGTATTTCTCTTCCGGAACTGAGAAACTCGTTTTTTTCTCATTACATGGTAGGAGATTCCATCATCCCATATCGTACCATCTCTTTCTCGCCGATCAAAGGCCATTCGGGAATTCCGTCATCCGATGCCTGGTCGGGGAGCTTCCGCTTCTTCGCACTGTCTTCGACTCTCATAGAGTACTATCTCCCTCTCGCCGATTGAAGGCCGCCCGGGAATTGCGTCATCCGGGGAACTAATCAGAAAGCCTGGAGCTATCGCTTTTTCGCACTGTCTTATCTCTACATCGTGTTCTTTCTTGCATCGCCTTACACTACTATCTAAAACAAAACTAAATTATCGACACTTAATTCGTGCGAATTGGTGGTGATATGAATCGAATTTAAAAAAAATTCAAAACAAAATCTCGTGTCGGCAAGTTTAGGATTGAACTTGTTTTTCTTAAAATTTTGAAAGCGGCAGTCTCATCGCATGTAACGTCTTCCTTTTCTCAAAAGCCAATGTTGGGATCTAGTCTGCTATGTCGCTTAGTCATTTTAATTTAATGGTTATTAAATTAAGCTATAGACTGGTGGAAGGATAAAAATATCACATGGCACGACATACAAGTAGATTACTTTACAAATGTACATCCGATACATCCAACCCCTATTGCTTTGAACTACAAACAAGACGCTTCTTTAATACCTAATCCATTCACATACTAATTATAACTCACGGAGAACTAATTTAAATTTTCTCCCTGGATGGCTGTTTAAAATTATTATAAAAATGTAGTTGCATTCGTGAAAACTTGATATTATTACAGATATTATTGGGCGCCAGCAAATTTTTGTTTCTTTGTTAAAAAAAATTGCAAAAAAATACACATATTTGTCAAAGGCTCACTCAGAACAATAAAACGGCCGAATTCTAAAGAACAATTAAAGGATTCAAATTTTAAATTTTAACGTTGGTCGGCCGCTAGACCCTTAATATTTACGACGTTTGTCTAAACGTATACCTGGTCAATCCGCCGCAAGCTTATCTAGCCAGGGAACAAAAGAAATTCGGCTGGGGAATTTCCTTAACTTTCTCTCTTATCAGTTGCTTTTACAACGGTATGAGATTATAATCTGTATTTGCTTACTCGTTTGAAATTCGAAATTCAAAATTAACCGACGTACGAGTAAATAAACAAAATGACATATCGGTTTTCACAAATGCTTACAAATAAAATATAAAATTATGAATTGGTTTCAATCTCGACATCACACCATCTCGGAACAATCAGAAAACAAATATCAACATCAGCGAATCTACAATATTTATTGCTAGCTCAGATTTTAGCATTCAACTCTTCTCTAGGTCGCGTGTTCGTCTGATCTCACTTAACCAGACAGCGTCTGAATTATTAATTATATTTAATTAAAATTCAAATACGCCGAGTCCCACGCTAGGGCGCCATTTGTAAGTAAGATGCTTTCCGACACGGGGTGAAACATGACGATTAGTCGTATCTCACTCCATATCTCGAAGCACTTCCTCACACGTATTGCCCAGTGTTTATTCGCTAATGTGATTATTATTCGATCTCTAAGATGCTCCGGGAGGTATAGTGATATGAGATTGAAACCAATATTTGCTATTTACACTTATATTTAAACACAAACATACAAAAACAAATACACAAGATCACTTATAAACTAAAGATGACTTACTTCTATTCGTTGGCCAACGACTTAAACTACTCCGTCACTGAATTAACACTACTTGATCTGATCTGAGAAGTCGACGATCCAGCCGACACGTGGCGTCCACACCACGACGGACGTCCGAGGCGGAAGAGCGAAGGAGAGCGAGGAGCGAGTGGTCTCCATCGCTGAGACAGCCGTGGTCAGCATCAGGTCCCAATGATGATGAGCTGACGCCATGCGGCGATATCGCGATCTTCTTCAGAATCACTTCCCGGCGTTCGGTATAACACTTCGCGATCTTTTTAGACAACACTTCGCGATCTCCCCTACAGCGCGCGTCCGCGCGAGGGGGAGATGCTCCTTTCCCGGAGGCCGGTGATAGACTCGGGGCGAGAGCTGCTCGGAACTCTGCAGGGCGGAGGGTTGGATCGTCCCCTCTCAAGTGCGGCCACTCTCGAAAATTGGGCCCGGCAGTACCTAACTGCTTTGCGATACCGGGGCAGAACGCTATTTATTTTCACTCACAGAATTGTCATTATCACGATTAGTGTTTTAAAATGTCTTTCATAATCTTATCACTAATTAAAATTAAACTTAACTAAGATCAAACAAGCCTCCAGAGAGAAAACGCCTTTTCGGTCGTGTAAAACTTGTCTAGTGCAACCTCACCTATTATGCCATGAAACATGGCTATATCAGAACCAGTTAACTATGATAACTAAACTCACCATCACCCTGTTTCCATGAAGAGGTAGGCAGAAATTATGAACCACCACACTGATCTTTCCTGACATATTTATCTCGCCTCCTCAATATTCATACATCGTGTCTGATTCCCCACATGGCTGACATTTAATATTAGATCCTTACAAATGAAATTGGCGTTTTGTCGTACTGGCAACTTTGATCTCAAATATCTTCTCTTTGGTTAGGAATTCCAAATTCAAATTTATACAGCTATTTACTCAAGTATTTGTGTTTCGAAAATTATAATTCATTTGTTTTTTCCTCAATTGTTTTTTTTCTTTGCGTCACTCAGTTTACAAAATGGAAAACTTGAAATATCGCGTTATTTACGAGTACGAGTTCCACCGTGGCACCAGTGCTGCAGAAACGGCTCGAAGGATTAATGATGTGTATGGCGACGGTGCCGCAAAAGAAAACACAGTGCGTTTTTGGTTCCAACGTTTTCGTTCTGGAAATTTCGACCTGCAGAACAAGCCCCGTGGACGGCCGGAGACCAAAGTTGATAATGAAGAATTGAAGGCTATTGTGGAAGCGGATCCATCGCAAACCACGGAGTTAGCTGCAGGCTGCGGTGTTAGTGATAAAACTGTTTTAATCCACTTGAAGCAAATTGGGAAGGTGAAAAAGCTTGAAAGGTGGGTACCTCACGAATTGAGTGAAGCAAATCAACAAACGCGCGTTGACTGCTGCGTTGCATTACTCAACCGGCACAATAATGAAGGGATTTTGAATCGAATCATTACCTGTGATGAAAAGTGGATCCTGTATGATAATCGGAAGCGCTCATCGCAATGGCTGAACCCTGCCGAACCAGCCAAACCATGCCCCAAGCGAAAATTGACTCCAAAAAAGTTACTTGTGAGCGTTTGGTGGACTAGTGCTGGTGTCGTTCACTACAGCTTTCTTAAATCTGGCCAAACGATTACGGCAGATGTCTTTTGTCAGCAACTGCAAACCATGATGGAAAAGCTAGCTGCTAAACAACCGAGGCTGGTTAATCGCTCTAGGCCACTGCTGCTTCATGATAACGCTAGACCACACACTGCACAACAGACGGCTACCAAATTAGAAGAGCTTCAATTGGAATGTCTAAGACATCCACCGTACTCTCCGGACCTTGCCCCAACAGATTACTATTTTTTTCGAAATTTGGATAACTTCTTGCAAGGGAAAAAATTCAACTCCGATGGGGCAGTCCAAACCGACTTCAAAGATTTTATTGATTCCCGTCCGAATGGTTTTTTCAGTAAAGGGATCGATGAACTACCTATGAGATGGCAAAAGTGCATAGATAGCAATGGTACATACTTTGATTAAATAAATATATTATATTTTTAAAAAATCAACTTTATGTTCCTCCCATACAAAACGCCAATTTCATTTGTAAGGACCTAATATTTGATTGATTTGATCGTGCCAGATTTTTCATTCACATTGTTAAGGTATATTTTCTTTATTTATTCTTTCCGTATGATCAAACCATCTATATCTTTGATTATTTTGTTCATAATGCTTTCATTAAAATACTTAAACCAGTTTAATACTTAATGTTCACTCAATCTAGTTCTTTATTTAGCTGGTGGCAGTATAGCACCAAAGTACCTTATGTAATATTTCAACGCACTGCGAGGACGTTGATAAAGCGGATATCTGCTTTTACAGTTCCTCAATACGCTGCAGCAGTTAGCAGCTGTTCCGGATAGAGCTCATTCTCTCCAAATCTCCCTGAATACATACTTGCCAATGTTACCATCTAAAGTGACCCAAATTCTTACCCTAACTTAATAAAAAATGCCATAACAGAGAAAAAAGTAATCATATTAATGATTTAATTTATATAAAACTCACCTAAGTATTACTCACCTAGTAAGGTCGGAAGTCTTTCGGGATAAAAGAAAAAAATGTATAAATGAAATAATACTCCATTTATTCTTAAATGTAATGGTTGAACATTCAAATGATTATGATTATCGAGTGATTGTTAATACTGCGAGTAATTAAAAAAAAAAAAAATTATGCATACATACAAAGCAATAAAATAAACTACAATTAGATTCTTATTGTTTCTTCATTATAAAAATCTTATCCTATACATTATAAGTAGGGTAATCCCATCATAGAAAATAATTAATTTACGGGTTTTAAAATTGCGCATGCAGGTAGATATGCCAAAAGCTATTTTTTCTCCCATAATCATTTTTACACCATACAAAGGTATGCATTTCTAAAAAAATACCTCTTCTTTTATTATTTATTTCTTTGTATATTTTGAGGAACAATATTTTGGTAAAATAAACTAAACGTTTTGCTTTATTTTAACACAAAACACTTAATAAAATTTTTGGTATACAGAATTTATACAATCGTAAGATTTTTGGAATTTCCACGGTGACTATTTTAATAAAACTAAATTAGTATAAGTTAGGATTATTAAAAATATTTATACAATTAAAAATTAAAAAAAAATTATATAATTTAGATACAATTATGAAATATTTACTATTTTTTTTATAATAAAAGTACTTTTGCAATATGTAGTATAACAGAATCTATTTTCTCTTAAGAGTATTTATCAGATCAAAGATCAAAAATATAAGTATTTAATAAGTGACAATTCTTCGGTGATTGCTCAATATGAGATTAAGAATTAAGCTAAAAGCCTGCAGTTTTATTTAAAATCATTCTTACCATGACTTAACCATTATCATGCCAGTCATATTATTAGCCAGAGAGCTAGCTTCGGAAATACAATTGCAATTTATAGAGCAATGAAATATTCCACTTAATTATAGATTTAAAATCTGTCTGGTCTGATATGTTCTCGAAGGACACCACGATTGGTTTGAAAATACAACATAAGACTAAGGTCTGATACACATCTGAAGTTTCATGTGGCATACGACATGTTAATCATGTTTAATAAAGAAGTTTTCTTTAACTGATGATATAATACATAATAATAATTAAAACATAATCACATAATTATAACTAAAAGTGCGTTTGATAAAATAATATTAAAAAAACATTATTTATCGAGACGCATAAAAATAACTAACACTAGAAGAATAATAAAAGTTGCATAATTTTGATTAAAAGATACATTAATAAAAATGATTTGGTATTCAAATTTAGCTGAATAAAAATTTACACAGTACAAAGTCATGCGTAATGTTTTGGTTGTAGTTGGTGAAATATCTCTGAAATTATAATAGCAAAAATACTCATTTAAAATCATAATATAAATAGGCAAAAACCCGATTGTCATCAATAAATAGTACGATAATATTTTGATAACAAGAAATCGAGAGAGGAAAAGTTCGATTCTCTCCGAAAGTAATTCGAAATGCACTCGATGCGCATGCCCAAATAATGTTCTGGATTATTTTGAAAATTGTTCTGATTATTATTGTACGACAGTAATGTAGAAAAAAAAGAGAATAATTTGGTATTGTTAATTGTGAAATTTTTAACGTGTGCGAAAAAAAAAGATTTACATTAAAAGTTAAAACCTTTTTACCGATTATGATTGTACAGTGAACCAAATTTAACCACCCTACGTATTTGAACGTACATGACTACCATTCTGCGCTATCCTATATCACGTACACGCTTGAAAAAAATTATGGTACCTAAAATGTACAAACTGTTAGGAATACGCGCGTGTGCCAACAACACTCGAGTACAAGTCTTCATAAATAAGATAGTTTTACAAGGGGCAGGCGAAATGTGCGGCCGAGTATTTGACGTTTCGTAATTTAAAAAAATACAATTAATATAAAAAAAAAAAAATTAATAAAAAACCTGTTTTTTTTTTGCACTTTTCTCGGAAAATAACCCAAAGGTAGGGCGGTTAAAGGGTAGAAATTTTTTACTTCCGTGAATATTTCACGGGTTGCAACTAGTATCAACATATTTATGTTAATTATAGCATGAAATATTTCAAATAAGTTAATTTCAGAATATGATTGAATTTAAAGTTATTTTTGAAATCTAGTTATTTTTGATAAGTTTTACGTTTTTGAATTCAGAAAAATTTCACAATGGTTTTATTACAAAATTATTATAAAATAATCATTTTGTCTTTCCATAAAACTTGCTATTCAGTAAGAAGAGGAGTAGGTTAACATTGATCTTGGCCTTCCCGAAGAAGTCCATAATGCTACAGCCGTCGTACTGCAACTGAAGCAAGTCTTGAACATCCAGCTCCATTTTCTCCACTTCCACTCCCAAGAATTTCCCCTTTATGTTGAATATCCCGTTGTGATCGGTGGGAGTAATTTCAAACATCACATTCTTGAACTGATTGGTAGAGAGTCCGTCAATTTCCATCAAAATGCCTTTTTCAAAAAGTTTGGATGCGGAGTATTTAACACATAGTTTCGATTTAACTTTGCCGGGCACTTTGTTTCCTTTCCGTTCTAGAGAATGTACCACCCTAAAAAAACATTTTACATAAATAATACAATGGAATTAATATGATTGAAAACATCTGTTTTCTAGAAGTTTTATTGTAAGACATGACATGTTTCACCTCGCAAAGGCAACATTTGATAATGGCTTAGCAAGGTAAAACATATTATTCTATAAAATTTAATAAAACTCCTAGAAAACTGACATTTTAATTTGTATCAATTATTTAATACCATTGTTTAAGAAACACTAAATACATAATACAATGGAAAATATGTGGTTTAACTGGCCTTTGAAATAATTAAGAAATATTGGATAATATTACCTCTTCCCAGTATTGAGATTTTCCAAGCACTTGTTGATATATTGATTGTAGAAATCACATTGCTCCTCGTAATATTTAGTTTTTTGGTCTAGGCTGTGCTTGGTTTTCTTCATCATCTGAAGGGCTGCTAGCTGTGAGCGCCTGTATTTTCCCTTATTGCATAAGTCCAAAGCGATAGCTGTAACAATACTCTGGTATCCATCCAGCCTCGTCACGTATCCCTCGTCCTCTAAGGTGTTCAAGTACTTCCTCAGTTGACAGATGTGTTCCCTGAGGGTCATTTTCTCATTGGGTTTAATCATACCAGAATACAACTTCTGCTGGATATACGCCTTGTACTGGTCTTGCTGTTGCTTAGTTGTACCAATGCATAAAGACTCCAAAAGGTGATCCCCTAAAAAATAATATATCATTATATTATCTAATTTTAAATAAGTATTTATTGCAATGATGCGAAAGAGACGATCCGGTCAGCCCCTGGCAAGGCTGTCAACCGTCAAAAATGAAATGAAATTATTTCAAATTGATAACGGAATGGTCCAAGACAGAGAAGCCTTGCAAATCAATATATGGGAAATGGCTAGGAGAGAAGGATTTTAATGACATCTGAAAAATTTAATACAATTCAAAGTTATAAATAGTAGCTCATAAGGCACAATAGTAATATTTGAAATATAAATAAAAATATTACCTTTTAAAAATGGTAGAACAGATACACAGAGCTCTTTGGTTTTAATAAAAAGTTTATTGATGTCTGTCATATCGTCATCAGGGAGCTGGAACTTGTCGACGAGAGAGAGGCACACCTCGGTACTGGGCAGCGGTGCCAGTGCAGCGAGGGGCATCACTTCCCCAGGGTCTGTTGGGCCCAGAGCATCCAACAGCTCGTGAAGTCGGTCTGTGTGGTCAGCCGCTATCACATCCTCATACTCAATCAGCAAACTGTGTGTATCACAAATCTCCTAGAAAAAAAAGTATTCACATGACAATAAAATGGCGGTAGATTAGCTACCTATGTCACGGGAATAACTATGATTTGGCTTATGCTGTCATGAAGTAAAGAGTGATTCAACAAAACAATAATAATAATATTCATGCATCGTAACATGCAGGCTCGTGCTTTTTTTTTTCCAACTTTGAATGTGATCATCTCTTAGTAGGTGATTATTTAATGTTTAGGATACAAAATATTAAATGACAGAAATAGAATTTAGAAATTAAAAAAAAATATTCAAATTAAATTATTTCCTTTCCTCGAAGAGCATTTAAATATGAATCATCATAGTATATTTTGTTGGTGAAAACATCGCATAACCAAAAAAATAAAATTTTAAGGGTTGGCCATATTTGAAGTGTCTGGAGAATCAAGGTGTGTCAGGATAGAGTAGTGTGGCAGTCTATTCTCTCTGCCTACCCTTCGGGAGAAACGCCATGAAGGTTTGTTTGTCTAGTATATATTTGAAATTATAAAGAATTAAAAAGACGGAAAAAAAAGATATAAATACCTGAACACTAATATAAATTATAGGTTTATATAGAAGAGTGGCTTCGGAATACTCGTCAACTGAGAAATATTCCTCCAGCGAAGGTCCTTGGCAACACTGACGGAAGAAATTTTTCATCTTCTCGTGGCATTCAATGATAAATGGATTAAGACATTGTAAATGGGCGGACTCTTCTCCAAACTGAAAAACAAAATTTACAAATGTAATACAAATTACAAATTAACCTTTCCCTTACGGTGCTAAAATAAAAACGCGCGTTCCTGTGTTGGGTAGTCAGTACCCAATCAAAAATTAGCGATTTTAAATCAGAAAAATAAGAACATTCATAGCTAATCCCCTTCTTCTTCTATTTGTCCTGTCACACCTCCGTGGTGCATAGGGCCTCAAGGAATCTTCTCCACCCGACTCTATCGCATGCCTGATGCTTAACATCGTCCCAAGTGAGACCTGCTGCCTTAACCTCGTCCTGCAGGGTTCTTCTCCAGGTGGCTCTAGGTCTGCCTCGCTTTCTCTTTCCCCCCATAGGGGACCAGTCTAGTGCGCCCTGAGCGATGCAGGCTGGGTTCCGTCTCAGAGTGTGACCGATCCACTGCCATTTGCGCCTAGCGACTTGTTCTCTAATTGGCTTTTCACCTGCCATGGTCCAGAGAACGGCATTTGACACTGTTTGGGGCCAATAGATTTTGAATATTGAGCGAAGGCACCTATTTATAAACACCTGGAGTTTACCAATAACGTCTGCGGTAGATTTCCAAGTCTCACATCCGTACAGCAGTACGCTTTTAACGCTACTGCTGAATATTTGGAGCTTGAGCTTTCTCGAAATGATACCGGAGCGCCATACAGGGCGAAGCATAGCGAAAGCTCCCCTTGCCTTGTCAAGTCTGCTGGCTACATCCTCCTCCGTACCTCCTGAGCCTGCTATCATACTACCGAGGTAGCAGAAGCTGGTCGTGGTCACAAGGGGGACACCGTGGAGCAAGATTGGGGTGGAGTCATTTGTGGACACTCGTAGGTCTACTGTCTTGGACATGTTAATCTTGAGACCTACTTTTGCCGCTTCCTCGTGAAGTCTACAAAGTTTCCGCTCCGCATCCACCCGGTTTACCGAAAGCAAACAGAGGTCATCAGCATAATCCAGATCCTCCAACTGGGTATCACGTATCCATGGAATGCCACGAGGACCGTCGAAAGAACGGTGCAACACATCCTCCAGAACCACTATGAAGAGCAGGGGTGATAGTAGACATCCCTGTCACACTCCCGCACTCAGTTTGATGGCTTCGGAGAATTTGCCCTGGTACACTACACGACAAGAACAACCGTCATACATTGCCCTGATGACATTCACAATCTTCCGTGGGACTCCTTTGCGAATGAGAGTTGACCAGATTGAAGTCCACGATAATGTATCGAAGGCCTTTTCAAAGTCGACGAACGTTAGGTACATGCTGTACTGCCATTCAGAGGCCTCTTCAATTATGATGCGGAGTGTATTTATGTGCTCAACGCAAGACCGGCCATTTCGGAAGCCAGCCTGTTCCTCTCGCATACCTTCTTTGAGTGCACTAGTCATTCTCCTCAATATAATTCTCGCAAGGATCTTTGTCACCACGGAAAGGATAGTGATTCCCCTCCAGTTGTTACAGTTGCTCAGGTCTCCCTTTTTGGGCACTGTTACAAGGAGTCCTTCCTTCCAGGCGGGTGGCAGCCTCTCTGAGATCCATATGCGTTCTAACAGAGGGGCCAGAATGCTCGTTGAGGAAGTTTCGCTTGCCTTGAGCATCTCAGCTACAATCCCGTCACTGCCAGGAGCCTTATTGTTCTTTAGAGAGCGGATTGCTGTCATTATTTCGGTTTGCGTAGGAGGGTGAGTAGCGATATCCAGCAAGGGCCGATTGGGTTCCTCCGTTTGTGGAGCAGTTGCGGCGTCTGGAACATTGCTGAGGATGCCTGAAAAATGATCGTGCCATCGAGCTAGCTGCTTGTCTAAGGAGGCAATTGGTACTCCCAATCTGTCTCTAATAGGGCGGTTAACACGATGCGAGAAAACGTCTCCAGAAAGTTGCTTGGTAATCTTGTACACATCTCCAAAAATTTTCCAGCTAATCCCCTTAATTAATTATAATTGAAGTAAAAAATTATAATAATTGAGATTTATTTGCTAAAAACATTTAAAAAAATACATATGGCAACGCTCACGGGACAGGCATAGGTCCACTTCGGTCGCAAGCCCGAGAGCTACTGCTGGGCAGTGAGAACATTGAGCTCCTCGCGCTTCCACAGTGAAGTATGCAAGAGTGAGATGCGAATACAGTGTCGCGCACTCAACGCTACGAATTTCGTTTCCGATTTCACAAAATATCTCGGATGTACCTGATAAATTTTGATTATTATTAACATTATTTTTTTAATCAATGCATAAATATATTATGGAGGAATACCTTAAATCTTAACCTTGTATTTATTATATTTATAAAGATATTGATGGTTATTAGAAGCAATGTGTAGAAGATACCCATCACAGGGAAGGCAGGGTTAAAAAAAATACATATCAAACTTATTAAAACAAAATCTTACCCCTTTTTTGGATGCTGAAAAATGTAATATTTTAGCTATGGAGGCAAGATTCCGTCGCTGGTCATTGGATAGTGCTTTATCATGCGATAATGTCACAATATCGAAGGCATCGGGCGCCACTATAGCTGCATTTATAAATTGATAGTACACCAAGTGACCTATCACCTGAAAAGTAGACAAAATACAATATTAACCTTTCCCTTACGGTGCTAAAATAAAAACGTGCGTTCCGGTGTAGGGTAGTCAGTACGCGTTAAAAAATTAGCGATTTTAAATTGGAAAAATAGAAACATTCATAGCTAATCCCCTTATATAATTATAATTGAAGTAAAATATTATAATAATTGAGATTTGATTGCTAAAAACATTAAAAAACCATCTGACAACGCTCACGGAACGGGCATAGACCCACTCTGGTTGCAAGCCCGAAAGCGACTGCTGCCGGCGCGGCAGGACGGTGAGAGTGAGAACATTGAGCTAGAACATATGCAAGAGTGAGATGCGAATATAGTGTCGCGTACTCAGCGCTACGAATTTTGTTTCCGATGTTCACAAAATACCTCTGATGTACCCGATGAATTCTGATTATTATTAATATTATTTTTTTACGATGAATTCTGATTATTATTAATATTATTTTTTTAATCAATGCGTAAATATATTATGGAGGAATACCTAAAATCTTAACCTTGTATTTATTAAATGTATAGAGATATTGATGGTTATTAGAAGCAACGTATAGAAGATACCCATCACAGGGAAGGGAGGGTTAATGAAAACATTGGTTTTCTAAAATGTAATTATATCTTACGTTAATTGATGTGATTTAATGCATTGTTAGCAATAATTAAAAGGGCAAGAGAAAAACTCACAAAATATTAAAGCATTTCTTGCAAACGATTAATTAAGTTTTCTTGTCTACTTATTGATATAATGTTAACATAGTTAAAGAATACTAAGTAATAATATTATTTGACATAATGCCTCTCATCAGGTTAATTGCAACAGAAAGGTGCTTAAGGAAGACCTCATTTGGAAATGTTTCCTATAAAAGCAGTTTTTTTATTATAAAATTACTAAGCAATCATATTTATACAATTAATATTTTAAATAAATAATAATGCACCATATTTTACCTTCAGTTAAATATTGTGCATTAATATGTATTTAAAAAATATTTAAGAACATTAATTGTATAAATATGATTGCAATATGTTATGAGCTAAGTAATGAATGGATCATTAAGATGGTTTGGAGACACGGAAAGAATGAATGAAGCAAGAATGGTTAAAATAAGTAGATGTCAACAATGTAAATGGAACTAGAAATAAAGTAAGACCAAAAAAAACATAGCAAGATCTAATAATAATTCAATAAAACAATGCTTTTAACTACTTCCACTTTTGTCTTTATTTTGACAGCGACCGCTTTCGCCAGGCTCGCTGACATCGACAGATTGGTAGAATAGTCTGTCGATGCCAGCGAGCCTGGCGAAACCGGTCGCTGTTGAAATAAAGTCAAAAGTGGAAGTAGTCAATAAAACATTGTTTTATTTAATTATTATTTAAAATGAACTTCCATCAAGACATTCCAGTAAAATCATTTGATTATCTTAAAAAAATAAATCAAATATTGAATGTCGGCTATGTGAGGAATCGGAGAAATCGACACGCTACATAACACGATGTATGAATGTATGAATGTTAGTTAATTTTTTTTTTAATATTTAACCTTTCCGTAATACAAATAATTCCAGAATCAATAAATTAATTGGAATGGAGACCCTAAAAATAAATCACTGTGATGTTTCGAGTCCATTATGACTCTGAGATTTCGCATTGACAGTTTGTTTAAAATAACCTTACGTTTAATCAATATAAAATAATGTAAGGTCCAAGGTAATGATTTTTGAAAAGGAAGAAACCATGACAGTCTGCAACATTAGCGTGAATGGTGAAAATTTGGAGCAAGTAGTTGAGTTCGTGTATTTAGGTAGTTTGTTTACAAGAGATGGGCGAGTGGAGAGGGATATTGAAAGAAGGGTTGGGGCAGGCAACAAAGTTAATGGTGCACTTAAAGTTGTCAAAGCAAACAAAAACCTATCCAAAAAAGCTAGAATGGCAGTGCACAATGGTGTTCTTCTACCGACCCTTATGTATGGAAGCGAAGCATGGAACTGGCAAAAGAAGGATGAAAGTAGAATAAATGCAGTAGAAATGAGATCTCTTGGACGAATGTGTGGATACTCTGTGTATGATAGAGTGTCGAATGAAAATATAAGAAGTGAATGCGGTGCGAATGATGGTGTCATGAACAAAATAATGAAAGGATCATTAAGATGGTTTGGACATATGGAAAGAATGAATGAAGAAAGAATGGTAAAAAAATTATATGTTAATGATGTAAATGGAACCAGAAATAGAGGAAGACCGAGGAAAACGTGGCACGATCAAATAAATCAAATATTGAATGTCGGCCATGTGAGGAGTCAGAGAAATCGACGCGCGTGCATGACACGATGTATGAATGTTGAGGAAGCGAGAGAAATATGTCAGGAAAGAAAGGTGTGGCAGTCCATTCTTTCTGCCTACCCCTTCGGGGAGACGGCGTGATGGTTAGTTAGTATATCTTTAAGAACTACAATTTAAACATTTTTTTTGAAATCATTTGGCTTACCTTTAAAATGTCTTTCTCAAGGGCACCGGGGAACTTGCTGGAGAGGGCATAGTGCAATACACGCGCCATATACAAAATGGTAAAAGGAAGCATATCTCGGCACTCCGTTATACGATCCAGAAACATGGCCACCGTCTGCTTAAGTGTTTCTAACCCTTTATGTAATTTACTCTTCACTTCTGCGTAAGACAGGGCTTGCTCTTGTGTGACTACGATAGGGAGCGACCTTAAATAAAATGTGATGATGGTTAATAAAAATGTATAAATAAAATTCTAAATATAAATAATTAAACAACACTGAATTTAAAATAATATAAATTGTGAGGACATACGATATTTGTCCTGTCCGGGATTCCATTTGATTACGCCATGTTTTATAAATGTCCACTGGGTTGGTGTCGATGCTAAGGTTTTTGTCATTAATCATCCTGTCCACAAGTGGCCCAACTATATTTCTTAAACTGCTCTGTCCACTCATTTGCCTTGCATGACGAACTGCCATTTTTAACACAATTGGATTTCCGGTAATGACTTCCAATGGTTTATTGAATCTGCAATTGATCTCCTCCTCTAAACTACTCCTGAAGAGCTTCAGTAAAAGGTATTCGTCTCTCGTGTTGGACCCGAAGTTGTAGAGCGTTAGGATTACATTTTGGAGAAACTGGTTTGTTTTGCTTTGTGGTAAACAGAAGAGCAATTTAGATAAGTATACAGGATTAGTTTGCAATAAATAAAACAAGTGCTGATAGCCATCAAGCAGTTTGCGACTTTCTCTAGTGAGAGCTTTGAGACCTCTTGTACTTGTGGATAAAATAGTCTTCATTGTACCGGATCTAGAATCATTTGGTTTAAAATTATCAATATGCAGAGTGGCATTATTTTTTTTCATCAAATCATTTATCTTAGTTCTGTGGATAATGACATCTTGCAGGGAGATTCGGTTCTGAACAAGTAATCCAATTTTTAGATCAAGCTCATCCAATTGCTTGGAGAGTTGTTGGTTTTTGCGAATGGCTTGTACAGCTTCCGCTCGCAAGCTTTGCAGTTGGATTTCTTTCTCATAGTCTTCAGTGGAGAAATCCAAAATTGGGACAAAGTGTTTCACAACCTTGAAGGGGGGACATTTTTGGTAGAATAGAGAAATGAACGCCCTTCTGGCACATCTTCCCCTCCATAAAGCTTGAATTCTAATAATATTTTTCTCCTGAAACATAACCCTTAATTATTTTTTTAGTTGATTTTAAAACATTTCATTAGGAAACTTGCAAATTAACTTTAATTACTTAACTTATAAATAAAAATAATCTCATACAAAAGTAAAAATAAATAGCAAAACTATATCGCTACAATTGGTAGTTGAATGAAAAACAAGTAATCCAAATTCAATAATATAAAGATAAGCCGATAACATACTTGAGATTTATAAAAGGATTTCAGATCCTGCGGATTCTTCTTGATTGAAGTTCTCTTTAGTTTTTTTTCCCGGAGAATACTTTTATACTTCCTTTGAACGAGAATCGATCTCCACCAGGCCTGGATCTTAATAATATCTGAACTATGATTTTTAAAGAATAGAAGTCGATTTTTAAAGTTGGACCTTACTAAGTAACCACGAATATGTGCCTGTAATCCAACGATATATTTTGTTTTCATTTGATTATATTCTTCCATGCTATTGTTTGATCTCTTTATTAGATTAAGGACATCCTTCATAGAGAGG
Source organism: Lepidostoma basale (assembly GCA_022606425.2). Taxonomy (NCBI): domain Eukaryota; kingdom Metazoa; phylum Arthropoda; class Insecta; order Trichoptera; family Lepidostomatidae; genus Lepidostoma; species Lepidostoma basale. The sequence goes on along the minus strand of JAHDVF020000694.1, from coordinate 427,734 downwards.
TAGCGGGAGTTGGGTAGAAAATCTCTCGGAGTGTCCCAGGAATAAGAATTCAACTCGATGTTAACATAAACGGTCTTTCCCGACTTGGTATGGTGAACTATCCAGGGGCACATATTCTTACTGTTCTTACTTTCAAAGTATTCCAGGAATAATTCAAACAGATGTCTATTAGCATGTTGGTCATTGATAATCTTAAAATTTTCAAATTCAAGAGCCGCCATGAGGCTGACAGCGTCCAATTGCAACATGGCCAAGTTAACCTTAGTGAGCACATTGCAAACAGCCTGTACTTGACTAGTTTCCTCAGCTATATCCGCAATGGTATTCTGTATATCGTCTAGCCACAGTTCTCCGTCGCCTTTTTTCTTCATGGCTACTTTCAAATACCTCAAATACAAAGAGGAATTATCCACAAATAAAGAGTTTTTTAAATTTAATTTTTCATTATTAAGCCAGGACATTAGTTTATGGACATCGTCCTTCCTCACAGCATCGTTGACTTCATTGAGAATGTGAATTACTGTAAAATAAAATATTTCAATTAAAAAGAGTTTTAACTAATAGTTGAGGTAGTAATAAGATTAAAAGATGACCATTTTGAACAAGTTTTATTATATTTTTAGATAATGACATGTTTCGCCTCGCAAAGGCAACATTTTATAATGGTTTAGCAGGGTGAAACATTTCATTCCTGTAAAATATAATAAAACTTTTAGAAAACAGATATTATTTGTATTAAATAGTAAAAGTTCACATATAATTTACTCATCACGGCATCAGCCAAGAGATCCAGCGCTACCTTAAAAAAATATTTATGTTTAGACTTACAGTCCTTTGTGCTTTCTTCTTGCTGGTTAACTTCATCGATACAATCTTGGATGTCGGAGAAGGTGAGGAGGGTGCATGGCAGCTGAGCATGGATTTTGGTTTGGCGTGCGAGACTCACGGTTCGGCAATACGCCATAGAGAACTCGGGATGCAGGTCTTCAACGTGTAGTTCACTTTTATTAAGTGCCTTCCACAGTTCTTCAAAATTGCATTGATCAACAGCTTTACTGACATTCGCTATCAAGGTGAGAACTTGCGTACTGCTTAAAATATCTTCATAACACAAGTCTTTTCCGCATTCCAGTTTATCCAACTTCATTTCTTCGTATAGAAGAGGGAGTGCAAATTCGTCTATATTGACAGTTGTATACTTCTTTAAGATTAATAAATTCTGATGTAGCTCATCGAAGCCCTCACTATCGAGAGAATTATTCACATTTCTCACGGCTCGGTCTACATTGATGAAGGCCTCTGCTTTAGAGTTACCTTTGTTAATGACAGCTTGAAGCATTTTTGTGTGTTCTATGATATTATCAATCAAAATGTGATTGAGATTTTCATCGAGACTTTTCATGTGCTCCATGTAGTATCGAATATAGTCTTGTTTCAAATGTTTCAATTGAAGCCAATCAGAACTCAGATGATACATAACAACTTTTTCATTATTTTCACCCAGGGCTTCCATTAATTTTTGCCATGTGTAAACGGAGTTGACGGAAATAATGTATCCTTGAATTTCTCCTTGGGTTAAAAGTTCATCATACACATCGGAAATATAGCTGTCATTCATGGAACGATTTAGAGTATTCCTAACTTTGATATTTTTAGCTTTTCTAAGAGCTGCATGGTATTCTGTAAATAACTCTGGTAACACATATTTTAATTTCACAGCCGGATTTAAAAGTGAAGACTCGATGGAGGAGTCAGAATCAATCGCCTGATTAACGTTGATTACAGCCGCATGCAGGGCTGCCACATTGCCATCCAGATTAGAAGAGAGCAATCCACCAATTTTTTGAAATGCCGGCATTGTTATACCATATCTTTGAAGCTCCTTACTCATGGCATTGATTTCCTCATCTAAAACAAGAGTCGACTATCGTAATTGGACAAGCATCAGCTCTATTAAGGAATCAACAACACACAAAAAAAAATCAGAATTATAATTTTAATTATGCTTTAATTGGAAGAGAAATTCAATCATTTACAAAATCGGATTACTAATAAAAATAAATAAGTTAAAGAGTCCAAGTGAACGGGGGAATCATAAAACACCAGGATATCAAAAAAAGATAACAAACCTGTGAAGGTGGCTTTGCCGAACAAATCCTGAATGAGTGGAGCTCTGCCAAGCTTAAAGAGATGTGTGCTCAGAGCGTGGATGCAGTAGATAACACGTGGCATATTTTTCTTATCATAAATATCTGTAGTCTCCGGGTGAAATGTCTAAAATTTTATATTTATGTTAATTCTTTAAAATTTAGCATTTCTCATACATGGAGGTGGATAAATGACCACCATACTAAAAAAAGAAGCTCCATAATATAACTTATTAAAAATATATACGAGTATACGAGGTCTGTTCAAAAAATATCGCGAATTTTGTGTTTTTTCAAAAATTATTTATTTATTCATGAATATCTATTTTGTCCCCTTCAAAGTAATCCCCATTTATTCATGAATATCTATTTTGTCCCCTCTCTCTTCTCTTCAACTCGTACGGCACCCAATTTCCTTGTTTCTGAATCATTCCCATGACTTTCAGGCGTTTTGAAATGGCTGGTTGCGTCACTCCCAATGATCCTGCCAATTCTTGTTGCGTTTGACACGAGTCTTGATCAAGTAATGCCTCCAATTCTGCATCTTCGAAAACCTTCTCTCTTCCACCGCCATGCTGGTCTTCGACGTTAAAATCACCGTTCTTGAAGCGTTGAAATCACTCTCGGCACGTTCTTTCACTAATAGCGGCCTCACCATAGGTATTTGAGAGCATTCGATGAACCTCAGCCGCAGATTTCTTCATATAACTAACCTAACTAACCATCACGCCGTCTCCCCGAAAGGGTAGGCAGAAAGAATGGACTGTCACACTTTAACCGATGCGGCACTCCATCCTTCTCTTTTCGCCCCGCGGGAGACGCGGTGTGATGGGTTGCGAACCTCATCGCCACCAATAGGCATCTCCCGCGCACACTTCGATCTTCCAACATCCACAAAATAAATCTAAAACAAATAATATAAAATACAATGATATAAAATAAATAACAAAATAAAAATAATTTAATACAAAATGTTATTTTTAGATGGGGCATATTTGTCTATTTAATTTATGTTCCACGAATCCACCGTTTTTTTAAATTTAGCACATAATGTAATAACACATAATGTTTTTCCGATGTTGCACATGTTGACATGGACGATCCAGACTTTTGTGTTTCTTTAATTTATGTTACACGTATCCACCGTTTTTTAAATTAGCTGTTATATGATTTAATTAATGTTCCACGTATCCACTTTTTTATTTGGCAGTAATTAGGCACTTAAAACCAACTAACACCAGCAAGAACTTTAAAAGAATATTGAAGAAACTATTCAAATTGTCATTGGAACAAATGAAAAATTTATTTTTACACCTGTCAAAATTTTTTATATAAACGAAAAAACTTGTATAATTTTGACATCAAAACAGTACAAACGTATTACGTGTCACAATTAACTATTATAAAGTGCGGCAACAATCAAATTGACCAAAACAATTCACTTATACACGTAATTTCTCCAAATTCACGGGAGCTCCACATGAACCAAACCAAATTTTCAAAATCAGAATTAATTAAAGCATAAAATTAAAACCTCCCGCAAATGACGAGAATTTGGCTCGTAAGCTGACATGTTTAATCGGGAATAACTTTATGATGCAGACACAAATCGACTAATATATCGATGGCGTTATGTTTACAAATACTTAAGCTTATTGTATGACATCTATGATCTATTTATTCCAACTACCACTTACCGCTACTGCCATCTATTGCAAAACGGCGGAAGCAAAGTTATACACCTAATATTTTATGGGAATGACACTGTTAAATGTCCTTTCCAAAAGCAAGGGGGGACAAACTATACAAAAATCTGTTGATACACACGCTATGTGAGCATGACGCAAACACATGTCCTCAGCGTGGCTACAAACTATACTTGGACGCGGATATGTGTCATTAGCACTCAACGGGTTAAGGGATAATTTAAAAAAAAATGTGTCCTTACTAATGGTAGTTCGGTTGTTTTTAGAACATTGAGCCAGTAATTTATATTGTCAGTATGGCGAAACTGCAATCCTGCAATCTGAAAGTAGAGAAATTACAATTAACAATATAATATGCAAGTATTTGATGCGTCAGCACAATGTAAGCAGTGGGCGAAAAAAAATGGTGAAACAGGAAATTTTTTATTTTGTTTTGAATCTGCATAAGTATTTTCTAAAAGAATGTACATACATATTTGAATTGAATTTTCTATGTAGCACTACACACTATACCCTAACTATAAAAGTACTGACAAAAAATACATACTCTGTAAAACAACTTAATTAGCCAAAAAATGTTTCAATGTTAATAAACAAGTTTTGTATTTCACAACACGTTTGGCGGAAACACTTTGATGTTTCAATACTATTATCTGTTTAATTAAAACACTGTTAAGATTTATTATAATAATTAATGACTTTTTATGAATTAAAACACTGTTTTTTATTACTTTTGACTTCATTTTTCTTGATATGTTTCAAAGGTTTTATACCATCATTGGGAGAACGATTTAAACATCAGTTTATATCGTTCTTCCGATGATGAAGATGCAAAACCTTCGAAACATGTTGAGAAAAATAAACGCAAAAGTAGAATAAGCAATGTTTTAATTAATTAAAAAATAATCATTACGGAATTCCACAGTATTAATGCCTCAAGTTTATCAGAAATTATTTATGTTTTCATTTGATCCAAATAATCTTACCTAAAATTTTGATATAGTGAAACATTTGCCTGTGCGAAGAGGTATGTTACAAAATTTGTATGTAAAACTCGTCAAATCTTTCTTTCTTTTTATAGACATTTTCTCTTAGAAAATATTTATATTTACTATTATATTTCTATCGTTAAAGATATTGGTATTAAATATTAAGAACGCTCAAACTTTGAAATCGGTGCTGCCTGTGGTCCTTTCAAAACCCAAGTCTCAACGCAAAATCCACCAAGTTGATGCAGAAAGATCCAGCTCTTGCGCACAACGCGGAACGGACCGTCTGGGGTTTTCTCGCACACTGTCCCGAACGCCAACAATATTCTCTAACAATCATGCATTTCTTTGACGTACAGACACTGCTTCATCGACCACCAATCTAGCTGTCTCAAATTTGTGCATTAAACAACGTATTGTGAACTCTGCAGAATGGCCATTAACCGCCCTAAGCATTTGAACGTACGTGATACACACACTTTGACTTGACCATTCTACACTATCCCGTATCACGTACGCGCTTGAGAAAAAATAATGTATCTAAAATTTACAAACCGTTAGGGATACGCGCGTGTGCCAACAACACTTGAGTACAAGTCTTTACAAGTATGATAGATTTAGAAGGGGCAGGCGAAGTGTGCGGTCTAGTTTTTAACGTTTCGTAATTTAAAAAAATTCAATAAATATGCAATTAAATTTAATTAATAAATAACATGATTTTTTTTGCATGTTTCTCGGAAAGTTACCTGAAGGTAGGGCGGTTAATCCAATAAATTGGACACAACGCACGGAACGTGGAGAACAGAGCACTGATTTTGATAATAAACATTAACAATTTCAATGCGTTGTTGAAGTGTGTAGCGTTCCATAGTGATATGTCAAGACTAAATAAGTATTCTTGTCAAATTTGACAGCTATCGCTTTACCAAAATGGCCGTTATATGCTGTCAAAGTTGCGAGCGTCAAGGATAATTCTACTTCTCTTGCCGTTCAAATATTATATAATGTAAAAGTTTGAGCTGTCCTTCTGGCTGTAGAGCATCAGTCAGTAGAATAGATAGAACTTCCTTTCAATCATATCATATGAAATATACGTAATCTTTCAGCTGCTTGAGTAATCACATCATGAAAACGCAGCTGTGCTGGATTATTTTCCAGAACAGATGTTTGTACCTTATTCTTATTGATAAATTTGCAATATTAATTAAGTTATACCACTATTAAAACTTTAAAGAACACTTGTATGTGCACCAATTTTTTTTAAATAAGATTAATTAGAAATACGGACTTTTTTCTTGTACCCAAAAAATCGGAAAAAATTAGATTTAAAAAAAAAAAAAAAAACAATTTTATAGAAATAAAAACTGGTCTTCATTCCGAATTTATAAAGAATTATTCAAATATAATCCCAACCTTGTAACGCTTTTGTTCCATGTCGTATATTTTATTGACAGGCAGAATTTCTGGGGATATGAAATGTCCTAATTTAGCCAAATATACTCCATTTCGAAGATTTTCCTCCAAATCGGTAGTGGGAGGCAAAGTTTCCTTCAAACAGGCTTCGAGCCACAGCCTAGCTTCTTCCAGATGACATAGATACTCGTAAGCCATTGTTTTATGGCGTACTTCATCCATTTCCTCGGCTGTTCTCTGTTGATCGCCATAATCTTAAAAATAAAATCATGCAGGATATTCCAATCTTTCAAATATAATGATAACATATACATAACTGACCTTTCACGGAAAAAATAGCCGACAAAATAAACACACTTCAGAGTATTCCAAAATATATGACAGAACACGGCAATCTTTTTTTTTTTTTGCTTACCTTTGTTGTCAAATTTTCTTATAAGACAATCGATATCCATTTTCAAATGCTCATCGAAATGTTTATAGTGGAATAACTTTTTAGCATATCACATTTGAAATAGGCTTGATTGTAAATCCCTGAAACAATCGTGTCACATTCACAAATTTATCAGTTCTATCTACAATTTAAACTTTAGAAAGTCGGTATCCGGTACGTCAACCGTCCACGAGCGTCTTTTCAAATAACAACAACAGTTGTGATTGGTCAACCAAGTGCACAGCTGTAGACAGAAGTATTGCCAGTATATATTTTTTCATAAATATAGTTCTTACCTATCATGAGAAACTAGGGTGAAACATTTTTTGGATCTTCTGGCTTACAGAGGTTTAGCTCTAACGGCTGTTCCTTTTACGTGTGTAGGATACATTGTTGGAAATGTGATTTTGTAGTTGTTTAATGCTGGGGCTAAGTGTACGGGCCGGAGTGCTCCTCCGAAAGAGGGCAAAGGGGGATTTAAAAAAAAGTCGGTTCCCGAGGGGGAGAGAAGAGGAGCAGTGCCTGGATGGAGTTGTGGTAGGAGATAGCATCCTTCGTAAGACCATTTTGTTTGGCGGAGTACGTGGGGGGCTATCGGGGAGGATTTTTTTTTATACGCATTGATTGTGGGAAGAGTACAGGAAGTAAGTGAAGGAGTAAGGGAAGGACTGAATGATGGTGGGTTTTAACCTTTCCTTTACTATGCAAAAAAATATCCTCGCGTTATGCTGCCGTATAATCAAAATGAGAATTTAAAATTCGAAAAAATAATTATTCATTGGATATTGCTTCAATAAACAATATTTGAAGTAAACTGAGATAATATTTCTATCTAACTGCGGAAACACACACAAGGTAAGAAAAATAATTCATAACAATGGTCTGAGTGAGAACTTATAAATGTTAGGAAAATAAAACGTAGAATATATAAAGCAGTCGTATATTTTTTTACACTTCGCCGTTTCCCGACATGCTGGTATATATTTTTATTGTATTCTACTTTTATTTCCCTCTTACTCTCAGTCATATGATCTGTTTATGGCTATGAGCTGTCTTGGGATAGTATCTCTCTATCTATTTGATAGCCTTCCTTAAAGTCTCTTGCTGTTGGGGTTTTTATTTTTAACAATTTCGCAAGTCTGTATATCTTTTATGCGGTTCACATGATCCCTCTAAAAGCGCCTTCTGCTTCTTCACCACTTCACTATGTCTTCAATACCACATACAAATTTATCATCTCACCTAATTTTTATTGGTACTCGTATATATGATGCATAATGAAAAAAAAAAAATTAGTACCGTGGTCTAATAATTCCCATTATACATAGTTTATTTTAAGTTTGTTTTTTTGCATGATGTGGATAAAAACTGTAGTGTATGATTCTCAGTATTTTAATAAGTGATGAAAGTAATATATGGAATTTGGGTACAAATTCTTATGGACATGTAACTAAAGAATAAAGTTCTCTGGGAGATCTCATTTCATTCACATTCATCCCTTTGTCAGATCCACTTTAATATTTAAAGGGATTTATAAAAAGCGTTATCGAAATCTCCATTTTAACTTTGCATAACAACATTTACCTCAAAAAGTAAATGATTTTAGCCCGTCTGAATACATTTTTTTATTTGAAATAAAATTCTAGTAATTTCTTGTGCGTATTGAAATAAAATGTTATGCAGTATTTGTTTTTTTAATTATTATCATTAAGTGGAATTGCATTATCTAGAAAAATATATTATATATTAAAACATAATATCTATATTATTATCATGTTAGATGAAGAAGTGTCTATTATAATAATAATAATTAATTGGATAATTAATCATCTCAAGGGCACTGTAGAAAATGCTCTGTTTTATGAACTAGTTAAAAATAAATATAAAGGGGTGCACCTGACGCAGTTGATCAACATTTACATCAGTAAATGATCATTTAAAAATGTGGATTTTGAGTCTCGATCTGAACTCTGACGGATACTCAATGCAATCAGTTGGAAGATTGTTCCAGGCTGAAGGGCCAGCTACCGTGAAGACTCGGTCGCCAAAATTTGTGTGAGGAAAATCTACCAATCGCAGAAGACTTTGCTGATCTCAACGTAGATTGTCTAGCATTTAGGTTCTTATTGATGCAGAGTTAAGATATGTTATATAAGCTGGTGTCATTCCACGCAACACTTTTAAAAACCGACTAACAGAGCTTGTATATATATCCTTTCTAGACATTTCATCCAAAAGAGCTCTTTAAGATGCTGTGTTATATGACAACTCTTCAACACACCCTTTATCAGTCTTGCTGCCGCATTACTGCAGACTGGAGTTTATTAGTTTGCTGTTTGGAGATGTTGGCATAGACTCCATTGCAGTTATCTAGTCGTGACATGACGAAGGAATTATAGTTATAATGTTCAAATAGATTTTTGAGTACTTATATCACATATTATAATTCTTGTTAAAATTTGATAAACTTAAGGCATTAAAACTGTGGAAATCCATAATAAAGATTTTTATAAAAAAATGGGATTTTTATTCATAAAATAATAATGTATAAATGATAACCTTTTAGAAATTAAAACCTGGAGATCATATTGACATTTATGTTAAATCAGGACACGTGTTTGACTCCTAGTAAAACTTGCGACTTTTTTTTATAGTTGTAACAAAATATCTGCTCATCAATGTTTTATAGGTGAAGTTCTATAATCATAATATATTTAAATGATTTATGATGTTAATAAAACGAAACATTTAGGAAATTCAACATAAAAAAAACAATGTTTAGTTTATAGGTTTATTAGAGCAATAAATATTTTAACACTATTTAATTTGTTTATATAATTTACATATATACCTACATTACCTTAGTAAATACATTCGGCATTTCTAAAATCATGTTTAATAACAAAATTTTAAATTTTGAGAGTGAAAATCTTGTTTGCACATTATAAATACATAATTTAATAGGTATGAAAATATCAGTAATAATAGTAACATTATGTACAAAAAAAATTAATATCATAAAACAAGAGGTAGTTGAAATTCATTGAGAATTTTTCTTCAAATCATTTGGAATACTGTAGTGGCATAAATACATAAAACAGAACACTATTTACAAATCAAACCATTCAAAGTTCATGTTATAAAAACATAAACAATCATAAAATTAACTAAGGATATGGATTGCATAATAATTGTCCATACTCACTCCATTAAGTACTATCAGGCAGTAATTATTTTAATATAATATAGTTAAAACTAAAATATGCAGTATCTACATAAATACTAAATCAGTCAATGAAAAAAAGTTGTCTTAAATAAGTAAATATTGGATAAACGTTTGTCTTTAAATATGGTGATCACTTATTTGTCATGGCTATTGGTGGAAATATAAATAAGAGCTAGCCTTAAGACTTTTATACAGTACATAATCTATACAACTACAGCATTTGTGGCGGGTATCTTATCCTCAAAGTGGTGGTAATGGTGGTGGATATGTTCATGCACGTATCGGTGAACCATGGAAGTGCCTGCACTGTCCACTCCTTCTCCTTCAGCCTCTGAACCGCGAAGCAGCCCCTTCCATTCCACTGAATCATTTATATCAATATTGGCGGTTAAATTATCTACTTTCTCGTGAATTTTGGATTCTTGTTCAGACCACTTCTTTTTAGCAGATTTCATTAATCTAGTGTTATTATCATTTTCTAGCCATTTTTCCACTTGTGCCATTGCTCTGGCGTGATATTTTTCTCGGTTTTGGTGTTTTAATTGATGCGGTGAACATGCATGACTATGTATTGTAGCTTTTCTATTTATGTTTGTTTTTCTAATAGCATCAATATTCGGTTCGAAATCGTGAGATTTAGACTTGGAATCTGTTCGGATAGGTTTGTTTTTTGAATCATTCGAAACATTAACTCTATGCACAACCTCTTGTTCCTTAACATAATCGAATGACTTTGCTCTTGAATCGGACGTCGGCTTTATTACTTCTGTTGCCGTGTCTGGAATGATAGTCTCATAGGGCTCTAATAGAGTGTAACGAAAGGGCCCCTGATCTAAGTCGTGGGACCGTGATCGATGATGACTCTTCCAAGGTTTCTGTTGAACGCTCACTGTTGTCGGTTGACCTTTTGAGTGCACACCTGTTTTAGCGTGTTGTGAAGATGAACAAATTACAGCATGAAGGAAACTATCATATCTGCAGAGATTAGATTCTTTATGTGAATTAATATTAGTATTTGCTAGGTCCAAATATCCGTTATTCGGTTGATCATTGAACACTGTTCGATTGATGGGCTCCAGAGTATGTTTTCCAGTAAAAGTGTTGGATCGGTTTCGATGACGTTGTTTGCTATTGACACTTTCACCTTCCAAACTGTTGACTCCACGCTGATCCGGATAATGTTTTCTGAAATAAAATTTCAAAATTATTCTCTGAAATATCATTTGTAAATACTAGGGCTTTTGAAGCTGAGATAATTAGAAATATTATTTATTAATTTCAATAAATAATTTAATCAAATCTCAGATTTTGTACAATGTGAATCCCAAAATACATGTATTGTATAATAACACACATACCATCATACAATAACCCTCTGAGGAGGTTAAGCAATGATGAAGGAAATATTCCTCCTTTATCTCTATGTACAATAAATCCATTTATATGGAAGGGATGAAATAAATAAATAAATATTATTTTGTATATAAGAGATTTATGTACCTTGAAGTTTGAAAACTCAGATGATTTTTTTCCATATTTGCCTGAATTATCTCTAAAAGTTCCCTCCGCTGTAGGCTTCCGGATCTCTTCTTGTCTCCCACCCTCCCACGGCCTCCACCCCCTTCACCTGACAGCACTCCTGCTTGCTCCGGGCTGGAGACGCTCAACCCTTCCGGTAGAACATTCTCCTTCTGAGAATTCCAAATATCATTTCTATGGTGACTAAGGTTGTTGTGCTGCTGATTTCTGTATCTTGGACTCAGGTTATTCTTCTGATACTGTCTTTGCCTTAAGGTTCTTTTAAACCCTTTAGGGGTCCTTAGCCTCTCTGAGCAATCTGACACATCGTCATCTATGGACAGTCGCGATCGGCGTTCTTCTTCATTGGAAGCGGTGGGTTCCACTTGTGGAACTTCGACGTCCACAGCACAGACTGGAGTAGTTGTAGTTGCAGGTAAAGGAGGGGAAGTTCTTTCAATTCGTTTGCGTCTCGGTTTTCTCCTTCCTTCTCTCACGTGCGCGCTGAGATCCCTTTTGAACCGAACCTTCTGATCATTCCTCTGGGGGCTTCCTCCGCCTGTATGGTTCCTCTCTCCTCCTTCCTCCACCCTCCTTCGCTGATCAGGGGAAACAGTTAGTCGAACTTGTATAGTTTTGGAACCATAATGCGGCACAGTTACTGTTTTACCGACAGATTCATAAATAGTTGAAACAATCCCAGCAATGTCCTAAAATCAAAAAAAAAAAAATTGTTCATATATATTAAAACACAAAATAACAATACATTTAAATGGCAATAAATAGATTTTTTTAAATCTTTAAACGCTAATGTACTCTCGAACTCATTGTGTTGAATGTGTTAAAAAAAAGTTTTTAATTGTCAAAGGGTAACTTTAAAATATTTAATCAAAACTAAGGTAATACAATTGAGGAATACTTACATCTTTAGTTATTCTTCCATGGCCATCGAAGTCGTAGAGGGTGAAGGAAAAATGCAGGGGTTGTGGCCCTCCAGCCGTCTCCCCGCCACGCACCTGCACGTCACAAGTGAACTCCTGGAATAGATACAAAAATCGGGTTAATATTTATATCAGTCCCAGTTAGATAAATAAAAACATGCTTTCCAGATATAAATTCCTAACGCGTTTTACATAAAAATGACTAATAAAAGTTCGTCTGGGATCTCGAGTTCAGCGAGATTACTTTCTGCGATTGTCCAAATAAGAGTACCTACTTAGCCGAACATTATAACTCTCGGCCGCTTACTACAAACACAGAGCCTCCAGATAAGATTGTGTCCGATCAAACGCGGGAACTCAGTCAATAAAGTGACATGTCTCGTATTGTCATTAGGCGGCAAAAATAAAAGTAGCAGATATCGCGAGAGTACTTCAATTACTAGAGGTGATAAGCTCGACCTTAGATTGCTCTCCATTCATATTACTGGCTGACGTCACCTGAGCATAAAAACAACAGTCTCGGCCGTTTCTCGTGAGAACGTGCGTATAAGACCGGCTTATACAAACACATGTAATAACAAATCACTCCGCAATAAGGCGGCTCGATTCATGTATCCACACACACACAAGCGAAATAATTAAAGCGAATGCCTGTTGAAAAGGAATGATACGAAACAGATTTGAGGAACGAGTGCCAGCGGCTGGGCCATCGCCATTCGCCGCTCGCTCGGCGATGGTACATACTCTATTATTCTCTATTCTTTCGGCGTTCTCTGTCAGTCTCCGAACTGGACAACTCCCGTTTAGAAATAACGATAATGTTTAGAATACTTATAATAGGTCTTCTATTAAAAATTAGCTAAGTAAAATTCAAAAGACTCTGATGTTTCGTGCCAAGCATGCTGACGAGGAAACCACACACGAAGCCGAGACGACGGTAAGCATAAGTAAATAATACAGGCCACATTCATTTCAATACTCTTTCTTTGAATTTTCAAGATATTATTCTCTTGCATTTTTCTTGGAATTGATCTAGTAGTAGGTAAGTAACAATGACATTTTCAATACACACATTTTACCTATTTATAAAGTGAATCATAACATTTTGAATAGATGTCGTCAAAGTTTTACCACGTATTTTTTTTAACTAGTATATTAGTAAATCAATCTTATAAGAGTGGGGAGAAAAACTTTCGTAAAATAATTTAAAGTAGTTACAGGCAATAATACTACTGGTGTGTAATTAGCGAACAGACGATTAGACATGAGCCGGTTGAACATACCGTATTTTAACATAAATATAGTGAAACAATGTGCACTCGGCCCACACTGTCATTACGGTGGACAGATGACGGTGGTAACCTCGTGGATGGCACTGGGGCTCGGCGGTGGGTTAGTAGGCATGGCCGCTGGCGATTTGATGCGGCCACAGGCGTGGTTTTATTTTATCGCGCATCAAAATAAATGGCAATTAAGATTTTCCGAATCACATTCGAGGTAATAAAAAAGACAGGCACGAACACACGGCGCAATTGCGAAACTATTTTACACACGGAGATAACAGCATTCCGCCGCATTTATATCTGCATGGTAATGACCGCAGTGCTTTGGAGAAGTGAGTGAAATAAGTGACATTAGCGGCGGCCTGATCACAGGCCGGCCGCGCTGGCCGCAGCCCGCAGCCACCGCTAGAGCGAGATGGACTCGGATAGCGGCTAATCTCTCCGCATCTTAATTGCCGCGGACACGAACCTCCGCTCCGGCATTGGCTCATGGCTCTCAGCTTTCAGTTGCCCTGGGAGACCGACTGGCCAGTGATGGACAATCCAAGGGATAGTGCACTTTACGTCTGCGTTTAGATTAGATGATCTGGTGGCTTTTAAATTGTATTAGTTGTATTCAGATATGAACGACTCATCTTAGGTCACGCTACATCGAGAGAGGCCGTACAGTAAGTGTGCAGATTTTAACAATAATAACAAAATAACGCAATAAAGTTATTAACCAAGAGAAAGGCACGCGCTAATTGAGTGGAAGGTATTGGTGAGAATGTGCCGAGCAACGGGAATGCAGGAAGCTATGTATGTATGCTTTACGAAAAGTTGAGTCGAACTTCTCCGGCGCCCACTTAGTGCGTGTGTGCTATTCTTATCTGGTGTTAAATATTCACGCTACTCTCTGTTTATGTTTATGATTAGAAGTTTTATCTTACGAGTTTTATGATCATGATTTTATCATAACGATACATTCTTTATTATGTTTATCCTTTCAATCTACCGCATTTCACAGAAACCACAGGTAATTGATTTTTCGACCGTTTGATCTAAATGGAGGTTGTCAATTACAACGTTTGACTCTTGATCTAAGAAGCGTGGGTACGATCCTCGAGACGAACCTTAAAATAACGCCTTTTCAACGTTGTGTGAGAACGGATTTAAAACATATGATTGAAATTTTATATATTTATTATCAATTGGACTTGAACTTGGATCTTGGTGGCTTACGGAGGTTCAGCTGTTGCGGTTATTCCTCTTACGTCTGATGGGAACATTGTTGGAAAGGTGATTTGTAGGGTTGTTGGTTTATGCTGGGGCTTGATTTGTGTGGCCCTGGGTGTTCCTCAAAAGAGAGAATTTGACACAGAACTATGAATTTACCTCGAAGTGCACTTTGTCCGTGTGCGGCTGCGGGGGCTCAGGTGAGGGGGCCTCCGGCGGGGGCGGTTCGGGCGCCAGCAAGGCCCGAGCCTCGCTGGGGAGTAGGTCGGGGGGTGCGGAGCACTGTGAGGGCGCCCGCCCCACCAGCTCCTCCGTGTCGGTGCGCTCTCCCTCCGCCAGGACTGAAATAAAAATAATAATTTTTCAACTACTCAAATAAATACTGATGTTTTTTATAAGTTGTCATTTTTTTCTAAGAAAACAGCCATTTCCTTAATTATATATAATAAACAGTGTCATGTAATCATATATAAGAATGTACGTAATAAGATTAGTTTTATGTGTGTTTAAAACAAAAAGACTATAATATATATGGTTTTTGGGATCTTGGGTATTTCAATGAAACTTGTCTTTCTCGACCGATGTTTCGTCCAGTATCATCCAGTCCACATTGCTACCAAACTATATTGCCATATAATTGCTTAGATTTTCACGTTTGGTAGCAATATGTTTTTTGGATCTTGGGAAAATCAGAAAGACGAGTTACACGGATTTTTCCAAGATCCCAAAAACACATATTGTCATATTGTTCAAACCAACCGTGAAAAACTACGCATAATACATGTTTATAAGGTCTGAATTATATTTTAACGCCATTATCACAAGAGCATTTTTAATGTTATTTAATTACACCTATTATACCTAAAAGCCGTGCCACACTGTTTTAAACAAGCTCTCCACATCGGTATCCACCAGCGGTTTAAAACTGTGTAGACACTTATTTTAAACCAAAATTCGTTTGACCTTTGTGGACGGATGCGCATAGTAGCGTGTGGATCGCGCCGTTGTAAATACGCATTTCACATGTGGGGGCTCCACAATCCACCAGTCAAGGTCAGTTGCATAGCGGCATCGCGATCGGTGGAGTGCGGACGTATTGAACGAAAATGGTGTCTACTGTGGATGCCACACCAACCGTGGGCTCCACAAAGGTGACCCCTGTGGAGAGCTTGTTGACAACAGTATGTGGACGCTACACCAACCGTGGGTTCCACAGCTCTCCACCAAGGTCACCCTTGTGGAGAGCTTGTTCCAAACAGTGTGGCACGGCCTTAAGATAGATGATGTTTTATTGAAACAATAACGCCTATTTTGTTTGTCGATGGAATAAATAATTGCATTTTTTGAACCATCCAAGGCACGGAGTTAGATTCCTGGAATGACAGTTGCGGTATACTTTATTTTCCAGCGACAATGCGCTTGCGATGGGGGGGATTTGGATTCTCCAAACTTTCGGCACAATTTAAGTGCGGCCGCTCGGTTTTATTGTTGATATGTAACAGGTATAACAACAGCGAATTTCCAAAAAGCAAACAAAAGCGGCCGGCCTTTGTCAACGGGCCGAGTTTAATTTGTACCTGAAGGGGAACCTTCCCGGAATTCTATCAAATCATTTCGGCATACCAAAGGCGCACTGCACTACTGCTCATTGCTGCCCACGGTCCGCGCCAATCTGCCCTGCCCTTGGCCCTGTACAGGGGCGGCTGTACCGGCGGTATAACCTTTCCCGAACATTCCATATCCTCATTATACTACAGTCCTTCGGTAAAGGTATTTATTACTCGAATTTATTATTATTATTGTTATTATTGATCATTTACCACTACATGGTTTTAATACCTCCCAACTGGGGTAACCCGTTCTAGGGAGGCATTCCTAGTACTCTATATAATTTAAATATATAATATAATTTACAAATTTAGGGAGCAGTTAAGGGGAGCAACACATATCCTAAAGGGTATAACTTAAAATTAATTGACTTATATATTACATAACACTATTTAAACACTATATTGTCTTATATAACACTATTTAAACTATTTACTTATTTTTAAAAATTATACTACATTCAAGCCGCGGGGCTGTAGGCTCGTAGGGCGTTGTGCATATACATATGTATGCACTTCGATCTTCTAGCATAGGATCAGTTCTTGAAGCTAATTGATTTTACGTCTGACGAGAACATTGTTAGTACAGTACTACGAGATATAAATATTTAAAACATCTGCTTCCTAGAAGTTTTATTATATTTTATGTGAATGACATGTTTCGCCTGTCTAAGGCATTATCAAATACTTTTTTTTATTGTTTCTTGAACAATGATGTAAAACTCCATATTAAATTATTAATATGTATGAAAAACGATAGTTTTCAAGGAGTTTTATTATAATATTTATGTATGATATGTTTCGCCCTTCTAAGACATTTTGAAAAAGCCTTAGAAGGGCGAAAGATGTCATATATGAATATTAAAATAAAACTCATTGAAAACTATCGTTTTTCATACATATTAATAATTTAATACTTTAATAATGCCTTCTGAAGGCCGAGGAAAACTCGATCAAATCAATCAAATATAAAATGTCGGTCACGTGAGGAGTCGGAGAAATCGTGCGTGTATGACACGATGTATGAATGTTCAGAAATCGAGAGACGCATGCCAGGATAGAACAGTGTGGCGGTCCATTCTTCTTGCTTACCCCTCCGAAGAGACGGCGTGATGGCTAGCTAGTTAGTTTTAGTGTTTCGATTTAAAAATATATTATGTATTTTGAAATTAACCAGGTATGGACCTGGATGAAAAATAAAAAGATGAATAATTAACAAAATTAAAAAACGTTAAATATATAAAAATTGGTGGCGATGAGGTTCACAACCCATCACACCGCGTCTCTCGCGATGGCGAAAAGAGAAGGATGGAGTGCCGCATCGATTAAAGTGTGGCAGTCCATTCTTTCTGCCTACCCTTTCGGAGAGATGGCGTGATGGTTAGTTAGTTAGTTAGTTAAATAATATAAAAAGTTTATTTTAGAAACTACATATTTCTAAAAAATGATGTATGAAACGTTGGTAAATGGATTACAAAATCTTATTTAATTTATGAACTTCGAATGAAAAAAAAATTCAGTAATTTTCATTTTTTTTTCATTTCATTTCATTTATTTTGATAATAATCACAAACATTACAGACATACAATTCCAAATCGTTTGCAATTACATTATAAACAGAGAAGCATTAAAAAAAATAAAAATTAAGCTTAAGAGTAAGAAAAAATCATAACATTGATATTGCATCCCTGAGGCAACTCACACTATCACGAAATATGTCGACCTCCGAGGCGATCCGATTAAGCAATAAGATTGCCCTACCCACAGGCATTACCATTGGCAGGTTGGTTCTGCAGCGTGGCAAATAAAACAATCTGTGCTGTCTTTGACGAAGGTAATTATCAGGGACAAATAGACCTACATCACTCAGGACATCCGAGTTCTGTATACGGCCGCCAATGAGCTGAAAGAAGTGAACTCCCAAGTGAATGTTCCTCCTTCTCCCCAATGATTGGTAGCTTAGCATACCTAGCAAGAATTCAGTCGGAAAGAGCCACGGGTAATAACCGCGCTCCCTGAGGTAAAGAAAGCGCAGAAATTTTTTCTGCACTCGCTCCACCATCAGAGAATATCGGATCCCAGGCGGTGACCAAATAACGGAACTATATTCCAGCCGACTTCTTACCAGGGAATTATACAACACCCGAAGTACCTGTGTGTTCGAAAATATCTTGGCATTCCTGAAAACAAATCCAAGCATTTTAATGGAACTATTACATAGAGCAACTATGTGAAGATTGAACGATAATTGAGCATCGAACAGAACACCGAGATCTCTGGATGTAGAAGCTCTTTCAAGCTGTACCCCATCCATAAGATAGCGAAAGTATAATGTTTTCGATGCCCGTGTGTATGACATAACAAAGCACTTGGAGACGTTGAAGAATAATTTGTTACGTTTACTCCATTGGGTTATGCTCTGAATGTCACACTGAAGCTTCAAGCAATCTGAGGGATTCTCTATTTCAGAGAAAACTTTTATGTCATCAGCAAATAATAAAAAATTTGAAAACTTTATTTCGTTAGAAATATCATTTATGAATATTGTGAAAAGCAATGGTCCTAAATTAGACCCTTGTGGCACCCCTGATGAGGTGTGAAAGGCTGAAGACTGAAAAAGTCCATATGACACATATTGTTTTCGAGATGTTAGATAGCTAGAGAAAAGCTTGAGCAGATTGTCACTAAAGCCAATCCTTTGAAGCTTTCGAAGCAAAAGTTGGTGGTCCACCTTATCAAACGCTTTTGAAAAATCGCTATACGAGCAGTCGACTTGTGCACCTTTATCAAGGCACTTAGTGACAAAGTTTAAGAAAATAATTAGGGGGCACGAATACCCCCGGGCGTCAAATACGGCACATTCGGCCCTGTTCGCTTTGTAATGATTGCCCAGTTTTGATTAAATTTAAAATGGACTTGGGTACACACTTACCCAGAAATGATTGCCGAGATTGGCGCGGCCGCTGAGGTATGTGCAATAGAAAAACAAATTGTTACTAATGACAGTAATAATATGGCCCCAACGCACGACAATCAATAATAATATTAGAAAAAGCCGGCCAGTCGATTTGAAGACGTGCCCACGTCTTCAAATCCACGGAATTCAACGATAGAACAAGGGAAGATGAAATAGTGTAAAAAAAACATTATTTTGGCCGAAACACTATGATACTTCAATATTTATTATTAAATGTTTCAATTTTGAAACACTTTTATTATACGTATCACAATTTATTTTTTATGAGATTATCGCGACAGCTGTTTCGCCAACCTATGTTGGCATCATCGGGTATTATAAATCATTTTTTGTAACACCTGATGATGCCAAAATAGGTTGGCAAAACAGCTGTCGCGACAACCTCACAAAATATAATAAAAATATTGTGATACGTGTTTCAAAATAAAAACATGCAATTTTTTTTGCTTCAAATAATAGTAGGATGTTTTGCCAGAAGCCAAAAGCACTTAGTGCCAAAGAAGATACATAGAATATTTTTTCTTAGAGGTGACACGCAAACGCAGTAAGTGGATTTTTAAACTACTGATCTCCCTAACGCATTTGTCAATAAAAATTATTGAGATGATACGTAAGAGTTAAATCCAAATTTCAATGATTGGGGTGTGTAGCATCGCTTCTATAGGAAGAACACTCGTAAAAATATTCCTGGGAGACAGGGAAGACATAATCAGATATTTGCGGTTGGTGTCACCAAGAGGTAGAACCGCAGAGTTAGAATGGAACCCAAACACAAGAGTCGAGATGCGTGCGAATGTGGCAGAGGACGGCAGAGGTGGAGTTATGGACCATTATGCCTATCAGTGCGGGGCACGACATGAAAGATTGTACCTAGAAATAATTCGCAGATTCCACGAAAGCGTCTGACAGATTGAAGAGGCAAAAATGTGCGATAAATTTAAAAATGTATGTTTATAAAAACAAGTCCGTAATGATAAAAGCTTTTGGCCAGACATCAAACACTGCGACTCTTTTTTCATCTTACGGATAAAGATTAAAGCTCGTATTTATCCTTTGAAGTATTTTACGTTTGGACATTAAAAAGTGAGCGATTACAGAAAACCTCGGATACACGGTGGGAAGGGAGGGGCAGGGAGGGGTAAGAGATAAGACTTCAGTTTTATAGTGGTGCTTTAATACGGGATAGAAAATTGCTTTTCACTGATCTTATTGCTTGTAATGATCTCAATTATGGCGATTTTACGAGTAATGATAAGAGGTTTTACTGCGCTCGTAAACGTTATTGTATCATTTCGCTTCTTATCGGGTTCATTGTTCCAACTATTTTGTCTTCACACTTCAAACTAAGAAGCGGAATTGTTATCCAACATAAAAATGTTCGACCAAGACCTTCCTTGGACCAAAACAATTAAATACCTTGGATTCTAAGCTGACATGGAGGCCACACATTACAAATAAAGTCAAAGCCGCGTCAAGAGCAATCTCAGCCCTCTACCCAATGTAGATAGAAACCGTAAACTAAGCACCGACATTAAACTTTTGATATACAAAACGGTCATAAGGCCAATCTTCACTTAAGCAGCCCCAATCTGGGGCTATGCAGCTTCGAGTCACAAACGAAAACTCCAAATCCTGCAAAATAAGGCTATCCGTTTATCGCTTGGTGCGCCTTCATGGAACAGGATCACACAACTGCACCTAGAATCGGGAATCCCGATGATAGATGAATTCATTCTGAAACTTGTCGAACGTTTTTACATAGGACTCTCTTCACATTCTAACCCCGCAATAAAATTTCAAATTACGACCCAAACACCTCCAGCCCCCACAAGCGCCCAAAATTGATTCTCCTTCAGAGGATCACTCCGGACCACACAAATCATGCCCCCTCATAAACCAA
This sequence comes from Lepidostoma basale, assembly GCA_022606425.2. Taxonomy (NCBI): domain Eukaryota; kingdom Metazoa; phylum Arthropoda; class Insecta; order Trichoptera; family Lepidostomatidae; genus Lepidostoma; species Lepidostoma basale. The sequence goes on along the minus strand of JAHDVF020000694.1, from coordinate 406,378 downwards.
CAACCCACCAAATCACTTTCCAACAATGTTCCCATCAGACGTAAGAGGAATAGCCACAGGAGCTGAACCTCTGTAAGCCAGAAGTTCCAAGTCCAAGATTCAGTTTCGATAGCAATAAATGATCAGACAGTTAAATTTAGCCAGTAACATATTTAAGTAGTTTTTAGTGTCGGTAAAGTAACAAGTTAGGCAAAGGCACGATTTGTGTACATGTGTCCTAGCATGCAGTACGTGTCTACTTCAATGTATTCATCGATAGCGAGAATTGCAATCGACGGAATCGAATTTTGCACAAAGGGTGCGTAACGGATGGTAAAAGCCGCCACAAGCGCCCGAAAATCGATCCTCCTTTAGAGAAACACTCCGGGGCCCAAAAATCAAGCCCCTGCATAAAACAACAACTCACCAAATCACCTTTCCAATAATGTTCCCATCAGACATAAGAGGAATAGTCAAAAAAGCCAGTCAAAGTTTAAAAAAATTATCAAGCTCCGACTACCTGTATATATAGCGAATATCTAATGAACGGTAATATTAATAACTAACCATCACGCCGTCTTCCCGAAGGGGTAGGCAGAAAGAATGGACTGCCACACTTTTCTTTCCTGACATATTTCTCTCGCTTCCTCAACATTCATAGATCGTGCCATGCACGCGCGTCGATTTCTCTGACTCATCACATGGCCGACATTCAATATTTGATTTATTTGATCGTACCACGTTTTCCTCGGTCTTCCTCTATTTCTGGTTCCATTTACATCATGTATAGTTTTTTAGTTTGCACATATTATAGGTTTTTTTACTATTCTTTCTTCATTCATCTTTCCATATGTCCAAACCATCTTAATGATCCTATCATTATTTTGTTCACAACACCATCATTCGTAATATTAATTAAATGAATGTAAGTACCTCGAGGTAAGATCTAAGTTTTCGCGAATAAGAAACATTTGTGAGAACGGCGGCAGGTTTAGTGATAGTAATTTATTCTGACATTTCCACGTGGAGCGGGGGGCGGGGAGGCCAGCGGTGCGTGTTGCGTGTGCGGTGTGAGAAGCGTAGAGGTCGTTCATTAGAAGCCGCTCGGGGCTTATCTCCGTCCGGGGGAAGGGCGCGCGGAGAGCCGCAGCCGAGAGCAGAGAACACAGACGCCGGCGACAATGCGGCGGACCGGTTCTCGGATCAAAGGGGCCCGGCCGGTTATGGATTGTCAATAAAACACCAGGACTATTAATCAGGAGCACGGGCGGCCAGCGGCCAGCCGGACTATCCGCGGATCAGTCCGCTCGCCGCCGCCTGCGCCTCTTTCACCCTAGCCCCGGCTGCACAGCGCGAGCGGTTAATGCGAAATTCGTGATGGGTCATTGTATTACATTAACAGGAAGAAATTATCTCCGGCAAATCTTTCCATGTATAATATGTCGAGTATAATCGACAAATGGAACTTATTCTAAAAGGAACGAGAGGTGCACTTATGCTCGAGTGCACTTTTGCCGAGCTGGATGGCGGCCTCAACCGAAACAAAATAATCGTTTAACATTGACGTAAATATGAGCGGTTGGAAAGCGGCCAAGAGTCAGAGTCTTTGTACTCGCGCGCACACATCATCCGCGGGCAGCTTCCACTCGAGCAGATTGATGGACCGGCGCCGACCTGTGAAGAGCGCCGCACCGAGGCACTACTTTAGGCCCGACAAAGTGGCGTGTACGCGGAATTGTTTCGAGAATTATAATTATGACGAATGATAGCGAGGGGAACAATTTCCGATCGGAATGAATCGAATCGATTGAAGATCGCGGTTCACGATTTGTACAGAATGTATAATACACTCGTACTTCCAGCCAGAACTAGAGGAACTACATTCCTCCGGCACGACTCTAACTAACTGCTCACTACGTATACATTCGAACGAAACAACTTCTCTGGTACCGCAATTTGAGACTCGTACACCGAGACTTTGTAAAGATTACCTTACACCACTTTGGAGAATACCGACAACTCTCTTAACAATTTAGATCTTATCGAAAATTAAGTGATTTCGTAACATTTATAGATTACGCAAATACCTAGCCTAACCTTACTTAACCTACAGTCCGCAGGCTTATTACACTTTTGCAAACGCTGGGACGCTGGAAGTACGCTCCAAATAGATGAATGTTATTCTGGAGTACGCGTTTCAAGTGGCCCGCACTATATTTACTCAGTTATAACAAGAATTCTCCGGCGGGTAAACAAGTTCGTCCTTGACGAATGTTCGGTAAATATTTGATGGGGAGGAGGTATCATTAATGATTCGATGGGACCGTTTACATTTCATCGGAAAAGGTTTCATGAGGACAGGGAGTCGCCGAATAAAAAGTATAAGGTGTAAGGGGGGGGCCATCGAGATGTTGATAGTGTGATTTTATTTCAAACATTGTGTATAGAAATCACGAACTACAGATCGCACTCAAAGTTTGATAATAATTATTTCGTTACCATTGATATTCTAAACAAAAATACAAATCATAAGCACAATCGGTTCATTCTTACTTGACCTTTGATTGTTTACTAACACATGTGCATCATTAGCGTACTTTTATGTAAATCATACGCATACAATTAAGCGTACAGTTTGATATACGAATATCACTTTGAACTAGATAAAGCAAGTAGGCACAACTTGCGTGATGACATAGAAAACTAATCGTGTTCAGGAGTTTTGTGACTACTTCAAGTGGAATGCAAGTGGAATAGTTGTTAAAACCTATTTAGAAAGTTTTCACTGTAATTAGAAACTGAGGATTTTCTTTTAAATAGTTAATACTATCCGCTTTGTAAATACTCGTAGTACATGTAGGCATTAGAACACAAGTACGAGTACATACGAAGGTACGCGCACCGACGCACATAGGTGGATTTGAATGATTTAGGCGGTCAAAATTATTTTACGGTGTATTTTGACTTCAAATCATAAATATTATCGTAAAAAATTGTCCTTAGTAAAAAAAAAAATTGTTCCCAGCCAAAAATATGAAAAAATACTAAATCTCGAGGAAAAAATTTTTTTTATTACAAATTTTACAAACAAAAAAAAAATCTAGTTACAGATTAATAATTTTGGTGCAAATAAGTATTTTGAATATGTTTATACATTTATGGACAAATTTTAATCCATGTCTGAAATATCGGATTCGGTATTCGGTACAGCTGGTAGTAACATATTCATTGTTTCAGGGCAAAATTAACCTGGTTTGATCGTTTTTTTTTGTTTGTTTCATGCTACTTAATAATGGATCTGAAATCGATAATAATCTTTTATATATATCAAGGTTGCATTCCTCTCTCGAGAACTTTCTTGCGTAGTTTTCGCGGTATAATCGAAAGTGCTTATTTCTGGCTTCTGCTGCCTCTTCCGACAATAATTCATGGGTAATAAGGCATTTTCAATTACAGCTGCACCATGAATCAATATTTTATGCAAGGTCGGAGACATTGGGTGCCAACTATATAACTCGACATACAATTTCGCAGTTGCCATGGCATATTCATCAAATCGTTATATTTCCCGTAGTATTTTCGAAGCATCCCCTTTTCCTCGAGCCTGTAATGTTGTTTGCGCTGAATGAACGATTACTTCTTTATTAAGCGAATAAGGTATTTCCTCCGTTTTTTTTCTTCTTTTAGTCTTCTCACTAGAATCTTCAAATGCTTTAGAAGGCCAACCTGGTCGAGTTTGCTTGTTGGCTGAAAGTTCAAATGTTCCTCCTAACCACTTTTCATTAGTTTTAAGAAACATTGCTTCTTTTCTATGGGCTTTCGACCATTTTTCTTTCATTGATGTTTTAAAATATGCAAATCTTTGTTTGAAACTGCTTAGATTATCAGGAGTGTCACCACAACAGGACAATAGGTGATTTTTTAGATATTTAATTTTTTCATCTAAATTAGGTAAATCTTGCTGCTGCATTTGATCGTAAAGATATTTACGGCTTACGGTTTTTGTACCCGATGTACCAGATATACCTAAAATTGAGAAAATCACACTTTATTACATTTTAAGAAAAAAATGTTAAAAAAAGTGATGTCATCCTTTTAAAAAAAATAACTGTAATTTGGTCAACCGCAGCTATCCGCAGCCAAATTTTATGTCATTAATTAGTCAAATATAAGAAGTATACAGTACAGGAACAAACATTACGCGATAGGACACGATGATATAACAAAATGTCTTATAAACTTGAAAATTAAGTAAAAATTTCATTACTAGACCACCTTTTTTTGAAGTTCTACAAATAATATAAAATAACTTTTAAAGTATGTTAAACACATCAACAAATATTGATTATTACCTTAATTATTCGAATCCATAACGATAACTTCGAAATATTAGGTGGACAAGGCAAAATTCTCCTTGTTTAATGTTTACACTGAGAGCGCTAAGAACAATGACGACGTGCACTTCGTTAGGCGGACAAGTTTCAACCACCTGCGCGCGCACACGGTCAAAGGTTCGTGGTTGGGGATGGTCAATTATTGTTACTGGGACATTTCTTTGGATCTAGGATTTTTTTGGTATTTTTAACATCGATTTTGAAATTTGACTTATGACCGGCTAATTCTTAACAATCCACGTAAGTGCGACGTAGGAAGCTTCAGAATGACATTCGGCGTAAATAGTGAATGACCTTTTCACGTCCGAGACCTGCCCACAAATATTTTGAAATAGCATCAACTAAAACATGCCGTTGGACTTACCTGCGTACTGTTCTCTATCCCGGCTCGGGAGAGTGCATACGGACACGAATAAATATATCGGGGGAGTGATTTATGCATGAAACTTAATGAAAACTATGAAACCAGTTTCCGAGTGTTGAGGCTTTTATTGAAATTCCGAGTACAGCTACTACGTATTTAACATCTGATCTAAGAGAATTTGGATCAAAGGAAATTTGAAAACATCTTGAATAAAATTGTGTATATTGAATGTCAAAGGAAAAATATTGGCAGTTTCTAACCGAGCCGCCAAAAGCAAAAATAAACAGAAGCAAAAATGAAATAAACGAATTGCACTCTGAAGTGGTAATGGGAATATTTCGTGCAGCAGTTGAACGTCAACACTCTAATGTACCGAAATATGGGAAGGTGGCGGTGAACAAACTTTTATTGAAGCAAATGTTTGCATAAACTAAAAGCCAAACAAATGTGATCCGCTCTTGAATTCTTTAAATTGGCTTACAACCTCTCGCGTGCTATTAGACAGTTCAAGTATTTCGAATGCAATAACAAATGTAAAAATAAAATAAATAAATAAAGCGATTGACTCTGCACCGAGATATGCAATGTGCACATATTAATGAAGTGTGTGCGGAAAATTTGAGAACACGGAGAAGGTGATGTGTGTTTACAAATAAAAATAAAGTTGTTCAAACCCGAAGGAGCACCGCCAGACATATAAGAATATTTTTGTTTACATCATGAATCATAAGAATAGCCGATGTTTAGTCTCAAGTCTGGGTTAATAAACTGCACCTGAGACCGCGCTGCACTCGGAAGTCAGCAATTTATTTATCGATGTCTAATCGATTAGGTAACGAGGTTTATATATGGAGACAGATTATTCATCAAAATACTTACTAATCTTTATTAGTTTATGTATCGGCTGTATCAGTCCACGTGTAATATACACATAAAGATTACATTCAAAATACAATAATTGGACATGGACTTAAGATCTTCTGGCAAACGAGGATTCCGATCTTTTGGTTTTTTCATTCATGTCTGGTGGGAATATTGTTGGAAAGTGATATGGTGGGGTGATTTGATAATGCCTTAGAAGAGCAAAAGTCATTCCCATAAATTATAATAAAACTTCTAGAAAACTGACGTTTTCATTCGTATTAATTATTTAATGCGGAGTTTTACATCATTATTCAAGAAACAATAAATATGGTGGGGTGATGGTTGGCTTGATCTGGTTGCCCGGAGTATCCTCTGAAAACTGATCCATTTTGAGTGCTTGGGGCGGCTGAGAGTATTCAGGATGTTAGGATGTTAGTTAGGATGTAAAAGGAGTCATTTATGCAAGCGTTCAGGAATTTTCTGGGTGTGTTAACTATCGCAGGGATTTCCAATTCTAGATGCAGTTGTGATCCAGGTTTATCAAGGCTCACCTTTCGATAGTCTGTTGGCCTACTTTTGCAGGAGTTGGAGATTTTGTATGCGACTCCAAGCTGCGTAACCATAGACGGGAACCGCGCAGGTGATTATCGTTTCACAATATTACAGTTTTTATTAAATTTTTGATGATCACTAAACTAACTAACTAACCATCACGCCGTCTCCCCGGAGGGGTAGGCAGAAAGAATGGACCGCCACACTGTTCTGCCCTGACATACTTTTCTCGCTTCCCCTATATTCTTTAATCGTGTCATGCACGCACGATTTCTCCGACTCCTCACGTGACCGACATTTAATATTTGATTGGTTTGATCGTGTCACGTTTTCCTCGACCTTCCTCTATTTCTATTTCGTTCACGTCGTTTACATATACCTTCTTCACCATTCTGCATTCACTCATTTTTTCCACGTGTCCAAATCATTTTAACGACCCCTTCATTATTTTGTCGTGCAAAAAAATATAAAAATCGGCCTCAAAGTGCTTCATATCAGTAGAAATAAGTATGTCAGTAGAAATAATTACAACATTTATATTGATAACGGTCTTGAAGAGAAAAATCAGTAAATCAGATGACACGGAGGAAAAAATGGACGGCGTATATTCAAAACAAAACCTCACATTCGGCGCCCGTAGTCCGTAGGACTATCTAAATGGCCATCGCGCTGTGGCCGCCTAACATTCCGACATTCCTCGGCGGTAAAGCATCCCAGAGATGTTGTTACGGCCTCACTCGCCGCCATCTTAATGATAATATGAAATAACAAAGTCTCCCCTACCCCTGAAAGTTTGTGGCGGTAGTCATAGATTAACTATCTAAAGAACTACTGAAGTATTACCATTATGTGTGCCAGAGAGTAGAGCGATCCATTAGTCCGCACTCTGTCTAAATGTAGGCAATCACATTCAGTAATTTTTGTAGCCATTACTAGTATCCACATACCCATTACTAACTTCATACAGTATAAATAAAAAATATCAACTAACCCTTAATAATCTAGGAAAGCTGAAATATTGGAGTGTTTTACTGAAATATTTGGAGTTTATTAATGCCAATATTATCCGAAACAGTGTAACTAATGGGTCCTAACCAGGCTTTTGAATTGTACAATGCTGTGACGTTTGTAAATAATATAACATTTGAGGTATCTCATAATAAGACAGCATATTATTGGTTATTTTATTCTATCAATTGCTTTCATCTTGGGTATGTTAGGAAGAGATGGTTTCCAGCTTTCTATTATAGAAATATACATATGAATAATATAAGAAATAAGACCAAATTCACTTCTTAGACAATATAGGAAACTCTTAGATTTCTCTACCCTATGATTGTAATTAAACACATATATTATATACAATGGGAAGACCAAATGAATCATATTTTAAAGGTTGGTCGTGTTAGAAGTCGGAAGAATCAACGTGCTTGTATGACTTGTTGTATGAATGTGGAGGAAACTAGAGAGGTGTGTCAGGATAGAGTAGTGTGTCGGTTCATTTTCTCTGCCACCCCTGAAGGAAAACGGCGTGATGGTTTATTGTTTTTGTTGTTGTATTATATACAAAAGTATAATTTAAAAAGTATTCACCTATATTCCTTGTGGGTAATTTCAACAGTGTAGATTATTTTATGTTCCAACTTTTAAAAGCAATCTCCCTCTAGTGATGCCAGCGTGTAGAGTGTCAAGCCGTCGATCTTTCAATTCGACGAAGCAATGTTCAATATGCAAATTCTATGGAAGTATTCTGTCTCAATTGGTCTTGTTCTCTGTCCCAAATTTAATTACTCTGTTTGTGTATTCAGTGCGTTATTAAAATGCTTGAAATTAAAATTAAAATCTAGTATTGAAATTGGTATAAAAATAAAAATGGGGGCAAGGAAGGTGTTTCCACGTGTGATGTTATTATAACTGTAACACCCGGCGTTCCTGGAAATGACACAAAGTCGACCAAACCTTCCACCACAATACTAAGAGAAACAGGAGAAAAACGAGAAAGAGGAGAAAGAGGGAAAAGAGGAGAAAGAGTAGAAATATGTCCCTTTTAGCGCCATATCTGCGAAATATAAAGCTATCTTGCCACTGCTTTTTATTTTTTTAAATCTTCGCTACCGGCATTATCGATTTTCGTACAGGCGATTTTACGGACCAGTGACTTTATCTCGAGTCTCGACCACCTCATCGGGTCCATCAAATTAGTGCACTCCACCGCTACTGCGTAAAGACGGATGCTCCAGTTGACAGCGGATCTGGCCGCGGTGAAATCGGGAAGCGCGCAGTTATCGCGACATCCAATACCCAGTGCCGGATACGGCGGTAATTAAATATATTGCGTCACGTCAGTGGTTGAGTGTACCGCTGACTGCGAGCTTATCACAGTTGGAGCTTTCCACGAGAAGAAATGTTAGTTTCTTATGTGGAGAACGGCGCCCGGCACCGGACGGCCGGCCCGCTTCGGCGCCAGACTGTTGGCGGAAATGTCTTGATAGCATTTAATTATACGCGCTTAGTAAATACTCCACTCGAAGCCCAATTACACGATGCAGTCTTGCGTATTCGTATACCCCTTCAAGCGACCAGCTAATTAAAATAAAATATAGAATAATATATTTATAAGCGTTCATATATACTACAAGTATTAACAATGCAACCGAACACTTCCAGCTGCGACAACCGCCCAAAAAACGACAATTCTTTTTGATAAAGCCTCCGCTTAAACCAACAACCCACCAAATCACATTTCCAACAATGTTCCCATCAGATATAAGAGGAATAGCCACAAAATTGAACCTCTGTATGCCAGAAGATCCAAGTCCAATTTATAGAATGGCCTTAATTTCCGTATCATAATCGTAAAAAAGAGAACGACATTAAAATTGATGACATAGAATGATGAATATATGCACCTTTGCTTGTTTCGATTACAAAATTTTCGATTTGTAATTATGAATGAACAATTTATTGGCAACTGAAAACATTTATTTCCTTCCAGATTTGGTTTAAGGACATTAAGATAAGAAATAATTACCGACTTTAGCGTAAGAGATAAAACTGTTCTCGAGTGGTCTTGTAAAAATGGTATTATTCTTGTTTGAGGAATCGAGTAACAATTTCACCTCAATTAAAGGTACCTACATATATCCGTAGGGTATTCTATGTACTGTATAGTTAGTTACTAGAACATTTTATTTTTACAATTTGACATCAAATCTAAAATGTATACGATTTTTGTAAAATAAATAAATGATAATTTGCGCCATTGGGAACTGAAATCTAGATTGACCGGACTTAGTCAAAGTCAAACTCTTAAGTAACGAAAAATAAACAATCATTTTTCTCAAAGGCAACATAGAATTGCTTTTTTCTGAAATGCCTAAATTTGCAAACATATAAGCGAAACGTCAATAATTCATAAAAGTAACGTAGACTCAATAAAAACAAAAACAAGAGGAGTTCACCGAGCGAAGTGTGGATTTCCTTAAATTTAGTTCGGATATACTTCCATATAGCGCTTTGAAGACTGTCCAGTAGAATTTATACTGGATTTTTTCTTGAGTTTTAAGCCAATGAAGTTCTTTGAGATGTTGTGTTAAGGACTGTTGTATAAATAAATTCCATATGAACGGATATAATACTGTATAACGACCCAAACATCGGAGTATTGCTGTCTTCATGATTAGTCTTTGTTCACCTCCTTGATCCCACGGGGTATAAAAGCAAGCCAAGGAAAATGAAAATAAAACAAACGTGCGTTGTTCTATGTACACAGGCGTAACTTTCTTCGTTTTATTAGCTGGTGTACATGGTGCACACTTTGTTTATGGAATAATCACGCGTCAGATGGAGAGATACTTGGTGCGTAGTTCGCAGTAACCTCCGCGAGCTAAGGCTGGAGGTAAGCTCAGGGCGCACCTTGTTGCAGCCAGCAACTTTAAATCAGTGTTAATTTTTCAAAATAAGAATATAAAAAAAAAACAAAAGTAGGAAAATAATACGATGAGTTTTCTGTGGATAGGTAATCGTTTCATTACTTAAATAGTTTTACCATCATACTATTCGAGTTTTTCTGCCGAATGTGTAGCCCTCCTAGAAGCCCTAAATTTTGTATATCGAAAACAATTTGTAAAATGTAAAATTTACACTGATTATTTGAGTTGCCTTGAACTTTTAAATTCCTCTCCTTTCTCGTCTAAATATTCTCACCTGATGTGTAATATTCTGAACATGCTATTTAAGCTTCATAGTAGGAGACAAGGAGTGGAGTTGTTAATGGAGTGAGTAATTAATCTATAAGTTAGTTTCCTCTATTCCTTTTTCACATAATTATTAAGAATATAATACATATTTGTTAGTTTAAACTGTTCAATTATGTTAGTCAATGATGTTATTTTTAAATGTAATAATTGTTTGTACATAAATATGTAACCTTAATGTATTATTACTTGTATGACACATAACACTCCATGGTGAATGTGTCAAATAAATAAATATTTAAAAAAAAAATACTTAAATATAATAGTTAGTCAAATGCTGATATAAGGAAGTAATGTAGAGCGGAAGAAATTACAATGAACAAAATAATGAAAGGATCACTGCGTTAGTTCCAACATTTGCAGCACATGGATGAAGAAATAATAGTAAAGAAAATATAAATTAACGATGTGAATAAAATACAGAGTGGAGGTAGGCATGACCAAATTGATCAAATTTTGAAGGTGGACAATGTTAGAAGTCGAAAGAATCGACGTGCGTTATGAATGAAAACATATAAAAATAAATACATGTCGATTATTTTGTGCAGACATTGGACCAAGGATGGTTATGGGTGTTTCGTAAAAAAATCAGTCAAGCTAAGGCGTATATCATAGTACTATCAGGTACAGCTAAGGAACAAACCAATAATAACAAAAATATATCAAAAAACCTCGCGAGTTTGATGTTTCATCATCCACAACTTTAATTGTTTCCAAACAATTCGAAGTAATAGCATAAAAACAAATTACTTAACGCGCTTCTTTTAAATTCCTTCTAACACTAAACGCCATTAACAAAATACAAAAGACGTCGCATTGTTACCTGTGAATACGTAAATTATTAGAGTCAATAGTCTTACTTCCGAGACGTGAAGGCAAATAACACCGAGCTGTGCTTTTAGTGCGTTTGTGGCTTGGTACCATTCGTGACGTGGAGGCAAGGTCCAACGCGGGTTATGCTGGGAGACACGGATCGCCAAAGCGTAATAATAGTCTCACCCGAAACTGATGGGTTGTTACATGAACTACAAAATGTATGTTAGCCCTCCTCGTGACAGGTAGAAGTGCGGTTGAGTTTACTATTCCGCAACCGCTGTTCGCTCTGTTTTATTCACATACAACTGCGGCGATTAAAACTTTACCAGAATACCCAATTGCATACAGCATTACAATGACGATTACTTGTTGATCCAACGAGCGAAAAGAGTTTTGAGTAAGTTAACTTTACCGCAACGGCTAATCTCCCCATGCGGTAATGAGTTTTGAAATGTGTGTGCGTGTGAAGACGTGGATGCTGACTGGGTGTGTGAGGATATAAGAAGAATGTAACCGCTATAAAGTGTCGGCGTACGTTTGATCCCTTTCCCCTTTGCTCGGAGACTCCGACCGCCGCCGCTAGAGGCCGCTCCACCACTTTTTTCTCGTTTTTTTTTTTTTAATAAACAGGGTGTCCTGTCATCGTAAGTTTGTGATCTAAAAATAAAGAGAAAACTGAAAAGTTTTGAGAGCTAAATGTGTCATATGAACCAAGTAACCTCTAACCATATATACTTGTATATTATTTATACTTATTTTAACTTGACAAAACGATTTTTTTAAACCATTTATACTATATTTTCTTTATTTATACATAATACACAAATGAGACATAACAAACAAAATCCATTGAGGCGATTCATTTGGACACAAAACGGTGTTACAAAGATAAGATAGAACAACATAAAACCAAAAAATCATACATATCATACATAGCAATACAACATATCATACATAGCAATTCACACATATCATACATAGCAATACAACATATCATACATAGCAATACAACATATCATACATAGCAATTCACACATATCATACATAGCAATACAACATATCATACATATCAAACATAGCAATTCATACATATCATACATAGCAATACAACATATCATACATAGCAATTCATACATATCATACATAGCAATACAACATATCATACATAGCAATTCATACATATCATACATAGCAATACAACATATCATACATAGCATACATAGCAATTCCAGTCAGAGCCAATAAAGCATGTTTCTATGATCGTGCTTTCAGCGTTGCGGGTCCGTTGGCGTGGAAATAGCCTCCATGTTAGTATTAAGTATGAGGATAGTGACGTTAAATTTAAGAAACTTCTTAAGACTGCACTGTTTGGTCAGTCAATTCCTAGTGCGCCCTTGGAGTAATTGATTTTACAAAACGGCGCACTTAAAATACAAATCATAATAATAAATAAATAAATATCAGAAGGAACCCAAATATGTCGACGTCAGTGGGGCAGTATTCTTTCCAGAATTTGTAATATTTTTTTTTATGAATACTGACATACAATACTGACCTTACTGACACTGCAGTCAACTCTACGATCCTCGAAGGAAGAAGCAACACACAAACTTCTCGTCCCGCGGCGCCAAGGAGCTTCAAACTTCGCAGATCGCGCTTTTGGCATCGCGGGACCGACGGCGTGGAACAGGCTGCCCTACAATATCCGCAATCAAGACGACGAATAGAAGAACAAGAGACGCATAGGCTAACGTGGAAGGACACCTCGCCAACCCGTCTGGCAAGCGTGGCGTTGTAATGCCAACCACCCCCCGTATGACATGTCATACATGGAGAAGTATGGGGGAGGCCTATGTCCAGCAGTGGACGACAACGGCTTTTAAAGAAGAAGAAGAAAGAAGACGACGAAGGAGCGTTCAGAAGCTCTCTTAAAACTCTTCTTTTTAAGAGAAGTTTTCCGGACGTTGAGCGCCCTTGAAGTGAATCTCTCACAAAAATGGCGCTATACAAATCATCATCATCATCATCATCATCATCATCATTAGTTAGTTAGTTATTAAGACTAGAAGCGTGTAAGGATAGTTAAATATAAATTAAACACCAAGGAAGATAACGCAAAATAATATATGTTATGAAATTTAATTGTATCTCAATAGAGACGAAGATGCAAACTGGAAACTGAATATGGTTGATCAAAGTGTTTACAGGGCTTATGACCTGTCATTGGTTGGGTTAAGCGCACGCTTTATGTAATTACAACATTCCCCATTCCACCTTTTTCTTTATGACCATGTAAGACAAATTTTTGGAGGTTGTATATATGCTACAAATCTAATCTTCACATGTCAGTTTCAATACACCATCTATGTAGATTTGATTACATATGTTAATCTTTTTAAGATTAATCTATATATGTAATAAGATTAATCTATATATGTAATAAGCGCACGCTTTATGTAATGTAATTACATAAAGCGTGCGCTTAACCCAACCGATGACAGGTCATAAGTCCTGTAAACACCTTGATCAACCATATTCAGTTTCCAGTTTGCATCTTCGTCTCTATTGAGATACAATTAAATTTCATGAATTAATCACCCACCATGGGTGAAATCCAGTATTCGTATACAAGTAAAACAAAAAAAATAATATATATGTTATAAAATATTGACACATTTCTTAGGTTTAATACTGTTTTATGAGCGAGCACTTGTTCTAAAGGTATTTGACGCAATATTACGACACTTGCGATGGAACAATAATAGTATGCGTGTAAAAGATAGGCCGCCATAAAAGCACGAAGGCCGCATTATATTATTCGGAGCAAACAATTAGAGGGAAGAGGAAAGCAGCAGAGCAGCAAGGCTCTCGAGTGTCAAGTTGCAGGCGAAACAATGGCCCCAGGACGTTTTTACAGCACCCCCTATAACAAACTTCAGAAATGGGTAATTTTGGCTAGTAAAAAAAACATATTACGAAGATTATTGGTCGCTTTATGAAGGTATGCAAAGCATCTGGCATAATATTCAAATTTGAAAAGAAAAGTGTCGGAATCTGCAAAAGTGGAGATTTAAAACCCCATACACCTTGATTTTCGTCAGTTTATTTTTACAAAAAATGTTATTTTTTGTTGGACCATAAAAAAAAACTAAAAACTAACTAACCATCACGCCATTTCCCCGGAGGGGTACGCAGAGGATGGATCGCCACAATGCTCTGTCCTGGCATACCTCTCGGGCTTCCTCTACATTTATACTTCGAATGTGACCGCCTTTTAGTAATTGATTAATTTGGTCATGCCATGTTTTCCTCGGTCGTCCTCGGCTTCTTCTTCCACTCACGCTGCTTGTGTACAACTTTTTAACCATTCTACTCTCATCCATTTGTTCCATATGTCCAAACCATCTCAGGGATCTTTTTTTAATTTTATCAATGATGCAGTCATTTGCCTTACATTTCTTTCTTATTTTGTTCGGTATTCTATCATACAACGTTTTCCCGCACATTATTCTTAGTGATCTCATTTCTACGGCGTTTATCCTGCTTTCATCCTTCTTTTGCCAGCTCCAAGCTTCACTTCCATACATGAGGGTTGCACTAGAACACCATTGTGTATTGCCATCTTTGCTTCTGTGTTTGTTGTGTTCTTGTTGGAATATAAAAAAACGTTTAAAAAAATACAATTCTATATAGGTACATATTAAAGAATGTTTAAATTAGTAACAACAGAAGTTTTTTTTTTTTTCAATGAATTGAAGATAAATCTGTAAAGGACACGGGGCTTAGACACAACCCATCGAAGCGTATGCGCATGCTGATGCGATGAATACAGAGCTTGAATTACAAGACGGCATCCTCCAGCCTGCAGCCCTGGCAGTTTTCCGCTCCCGCAGAGCTCACGGCTGGGCTTCAGACTAGCCCAGCATATGGGCGGTAGAATGCAAAAACCACAGTCGACAAAAAACACGCACACATTACCACATATTTTCCGAGAAGAAATCTGGCCCCGAATGTTATTGTATAACAGTTAACAACAAAAAAGAACAAACACAATCGGAGAAACCAGATAATAAGCTGCGTGCGTTAGAGAGGGATGGGGGCATTCTAATTCACGGGCTCATTTGGGAAGGATCCCAGTTCTCAGAACACAGCGCCGGCTCGGGGAGGAAGGGCGCCGGACTATTTACCCACTACAGCACATTTTATTTATTTATAAACTAACTAACCGTCACGCCATCTCGCCGAAGGAGTAGGCAGAATGGACTGCCACAATTTTCTTTTCTGACATACTCCTTTTGCTTCCTCAACATTTATACGTCGATTTCTCAGACTCCTCACGTGGCCGAAATTCAATATTAGATTTTGAATGTGCAAATATTTGATTGTGCCACGTTTTCTCGGTCTTCCTGTGTTTCTAGTTGGACTTGGACTTGGATCTCCTGGCTAACAGAGGTTCATCTCTAATGGCTATTCCTCTTACGTCTGTAGGAAACATTATTGGAAATGTGATTTGGTAGTTGTTTTATGATGCGACTGAATGTATGGCCCGAAGTGTACCTCGGAAAGAGGGCGAGGGGGGATTTAGGGTTTCCTTTACATCGTTTACATATACTTTTTTTAACCATTGTTTATTCATTCATTCTTTTAAGTGTCAAAATATGTGTATATATTTATAAGTTTGTATAAATTGTTTAAGATTAAAAAAATAGGCCTGTGCAGTTAAGATCTTTCAGGGATGTGGATTAATTAAATACCATACAAAATAAAATAAATGAGGCGAGGACCACATCATCCAAAAAAAAACGCAATTAGACGCAGGAAGAAGACGGAATCGGTCACCGGCAACTTGACTGACAAGCGTCAAAAACGACATGGAATTGCTACATATCGACAGCGGGATGGCCCAAGACCTAAAAGCATGGCCCTGTTATATTAGGGAAAGGGCTAAGAGAGAAGAAGAAGATAAAATAAAATAAAACATATCATCAATATTACGAGGGAGTGCGGGCATGTGTTTAGCTAAAGGCAGACGTAGAAACAACGAAACGTAAATATTATAGTTAGGGGGTTGAGAGGCCACCACAATAGTTGGAGCAGTCGCTCATACTCCACAGACTGATAGTAAATCCATGGAATATAATCTAAACAGTCGGTGGGGGTATACAACATAACATATTAACACACACCAAACTATTGCTCACTAAATAAACAGATAAAACTCAAAATATTACAAATAACAAGTCTAGATTTTGTAAGGTGTTTTGAGATCTGTGTATCTTTCTCGACCGACGTTTCGGAGATCGTTGCAGTCTCCATCTTAAGGGTAGTTATAATGTGATGTTACGTAAAGATTCAAATAGCTTGAAACGGCATAATAATTTTGTGAATGTGAATGTTGAAAGTATAATATGAGGACATCGCGAAATTGGGCAGAACGAGGAGACGAATCGCATATATTTCTGCAAATGGGATACCCGTAGGCACACCTGGCAGGGCATCCAAAAGATGGCGAGATAGCTGGTCTTCCGCATCGCAAGAGGAGGCTAATTCCGAGATAACAGATCACTAAATACGATAATGGTACGTATGAAATCGATTCTAAAATATTTGTTGTCACGTATTCGTCCAGTGAATTGCGTATGCTTAAATTAACGGTGATATCTATAGTATTCTGTCAATGCTATCATCTGGGGCGAACCTGCCGTGAGCGCCGTGATAAAAAATTAGGACTCCTGAGTGAATGCCGTATAAAAAGGAAGGAATAAAAAGCGCATTTCTTGCAGTTGGCGTTTCATTTATCTCCCGAAGAAGCGAGGCGCGGCGTGGCTCTTCCGAAAAATAATTATCTCTGTAAATGGCACGGCAATCAGCACTCTTCGTGTTGTCTTTTTTGGGGCTCCGGGCAGCTGCCAGCCGCCATTGTCGGGGCCGCCACCCGCCACCAAAAGGAATAACAGGTATATGGGCTCGACCGGGGCCGGGATGGGTGGACGATTAAATCGTTCCACGGAACAGAAAGTGCCGAACGATCGGTAGAGCACATTCGAGGGGCGAGGTCGCGCTCGGCGAGCGTGCGGAGGAGGCCGGCGGCGGTGGAGATAGCTCCGGAGCGACCACTACTTCGGCGTACATAATCCTAGCACAACAGAAGCTAATGCGATGCGATCATCATCCCTCGGAACGGAAACTCGGATGATCGATGGAGCGGAACGGGACCCAAAAATGACGAAATCAAACGTCTCCCCGCCGACGCCTGTTGTTATTTTCCCAACATCCGCGTAACTGGTTGCGGCGGCGGGGTTGTTGATGAAGGAATACATTAGGTGTTGCAATGATAATTTACATACTCGTATTTACGCGCGATAAAAGCGGCATAACTTTATGGTCTGTTTTTTCGGCGTATTTTATGGATGTTTTTGATAGAGAAGAGGTAATCAAATATACACAATATTATGTTTGTTTTATGTCTATCGCTGATTCATTTGATACGCTTTTTACGTACTTATCGTGATATAAAAAAATAGTAAAAGTAACAGTATTATAATATTATACGGAATTACAAAATCAATTTCACTGTATTTATTGCATATTACTACTTTTAATTGAATAGAAAACGACGAACTACACAATAAAACGTGTAGAATTATCACCAATAACCATAATAAAGGAATGTGTCGACTCGGCATCCTATTATTAAACTACATTACTAAGGCATAACGTGATTTCTTATTACCAAACAGCGACAAATAATTGTGCACGGAGAGACGCAAGATCGTACCTCCCAAGTAGACTTTGAACCATTGTTTTTATGTGTAACGACAATTATCATTATCAGTAAGGTATTTGTGCTGCAAGAGTAGAAGCGTTACGAGACGGCCTGCGAGGAGGCTGTCTGCTGTGCATCTCAGGTCGCTCCCGTCCGACGCCAATTTAGCCGTTGGGAGTCCAACTTATTGTCATATTGAATTACCAAAAATTTACAAAAATTAAACGGCCATTTACATTAATTAAATCTTAATGGCGGCGATAACTGGGAGAACATTAGCATTTTTTTCTTGTACTCATTTAACAAGTTACTTCGCATACTTTCGTCGAGTGAAACAGTCCGCCGATGAGTTACGAGATAGATGTTGTAATAAAACGTGGAATATTTTAATAAAAATTAACTTTAAATTCATGTTTTTGAAATTTAAATGAGATTTTTGATAAAAAGCAGTAAAGAAATGAATTTGTGATAAAATTAAAATAAATTAATACGTAGTCTTTTCAGCACCATTAAGCGGTCACTCTGGGTAATTAAAATAAATAAATAAATCAATATGATAATTTAACTAACGCGTCGAGATACCCACGTACACAAACGCGTCTACACGAAATTATATCGACAAAATTCAGGGTTATTTTGAAAATATTGTAAAACAATGAAATAGGAGAAATTTCTATCGCAGAGATCAACGCTTATACAAATACATGATGATAACTGTAACAAATTACCTTCGTGGCCGAGTTATAAGTGCATTGACTGCCACCCCGAAGGTTCCGGGTTCGATTCCCGGCGAGGGCAGTGTGATTGTCACACTGTCTTTGGTCTGGTGTAGAATTCACGTGACAATAAAATGGCGATAGATTAGCTACCTATCACATGTCACGAGAATCACAACACATTGAGAAAATGCTCTAATAGAGAAAACCGTGTCAAACCATAAGAACGAATAGTTAATCCAGGAACTGTCGTACCCTGTACTCGCGTTTTGTAATACTATGTTATATTTATATATTAGTTTTAGACTAAGATTCTATATTTATACTATGATATCTATTACATAAAGGCACCGAGGGTGGTAGCAGCCAAGAAGGACATTTAAAGATCGCATGAGGAACATCAGAATATGAGAGATACGTGAGGCTGAGGATATTATAAGATGGAGTAGACAGCGAGGTAGGGACTTGTACAGTCGTGTCTGAAGAATGGACACCATCAGACTCCTCTGTATTGCACTACATAATTAGCCACACGGGACTCGTTCGAGACCTTCTAAAAGATGAAAGAACAGCTGGGAATTCCACCTTACAGGAAAGTGAAACCCCTTGGAGATGAGACCACATAGGTCTATAGCAAGGAAGAAGTTTTATACTAATTTATAGATATTAAAGGTTTTATTAGATTTCATATTTTTATTTTATTATTTTTTTTCATGTACACAACAGGTCGTTTCGACCCAATTACTGTATACATTATTTATTTTTTAGCTATTATATCTCGTGACATGTGATAGGTAGCCAATCTATTGCCATTTTATTGGCACGTGAATTCTACACCAGACTAAAGACAGTGTGACAATCACACTGCCATCGCCGGGAATCGAACCCAGGACCTTCGGCATGGAAGTCAGAGCTCGTAACCACTCTGCCACGAAGGTCGTCACATCGGAATTAAATACGAGTAGTGATATGGCGAGGTTAAGAAGAATTCAGTTTCATTTACATTTGCTCCTTTCACTGTACTACTCTGCACAAAAATAATAATAGTGTTCCGTTAATAGTGTCTTTAGTGTATGTATGTAACGAGAAAGTGCGTACAGTTTTACGTGACTTTGTTTCGGGACAGGGCCGGCTGTGGGCCCAACTCCGTTCGGCCACACAAGGTCGCGGCCACAGCACCAAGGTTCATTCCCTCCGCGACCAGGGCGCCATTATTCATTTATTCCCATCTTAGACATTCGCGCGAATACCCGAACACGAAAATGACATGATACTTCGTAAATATATGATAGTTCCGATTGCTCGTCCTTCCCATGAATATTTATTCTAACATCTATCGCGAATATTTATCAAATGCTTGCTCTCTTGTGTAGGAAAGTCATTACAATAGCCTTGCGCGACCCATCTTGGTTCAGCAAGGCAAGAAAATGTGCAACTCATGCACATTATGAATCTTGTTAAGAACATTGTAAGAAAAACATAAATTCACTTCTAAAATTTTCCTAAAACGAATAAACGGTTGGTCCCGGTCTACAGGGTAAGTCTTCAACCCCCGATTCAATTATTTGATACAAGGAATCGTATTCTTTAAGACCATGATTAAATAAATACAAATATCTTATATTTCAATCTTTCGTAATATATATCAGAAACGGTATAACCATACATAAGATGATAGAAACTTTGAATTTTCGTTATGTTGTCTGATTGTGTAATGTACATTCTGTTCCATTATTCGAGCAATGACATTGAAAATCGTGTAAAGAAAAGTATGTATCTAAATGCATTATGATTTTATTTACATACCAGTATTTACTTACACGGAAATTCGAATTTAGGGATACTTCACATGGGCGAACTTATTTGTTTCATACAAGTTCGATGTTTTAGCTCCAAGAATGCCAGAAGATCCAAGTCTAATCCAAATACAAAATAATATACATGCATTTATCTGTTAGTGTGCATTTTAAATACTATTAACAACTCTAGTATTTCGTATACATGTATTCCTTAAAACAAATGCACAAACAACGTGAAATATCAAAAAATTAAAAATATCGAATTGAATGTATAGTTTTGGAATGTGGCCAATCAGCGGACCTTGAGGAATGCCCATTGAGCAGGAGCCGGGAGCCTCCTGCCGCCGTCCCCGCTATGCACGCGACAGTGTTGCCACTATAAAACTTTCTTAATATTATTCACTAGGTAAGTAGGTAGGTAAGTATTGTTTTTATTCAAACAAGTTGTGAGATACCGTTCCACTACCGTGTCGCGCGTGCTCACAATATTATATTTGCATAATAATATAAAAACAAAAGCGAGTATGACTCAGATACTAATCTGGACATAAACGCAATAGATTATAATCATTTGGCTGCCATTAAGTGTTCGTAATGTCGTTATGTCCTGCGACTTTGTCCAGCACGTTGTGAATGGCTGCGTTACTTTACCGGGATTGCAGTTTCCCAAAAGTTTTATTTAAAGTTAACATAAAAATGAGTGGAGGATTAATGATACAATAATTTTTATAAAAATGATTTATTAAATAACCGAGCCTTTGGAGCAACTAATCTTGTTTCGTGTTACGATTCATTGAACTGCGGTTAGCTGGAAAACAACTCACCGTGTATTGTGTTTCAGTGCCGACATTGTCTTACCGGCGAACTGAATAACATTTTAATGAGTCATGCGAAATCCACAATTGAACAGGTTTGGAATCTACTTGCCTCGCTAGCGATAAGTTTTCTCTCGAGGAATGCGATTGAACGTTCCGAAATGATTGACTCTATCGTACAATAGTTTCAATTTCAATCCAAGGGAGCAGCGCACTCCGGCCCGTGCCTGTCCGGGGGTGCCGGGACTATGTATAGGGGAGCTGTATAGTGCTGGGCGCGATCACAATAGGAAACGTCACGGAGCTAGTACTTTCATGGAGCGAAAGACCAAACTTTCCGCGCGCATGTATCGCTATTATCGCCATTCAGCGGAGCCGCATAACTTTGTATCATTCCACAAAGGAAAATATATTTTTCTCGACACAATCGTTATACATAGCGGCGCACAATGGGAACTTTAGAGAGGCTCAGTGCGAATACAAGAGGCGGTCCTTTGATACTCTCACATCAAAGGATTTGTTCTAGGCACTACGCTTCTCAAATTACTACAAATGCATTCGTTATTTTCAGTTCTTTGGCATGAAACGAAGATCAAAACGATGTTCAGAGTGGTTTTACAACATGTTGTGTTTTTATTTTAGCACAGAAACAAATGTAATATACGAGTATGTTATAGATTCCGAATTGGTAAAACGATTCAGTCTTGTCAATACGCACGATCCGAGTGCGGAGCGGCCAAGATTGGGAAGCTGCGCTCTCCGACTCACCGCAGTGTAGTGTGGAGTTGTGGAGGAGTGTAGGCCGTGAGGCGGCAGAGCGAGGGGCGCGGGGAGTGGAACGGATATCAGAGACGAGGAACATCAAAGGGAACGCCGATACACAGCGTTTATTGTTGTCTCCGGGCGGCGGTATTTACTTGCGAGGAAACAAATACCTTTTGATGGTTCTCTCACTTCGACGCCAGAAATTAAAAAGGCAACATCTAGCTGGCGTTTATTGCTAGATGCGAAGATCTGCCCCCCGGCTGTACAATTAAGTAGAGGATGTATGTAAATCTGTATGTACATACCCAGTCGATGGGATAGACAAAGAGACGCGCAGAAATTCGCTCTTAACACGTATTACAAACATCGACTTACGTTTCATTTTCAAAATCCGCGTACAGAGAAAACTAATATTGTACAAACATGAAACGATTTTGACGGCGCACAGTGGGGCCAAAATATGAAAACGTGTCATTAACTCATAGGAGCTATATATATAGCTATAAATCAAAGGATTTAATGTAATTAGGTAGGTTAATGAAAATAAGAGACAATGTCATGAATATTAACACTTTATTTTTCCAATAACAATGAAATATGTGTCAAATACTGTCTTATTTTTATATGCTCGTTAAAGTCATTTTTTATTATTTTTAATAACGTAAAATGCAGCTTAGTTTTACATAATATATACGTTTCTTGAAAGAACGTCGATTTTACCCTTCATAAATACACACCAATATTTTTTTTACTCGTTATCAGATATTTCTGAGACACCATCATTGTCATCGGATTCATCATTTTCGCTTTGGCTGGAGGACCCTGTAGATGGAGGTATTATCAGATCCAAAACGTCTTTGGGGAATCTAGTTTGTTCCTCTTTCGGTAATTTCCTCTTACTAGTTATTAAAGGATCTGATGAGAATAAAAGAAAATTTAAAATATCCGTGTTTGAATTCGTTCTGCTGGATTTCCTCGAGTGGTACTCCCTAAACTTTTTAAAATCTTTGTTACGTGCTTCCTGCGCTTCTTCGGTTAATTGACCTATCGGCAATATTGACGTTTTTATTATTTCAGGTCCGTGTATTAAATATTCGTGAAGTGTGGGTGGCATATTACACCACGGATATTTTTCTTCAAAATATCTGGCTGTATGTAACGCATACTCCCGGTATTTTTCCACACTAATTTCATGACCACATGATATAACTATTAAAATGGTGTGCATTTTTTTTTATTAATTCTACATCTAAATTGGTTATTTCTGCAGACACCTCTGCATTTAAAAAAAAACGCCTGGCGGTATTTCCATCGTTTGTGTTACCAAAGCCCGGCTTGGTTTGTCCACGATCAAACCTAGTTTTTCTTTGAACTGAGCTTGAATTTTTTTCTTAGTTTCTTCAACGATTTCTTTGTCTGTCCCTCGAGCTTTTATAGGCAGTTTGTACGTCAAATGGAGAAGACACTAAAATAAGCGTATCCATACGTGCAAGACCGAAATGCCGATTTCTAAATTTTCTGTTTTTATTTATTTTGTTAGCAATGCATCTATATATTATAATTCAATTGTTTAGATGTGGCACCATGTATGTAACATTTTTGGGTAGAAGAAGTATGTGTGATAGCATTACATACTTTGCCATCAATCATTGCGAATATTAAATGATGTTTGATTACGATAACGCGCCCATCTAGTCTGACTATGGTTGTGGTAATATTTTTTATTTCTTCATCTACCCTTCGTTTCTCTTCCAAAGGTACTGCTGTGCATTCCTCAATAAATTCTTTTTTCAGAGGTCTGCAATACCTCGTCTAACCAGGTCTTGGATTTTGGCACCAGACACTAGGCGTAAGGGGGCAAATTATGTGATAAAAAACCCTGCATCATCGGCATCTGCGTCAAAAAAAGCCTGTTTATGTGAACTGTGCCCCGAACTTCCATCAACTCCCCATTTGGAATATAATATCATATTATTTAATTCTTTGGGTTTGAGTGTAAAAACAACATCTTGATGGGTGATAATTAAACGCTCAATCGTGAGATCAAGCATGATCTGCAAATCAACATATACCAAAGTATCCGTGACATGTATATTTTCTGGCTCTGGATAACATCGTCTTTTTTAGGCCTGTACAGTTTTATACGAAGGATATAAGTTTTTAGATTTCAACTTAATAGCGTTATACTGATGTGGAGGCAAGTCCGTTCTATTAAAAGTGCTAAAGCATCTCCTGCTGACATGAACACGTTTCCAAAAGACTCCCTGGAAGTTTGATGAGATTTACCTGAACCTGTTGGAACAGATAAAATACCTCAAACCAACTTTGAGGCATCTGCCTGTCATGCAGCTCTAAGTTCCATTTGTGTTGCGTAGAGTAAGTCTGGCAGAGATGCAGAATTCCTCAGATTAACCGTCTTTTGCCGCTTCACCCTTTCTGTACTCTCCTCAAAAGGAATCATCGGGCGACCGCCACATGTTTTTGTAGCGCGAATGAAAGAAACGGATTTATCAAGCCACGTTTTATTAACATCGAGAAATCTTTCTTTCATCCAGTGAGCTGATTCCCATCATGATAAATAATCAAATTTAAACTGAATAAAAATTTTAACAAACATAACTCTTTTTCCTAACTCATCGACACACCCTGTCCGTTTTATGATTTCTTTTTGCAGGAAATCAATTTGATCCTCCAATTTTTCTTTTCCGAAACTCTTCATAAGCGTTATTAATTGATGTTTTGTCATGAACAAAGTGCTGGAGCTGGTACCTAGGTATGCGAGAAAAGGAAAAACAGAATAAGATACAAAATTGGTGTAATGAAAGAAACGAAAGAAACGGATGTATCAAGCCACGTTTTATTAACATCGAGAAATCTTTCTTTCATCCATTTTTTTTTCATTTTTGGTTATTCGAAATGTGCTGTTATTATAAAAAAGTGCAAAAAGTGGCAAAAAATAACATCATATCAATAAAGTACAACAATTACTTATTATAAATCAATTAAAATACTTGCGGAATTCATCGGGATTCTATACTAAATCTCTAAATGTTTTTTTTAATATTACAAAAACCTCTGTATCATTTTAATGCGAAATCGGTTTAATTTTTTTTACATTTAAAACAAGCCGTAATTACAATTAATTTAACTCGAAAAAGAGGATACATACCTGACGTGTAAGGTTCCATACTAAAACTTTAAATTTTTTATCAATAATACAACTAAAGAAATGTTAGAAACTAGGTGTTGCGCTGACTTGAAATAACGGACGTGTAAACTCTACGAGTAATCGGCTCCGATTGAGGGGTGCTAGAGCGAACGTGTCACAGTCTAGCTTGTCTATCTGCTCGTGATCATATGCTAAATATATCTGAGTCATCATATAATAACAAAGCGTTTAATGAATCATAATTTTTATTTTTTGGGTTATTGTATGAGAAATCTGAATCCTGCCCCATTGTGCGGCGTGTGTAGGTTCTAAGCATATCGATATCTATACAGCGATAGTCGCTAATCGGTTTTTAAACTAGATCAACGTTAAAAGTAATCGGTACAAACTATTTCCACCAGTTTATCTCCGCGTCGAGTGCCCACTCAAAGATAATCGTGGCGATTGAAAATGGATCATAGCTAAGTGCCGCAAATGGCAGAAACACTTGTGGTGTGAACAGTTTGATTTTGGACCCCCAACTCCTGGCTTCCCGGAGGAGTTACCGTAGAAGATCAGGACTAAAATAAAAGAGACACTTGTGGCCAGGAGGAAATTGAACAGGTGGACCGATTCAGATATCTCGGAAGCGAAGTAACCAGCTCTAATGACCTCCCCAGAGAAGTAAGGTCACAGTTGGATAGGGCTGCAGCGGTTGCAGGCTGCCTGAAAGATGTCATATGGAGAAACAAGGACATGAGGACTGACAGCAAGGTACGCATCTATAAGACCTGTGTGCGACCAATCCTCACATATGGCATAGAATCGAGGTCAGACACTGTCAAGACAAAGAGCATGCTTAGGACAACCGAGATGGAATCACTCCGCGCTATAGCTGGCAAGACCCTACGTGATCGAGTTAGAAATACAGCAATCCGAGAAATCTGCGAGGTCGAAGATGTGGTCAGATGGGGACGTTAAAGACGTCGATACTGGCATCAACACGTAAAAGGATGAGCTCAAATAGGATACCACACATAGCTCTCCATGGAACGCCAAACGGACAACGCCGACCAGGAAGACCCCCGAAACGGTGGAGAGAAAGCTGGAGTTCAGCGTCTCAAGAGAACCCGCCTGAAATAACAGACTCCTGAGTCTACCAAAAGTGAAGAAGAAGATGAAGACTTGTGGCGGAATTCACATTTTTTCTCTTGGAAGTTTTGTACTATGACAAAGTATTTGATACTTAAAAACTTTTCGAGTTAGGGCTATATGGTTTTAGGGAAGATGACTTCCGAGCGTCAGTTGATTGTTCACCTGGCCCCGCCCGGCGCCCCTGCCTGCGGCCAGCGAGCAGCGAGCAGCCACCAGCCGCAGAGCGCAAGCGACGGAATGTCTTGTGCAACTGGTCCACGCTCGCTCGGGATAAAAATACTTCTCTCTCATGTATTTATTCACGGCATCCATATACCGCGCATCTATTTTCTATTTGATTGTTTGTAAAAGAAACGCAATGAAACAAGACAGCTAGGATCTGTTTAACGTATCAAAACATTAGCCGAAATAAAAGTATACATTTATGATTATGAGTATTACGCGCCTAGCCGGAACAATATCTCAAAAGACAAGTGCATTATCCTGCAAATTCAGCTGTTTGTAACTAACTAACTAACTAACTCACCATCACGCCGTCTCCCCGGAGGGGTAGGCAGAAAGAATGGCACGCCACACTGTTCTGCCCTGACATACTTCTCTCGTTTCCTCTATATTCATACATCTTGTCATGCACGCACGTCGATTTCTCCAACTCCTCATGTGACCGACATTCAATATTTGATTGATTTGATCGTGCCACGTTTTCCTCAGCCTTCCTTTATTTCTAGCTCCGTTCACGCCGTTTACAATATACCTTCTTTACCATTCTGTCTTCACTCATTCTTTCCATGTGTCCAAACCATCTTAATGACCCTTTTCCTGATTTTGTTCATAACACTTTTATTGTTCAATGCACTGCCATCTTAGCATTATTGGATAGGCTTTTGTTTGCGATGACACCTTTAAGTGCACCATTTATTCTGTTGCCTGCCCCAACCCTTCTTTCAATATCCTTCTCTGTTTGTATTTAACAAAAATGGGATAAGTGTCCACAAGTATGAAGTTGATTTAATTAACGTACTGTACATTATTCTGTAACAAATCAAAATATCATAAGCCTTTAGCAATCAGTGGCAATCCAAACGCGGCCTTATCGCACTGCTGTTTGCCAAACGAAAACTCCGACACTCGAGCTGAAGCAAGTTGATTAGTGGAGACTTGAGCAGTCAAGTGTTCCGCAAACATTGAAGACTGCTCAGAATAAAATCACTCTAGAACAGAAAATCTCTTGGCAGCTACAAAATACGATGGGGCGTAATGTGCATTAATGAGAGGATTTGAGAGGATTGCATATTTTAACTTTAAAATGCGTCTGGCTACATTTGCGGTCCAAAAAATGGTTTCGAACTCCGGCACACTACATTTGAAGCTCATATTTAAATGTGTTTTATAAGCACTTAAAGTTGTCATCGCAAACAAAAGCCTATCCAAAAAGCCAAGATGGCAGTGCACAATGGTGTTCTTGTGCCGACCCTTATGTATGGAAGTGAAGCATGGAACTGGCAAAAGAAGGATGAAAGTAGAATAAATGCAGTAGAAATGAGATCTCTAAGACGAATGTGTGGCAAATCTGTATATGATAGAGTGACAAATGCAAGTATAAGAAGTGAATGTGGTGCGAATGAAAGTGTTATGAACAAAATAAGGAAAGGGTCATTAAGACGGGTTGGACACATGGAAAGAATGAGTGAAGATAGAATGGTAAAGAAGGTAAACGGCGTGAACGGAGCTAGAAATAGAGGAAGGCCGAGGAAAACGTGGCACGATCAAATCAATCAAATATTGAAGGTCGGTCACGTGAGGAGTCGAAGAAATCGACGTGCGTGCATGACAAGATGTATGAATGTAGAGGAAGCGAGAGAAGTATGTCAGGACAGAACAGTGTGGCGTTCCATTCTTTCTGCCTACCCCTCCGGGGAGACGGCGTGATGGTAAGTTAGTTAGTTAGTTTTTTTAAACATTTTTACTTTAGTTCCTAGCTAGCAAGTTGTATGTAATATTCTAATGAACTGATACTATCTGTCTGAGCTGCAAATGTAGTAGGTCGCAGTTCGATACCAAAATTTTACTGCAAATGAAGTCAGGCGCACAATGGGGTTAAAAATAGTTTTTGTACTTAATACGTAAGCGAATAGATTTTCTACAGCGCATGGTAGGTAGGTACTTACGAAAGTTGTTTGTTCCTTTACAGGCCCAAGAACAATAGACACGTGTATACGTACGTAATTGGTGAACCCGCATCTATGAGATTTATGATATTTTATTGTCTGACGGCTGATGTGGGTTGAGCGGCGGTGTTATTTGATACGTCTAAATGATTCGCTGGTTCCAACAGATACAACTTTTGTGGTCCAAGAAAGGAGTGTGAATTGGTTTAAATTTTAGAAAAAGTCCACTATGGAAAATAACGAAGCTATTTCAGATGTGCAGAAGAAGAAAAAAACAATAAATTTACATAATTTTAAATGGCGTAACGCCAAAAGCTTTGACAGTCGATGCTTGTAAAACGAGATTAATGGACGTGAAAGAGGCGTATGTTGTTAAACAAATGATTCTGCCCTGATAGCGAGGAAAAAGTTGCTCGGGGAACAGAGTGCGCCTGACATACTAATTGGAATGTGCTGAATTAAGACGCAATCGTAAATAGCGTCATCTTCACATCTCTAAATGCGGTAGAGATGAGGTATCTAAGACGTTTGTATGGTAGAATGATATACAAAAATATCAAATGCTTGATATAAGGAAGTATGTATTATAATATGATAAGTAGTATGCAGATTAGAAGTATGTAGATTTCATATCTAAACTGAAAACCCATATTTTTCATATTTCATACCCTCTTTAAACATTTATATTTTGTTCTACTATACCTTTTAACCGATCGCGGTAATTTAGATTTTTAGATTTAAAACACGTCTTAATGCGCCCTTGAGGTGATTACATCACAAAAACGGCGTTTTAAAAGTTAGCGTATTATTATTATGTGAGTGAAACAAAGCTATAAACAAAATTATGAAAATATCAATGGACATATGGAACGTATGGATGAAGAAATTATGGTTAAGAAAGTTGACATTAATGGTGAAAATTGACTAGAGAGAGGTGTCAGGATAGAGTAATAATAATAATAATTTGCTAACTTTTAAATAGCCGTTTTAGAGATCACCTCGAGGACGCATTAAGATGTGTTTTTAAATCTAAATATGAACGCTGCGTCTGATATTCGCGATTGGTTGGAAAATAATATAAAACAAATAAAGTACAGTAGTGTGGCAGTCCTTTCTCTCTGCGTTGCCTTCCGGGGAAACGGCGCGAGGGTTTGTTTGTGTTTTCTTGCGTCATCTTAACTTTTTAGAACTAAACAATATTTTGAACATTTTTATACTTTATTTTTGACATTGGATACAACGTATCAAAGTACTGCCTCAGGCGGGAGTTCCCCATCAGCAATGGGCACGGGTGACAATATAATCAGAATTCCTCGGATAGTCTGCTGGGTGGGCCTGTGGGCCGCTCTGGGCGGCGGGGCGGGAAGGGCGGGGAGGGCGGGCGGACTAAATATAGCCAAGTAAAGTAGGTACCCTGGCGCCGGCATCGTTGACAGACTGTATTTCCGTCCTTGGCAGCTGTTTCTCTTCCATCTTCCTTATTCTTCTCCAACGACACTTCCTTTCACTAGACGATACTCTTCAAAACTAGATCAATCAATGGCCTAAACATTTATTTGTGTGGTACGTTAGTAATCTTGTAAGATGTTTAAATTATGACTTATTTAAATGTAGAATAAAACCGATAGGAGTTTAATTGTTTCCAAATAAATAATTACAATTTATTTTTGTACATTATACACGTCGGTGAGCATCCACAAAAAACACGTACGCGTAATAAACACTTAACGAGATTTCCTTCAACGTGTTAAGAAACTAACTAATTAACTAACCATCACCCAGTTTCTCCGGAGGGGTAGGCAGATAGGATAGACCGCCACACTGCTCTATCCTGACATACTTCTCAAGCTTCCTCTATATTTCTACATCGTAACATGCATGCTCCTAGATTTTTCCGACTTCGAATGTGGCCGCCTTTTGTTGATTGGTTAATTTGGTAATGCCATATTTTCTTCGCTCGTCCTCGGATCGGTGTCAGTTAGTTCGTTTTAGTGATTAACCGGTATTCTATTCTCACGTTAATTTAGAATACTTATCCTAAAAAATGTTTTTGTTTCGTAGACCTTTGGAGACCAAAATCAACATCTAATAATTACTAAGTCAACGATTATTGTCAATTTTCATCGATTTCAAAGTCATAAAAATGATTTTTTTTAGATAAACTTAAGGCGTTATCACTGTGGAATTCCATAATGACGTTTTTTTATGAATTAAAACACTGTTTTTTCAACTTTTAAGTTTATTTTTGTACATGTTTTGAAGGCTAGCTTTCATCGTCAGGAGGACGATATAAACTACCCAAAATTATTACACAATGAATGCAAGAACCTAGGAACATGTAACATGTGTTAGTTAACTTATAATAGGAAGAGTACTAGGGACATCCATTCAAACAATCCTTTTGATAATTTAACATATTAATCTCGTAATGTTATTTCTCTGGTACTCTGCTTAAGTTAACTTACATTTGTTATGTTCCAAGGTTCTTGCATTCATTTTGTAATAATTTTGGTTTGTTTATATCGTTCTTCTGATGATGAAAGCGTAGAGCCTTCGATACATGTCAAGAAAAATAAACTCAAAAGTGTTTTAATTCATAAAAAATTCGTCAAAATTAAGATTAATGAATTCTCACAAAACCGAACACACGAAGGCGAGTGTTATTTGCAAAAAGTATCTGGGTTCCATCAAAACTTTACTACGAAACATCATAGTCGTTTGTTAATACCCCCACCTTGCAATAACTATTATTGAAAGTAGGTCTATTACTCAAGCTCTTCTTTGATCTTTTCGACTGGTGTGTAGAGGGTTCAAAGAAAACAGAATTCAAGATAATGTGTTCCGGATACTTTGATCACAAAAGCGAGAAGTTAATGTTATCAGGATGTTTATTATATTCATTCAAGTCCACTATCAAATAAATATTCAAATATAAAAAAAAACTTTTTATCACGATTACGAGTTTTGTTTGGTCTGGAAAAATAAACCTACTATAATGAATGAACTTGACTTTATGAAAACGATAAAAACTTTGTTTCGATTATTTGGTTTTCAAAGACGTTTAGACTAGTAAAAAATAGACCAATAGTTCCGTACTACGTATGCAAAAGCACGCATGCCATTTTTTTTTCATTTAACGGTAGAGTATTTTTAAAGATTAAAGAATTTCTACAAAGTACAGGAAAATAGTATAGTATTGCATTTTATATAAAAAAGTTATTAATTTTAACACATTTTTATTTTAAAAAAGTATGATAAAATAATTTGGTGAGAAATTCAGCTTTTAATGGCGTGCAGGGTTTTGGCAGACTTTTTATATATATAGTATAATTCTCATTTTGTCATGTTTGAGTTCGATATTTTGACTTATATTATTTTTCAATTTGTGCAAAATCTATAAGTTCAAGGAACAAAGGTTTTTGGGCCATGATATGTAGTTGGTATAATGACACATTGACATTAAAACTTGTATGATAGAATATCTAATGATGAAGTAAGAAAGGAATGTAAGGCGGATGAATGCGTGATAAGTAAAATTAAGAAAGGGTCACTAAGATGGTTTGGACATATGGAACGAATGGATGAGGGAAGAATGGTTAAAAATATATATACAATTAGTGTGAATGGGAAAAAAAGTCGAGGAAGGCCAAGGAAGACATGGCATGACCAAATTAATCAATTACTGAAAGGCGGCCATATTCGAAGTAGGAACAATCGACGAGCGTGGATGTCACGATGTGTGAATTTAGAAGAGGCGCGAGAATTATGTCAGGATAGAACAATGTGGCGATGGTAAGTTAGTTAGTTAGTTAGACATGAAAATCTTAAAATCGACAAAAACTGACATGTGTGTTTTTGTGGTAAGTTAGTTAGTTAGTTAGACATGAAAATCTTAAAATCGACAAAAACTGACATGTGTGTTTTTGCCAAATACGTACGGAGTTATACGAGTATGCGTGTTAATACTATATTTGAAAGCGTCGCATAAATATACGAATATGAATCAACAGTACCTAATGAATCAATTTTTTATAAAAAAGACTTGGAAATGGCTAAATCTGATGACGTTTCTCTCGGAGCCAGTGGAGGAAGGAGGCGCAATTAGTTCGGGCCATGGCTCGCTCGTCTCCGGCCTCCGGTCACGCTCCGCGAGCCAAACAACCACCTTTGATGTACAGAGCGCACAAAACACAAACGAGAGCCAGATTTCAAGCCATTCACACACCACGATTCGCCGCCGCGGCGTGCCATTCCTGCTCGGAACGCACCAGCACCATTCGTTTGTGAATTATTATCCGCGAGCTTTGTATAAATTGCAAAGAGTTTCATCCGAGTCTACTCTATTGCGGCTGCGAATCGCGGTCTGCGGGGATGGGATAACTTTTTGTACCCGAGAGCACCTCGCGCGCCAGCTGTTGCTAGATGATTCGTACTTCAAACGGCTCTTCAGAAAGTATGTGTATGTAATTGGAAATGTTTCCAGATATTAATTGGTGTGTTCGTAAAAATAACGGCGCGCTGAAAAGGGGTTGGTTTCGTCACGTTTTTCATCAAAATATTCCTTTACGCGTCGCGTTTTAAAAAGAGAATTAGAAGACGTTTAGTTTGATTTAATCACAATACTTTATTCAGAAAATGTTAAATGTTTAAAATAAGAATATACATGAAACTAAAGATTTACTAGGCGGGTTTTGTCTGAATCATTATTGTTTTTATTGTAATATTTAGTATTTAATTTGACAGCCTATATCTACAGGACTAAAAACCTCACAGAGTGGCAGAAGTGAGAATTCTGCGCTCCATCAAGGGCAGAATTCTCCGAGATCAGATTAGAATGAGACGACAATATCTGTCTGTGGTGTTGAATAACATATATAGTGAGGTGGGGAAGATGCAGAAGGCGCTTTTGGACGGCATGGAAGATACAAGACTTGCAAACACCGTTAAAAATGAAAACTCCAGCAACAAGAGAAGAGATGTAGGCATGGCTGGACACATCATTTCATTACAGTTCACCAACAAAAACAGGTCATACTACCTAAACTAAGAGAAAGAAGAAGTATTCAATGCGTTTCATAAAAGTTTATTTGTTATAAAAATAAAATGAAAGTATACACCCAAATCCATACTCGCCCTTGCAGGTTTAAGCGTAAACTTTAATGCAAGCACATTACAAACTTTTAAGTGTATAATTCATCCGTCATGTTCTCCGACTGCCACTCCAAAATACCCCTAGCGTGTAATTATAAAACGAAGCTATCTTTGTTCAGAAAAGTAGGAGAAACGCCGAGCGTGCGGGCTCCGAGCTAGAGCTAACTAATCCTCAAAGAGTTCTTGAATAACGTCATTCATGCTCCGAGCAATCCGAGCCGCAATGGCTTGGAATGTTAGTTGGAAGCCGTGATTGGAACAGAGATAACGACCTTTCACAAAAAATGTGTTTTAAGAGCCGAAGGAGCGTTTAAACTATGTAGCGGTGAACCTATGGAGAAACTATTTTCCGCGATAAGAAACACGCGTGGTTCTGGATTCATCGCCGCATCAAAACGCTTATTTGTGGAAATATATCATTACGATTCATTATATTGAAAATGAGACTGTATTTATAAATAAAAATAAGTGGATAGATGATTTGAAACCGGCAGGGATGGTAAATATATTCGTAAGCCACACAATTTTTATGATTTGAGTTGTGGGTAAATTACTGACCGAAACCCATTACAAACAAGTTTGCACGGAAGAAAAAGCGAGAATTTCGCCTACGATGTACATTTTTTAGGCAGTAATTGCCCGCGGGTCTTTAGGGTCGGACTTGATGGCCTATGAATACGTTACCAGGAATTCTGAGACGAGAGCGCGGAGGATTTCTTACGCTTGATCTAGATTCAGTAACAGAACAAAAGAGGTTCTCATAAATATTCATGCGCTCCGACGCACATTGTTTGTCAACTGAGGGATAATTAGTCGTCTTTATTGTAAGTATTCGAAGCGTAACTCTCTCGGTAATGCGAGCCAACAATGAGTTGTAGATTGGTTATGCAACATTAAGGTCCAAGTATAGTTTATGGCACACATGGCGCCAGGGAAGGACAAGAACATTACAGATTATACAGTCAGGGCTCTGGTCTGGTGTGGTGTATAGAAGTGCGGAACCCTCCACTCGTATCACTTCAGCTAATATATTAAAGTTTTATGAATTACGAGTAATCTTGATTGTCTGGTAGCCTTTTATTTATATCATAGAACAGGACCTGTTTAAATATTACATTTGGACAAACAAATAAATCAAACAATGCAACAAAGATACCGTATTAATCGAAAATAGTGTGTGAAACTAGAATAATATTTATAGCAAATTTGACTAATCTTGTTCTCCGGAAACATGATTCACTGCGTTCAAGGTTAATAATAAAGTTTATTTCCTTTACGGTTCTATTTTTTTCTAATATGATAGATTACAGCAGAACTTCTGAGATAAAATTTTATTAGTTCTGTCTCGTAAACTTGCTTTAATCATATTTTGACTTCAATAAAATGATTTCAATAGACATTATTAAAGAACGGAATTTTGTTTGATCGTAATCATAGAAGAGTGTTTTACACGGTAATATCAAAGTTTGGCGCGTTTTATCCATGTTCGATAAACGCGGTTTAGGTCAACAAATAATGTGAGAATGGTTGGATAAACAAATGAAATCCCTTAGGTAAACCGTGTTCCAGGAAGTGAGCCTATGCCAGCCGGCCTAGATCCATCTACCTTGGGATTATTTTTCTAGTAATATGGTTTACTTTATGATCCGCCATTCAATTGTCGGCATTTGATTGAAATAACATACGTTTCTTTTATTGAGACTATTTTTAGATTCTGTCATCAAATGTGTAAATTTGTTGCATTTCATTTTCATGAACCAGAGAATTGAAGAAAATTGTTCATGTGTAGAAGCTTAATGCGATGATGCATATCATGTCAACCTTCCTAGAAAAATGGTTATATGTGGGCGGTACCGTCACATCAGATCCGTTTCCAGGAACGGAACGATCGGTCACTGGAAAGTGGCCAGCATATGTAGAAAAATAGCGCAGTCAGCAATGTTACCTGAGAAGTGCTTGTATCCATTTCGGAACTTGGTCCGCCACCAGCGCACTAGGTGGGCGGCCATGGGCGGCTCTAGGCTGCCGGCGGCGGGAGCGCTCTCCAGGACCTCGTACCACGTCATGCGCCACCCATCCACCGTCCCTCGCGCTCGGCCTTTCTTCCCCGTCGGGCCGGCCCTGCAGCCGGCGGGCCCGCGAGCCCTTGCCCTGCTCCCGCGAGAGAGTCTTGGGGTCACAAGGCGCGCGCGGCTCTCGTCCCGTGCATCCCTAGAGCCGACAGAATCCCGGTGCCGTGACTTCCCGCGTTCGTGAAACCCTACAAAGGCCGAACACGAGTCAACTTTTTGTAGTAAAAGAGATTTGAGCGGTTTACGGCGGGATGCGGCAACCCGGGAGACAGAGACGACCTGCGTCTTCTCGCTTGCTCTCTCCGGTCGTGTATTTCTTCTCAGTTCAAAGCGATGCCGCCAAAACGCTCTCGCGTAGGCCCCTCGCGCGGCAACCCGCGGCCGATCGGCTGATAGATCTCCCGAGCCTTATGACTTCCTGTTGCGAGATCGTCGGAGGAGAAAACGAAATCTCGACTTCACTCCTCAGATTAAAAAAAAAACAGCTCTAAACAATATTTCAATACTACTATATGTCACTATCATGCGTTAAAAATAAACGTGAGACAAAAATGTCTATGTTATTATTCTCGCCACAGAAGTGATACTAGTACGGTACGGACCAAACAATACAACACAGTTTCAAACGTAAACACAATCACTGACATAAAATGATTCACGATATCTGTTCACGGGGATGGGATGGGTATATTCCACACGGGATTGATCACTTTGGGAATAGGAAATAGTAAACGCTGACCCAAATAAGTTTGGTAATGTTTTGAAGTAAAGCCCGCGCGTATGACAGCGTGAAAATGTACGGAGATACAAACTCCCCTTCCCGCGATCAGCTGAACACTGAAGCCCGCGCGGAGCGGTCGGCTCACGCTCCCTGCCGAGTGCCGCTCTGTGCTACGCCTCGCCGGCACACACCACGTGCAGGGGCGCCCGGGCCCGGAAAACTAAATCTATAATATATTTAATAATAATAATAATAATACTTTTATAAACTCCCTGCATCCGGAAGTATATATTTATATATTTATGCATATATTTTTTTCGGCTGTCCTTCTTGTGAACATGCAACATGTTAAAAGTATGAATTAGTCTGATATGATAGAGTGACTCATCTGTATATGATAGAGTAACAAATGCAAGTATAAGAAGTGAATGTCATCTGTATATGTCATGAGAGTCATCTGTATATGATAGGGTGACAAATGCAAGTATAAGAAGTGAATGTGGTGCGAATGAAAGTGTTATGAACAAAATAAGGAAAGGGTCATTAAGATGGTTTGGACACATGGAAAGAATGGGTGAAGAAAGAATGGTAAAGAAGGTGTATGTAAACGGCGTGAACGGAGCTAGAAATAGAGGAAGGCCGAGGAAAACGTGGCACGATCAAATCAATCAAATATTGAATGTCGGTCACGTGAGGAGTCGGAGAAATCGACGTGCGTGCATCACAAGATGTATCAATGTAGAGGAATCGAGAGAAGTGTGTCAGGACAGAACAGTATGGCGTTTCATTCTTTCTGCCTACCCCTCCGGGGAGACGGCGTGATGGTAAGTTAGTTAGTTAGTTATGAATTTGTCAGATTCAATCCACACACTTGAAGCGATTGACCTTTTACCTTGTGGATGGTCATTGAGAATGCAATGCGAATGGGAAGCTGCAATTGTTTGAAAAGAAATGGCATATCAATGAATACGTGGAATCAATCAAATTGCCATTAAGAATCGTAACTTAGATGACGTTTAGCATCACTTTTACAACGAGCCTAGTTCTATTGCACAATCGCAGTGGATTATTGTTGCGTAGAAGACAATTAATTATTTTGTTTTTTGCTATATTTTAACATTTAAAACAAGTTTTCTTATGCAAACTAAGTTTTAAAAGTAAGAATACAGTTCTTAGAAATGATTAAGACGTGTTTTTGCCATAAAAGTAGAGTAAGCTTCATATTATTAAAGAAAATGTGTTTTGCCGCCACATATTAGCTAGACCGTCGCACAAATAATTTGGTAATGGGTCGCAATTTAAGTTGCTGTCATTTGCCAGGATACATATTGTGTCGCAGCAAAAGGCCGCAAGTTTTGGCTGTGCCGTGGTAAAAAGCAGCAACTTAAAATTATGCTTTTTGCCAAAACATGTATCAAATTAATACAATTTTGCGGCTATTGGGATAATGAATATCTCAGTAAAGGAAAGAGATAGAGAAAAATCTGTGATTGTATATGATAGAAGCCAGTTATAAGAATGCTTTGAGCCGTGTTACGCTAAACAGCCGCAACTTAAATTACGGCTTGTTGCCTTTACACATTAGTCATGTGTTTCTGGTAGTATATTATATTCAATATATTATTTTACCAGTTCTTAATAGATTTGAGTACATTTCCATACATGAGGGTCACTTCCATAGTTTCATTTCTTTTCACACATATCTGTTAGATTTGAAAAGATGCAGACTGTAAAATAATTCCGGCCCCTACCGCACTGGGCGGCCATTATCTGTCGGCCCGTCTGAGGCCCCCACCCCCCGCCCCCCTCGCCCGCCGTAGTAAACTGCGCTCCCCGCCCCGCACCCACCCCGGAAGAACCGTGGTCCGGAGTAGTCTTCTCAAATTATAGCTCCGTCCCACTCCAGGGACCGCGGCCGCAGAACGGTCTAAAGAAAAAATACGTACATACGATATGTATTATATATCCAATTCGTAGAATATGTAATGTTTAAATCGTAAATGAAGGTTTTCAATTGGAAAAAAAACTGTTATTATACGTATCACAATTTATTAAAATTTTATTCAGCACTTTTTGAGTGTCGCGACAGCTGTTTTGCCAACTGATCTTTCATCACTATCTTCAGTTGTTTGTAACACCAGATGATGCCAACATCGGTTGGCGAAACAGCTGTCGCGATACTAGAAACGTGAATAATAAAAATTGTCGCGACAGCTGTTTCGCCAATCGATGTTGTCATCATCAGGTGTTACAAACAACTAAAGATAATGATGAAAGATCTCAAAGTGATACTCAAAAAGTGAATGCTAAAAATTGTCGCGTCAGCTGTTTTGCCAACCGATTTTTCATCACTATCTTTAGTTATTTGTACCACCTGATGATGCCATCGGTGTTACAAACAACTAAATATAGTGATGAAAGATCGGTTGGCAAATAAGCTGTCACGACACTCAAAAAAGTTAATAATAAAATTTGTGATATCATAACAGTGTTATAAATTTTAGCAGTTAATAATACTGAAGTATCATAGTGTAACGGCCAAAACAATGGACAATCACAATTAACTTTTATGAGATTGTCGCGACATCAGTTTCGCCAACCTATGTTGGCGAAACAGCTGTCGCGACAATCTCATAAAAATAAATTATGATACGAATAATAAACACTGTTTCAATATTAAAACATTTAATAATGTTGGAGTATCAACATATATAGTGTTTCAACCAAAACAATGGATTATCAAATCTATAAAATATTTTTTAAACGTGTTTAATTAAGTGATAAGTATAAAATATTGTAAAAGTATAGTAGATATATACAAGAAGTGTGAATGGAAAAATAAGTCGAGGAAGGCCAAGAAACATATGGCATGATCAAATTAACCGATTACTGAAAGGCGGCCATGTTCGAAGCAGGAACAATCGACGAGCGTGCATTTTACGATGTATGAATGTAGAGGAATTCCGAGAGGTATGTCAGGACAGAGTAGTGTGGCGGTCCTTTCTCTTTGCCTATCCTTTACGTTTGTTCATTAAATAAGCCAAAATGCATTTTATTGTTTTATTTTAAACTTGTAGCCTTTTGCCTTTCGATTGCCGATCTGGCGTCCTTGTCCCACCCACGCGCTGGGTCTAGCATTCCGTTACATTGTGCATCTCATCCTCCTTAACGCCGAAGCGATCATTGGGCATACTGAATTAACGTACGGTAACGAATGGATAATAGTAACCATCGCACCGCGGCGCGGAGTATCGCCGTCCCGCTCCCCGCGGCGGCCGTCCTTTGGCTGTGCTGCGCCTTGCCCTGTGCCGCTCTCTGTGATACACCGACAGCCGAATGGCTTTAAAACCAACCACATTCATTTTATATATAATAAAAAAAAATCATTTCAATAAAACAATTTACAATTTAATTTTTAAAAATAGTAATCACAATTTAATTTTAAATAATAATAAAATTTAAAAATAATATTATTAAATAATAATTCCAAGGGTCCGGAAGGAGACAAATATCCTGGCTGCGAAACGCGAGGGAGTGGACCGGCTACCGAAGTGTGGAGGAGCTGTTCCGAGCGCTACAGGACAGGGACAGGTTCGCCGAGGTGATCGCCAACGTTGGGGGGACCCGATAGGGCACTTGAAGAAGAAGAATAATAATAAATTGAATAATTTGTAGAGCGCCATTTTTATGAATTACTCATCTCAAGGGTGCTGTAGAAAATGCACCGTTTTATGAACTAGATAAAAAAATAAAAATAAACATATTTAGTAAGAGGGCCTGCCCTGACGTAATCGACTAGCCCTTCCTACCAGAAAATGATAATTTGAAAAGTTGCGTTTTAATATTTTTTTTTTGAAAGGCTAACACCCAGGATTTAAATCAATGATATTAGAATTTATTTTACAATCTTCAATATGAGCAGAAAATAGCTCATTATTATGAAAAAGGAATCCGGTCATGTCCAGGCTTGAACTCAAGTCCCCTGGATCAGTAGCCAAGCGTTCTATATGATTGCCTAAAGAAACTTAATGATGTTTATATATTTGACTAAACTAAACCATCACGCCGTCTCTCCGACGGGATAGGCATAATAAATTGACCGCCATGTGTGTAAATTATTGAGAATATTTAGTATGTAAAATACATTTTTAAACCAATATTTCTGAATTTAAACTGAGCAGAATATATGCGGTAGAAATGAGATCCCTTGGACATATGTGTGGTAAAACGATATGTGAAAGGGTTTCAAATGCTGATATAATGAAGGAATGTAGAGCGGAAGAAAGTATTCTGAACAAAATTATGCAAGAATCACTGCGCTAGTCTGGTCACAAGGAACGCATGGATGAAGAAAGAATGGTTAAGAATGTATATAAACATGGCATGACCAAATCAATAAAATTTTATAGATCGGTCATGTTAGAATTCGGAAGAATTGACATGCGTGTATGACTCGATTTATGAATGTGGAGGAAGCTAGATAGGTGTGTTTGGATAGAGTAGTGTGGCGATCCATTCTCTCTGCTTACCCTTTCGGAAAAATGGCGTGACAGTTTGTTGTTGTTAAATCGTAGATTCTTCCAGGAAACAATAAAAAATTATGTAATTACTCGTATATAATAAATCACTTATTTTATAAACACTGATATCAAACCAATTACTTTAAATAAATCTCGTTGATACTTGAAAACGATGAAATATAAATACTGAAGATTAAAATGGATTTTCTTTATCTAAGCCTTTATACACTAGCGCATAATTATTTACACAAGTGTGATTATTTATTTATAATTTATGAAATGAAAACATGTTGACTGAAATATGTAATCTCAACGGAAATAAATAATCAAAATTTAATATTGTTTTCATTCTAAATTCAAAGAATAACAGGTGCTAACGTTTAAAATTATGCCTAATTGTTTTGCCATAAGAATTACAAGCATATAAAAACATATTTTTTTAATTCACGGCGAAGATAAGCTTCTAAGAAATATATATTAAAATTGTTTTAGAACATAAAAACAGTTAAAAAATTAACATTATTAAAACCGCAAACTAGGCAGCCCCAATTTAAAAAAAAAAAAATGTGTCGATAAAATACATGGAGGGTTTGAATATGATGACATCAGTAACGACATCGATTTTTTCGAAATAAAAAAATATATTAGGTCCTTACATATGAAATTGGCGTTTTGCCGTACTGGCAACTTTGATCTCAAATATCTTCTCTTTGGTTAAGAATTCCAAATTCAAATTTATACAGCTATTAACTCAAGTATTTGTGTTTTGAAAATTATAATTCATTTGTTTTTTTCTCAATTGTTTTTTTTTCTTTGCGTCACTCAGTTTACAAAATGGAAAACTTGAAATTTCGCGTTATTTACGAGTACGAGTTCCACCGTGGCACCAGTGCTGCAGAAACGGCTCGAAGGATTAATGATGTGTATGGCGACGGTGCCGCAAAAGAAAACACAGTGCGTTTTTGGTTCCAACGTTTTCGTTCTGGAAATTTCGACCTGCAGAACAAGCCCCGTGGACGGCCGGAGACCAAAGTTGATAATGAAGAATTGAAGGCTATTGTGGAAGCGGATCCATCGCAAACCACGTCCGAGTTAGCTGCAGGCTGCGGTGTTAGTGATAAAACTGTTTTAATCCACTTGAAGCAAATTGGGAAGGTGAAAAAGCTTGAAAGGTGGGTACCTCACGAATTGAGTGAAGCAAATCAACAAACGCGCGTTGACTGCTGCGTTGCATTACTCAACCGGCACAATAATGAAGGGATTTTGAATCGAATCATTACCTGTGATGAAAAGTGGATCCTGTATGATAATCGGAAGCGCTCATCGCAATGGCTGAACCCTGCCGAACCAGCCAAACCATGCCCCAAGCGAAAATTGACTCCAAAAAAGTTACTTGTGAGCGTTTGGTGGACTAGTGCTGGTGTCGTTCACTACAGCTTTCTTAAATCTGGCCAGACGATTACCGCAGATGTCTATTGTCAGCAACTGCAAACCATGATGGAAAAGCTAGCTGCTAAACAACCGAGGCTGGTTAATCGCTCTAGGCCACTGCTGCTTCATGATAACGCTAGACCACACACTGCACAACAGACGGCTACCAAATTAGAAGAGCTTCAATTGGAATGTCTAAGACATCCACCGTACTCTCCGGACCTTGCCCCAACATATTACTATTTTTTTCGAAATTTGGATAACTTCTTGCAAGGGAAAAAAATCAACTCCGATGGGGCAGTCCAAACCGACTTCAAAGATTTTATTGATTCCCGTCCGAATGTTTTTTTTAGTAAAGAGATCGATGAACTACCTATGAGATGGCAAAAGTGCATAGGTAGCAATGGTACATACTTTGATTAAATAAATATATTATATTTAAAAAAAATCAACTTTATGTTCCACCCATACAAAACGCCAATTTCATATGTAAGGACCTAATATTATAGTACTTACTTGTATAAACCTCTGGCAAAATATTTAATGTTTCCAATTATCATATAAAAGTGTGTGCCGATTTTAATTTTAATTGATAAAATTCATAAAACTGTTATGATATCACAATTTTTATTATTCACTTAATGAGTGTCGCGACAGCTGTTTCGCCGACCGGTGTTGGCATCATCAGGTGTTACGAACAACTGATGATGCCAACATCGGCTGGCGAAACAGCTGTCGCGACACTCATTTAGTGAATAATAAAAATTGTGATATTATTATTATTATTAATTTGTTGAATCGAATCATTACAGCGCGAGCCAAATCGATGGAAAGGGTATAGCTAATGAAAAAAATTTTTTTTTTGAATTTTTCTTTGTTTATTTTTAGTGTAAAATCTACTTATTATACTCGTATATCAGTAGAATCTAGTAAAATCTACTTATTATATAAGTAGATTTTACACTAAAAATAAATATAGAAAAATTCTTTAAAAAATATTTATATATTTTCATTATTTACAATGAACTTCTACCAAGAAGTTTCAATCAACAACATCAATAATTTTAAGGGTATAGCTATCATATTGATTCTCGTGACATGTGATAGATAGCTAATCTATCGCCATTTTATTGTCACGTGAATTCTGCACCAGACCAACGACAGTGTGATAATCACATTGCCATCACCGGGAATCGAACCTGGGAACTTCGGGGTGGCAGTCAAAGGACTTACCACTCGGCCACGAAGGTCGTCGTAATATCATAACAGCGTTATAAATTTTAACATTTAATAATGTTTAAATATCGTAGAGTTCCGGCCAAAACAATCGATTTTATTTTTGATGACATTTTAAATAAAAAAATTGGTGCTGTTTGATTTTAAAGCGCGACCCGGGGAGTTCAAAATTAAAAATAAGATAAGTACAAAAACAAGAGATGGTGCTATTAAAAGGAAAGAGATGGATTTAAGATTTTGAGAAGACAGTGTTTCAAGTAGGACTGGAGCTCGCGTGTAATTTCTTTTTATGTACCGTGAACATTAAGGTGGATAGATTAGAATAAAAGAAAAACTAGAACATATAATGCCTGCCTACACCCGAATAACAATCAAATCTAGGGTCACGGTACTATCGCACATACACACATACACATATACACATTTGTATCTACATATGAACGACCAAACCATTGCACTCGTACCTACAAAATAATATTACATTAAAATATTATAAAAATTTTTAATTTAAAACACTCGCACGAATCACAATATATTTTTATGAGTTTGTGTAGACAGCTGTTTCGCCAACATATGTAGTCATCATTATCTCTGTCCTGGCATACCTCTCGGGATTCCTCTACATTCATACATCGTACCATGCACGCACGTGGAATTATTCCGACTTCGAATGTGACCG
Organism: Lepidostoma basale; assembly: GCA_022606425.2. NCBI lineage: Eukaryota > Metazoa > Arthropoda > Insecta > Trichoptera > Lepidostomatidae > Lepidostoma > Lepidostoma basale. The sequence continues at coordinate 362,011 of JAHDVF020000694.1, read as the reverse complement.
CCTTTTAGTAATTGATTAATTTGGTCATGCCATGTTTTCCTCGGTCGTCCTCGGCTTCTTTTTCCACTCACGCTACTTGTGTACAACTTTTTAACCATTCTACTCTCATCCATTCGTTCCATATGTCCAAACCATCTCAGGGATCCTTTTTTAAATTTTATCCAGTGATGCAGTCATCTGCCTTATATTTCTTTCTTATTTCATCGTTCGGTATTCTATCATACAACGTTTTCCCGCACATTCTTCTTAGGGATCTAATTTCTACGGCGTTTATCCTGCTTTCATCCTTCTTTTGCCAGCTCCAAGCTTCACTTCCATACATGAGGGTTGGCACTAGAACTCCATTGTGTACTGCCATCTTTGCTTCTATGGATATATTTCTATTTGCAGTAATGAGTGTTAATGGAGTTAATGTTTCTACTTTTATGTAGTATGGATGAAATGAAATCTCTTAGGTAAATGGGTTGTATATGTATACGGTACAGTAATAAATTCCTGTATAAGAATATAATATTCAACGGGAGAAAGTGTTAGGAAGAAAGGTTGATACAAGCGGTGTTAAGACGTAGAAAGAATTGTGAAAAAATTATCGATAAAATCATATATTTTTGTCAAAAATCATTGTATTTTATAAATCCAATAGGGGGTTTCCATTAAAAACGAATTAAAAAAAATGGGTAGGAAAGACCGCTGGAAAAATAATTGTTACAATGAATGTTAAAGAAATGATAACGAATAATTTAAAATAATGGTTAAGAAACAATGAATAAGAAATGATGGTAAATAATAAATGGCAAAGTAAGAATGATGAAAATAGGAGGAAAAAATAATGGTAAAGATAGAATGGTGAAATTAAAATATTGAAGAAGTAATGTTGGAGAAAGAATGATAGAATGTAAAAGTTAGTGATGTGACTGCACCATGAATTCTAAGTATGCCAAGGAACGAATGGCAAGGATAAATCAATCAAATTAAATGACGGTTATATGCGCAATGAGAAAACTGGAGTGCGTTTATGATGTAATTTACAAATGTTGAGAAACCAGAGAATTTCATGTTAGACGAGTGTGATGGTTCATCCTTCCTTCCTACCCTACCGAAGAAAGGATGTAAAGATCAGTACGTTCGCGTAATGATTTTTTGAATACTTATTAGCACTGTGGTTTTCCATTTTCAAGAATCATATTTATGCTAGTTATTTTTTCAATTCTCAACTTTTAAATATGTATGTTAACATTATTTAAGAAGATCACATTAAAATACAAAGTATGCATCCGCCCCATCATGACGTATGGAAAAGGGGTCAGAGCCGATACCAATAGAATTAAGATCCTTCTTAGAGTAGCAGAAATGCGAACCCTACGCTCGCAGGCAAACCCTCAAAGATCGGATCATAAATGAAACGATGAGGTCTGTCTGTGGTGCTGATGACATAGCGAGATGGGGAAGAGACAGAAGGCGCTTTTGGAGAGACCACGTGGACCGCATGAAGAATACAAGAATTGTAAAAATTGTTAGAGATGAAACTCCAAGCAGCAAGATTTTTCCGACTTCGAATTTAGGCGTCTTTTAACAGTTTATTAATTTGGACATGCCATGCTATCCTCGGTCGTCCTCGACTTTTCTTTATACTCAGCATACAACTTATTAAACATTCTTCTCTCATCCATTCGTTCGATGTGTCAAAACCATCTCAGGGATCCGTTTAGAATTTAACTTATAATGCAATCATCTGACATCCATTTCTTCCTTATTTATATATCGTTTCTCCACACATTCTTTTCAGTAATCTCATTTATACGGCATTTATCCAACTTTTGCCAGCTTTAAGCTTCTCTTCCAATCTTGATGATTATGATTTTTTTCTTGTGAATTGTGATTTTTTTGTGGGTTGTTTCATGTATAATTATTTTTTATCATATTTAACGGTAAACCGATCAATTACTAGTGTATTATTATAGGTTACCACATTCCAGCGGTATTTTCACTAGGGATGTACTGACTAAATGTCTCCTTACTCAACATAATTCCCGGAATCTCCAATAGATACCATTCCGGAATCATAAGCAGCCATAAAGCGCTAATTGTCCACCATTACGGATATGATACGCATCGAGCATTGCATAGGTGCAGTAGTGGACCGTGGATAATATGGTTTAATACATTTAATTAACATTCTTTACAATATTATTTTAAAATAATATTACGCACGTTCTATTTTACATATTTAAATACGTAGGTCAGGTAAAAGGGTTAAAAACAATGCAATTAACTTTTAAAGAAATATTGTACAAACCTTTTATATAAAGGACTCAGAATAAACCATTATATATGGAGGCGAAGCATGTTATTGGCAAAATAAGGATAAAAGCAGTAGAAATTAGATCTCTTAAACAAATGTGCGGAAAATCTGTGTTTGATAGTGTCGAATGGAAATATAAGTATTGAAAGGAACGTTAAGATTGTTTGGACATATGGAAAGAATGAATGAAGAAATAATGATAAATACAGTATATGTAAACGGCACTAGAAATAGATTACCCAAATAAATCAAATACAAAATTTCGGCCACTTTACAAATATGTGAAATCGACGTGGGTGCATGACACGATGTATGAATGTTGAGGAATCAAGAGTATGCCAGGAAAAACAGTGTGGCGGTCCATTCTTTCTGCCTACCCCTTCGGACGACGGCGTGTACTGTCCTGTTCTGTTCTGACATACATCTTTCGCTTCCTCTACACTCATACATCGTATATATTTTTTAGATTACTCACGTGACCGATATTTAATATTTTATTGATTTGATCGTGCCAAGTTTTCCTCGGCCTTCCTCTATTTCTTGCTCCGTTCACGTCATTAACATATAACTTCTTCACCATTCTGTCTTTACTCATTCTTTCCATGTGTCCAAACCATCTTAACGACTCTTTCATTATTTTGTTCATATCACTTTCATTCACCGCAACGCATTTACTTCGTATATTTGCATTTGACACTATTATATACAGATACATCACACATCCGTCTTAGAGATTTCATTTCTATTGCATTTATTCTACTTTCATCCTTCTTTTGCCAGTTCCATGCTTCACTTCCATACACAAGGGTGGGCACAAGAACACCATTGTGCACTGTCATCTTGTGTAACATTAATTTTAAATAGTCCACTGTTTTGGCCGAAACACTATGATACTTCAACATTATTACTGTTAAAATTTATTACACTGTTATAATATCACGATTAATTTTTATTCACTGAGAGTGTCGCGACAGCTGTTTCGCCAACCTAAGTTGGCATCATCAGGTGTTACAATAAATTGTTCATTGTAACACCTGATGATGCCAACATCGGTTGGCGAAACAGCTGTCGTGAATAAAAATAAATTGTGATATTATAATAGTGTTATAAATTTTAACAGTAATAACATTTATTTTACTTTCTCCTTCAGAGAGGGCGGTGATTAGTTTGTTTTATATAAAAAAAAAGAACACCAACAACAACAAACCATCACGCCGTTTCTCCGCAGGGGTAGGCAGAGAGAATGGACCGCCACACTACTCTATCCTGGCACACCTCTCTAGCTTCCTCCACATTCATACATCGAGTCATACACGCACGTCGATTCTTCCGGCTTCTGACATGACCAACTTTTAATATTAGATTAATTTGGTCATGCCATGTTTTCCTCGGTCTACCTCGACTCCTTACTCCATTTACATTGTTAACGTCTACTTTTTTAACCATTCTTTCTTCACCCATGCGCTCCATATGTCCGAACCAACGCAGCGATCCTTTCATAGTTTTGTTCATAATACCTTCTTCCGCTTTACATTCCTTTCTTACATCAGCATTTGAGATTCTGATCTCAAATGAAATTTTATGTATTAAACCTTAAATCTTAACATAACCATTGAACACAATTGTTGCTCTTGTATGATTTGTGATTTGCGATTTGTGATTCTATGCACGAGGCCCCACTGTCTAGTGTCCGATGGCTCCCCTGAATTAAGCATGTTATGGCTGAAAGTCACGAGATTATTTCAATAACACCGCCTGCCCGTCTTCATTAGCTCATTCCCGCAGAGCGCGATTAGTCGTCGAAACTACCTGAGTGGTTACCACCGTAAATATGATAAAGCTTGTTTTATCATCAACTGAACGAGATTAGTTTTACGTAGGAATCAGGATGTGCCCGATTGTTCGATGATTTTTTGACTCCTAACTATTATTTTCTCCTACTCCTAACTCTATCAATTGAAGAAAATTCAGGTTCACAGTTGGTATAGTAATTAAAACTTGAGGATATCATGGATAAGACCAAACATTAAAACCGTATTTAATTTCAATAGTTTCTAACTAACTCACTAACTAACCATCACGCTATTTCCCCGGAGGGGTAGGCTGAGAGGATCGATCGCCACAATGCTCTGTCCTAGCATACCTCTCGGGCTTCCTCTACATTCATACATCGTACCATGCATGCACGTCGATTATTCCGACTTCGAATGTGGCCGATTTTTAGTAATTGATTAATTTGGTCATGCCATGTTTTCCTGTGTCGTCCTCCGCTTCTTTTTCTACTCACGCTGCTTGTGTACAACTTTTTAACCATTCTACTCTCATCCATTCGTTCCATATGTCCAAACCATCTCAGGGATCCTTTTTTAAATTTTATCCAGTGATGCAGTCATCTGCCTTACATTTCTTTCTTATTTCATCGTTTGGTATTCTATTATATAACGTTTTCCCGCACATTCTTCTTAGTGATCTCATTTCTACGGCGTTTATCCTGCTTTCATCCTTCTTTTGCCAGCTCCAAGTTTCATTTCCATACATGAGGGTTGGCACTAAAACTCCATTGTGTACTGCCATCTTTGCTTCTGTGGATATATTTCTATTTGCAGTAATGACTTTGAGTGCGCCATTTATTTTATTCCCAGCAACAACCCTTCTTTGATGTCTTTCTCCATTTTTCAGTAAACATGATTCCCAGATACGTAAATTCGGTAACTTGCTCCAATTTCTCGCCCATCGCATCACAAATCGTCTTACATTCTTCTTTCTCGAAAACCATCACTTTAGATTTAGACACATTCATCACCAAGTCAGTTCAATAGTTTCAATATTATTATTACAGTTTTGAAGTTTTTCTTTGTGAAAAGTTGGAAAACCACAGTCCAGGAAATATGTAAATGATTTGAAGCTATCAGAAGACGTCTGACATAACCACCATGTTGGTTCTTAACCTTTTCTTTGGTGTGCTAAAAAAATCTACCTGCAACGATATTGTAAATACACTACGACTTAAAATAAACGAGATTTTGAAATATTGACACAGTTGAAGTGTAAAATGATAATCTTTTTAAACTTATTGATGAAAAATATGAACTTACTAACTAACTAACTAACTAAAAAATAAATTACGAATTCTGGAAAGAGTTCCTACTGCCTCACTGACGTCGACATATTTGGGTTCCTTCTGATATGTATGATTTTTTGGTTTCATGTCGTTGTTTTATCTTTGTTACACCGTTTTGTGTCAAAATGAGTCGCCTAAATGTTTTTCGTTTTATACGTCTCATTTGTATTACCTATGTTTAAAGAAATAAATAAATTATAAATACTTAAAAAAATAATAATTTAAAGAGAAATATACATGGGTATTTTTTCATATCTTCACAAGTCAATCTATGAATATATTTTAAACGTAATTTTTTTTCGTTACGATTAAGTCTTCACATATATGATTCACTACAACAACCGGTATGTCAGTATTACCTAAAAGGTCCCAATTTATTTTAGAATATTCTAGAGTGACTGACAAGACGTCGGATTGTTTGGAAGGCTCTGGAATATTCTAGCGGCTTATAGGCAGATAGAAGGTTCGTATTCCAATTTATTCACAGATCGGAAGGGTTAAATGGAGTCGGCTATAAATCAAACTGGATGTGTGTATTATGATGGTTGATTTTGGGCTTCATTAAGCAACCTTCAAATTAAAACTAAGTTCTTGGAAAAAATACAAAGATACGAAAAATTACAAGCAAAACATATTTTAAATCGTTTTCGTTGATGTGTGTTACATAAATTTATCAAATTTATTATCTTTGTTTTTATCATTTGATTAATATCTGTAGAAGACATCGTTCATAACTATGACTTTAGCAGACTTGAAGTGGGTTGTAGAATAAATACTAGAGACATTAAAATGTCGTATTGTATAACAACACGACGTATGATCGGGTGGTGGTCTAGGGGAGAGAACGCTTGGCTCCTGATCCAGGGGACATGGGTTCAAGCCTGGACACGACCCGATTCCTTCTTCATGATAATGAGCTATTTTCTGCTTATATTGAAGATTGTCAAATAAATTATAATGCCATTGATTAAATCTTTGGGGTTAGTATTAAAAAAAGAAACACAGATTTGTCTAAAAATGAATCAGGGGATATTTCGAGAATTCGGCTGTGCTGAAGGATGTTAGTATTTTTGTCCCTGATAGATATCTCCGACAGCGACAGCACAGATGGTTTTACCTACCGGCCGCCAGAACCAATCTGCCTCTGTTGATACCGGTGGAAAGTGCAATTAGTCTGCTGAACGCAGTCTCCTCGGAGATCGACGTCTTTCATATTAGTGAAAATACGTTCAGAAGACAAATAATCTTGACTTTGAAGAGTATCTTGTCTTCCTAATCTCGAACCATCCCATCCTGGTATTATGTTGTATGTATACAATAGTTTACCTGTACTCAATGATGCCTTAAACATTTATGCTGTTTGTAATGTCTGTAAAGTAAATAAACTGATTTGATTTGATTTTAATTATTTTTCAGATTTATTTTAATCGCTGAAAACACATGGAATTCCAAAATAATTGACGTCGTCCATGAGTCACCGTATGAATGTATAGGAGTTTATTAATAAATAACTGGGATTATTATATATCTATGTAATAATAATAATAATTTGACTAATTTGAATAGCGCCGTTTTCGTGAGTAACTCACGTCAAGGGCGCTTTGACAATGTTATTTAACCACGGGAGCTGCATCTGACACTAACAGTCAGATATTGGTTGTTTATATTTTTTGTATATATTTTTTTAAAAGGTGGGTTTTTAAGATAGATTTATATCAGTCGGATTGTCAATGCATCTGAGGCATGCAAGGAGCATATTCCAAGAAAGCCGTCTTGCCACCACGAAAGCGCATTTTCTGAAATTATTAGTAAGTATTATTATATCAAATCAAATCAGTTTATTATCTCAACAGATATTACAAACAATATTAATGTTTAAGGCATCTATTGAGTACAGGAAATATATAATATATATATTTAATATAATATCAGGAACGCATAAGTGATGGTTAGACATTAGGAAGACAAGATACTCTCTAAAGTCAAGAGTATTTGCGTAGATTTTCACGGTTGGTTATGTGTTGTGTGATTTTGGGTAACAAAACAAGTGTGATTTCTCCATTCTCTCATTACCACCACCACATTACCCTGAAGATGGAGACTGCAATGATCTCCGAAACGTCAGTCGAGAAGGAGAAATCACACGTTGTAACGAAAAATCACAAAAAAACATATCAAGAGTATTTGCCTTCTGAACGTACGATCACTAATATGAAAGACGTCGATCTCCGAGGATACCGTGTTAAGCATCTAATTGCAATTCCCACTGCTGTCACCAGAGGTACCTACCTACCTAGTTCTGGTGTTATTGTAATATTTTCTGCGACAGTTTACTTGCTTTCTTGTTTACGTCTCTGGTTCCTGGAATGCTATTGAACCTTTTTAATTTGATCGTATTCCGTTCCGTTCCACATTATTGTTTATAGTGTATAGCATTTTCTTTAAATATTTGTATTTCCCTAGCGTCATGCATTTTCGTCACAAGGATTTACGAGGACGTAATAAAGCCCATAATAAACATGCCTCAAATTATAACTATTCCACATAATAAATTTAAATTTTGTAATAAGGATGTATCTAATCGAAGCAAGAACCCTTTTTAGGAAAAATTATACATAATCTTACCAGGCGAGCATATCTTCATCTCACAGCTATTATTAACTGTGAATGGATAGATACACGGTCCGGACTTTTTGCCTATTAAATTTAATATCTGTACACTTATTTTAAACATACCAAAGTTTAATGATAATTATGGAAACCGGTCGAGGGTACATTTACGGCCACATCCATCAGCTATTCGCACTCGTAAATAACATCCGAGCCATGGACCCGTCTGCCGGACTATTAGGCAAATCTCTATGCCTCTCAGCCCGCTCTGCTCCCCGGACATGGGTCATCTGATTTACTCGGGTGCATTGTCAGTGGTGGGCTTATGACATCACCTAAATATTTATAAACATATATGTAATACAACAACAATCTTAAAGTAAGTAAGGCGCACTTACAAAAATCACTGAAGCAAAGATGGCGGTGCCAGTGGGGTCTAGTACCGACCCTTATGTATGGAAGTGTAGCTTTGAGTTGGCAGAAGAAGGATGAAAGTAGGACAAATTCCGTAGAAATGAGATCACTAAGAAGAAAGTCCGAAAAAAACAATGTACGATAGGACTCCCAAAGAAGAAGTTAGAAAGCAATGTAAGGCGGATGAAATCGTGCCAAATAAAATTAAGAAAGGTTCACCAAGATGGTTAGGACATTGGAACGAATGGATGAGGGAAGAATGGTTAAAATAAATATATTCAAGTAGTGTGACTGGATGAAAGAGTTTATAAATTAGTTAACAACAATATTTTTTAATTTTCAAAATAATCAATTTGTTATTATATGACGGCGAGGTGACCCAAGATCGAGAAGCATGGCGCTGTTCTATTAGGAGAGCTAACCATAAAAATGTCCACGTCCGAATCGATGCGGTTTGGGAGGATTATTGCCCTACCTACGTGCATTACCGTAGGTAGATTGATTTTACACAATGGCAGGTGAAATAATCTACGTTGCCGTTTTCGCAGATAAATGTCGAGGTTAAAAAAAGTTAAGTAATCATTTGTAATATAAATAGGCAAAAATCCGAATGTCTTCTAGAAAGGGTACGAGAATATTTTGAATACAACAGGGCGAGAGAGGAATACTTCGATTTTCTCCAAAAATAATTCGAAACGTACACGAACGCATGCCTGAGAACGTTTCTGGATTATTTGATTTTGATTATTGTTGTGTTACAGAAGTGTATAAAACAAATGGAGAATAATTTAGTGTTGTTAATTGTGAATTTTTAACGTGTGTGAAAAAATATGTTTTTCATTAAAAGTTAAGATTTATTACTGATTACGATTGTACAGTGAAGCAAGTTTTTAAAGGGTAGAAAATCTTTACTCCCGTGAATATTTCACGGGTTGCAACTAGTTAAAAATAATCGATTACGAAATACCAAAAAAGCTAAGATGGCAGTGCACAATGGTGTTCTTGTGCCGACCCTTATGTATGGAAGTGAAGCATGGAACTGGCAAAAGAAGGATGAAAGTAGAATAAATGCAGTAGAAATGAGATCTCTAAGACGAATGTGTGGCAAATCTGTTTATGACAGAGTGACAAATGCAAGTATAAGAAGTGAATGTGGTGCGAATGAAAGTGTTATGAACAAAATAAGGAAAGGGTCATTAAGATGGTTTGGACACATGGAAAGAATGAGTGAAGACAGAATGGTAAATAAGGTATATGTAAACGGCGTGAACGGAGCTAGAAATAGAGGAAGGCCGAGGAAAACGTGGCACGATCAAATCAATCAAATATTGAATGTCGGTCACGTGAGGAGTCGGAAAAATCGACGTGCGTGCATGACAAGATGTATGAATGTAGAGTAAGCGAGAGACGTATGTCAGGACAGAACAGTGTGGCGTTGCATTCTTTCTGCCTACCCCTCCGGGGAGACGGCGTGATGGTAAGTTAGTTAGTTAGATTACGAAATTTACACCCAAATGCGTAGTTCGTGTAATTTGCAATAATTGGTAGTTCCCAGTATAAAATCATTTGGATATAGCAATAACAACAACAAACCATCACGCCGTTTCCCCGAAAGAGTAGGTAGAGAGGTTGAACCGCCACATTACTCTACCTTGATATACCACTCTAGTTTCCTCCATATTCATTCACGCACTTTGATTCTTTCGACTTATAACATGGCCGACCTTTAAAATTGGATTAATTTGGTCTTGCTATATTTTCCTCGGTCTTCCTCAGCTAAGTACTTCATTCGCATCGTTAACGTAAACTTTCTTAATCATTTTTTCTTCATACATGCGTTCCATGCGACCAAACTAACGCAGTGATCATTTCATAATTTTGTTCATAATGCTTTCTTCCGCTCTACATTCCTTTCTAATATCGGCATTTGAAACTCTGTCATACATTATTTTACCATACATATGTCTAAGGGATCTCAGATCTACCGCCTTTATTCTGCTCTCATTATTCTTCTGTCAGTTCCATGCTTCGCTTCCATACATAAGGATTAAAACTAGAACTCCATTGTGAACGGATATTTTGGATTTCATTGATTATTTGTTTCCAATGACAGTTTTAAGGATATACCAAATATTTGAATTAAAAATACAAAATAAACTAATTTCTTTCAATTTTTACTTTGTCATTATGAATATGAGTCACATTTTTAATCTCAAATGCTGATGTAAGAAAGGAATGTAGAGCGGAATACGGTATTATGAACAAAATTATGAAAGGATCGCTGCGTTGGTTCGGACATATGGAGCGCATGGATGGAGAAAGAATGGTTAAGAAAGTATACGTTAATGATGTAAATGGAGTACGGAATCGAGGCAGACCGAGGAAAATGTGGCATGACCAAATTGATCCAATTTTAAAGGTTTGTCATGTTAGAAGCCGGAAGAATCGACGTGCGTGTATAACTCGCTGTATGAATATGGAGGAATCTAGAGAGGTGTGCCAGGATAGAGTAGTGTGGCGGTCCATTCTCTATGCCTACCCTGCGGTGAAACGGCGTGATGGTTTGTTGTTGTTGTTTACCTAACATCTTAAGATGAAGAATTAATACCTTAAGATGGAGGTCTCGAGATAAGTGGATAATAAACAACGTTATTTTTCAATTTCCAAAGTGTATTATAATAATATTGCATTAAATTAACATAGTATGTCACAATTATTGTTGTTAATAATAGTTTGACTCATGTCACTGAACTTGAAGCCGCAGTCAGGGCAGTATTTGGTTAACAACAGTCCCAAGTAACCGCGGGTTTCATGTATTATATGATAGTTCCTCCATGTTCAGTAGTAATCCTAGACGGAACGTGTGTGGTCACTGGTTTCTAGTTACCACGTGGGATTTATATGGTTTCTCGAAGCTAATGAACTTTTTATGATTAGTAATTTATTTCTGTTGTAACAATCTCTCCGTGGAATGTGAAAATCAATAAAGGTAAAGGATGTGACGTAATCTGCTTACTTTTTATATTTTACTCGTAAAAAAACGTATTCTTAATTTGAATAATCAATAATATATTGTTTATATTTTATTATGACACCGATTTCGCTTGATACTCCATAGAAAAAAGTAGTAATTTTGTCGTATTCATCGTGTAGGTACTTGCCAATAGTTTATTCAATTAAATGTTTGTGTTTACATAAAATTTATAAAGCAAAAACCTAAAAATGACAATCATTAAAACAAATGAAACGACTTCATTTAATAATTTGTAGATAATCAAGAATAAAAATTAAATTCTCGAACATATTTGACGAAATGTTATTGACAAATTTTAAAGAATTTTTTTATAAATTCGAGATCTAAATACTGATAATAATTTTTCACCATACCAAACAGTGACGTCAATAAACGCGGTTTTATCAAATATTTAATTAGTAATATTCTGTAAGTATTATAGTTTTACAAAAATCAAGAAAAATTAAAAATACGATTTTTTTGTTGTAAAAACGTCGTTCAATGTCATATTTCGGACCTAAATCATATACATATTTATACTACTAGTGAAATATTCACGAAAGTAAAGATGTTCTACTCTTTAAAAACTTGGTTCAATGTATAATCGTAATCAGTAATACGAGTGAGTTTAAACTTTTTATGAAAATCATTTTTTCACACAGGTAAAAATTTCACGATTAATAACACCAAATTGTTCTCTTTTTATTTTCTACACTACTGTCATACAACAATAATCAGAACACAATTCAAAATATACCAGAAATTGTGTGCATTTCGAATTACTTTCGTAGAAAATCGAGATATTCCTCTCTCGCTCTCTTATATTCAAAATATTCTCGTACTCTTTCGGGTTTTTGCCTATTTATATTATGATGCAATTATATTATATATTATGTAATAATTTCAACACTCGTTACAGATATAAACTTTTGATGTGTGGCGACTGTTGAGTTTTAAAATGCTTGTGAACATAGCGTTCCTCACTCCTGACAAGTGGCGAGAGGACCGTTGCAGCTCTCTAACCTTATTGAGTTCCTAATGGAACCAGGAGCGGAGAGATGTAAGGGGAGCGCCATGAGGGCTTTTGCAAACAAATTCCAGAGTCTAGCTCCAATTTCAAGTGCAATGCAAAAAGGGTTTTGGCGTCCGTGTTGCGAGTCATTTCAGATGGAATTACGAGAACATTTCCCAAGCTTGGTTACTGGAATATTATTTTAATGTAAAACTAGAAGATCAAAATACTTAATTACACGTTCTCAGAACTGGTCAGAGGACACTCGGTATTCCGGGTATTCGGTATTATTCGGTTCCGGGTAGCTCTGTTAGTATCTCATATTACGTTTTAAACACTCTAATAATATTTTGTTTCATTTTAAAAATGTCACATGTTTTATAAGAAAATACACACTTTTGTGAATTATTTGTTACTAACTAACCATCACGCCGTCTCCCCGAAAGGGTAGGCAGAAAGAATGGACTTCCACACTTTAACCGATGCGGCACTCCATCCTTCTCTTTTCGCCCCCGCGAGAGACGCGGTGTGATGGGTTGCGAACCTCATCGCCACCAATAGGCATCTCCCGCGCACAGTTAGAAACTAAACGTCCACAAAATATATCTAAAATAAATACAATGATATTAAATAAAATAACAAAATAAAAATAATTTAACACATAATGTTATTTTAGTGATGTTGCACATGTTGACAGCTGGACGATCCGGACATTTTTTGTTTATTTAATTTATATTCCACGTAACAACTGTTTTTTTTAATCAACTGTAATTAGGCACTTAAAATCATCCAACACCACAAAATTTTTTAAAATACAGGTATTATTGAAGAATTTATTCAAATTGTCGTTGGAACAAATGAAAAATTTATTTCTACACCTGTCAAAATTCTTTGTATAATATAAACAAAAAAAAATTATACAATTTTAACATCAAAACAGTAAAAACTTATTTCGTGTCACAATTAACTATTATAAAGTGCGACAACAATAAAATTGACGAAAACAATTCACTTATACACGAAATATCTCCAAATTTACGGGAGAACCACATGAACCAAACCAAATATTCAAAATCAGAACCAGTAGATCATTTATTTACTTAAAAAATAATTTTGTTATTGAAAATTTCATGGTAGAAAGTTCATTGTAAATAGTGAATATTAAAAAAAAAATTAATACGTAAATTTACATATTTTATATTATTTATTTACTTATTGGTTGACTCTGATTATTTGTTTATTTTTTGTAAAACTAAATATTAAGAAAACGTATATTTTAGTGGAGGATTATAATATTTAAGGTAAACCGTATTTGATATAAATTTAGACGGGTCCGGGATAATGCCCTAGTATGAAGAATCATGTAACTATCTATTATAATTATATGATAATTATAGCTTCCAGTAATACGTGTCCTTAATATTAAATATTGAAGAAGTTTTGTATTTCAGCTTCGAGGAATATTTTTTTCGTTGGTATTTGTATCATTGTTTACGTAACAATGAAAACAATGTATTAATTTAGTAAAAATTGTGATTATGGCATCTTATTATTTTCACGATAAAGCTGATATCAGATCTCAATATTATTTAGTCGGTATTTATGTATTTTTAGTTATAATATATAGAAAAACTAGCGGATCCGACAGACGTTGTCCTGCCCGAATGAAAATATTTTATTTCCTAGAACCAGATCGCAGCGACTTTTTTTATAAATACAATCCCAACCCTAACTGGTCTTCCATTCCTTGACAATAATGTAAGACCTTATCATAAACTCTAAATCCCCCCTCGCCCTCTTTCGGAGGGACACTCCGGGGCATGCATTTAGCCCCATCATAAAACAACTACCAAATCGCATTCCAACAATGTTTCCTACAGACGTAAGAGGAATAGCCATTAGAGCTGAACCTCTGTAAGCCAAAAGATTCAGTCCAAGTCCAAGTCCAAGCAACCTACCGGGTCCAATTGTGAATCTAAAGTTTAGATTTCCAAACCATCCAGGGACCCACTCAAACATACACAAAAATAATCATCAATCAAGTTCAAGTACATACACTGTAAAGAAGAATTTTATATATAAAGATAATAAATATTTATTTTGTGGAAATAAATCGCCTTCATCAACTATTCTACTGCTTTGTGTCAGCTTAGCCCAATCATAAGTCTTCATAAAATGTGAGTTAGCTACATCACGAAAACTTAAACCTCGTCTCGAGGACAATTACCGCGGATGGACATAAATCAGGCAATTAGTCTCAAATCCTGAAAATCAGAGATACGAAACGTGGCGCGGGAAGGAGCTTAGAAAGAATTGTGACGAATTGTGACGATTTGTCATGTTAGCGTGGCGGATAAGGGATGAAAGGGCTCCGGTGTTGTTCCCAAAACGCCGGTCTTAATAATAGAACATTCTCACATATTTCTCCATTTCTTATCTCGAAAAAAATAAACAAAAGACGAAGCAATCGAGGGAAGATTTTAGTGCTGATGTTCACAGATTTTTACTATTCCCAAGTAATATGATCACTCTCAGCACTATTTCGTTAAAAATGACTGAAACATATTTTTCGTGTCGATGATTATTATAAAGGGTATACCATATAATGCATGCGTCCGTCCCATTATGATATAGAAGAATTAAAAAACGTTCTCAGAGTGGCAGGAATGAGAACCCTACGTTCCATCGCAGGCAGAACTCTCAGAGATCGGAACAGAAATGAGATTTTAAGGTTTGTCTGTGGTGTTGAAGATACAATGAGGTAGGGAAGAAGCAGAAGGTTCTTTTGGTGGATCATGTGGATGGCATGGAAGATACAAAAAATATAATAAATGAAAACCCAAGCAGCAAAAGGCTACCAGGAAAACCGCCAAAGATGTGAAGGGATGGGTGGACGTCAACATTCCAGGGATGGGTGGACGTCAACATTCCAGGTTATATCACCGTCACAAACAGATCATACGACCTAAAACATGAAGAAGAAGATGAATATGTAGTGGTCACGATACAGGCCATGCCTAGTGTGACAACTACAGTCCATAAACTTTTTTGGCAAATTGTAAAATAAAACATGTAAAATAAATAAATAAATAAATAAAATAAATATTATTATATTATTTGGGTTTTTCTTTTCATTGTATATTTTGATTTAGACTTCAGGACTAGGAGCTTTTGGAAAATACCAATATCCAATTAAAGTTATTTACAATTTTTATTGTTTGTTGAAAAATGATGTTACTTCATATTAAATATCGATGAAAATATCAGTTTCATGGAACATTTATTCTATTTTATGTGGCTGACATGTTTTGCCTTGCTTTTTTTTCTTTATTGGTTTCTAAATATTATGATCTTAGCTAGTGATTATCTCAAGGATATTACTAAACTAACTAACTAACTAACCATCACGCCGTCTCCCCGAAAGGGTAGGCAGAAATAATGGACTGCCACACTTTAATCGATGGGGCACTCCATCCTTTTTTTTTCGCCATCGCGAGAGACGCGGTGTGATGGGTTGCGAACCTCATCGCCACCAAAAGGCATCTCCCGCGCACACTTCGATCGTTCAACGTCTACATAATAAATCTAAAACAAATTATCTGAAATACAATGATATAAAATAAAATAACAAAGAAATTATTAATATTAAGGATATTACTAGTTATTATAAAGTTTTATTTCTATGTTTTGTGATTAATTTCAACTCAATAGAGCTAAATCAGTCAAGCTCTGGGGTCCATGGGCTATCTATATATGTCGCCTTGCTTGGGCATAAAATAATTAAGTGTAGTTATGTCGCATAATAATTTTATTTTATTTTAATAAAATTTTCTTGTTTCATCCCATAAGGGAATATTTTTGACTTTACTCTGTGTACATTGTGTAAAGTTAGGTTAGGTATCCATACATTTTTAAATATCGATCAGTACAGCGGATAGGTAGTTAAATGCTTTGTTTACGATTGCATGTAGTATTTCAAATCGGTGCTTATGTTTTTTTTGTTAGGTTCGTTTGACTTTTCGGCGTCTCTGAGAGACAATGGTCTGCAGTGGACCGTCATAAAACTCCCAGGGCGCGGCTGAAGTTGAAGTGTAGCGAATATTGCAGAATCGGAAATAGTCAAATAAATCACCCCGTGGACAAAGATCCTTAATTAAAAAACGTAAAAGGCTTGAATTTTATGGCAGATAAATAACTTGAAATGTCTGCTTACAAAGGATGAACATTTTTAATGAGAGTTTTAAGCTGTACGTATATTGAGGAGTCAATACTTTTTACAGACGGTTAAAATGTAATTGTAGACGACTAACAACTAACCATCCAACAACTACTAATGGAATTTATGCAAACATTCCAAAACAATGTATGGAAGTGAAGAAGGATGTAAGTAGAATAAATGCAGTAGAAATGAGATCTCTAAGACGAATGTGTGTCAAATCTGTATATGATAGAGTGTCAAATGCAAGTATAAGAAGTGAATGTGGTGCGAATGAAAGTGTTACGAACAAAATAATGAAAGGGTCATTAAGATGGTTTGGACACATGGAAAGAATGAGTGAAGACAGAATGGTAAAGAAGGTATATGTAAACGGCGTGAACGGAGCTAAAAATAGAGGAAGGCCGAGGAAAACGTGGCACGATCAAATCAATCAAATATTGTATGTCGGTCACGTGAGGGGTCGGAGAAATCGATGTGCGTGCATGACAAGATGTATGAATGTAGAGGAATCGAGAGAAGTATGTCAGGACAGAACAGTGTGGCGTTCCATTCTTTCTGCCTACCCCTCCGGGGAGACGGCGTGATGGTTAGTTAGTTAGTTATTCCAAAACAAAAAATAAACAAACCTGCGTTCCATGTAGCAGCAAGACTCATTAAAGGTATTCTTAAAAAGTCCCACATAACACCACATCTCAAAGAACTTCGCTTAAAAGTCCAGAAAGAATACAGAATAAACTCCGCTGGACAGTCTCCAAAGAGCTACATGAAATAGCACAAAATTATATATCCGAACTCTGTGTAACTCTGAAGATTAGTTGAGTCGAAGCGTTGCCCTAGTACAAATTTCGGGGATCGAGCCTTTGCAATAGCCGGCCCATCAGCTTGGAACAATCTCCCTTCAAACCTTCGGTGCATAAATGATCCGACAGATTTCAGAACTAGGCTGAAAACCCACCTTTTTCATATTTCATACCCAAATTAAATCCAACTTGTATATTTGTTTGATTTTACTTTCTAACCGATCGCGAATATATTTAACATTTTTTGCAATTCTTGTATTCTCCATGGGGTCCACGTGGTTATTATTATTATTTATTATTATAACTGACCACACCGTATCCGTAAAGGATAGGCAGAAAGTATGAACAGCAACACAATTTTATACTACACTGTACTCCTCATCATATAACCCGTCGATTTTTCGAACGCTTCATATGACTGACATTTGAAATCTGATTGATTTGATTTCACCACGTGCAAACATACACAACGTATAAAAAATGTTTTATATAACCTTTTTAATGTCGTATTTTTTTATTAATGATGTGATGGGTTTCGCCTTGCTAGAGTATTATTAAATGTGGCGAGAATCAAACTCGTATCATTTATATACCAGAGGGGGTGATGTAATCACCTCAAGGGCGTATTAAGACGTGTTTTAAATCTAAATGTGAACCCTGCATCCGATTGATATCCGCGATCGATTAGAAATTACAATAGAAGGAAAAAAACAAGTTTTAGTTTGGCTTTGAAATATGAAAAATATGGGTTTTCAACTTAGATCTGAAGTCTGTTGGATCATTTATGCATCTGAGGTGAGAAGGAAGATTGTTACAAGCTGATGGACCGGCTACCGCAAACCCTTGATCCTCGAAATTTGTAGGTACTAGGGCAACGCTTCAGCTCAACTAATCTTCCTTTTGCCGAGGAGTTCGTTGAGCGAAGTGTGGATTTCGTTGTATTTAGGCTGTCCGTTATATAGAGTTCGGATATATGATTTGGAGCCATTCCATGTAGCGCTTTGAAGACTTTCCAGCAGAGTTTATACGGGATTCTTTCTGGACTCTTAAGCCAGTGAAGTTTTTTGAGATGTTGTGTTATATGGGACTTTTTTGGAACATATAACAATCTTAACATTTGACAATGCCTTAGAATGGCGAAACCTGTCATTCTCGTAAATTAAAATAAAATTTCTAGAAAATAGACGTTTTCATTCGTATAAACATCTATTTTTTCTCGTAATTCTCAATCAAAATTTCATGCGTCAACGAGCGGATTTGACTAAAATTGTTGGTTTTCGTTGAGAAATAATGGGATCAAAAATCAGCAAATAAATACGTAGTACACTTGAATACATTCCTTTAAATAACAAGGAAAATAGAAGTCTTATGCAGATGCGATGATATTCACACGCCAATCACATTCTCCGCATCAGTCCGCATATCGGAGGATGTCGTTTCTCTGCCCGTCATTCCTTGTTGCCTTCACCCATTCACAAGTCAATGCCACTCCTCTGGTAGCCGGGCTGAGCCGAGCCGAAGTTTTTGTACATACCCACCTCTTCCTAACTGCCTACATACATTACGGCACCCGGATCCCTCTAGAGACGCACCATAAAGTACAAGTCTGTTCACGGCGATGCGCTTTAAAGGTCTGCCAATCCTAGAACCTGAAGATGGGCGCACAATACGAACCTCATATTTATGGATCTCTAGGAAACGAACGTGGGATGATTTTGCAACTTGCGAGATAAAGGCAATTGTCTCATTTTATATTTTATTATATCAGTTACGCTAAACTAGGGTTCTTAAACTCCTTAGATTCCAATAAATATCTAAAAAACTATAATTGAACTGTGTTATGATGTCTGTAGCCATATTGAAACCTCGGTGGCACGCGTGTGTCCGTCTGTAGTAAAATTTTATTAAAAAATACACCAATACAATTAACACTGAAATTTATAAATATAAGTCTATGTTGAATTATCTTCTTCTTTCGGTGCCGTGTCAGGTCCCCCCAACGTTGGCGATCACTACTACAAAGGCATCTCTATCCTGCGCCACTTGGAACAGGTTCTGAACTCATGTTATTCCTGTCCACTCTTTGATGTTCCGCAGCCAGAACAGCTGCCTTCTACCAACTCCCCGGCGTCCCTTCACTTTACCCATTAATATCAGTCGAAGGAGGTGGTATTTTTCTTAGCACATGACCCAAATATGACACTTTTCTAATTTTCACACTCGACAACAGCTCTCTATTGGCTCTGGCTCTCTGCAGTACGTCTGCATTACTGACCCTATCGGTCCACGGTATACGATACTGCGGTATATCCACATCTCGAACGCTTCCAACCGGTTCATTACATTCACATTCAGAGTCAAGGTTTCGCAGCCATATAGTAGAACAGTCAACAGGTCATGTTAGAAGTCGGAAGAATTGACGTGCGTGTATGACTCGTTATATGAACGTGGACAAATCTAGAGACTGTGCCAGGATAGAGTAGTGTGGCGGTCAATTCTCTCTGCCTACTCCTGCGGCGAAACGGCGTGATGGTTTGTGTGTTTTGTTTGTTTTTGTATATATGAGTCTGTCTATTTATTCTGACTAGATGGTTTCTCCAGTATCTTATTTTGGATCTACTCCACTGAACAATGTCCTCTATTTTGTAAGTTTTTCTTATTTCCGTGTTACGTACACGATTTTAATGAGTTTTTCCTGTAATGGATCTTAGAAATTTTATCTCAGATGTAATTAGGAACCCATTGGTTCGTACAGTATCCGTCTGCGTCTCTACATCATACGTCATGATAGGTCGCATTTGCTGTCAATAAGCATGTGTGTGTTCTTCCAGACCAGATTTTTTAGATATACCTAATACTCGTATTTTAAAAACTAATAATAGGTACCAACCCTCGTGTATGGAAGTGAAGCTTGGAGCTGGCAAAAGAAGGATGAAAGCAGGATAAACGCCGTAGAAATGAGATCACTAAGAAGAATGTGCGGGAAAACGTTGTGTGATAGAATGCCGAATGATGAAATAAGAAAGAAATGTAAGGCAGATGACTGCATCATTAATAAAATTAAAAAAAGGATCCCTGAGATGGTTTGGACATATGGAACGAGTGGATGAGAGTAGAATGGTTAAAAAGTTGTACACAAGCAGCGTGAGTGGGAAAAGAAGCCGAGGACGACCGAGGAAAACATGGCATGACCAAATTAATCAATTACTAAAAGGCGGCCACATTCGAAGTCGGAATAATCGACGTGCGTGCATGGTACGATGTATGAATGTAGAGGATCCCGAGAGGTATGCCAGGACAGGCCAGTGTGGCGATCCATCCTCTCTGCCTACCCCTCCGGGGAATTGGCGTGATGGTTAGTTAGTTAGTTCGTTAATAATAGGTACTTCTCTTATTCTTCCTTGTGGAAATAATTAAAAAATATATGTATTAATAATTTATAACATTTTATAATTTAAGTGGTGTATTTTACGACTAGCTACCAACATTTGAGATTACCCACGTAAAGGGTGACACGCAAATTGCCTATATAGCAATAATAAATCAGGTCACGAGCCACAGTTGGGTAGTCCAATTAAAACCAAATCGATCAATCCAGATTGTTGCATACTTATTTCTTGGGTAGCATATAAACCAAACAAAAAGTGCATTTTTGCAGTTTCCTAATTATTCATAACCCGATAACACGTTAGTAAATCTCGCGAATTTATTTGGGTTACGCTAATTGGGATATCGTCACGAATCGAATTGAAAATAAAATTCGATAAACAGCCATTTGCACGCTGACATCTGACGTGGATGTATGAACAAGAATTGAATTCTCGATATAAAATCTGAAGTATACATAAAATTACGGCTTAATGAAGTCAATAATGGTTACCGAGTCAGTCAGTAGTCAGTGGTAACGAAGTCAGCCCTCATTAGGGACGCCTTTGGGATAACTACCGGTCCGCAGCTTATCAGTTACAAGTATCGCATTAGTCAGAGTTAGAGGACAGGCTTTGTGTGCGGGTAAAGGTGAAAGTTTAGTGCGGGTAATGGAGTAATGACTTCTTCGATAGGCGTACTGACCAATTTTATAAACCCAACAATGTGAAAGCTGTCAGAAAAATAAGATATAAAAGAAATTAAATCTCTCATACGAATGTGCAGTAATTTTTTGTTGCATAGAATTTTACAGAAATTTGATCTCTTAGACGAATATGTGGATACTCTGTGGATGATAGAGTGTCGATATAAAATATAAGAAGTGAATGCGGTGTGAATGATGGTGTTATGAACAAAATAATGAAAGGCTCTTTAAGGTGGTTTGGACATATGGAAAAATGAATGAAGAAAGAATGGTAAAAACATTATTTGTTAACGATGTAAATGGAACTAGAAATAGAGGAAGACTGAGGAAAACGTGGCGATCAAATAAATCAAATATTGAATGTCGGCCTTGTGAGGAGTCAATGTTTAGGAAGCGAGAGAAATATGTCAGGAAAGAAAAGTGTGGCAGTCCATTATTTCTGCCTACCCCTTCGGGGAGACGGCGTGATGGTTAGTTAGTTAGTTAGAATTTGAATGGAGCTGAAATGTTGGTATCATGAACCGGCTGTGACGTTTGAAATGTGGCTGCATCGCAAAATGTTTAGCAATCCTTGGACCGAAATGGTCTACAACATATGTGTTCCCCAGAGAGCAAGAGCTGATAAGGAATTGTTGGCCAACATTATAGCCCGTAAGGTGTCATATTTAGGCCATGTACTTTGGGAATAAAAAATATGAATTATTGCACCTGATCATTGAGGCAAAATATAGGAACGAGGTGTTGGCAGGAGGCGAATGTCCTGGCTCCATGACATAAGAGACAAGACTGGACTATCTGAAAAAGCGTTAAGCAATAATTCAAATTTTAAAATTAAATAATAATAATAATACATGATGATAATATAAAAAATTGTAATTTAGAAAAAACCTATTTTAAAAAGACAAAATTTATCTAGAAATTAATAAATGATCAATTTGCATTTGATTGGGAATGGGAGCTTGGGAGATTAAATGTAGACAAAGTATTTAAGGAGAAAGGAGTAAAAGGAGGAATCTGATTATTAATTATGTTTTCATCCAATTTCACCGACTTGGGGATTTCTAAATTTTCAAGTTTGTTTAATTTATTGCTATTGTTAACCGCCGCGTTGCCATGTGGTCAATTGAGTTTCCACTGCCAATTTAAAGTTGATTTTCTTAAAACCTATGGACCCTAATATTATAAAAAAAATTGTAATCCTCCATTGAAGTGTTCTCAATATTTCGTAATAAAAAAAAGCAAAAAATTACTTCCTTCATCCCAAAAAAAAATATTTTTTAAGACTGCCCTCACCTTCATTCGTGTTAAGGTAGAATTTGTTTGCTAATATTTACAACTTTATCAAAAGTGACAAATACTTACTCGCTGTTTTGAACGTATTATAAATTATATCTTTGACCTTTTCAATAGGTACGTAATAATACCGACTGGATGAAAACGCAGCACGTAACTTAATAATATCAGAACTGTGAAAATATTAACACTTTACAAAAAGGGACAAATATTAATACGTACTCGTTGTCTTGAACGTACTATACATTTTGCCTAGGTGCCTTTATCCTCGCCCCGCCGGCCGCGGCGCGCAGACAAGTTTATACCCGATGTCCAGTCGCCCGTATGCTGTGACGCATTACATATCAGAAATCGCATGGTTCCAGAAAAAAATTAATAATGATATGTTTTTCAAATAATCCATGTATGTTATAGATATCGATCTATTCTAATGAAATTCCCTACAAGATGACATAAATTAAATTTTGATTCATCTAGTCATATGCTTGATATTTAGATAAAGTTAGCGGTAAACTGAACTTACCACATGGGAGCGAGCGTTTTGTTTTGAACACGGTACGTTAAGGGTTAACTGTGTGTAGAATTTTTGTGTCATTTTTATCGAAACTATGGTCAATTTTAATACAATGGTTAGTTATGAATTTAAATACTATTTGGATAGTTTGTACACACTACACTGCGACTACTTATAAAAGTGCTAACACAGCTCAATATTAATTTATAGAAACTTCTAGAAAACGGATATTTCCTATATTCGTATATTAAATACGGAGTTGTATATATTTGTTCAAAAAAACAGTAAATAATTGAAGTTGGATTTCTACCAAGAGATTTCAGTACAAACAAAAAAATCCTCCTTAATCCTCTTTTAGGAGAGTTAGCACTCCGGGCCACAGATCTAGTCCCCACATAAATCACATTTCCAACATACGTAAGAGCAATAGCCATTAGAGCTGAACCTCTGTATGCCAGAACATCTACTCGTAAGTCCAAACGAGAAACGTTTCTTAGTAAATTTAAAACAAAGGTATGAAGATAGGAAAATGGAAAGATGTACAGTGTTAATGTGGATATATATTATGATGAAATAATGTAAAAAAAGCATGGCGATCCATCCTATCTAAATTAATTTCTCATTTTTTTTATGATACAATGTATGACAAAACAATGGATACTAATTTTAACTTTCATCTCTTGTAATTGTTACATTTCAACGCAGCTTCGGCGTGTCTATCATCATGCAATCGTTGGCTGCTTTGAAGTTTGGAGATTCGCCGACCCGCCGACAATGTTATGAAATCTCCTATTCTATTATGTGCCCGAATCCGCGGACGAACATCGAACATGGGTGAATGTGAGACGAATCGCGGTGAAATCAATTGCCAACAAGTGTATGTCAATTTGGCCGTATCGATGAAGGAATACTCAAAATTGAAATGACATGACAAAACTTTAACAGGGTTATCCATAAATATTTGTAAATGTGATATTGTTTTAACTGAACGCGTTTTAACAAAATTATTTTTATCTGACTAACCATAACGCCATTGAAAAGATGAACTTCCATACTGTTCTTTCCTGACATAATTCCCTCGACTTCTTTTTTACATCTTCCAGTGCGCGCACCTCGATTTCTCCGACTCCTCGATGGCTGATGTTTAAAATTTAGCCACATCTTTCTCGCTCCATCGAAATCAAATCGTTAACATATAATTTATTTTTTATTCTTTCTTCATTAATTCTTTCCACGTGTCCAAACTGAGCTTTATGAACAATTCATCTTTTTTTTTCTTTTAATTTTTTATATCTGCATTTGGCATTCTATCACATTAAGATTTATCACACATTTAACTAAGATATCTCGTTTTGCCAGTTTCATGATTCACATCTATACGTAAGGGCAAGCATGACATCTTCAAGCCCACAATTCACATTTTTCGCATAGTCCAAGACTCGCAACCATAAAGCAACATGGAAAATCACATATAATCAGTTTCATCTTGGTCTTTTTAGAGATATTTTTATATATTTTACACTACTGAATGTCAAACTAGGCGTTGTAAACAAAACAATGATATCACTAAGATCGTTTGGCAACATGAAATTTGAATGGATCACGAAATTGAGGAACACTGAACCATATCTAATTATAGTATAAATATCAGTCATGCATGACGTGCTGTTTAAATGAAGAGGAGAGACTAGAGAAGTAAGAAAGGATAGATTATTGCTGTGATCCGATTTGACTATCCTATTCGGTAAAATATTATTATTTAGTTAGTTAGTCAAACTAAGTTAATCTGGCGATCTAACGCAAACTAGAGATATTGTCATGGTGATCGCCAATGTTATGAACAATTCACACTTGTGATAATCTGATATTCATCATTGTGATAATCTGATATTTTTCATACCTACCCGATATAGCATTCTCATGCACTAGGTAAACTTACATTGTAATATACATTATAAATAATGTAGTACCTACCTACTCAAATTAGAATTTTTTATATGAAAATATAATTGTGGTCCAGTAGAGCTTAGAATAATGTTTTATAATTTAAATTTCTAATGTGATTATTCTTCATGATATTCTATAGGGATCGAAAAAATATGATATCATCTTTTAATTTCAAACTTATTGTGTATTGTGTATACCAGTAGCCGGTACTCCCATAGAAGCCAGAAGCCCGGCTTGCGTAAGAAATTTTGAATCAAAACCTCTTCTGGCTTACAGAGGTTCCGCTCTTGTGACTATTTCTCTTACGTCTGATGGGAACATTGTTGGAAGGTGATTTGGTGGGTTGTTTGTTTATGCGGGGGCATGATTACTTATATTTGGGGGTTTTGATTCAAAATTTCTTACACAAGCCGGGCTTCTGAGCTTCTATAGAAGTACCGCCACTGGTGTATATCTAAATTGATTGCTTTGATCCTAACTCATTTTCGAAATTAAAACTATTAATTCATTCACAAATGATATCCATTTTATATGTATAAGCCAAATCATTGTATTGGCCATTAATACGAGTACATAGATTTGTAAATCAAATATTGAATGTCGGCCATGTGAGGAGTCAGAGAAATCGACGCGCGTGCATGACACTCTATGTATGATAGAGTGTCGAATGAAAATATAAAAAGTGAATGCTGTGTGAATGATGGTATTATGAACAAAATAATGAAAGAATCATAAAGATAGTTTGGACACATGGAAAAAATGAACGAAGAAAGAATGGTAAAAAAAATATATGTTAATGATGTAAATGGAACTAGAAATAGAAGAAAACCGAGGAAAACGTGGCACCATCAAATAAATCAAATGTTGAATGTCGGCCCCGTGTGGAGTCAGAGAAATCGACGCGCGTGCATGACACGATGTATGAATGTTGAGGAAGCGAGAGAAAAGTGACAGTCCATTATTTCTGCCTACCCCTTCGGAGAGACGGCGTTATGGTTAGTTAGTTAGTTAGTGAGATTTGTAATGTTTGCCTCTGTCGTAAATATAACATTATATCGATTTACCAACTTCATAAATCAATAAAAAAGATGTAGGTTTTCGAGTACGTTGGTGTCTGTGAATGTGTGTAAATTTATGTGAAGTAAGTAAATATGGAATATAAAAATGTAAAGGGAAGTCTTACTAAATATGTATTATTTTCGTAATATCGTGTTCTTCCATACTCTAGCATAGGCTATTATGTTTTTACATAGAATTGATTGTTGACAATGCACACACGAGTATTGCAGTGTCTCCGCTAAACGCATCGTGGATGAAATCGATCCACTTGTAATCGGAATTAGTTCCTCACAATTTGAAGGATAAGGTCGGCGCGGAGCTTTGAGCCCACCGCCATCGCCATCTTGGCCCGCCAGTTGTCATGTGGCCGCGAACAAGTGAGGTCCGAACAAACGCCAGGCGATAATGGCTCTAATGGCCCTTTGCTGTTAGCCTCTTGTCTTCTGTGCTCCATCTCGGGGTACAGCTCTATTACACAACAAGAGTTTTTCAATCAATAATAAAATATTTATATTTATGAAAATCTTTTTTAGAATTTTTATTAAATCTTGTTTTAGTTTGCTAAGGCATTGTAAAATGTCGATATTTAGACATTTGATATTATCCTAGCATTGCGAAATATCTGTCAACCCAAAAAATATATTTTGTTATTTGAAATTTCATGGTTGAAGATTATTGTGAATAATAAAAATAAAAATAAATCGTAATTAAAAAAAAATACATATTTATAATAGTTAGACTCCACATATCTTTGTATCATCGACCGGTTACGGCAGCTTGTTGCCATCATCTTACAAGAAAAAAATATTTGTATTATTTTCATTATTTATTTTTGAATCCCATAAAATATAACAACAGCTCCCATAAACGGACGTTATCAACAATCCCGAAATGTCCTCATAAAAACAAAGATCACCCTGTACAATCATATTATAAGGACTGCATTGGCACACGGAAGTGAGCCATTGACGCTGACAGTGAAATCCGCTGAAGCACTGGATAGATTTGATAAGCGGGCTCTTCATCAAATTTGTGATCCCGTGAAGAATGTACATCGTTTATGAAGCCCCTAATATCTCAACACAAGTAAGACTATTCAGATCGATATAGGCTGGACACGTACAAGGAATTCCAAATGCACGAGTACCTAAGACTGAATATATAGAGGGTAGAATAAAATTTGAAAGACCTCGTCTGAGAGGGAGGAGGAAGTGAAGAAATATGGGGTACAGCTTCTACAGGTTACTAATTGGAAAACATCGGCTGAGGACATAAGGAATTGGAGGTTAAAATTTAAGGAGAACATGGCTCGATTTAGACTGAAACGCCATGATAGAATAAGAAGAAAAGACATCATGGTTCATATGTTCATTCATAAAAGCTGAAAAATATTTTTTAGATGTTTAACAAACTTTAAACATTAACACCCAAATTCCATTATATGGTTTGGGGTAAAACATTTGTAAATTGGGTAATATTTTTTAAATATGTAAACTGATATCGATAGAATATAATACTGTTTGATTTGAAAACGCATTTCCACGACTTCTCAAGAGATTCAGAGGGTTGATAAAACTTTGTCTTGAGTTGGAGCATTGTTTTAAAAAGGCTTCCTAATGGATCATCCTTTTTAACGACTCAAATTCAAATAGGTATTCTATACAAATATTAGTAGAATTTTGTGTTTGTAGCAAATTTGCTAATCATGAAATGAAGGGTAAAACAAAATTAAACTAACCAAAATAACTATCACGCCGTCACACCGAAAGGGTAGGCAGAAAGAATAGACTGCCACTCTCTATTATTCTCTGGCCTACTTCCCTCGATTCCTCAAGATTCATACATCGTGTCATGCAAGCATATCGATTTTTCCGACTCCCGTGCGGAGTCACGTGTGGCCGACATTTCATATACAATATAATTTGACAGTGACACGTTTTCCTCGGTCCTATTCTTTTTCTAGTTCCGTTTACATGTACTTTCTTCATTCATTCTTTCCATGTGTCCAAACCATCTTAATGATCGTTTAATTTTTTTGTTAATACTAAACGAATTAAAGTGAAAAAAGCTAGTGATGTGATTCGACTGCGGCTCTCGCAAAGCCGTCCTCGCGTCCAGTGGCGGCGGGCGTCAAAGGGCCCCCGGGGGCAGTGTCCCGGCCCCCTTCTCCCCTTCCCCCCGCCGCGCCGGCCGCCTGCACAAGGTGCGGACTGGGCAGATGCTGGCAGCGTCCTGGATCAAATCAAACGTTTGCCTTTCGGGGTGACCAAATCAGACAAATATCGGCTCTTTTAGAAGGAATCCTTCTCACAGGATTTTTCGTTTTGCAGCTGTTCCAAGTTATGTTATTTTTGTGTGTGAATTGCAACCGGAATGAATGACGAATTCAAATTTTAAGGAGATTACGTTTTTCATTTTCAATTACAGTTAGTGTATTTAACTAACTAACCATCACGCCGTTTCTCCGGAATGGATGAACCGGCAAAATGTCTTATCCTGACATGTTTTTTTGTGTTTTTCAATTTGCATATAAACATATGTTTTTATGCTGAAATAAAAAAGCTATGTAAGTGATCATATTATATATTAAAGTTGGTGAATTTTTGTGTAATAATAATTTGCAATTTTTTTAAGCACAGCTTTTGTGATGTAATCGCCTCAAAGGCGCACTTTTGTTAAGTTACTTTTACCCAACATCTCGAGAAAAATAAACTCAAAAGTGGAAAAAACTGTATTTTATTCCATAACAAAAATGTCATTATCGGAAATCCGCTAGCGTTAATGCCCTAAGTTTATCTTAAGGTAATTATTATTTAAAACATTTCGCAATATTAATTTTTTTCGCATTATATACTAATTACAAGATAATGTTGGGACCTTAAATTGAGATAAAAGATATCGACAAAAAAGTGCGTAGATTGACTCATATTCAAATCAAATCAAATCAAATCAGTTTATTAACTCAAACTACATTACAAACAGGAAAATGTATAAGACATCTATTAAGTACGTGTATAATATTGAATATTTCTATAATAATTCGACGTTTCGGAGATCATTTCAGTCACCATTATCAGGAAATATGATATGCAAACGATTTCAGAGTGGTAGCGACTAGGTTATACATAATCAAACTAACTAACTGCTAACTTATCATTAGGCCGTTTCCCCGGAGGGGTAGGCAGAGACGATAGACCGCCACACTGCTTTGTCCTAACACACTTCTCTAGATTCCTCTACATTCATACATCGTAACATCCACGTTCGTCGATTTTTCCGACTTCGGATGAGGCCGCCTTTCAGTATTTGATTAATTTAGTCGTGCCATGCTTTCCTAGGTCTTCCACGTTTTCTCTTTCCACTCACATTGCTTGTATACAACATTTTAACCATTTTTCTCTCGTCTATTCGTTCCATATGTCCAAACTACTTCAGAGATCTATTTTTAATTTAACTTATGATGCAATCATCTGCCTTACATTTCTTTCTTATTTCATCGTTCGGTATTCTATCATATATTGTTTTCCCGCAAATATAAAAATAATCAATAATATCAAATTTAGATTCACGTATAGAAGCGAAGATACCTTTTTTAATAACGTCTTTGGGATATTATAGATAGTTGTGCGTAGTTACAAGCGCACAAAAACACTTTAAAAATACTTACGTATACCCTAAGGTTAAAGTGTCGGATCCCTTGGGTTAGTAATGTTCTCCGATCATTTAGTCTTACTGCTCGAACATTAAATTCCTTTTTTATCCCTTTCTTGACTTTTTGTAAACAGAAGAAAACCGACTCCTGTTTCCACTATCGCCTCCAGATCAAACCAATCCTTTATTAGAACCATTTAGAGATCACCTCAAATCTCACCTGTGTCGGCTTCTATTGAGTAATAGTCCTTTGTTTTTCTGTTACTTTGTTTGGCATTTGTCTTCGGCCATTTGCCGACAAAGTGAGGCAAAAAGTGTGGGCAATTAACTACAGTTACTGATCCATTAGCGGCCCTCCCCCCTCCTCCCCCCCGGCCCCCGCCCGTAGCGTCCACAACGGCTTAGCGAACACTTTTTTATTTATTAAACGCCGTATATTCTGACTCAAAAGTGCCTCCATATGTAGCTGTGTACAATCTGGTAATTACAAGGAATAGATTCACCCAAAGAGTTTGACTCAGCTTGAAATCTTCGTCAAATGAATTATTTATAATATTAAAAAAATATATAAAAGAACTCCAATAAATAACAATTTATATCTCAATCAATATAAATATCAATTTATTGAAAGTAAAGGTATTAACACTGTGGAATTCCATTGTAATAAACTTTGGAACTGAAAAATAACGTTGTTATTATTTTATACTCGTAATTTTCCAATTAAATTGAAACTTACATTTCTTCCTTATTTCGTCTTTCGGTATTCTATCAAATATCGTTTTCCCTCAAAAATAATCGTAATAATAAAAATTATAAAAAGTAAAGATTTCTAGAAACGGGAGTTAAAAGACCATCACAGGTGATAACTTTCTCGATTTTTTTAAATGCCAATAATTTCAAAAATACAAAACATAGATTTTTTTACATTTTTTTCATAACCAGCATGACTTGCCCTATCATCTGGTTCCGGGTTGACGTCGAGATCTGGGACACCCTGTATACAGCATATAATACATGCATCAGGTCCATAATGACTTACGGAATCAAAGCAAGAGCAGACACTGTCAGAACCAAACATCTCCTAAGAGTAGCAGAAATGAAAACATTGCGACCTACCGTGGGCAGAACTCATAGAGATAGGATACCCAATGAAGAAAATCGCAGATCCTGGAAAATGGATCACATAGTTTGATGGAGTAGGCAGAGAAGACGATTCTGGAGGGACTACATCGAGAGGATGGATCCAGGGAGAATTCCTAAGATCGTGATACACAAGACTCCAGAGGGCCGTCGACCACCAGGACGACCACCGAAGAGATGGAGAGAAGGCTGCTCGTCTTCAATCACAGGAAGAAAGCGTAAACGGATCGTAAGATCTACAATAAGAAGAAAAATAAGAAGTATTCGTATACAAAATAAAATAACACTATGCAATGGGCTGGCCATATCTGTCGGAGAACCGACGGCCGATGGGGTAGACGGGTTCTGGAGTGGAGACCGAGTGCAGGATTCTGCAGAGTTGGACGTCCCCCTTCCCGCTGGACCGACGATCTGAAGAGGATTGCTGGATTTGGATGGATGGGAGCGGCAATGGATAGGAGGCGGTGGGGTGCATTGGGAGAGGCCTACATTCAGCAGTGGATGACAGACGGCTGATGATGATATTAACTATGGTCGGACATCATCGGAAGTGACAGCCTAAAATAGCGCAGGGCAGGCCATGTCGCTCGCAGTTCTGACCATAGATGGATACAACACCTCCTTTGCTGGTGTCCTAGAATTATGACTTGAAACCCAGGACGTCCCCATCTTCGATGGAGGGACAACATTAAAGTACGACATGGATACGCGATTTAACGATTGATTTAATTTCTTCTTTAATACACATTTTTTTAAATATTAAAAGCAAGGTTTAATGATAACGTAAACTTGAAGCTCCGCCAGAGAATGATCAAATGCTATGTGTGGTCTGTTTTATTGTACGGGTGTGAAACTTGGACCCTGAAAGTTAACTCAATGAACAGACTAGAAGCATTTGAAATGTGGCTCCATCGCCGAATGCTCAGAGTTCCCTGGACAGATATGGTTACCAATACCGAAGTCCTGAGGCAAACAAGAGTTGAGAGGGAATTGTTATCAACTATCAAGGTTTGAAAGATCTCACATCTGGGTCACATACTGCGTGGGGAAAAGTACCACCTTCTCCAACTGATATTGGAGGAGAAAATTGAGGGACGCCGAGGGCCCGGAAGGAGACAAATGTCCTGGCTGCGAAACGTGAGGGAGTGGACCGGCATCCGAAGTGTAGAGGAGCTGTTCCGAGTGGCGCAGGACAGGGACAGGTTCGCCGAGGTGATCGCCATCGTTGGGGGGACCCGACAGGGCACTTGAAGAAGAAGAAATGCAAGGAATGTTTCAGGGGAACATTAAAGTTGTTTATTTCAATGTATGTTATTAATATTACCGAGTAAACAGTACAGATGTGAGCCTGGTGAACAGGTAGGCGCGTTTAACCACAGATTGTTTTCACTATTCAACCTTGCTAATAAGTACAAATAGTGAGAGCAGAATATAGGTCAAGGGAAACGCTCTTATTGTCGAATACTTCAATTTTGTATGTGGCTCTAAGGATCGTATAAATATTGGTGAATTTGATTGTATATTTAAAATTTTGAAAGGTTCAAAGCTCACATTGTTTTGGCCCCTCGCTTATGACATAGTCAAACAGCGCCAGCATTCAACATCTACCTGTTAAATAAACAAATAATATTATTTATACATAAACACAGAATAGCCAATTCCATTTACAGCCCACCTTGAATGGCGGGAAGTAGTTTATTGCACGGCTAGCCATACAGCCGGGTAGGACTCTAGTATCGTAAAAAGCCATAAACGCAAGTGAGAAAATTCACTATTATTTCCTTCGAACAAACTGAACAATAAACAGATCTATTATGGCGGGGGTTTTACTCGCTTGTACAATAAGTACAATGTCTTACAGTTACCGCAAAAATGATAGCATTTTACTTACAGTTTAAACATTGCGCACGAAATCGTTAACTTAAAGAAACCCCTTCTCAAAAATCTATTGGCTTCGTGTCGTTTCACTGTAGTTCTGAAATAATTATTCTTTTTTACAATATTTTGAATGTATACAAATACTTGTAGACGAATACTGGATTTTACCCATTGCGGGTTATCAATTCAAGGATTAATTGTATCTCAATAGAGACGAAGATGCAAATTGGAAACAGAATATGGTAATCGAGGTGTTTACAGGACTTATGACCTAGCCTTTCACATTGCGTTAATAAAAATATCTTCTGCTTAATGCTTAAAATCCAATCTTCATAGATGGCGCTAGTGTGTAGATTGAAACTACCATGTGAAGTGTGGTGTTACAGATTAACATATATACTCGTACAACGTCCAAAAATTTGTCAGACATGGTGGTCATAAGAAAAGGTGGAATGGGGAATGTTGTATTACATAAAGCGTGCGCTTAACCCAACCAATGACAGTTCATAAGTCCTGCAAACACCTCGATCAACCATATTCTGTTTCCAATTTGCATCTTCGTCTTTATTGAGATACAATTAATCCTTTAATTATTCTTCCTTCACGCATTATGGTGAATAATAAATACCAAAGTGAATATCGCCAAGCATTTTAGCTTGTGTTGTCTGTAAGCGGGTTCCTATTATAGATAGGTTAGTGGGTATACGAGTGTTTATATTTTCAGAAAGCAGTGAGAAATATCATATTTCTAGCGGTTTCCTCTTCCGTTCAGCAGCGAGTGTCTGTTGAAGTGGTCACACTCCAGCTGTCTCCGAACTTGATGTGAGCAGGAACTTGTTTCGTATGGGGTATTACGAAGAGCTAGATTTATACAGATCTAACCGTTAAAATGGCATAATCAAATGATGATAAATAAATTGCATTTCATTTGGCTTGGGGAGAAATCATATGATTGATCTCCTGACTTGAATGAAACATGTAATTTATTTCTTGCATCTTACTCCATTATAGATATCAAGACGTTTATAGAATTACATGAACTCAAAGAAAATTTCCGTTAGGTTTGTGCAAATGCATAAATAATATTATATATTGAAATTGTAAAAAAGTTAATCAAAATAATCGCACATTCGCTCCTGTCATTATTGTTTATTTATTATTAGCGCGGGTAAGAGTTATGTACTTTGTTTAATTTTTTGGTAACTGTTTGGCAAAAGGTCCCAACTGCTTTTTTATGAATTTTACAGGAGAGCAAAAATAAGATTTTTACATTATTTTGATTATTTATAAAAATGTTATTTTTATTTCAAATTGTTTATTGCAAATGTCAATTTACGTAGCATAAATCTAAATACAAGATATATCAGTCACTAAATTAAAAATACATATATTTTTTTAAATATAGGGGTTGAATGGACATAAAAAAAATACATAAAAAATGTAGTAAAAAAAGTACAGCTCTAACGTTTTGTCAAAACCTAAATTTAACTCAATTTCACAAAAAACGCATCTGGGACCTTTTGCCAAATAAGTACCGTTTTCATCTTTTCAATGTGCATTGATTTTTAGAGGTTTAATTTACAATAAAACCACGTTAATAGGTAATTAAAATTAATAACTTTTAGTTTCGCTTTATATCAATTTAAATATAAAAAAAAAAATCAATTTTTAAACTCAGACCAACACCGTAGAGCGAGTGTTAATTTAGTAGGGGTATATTGTTTTCACTGTTCGATCCCTGGGGTCGATATAGACCACTTTGGGAATCACTAGTCTAAAAGGAGAAGAAAAAGAAGAAGATGAAGAAGTAACGACGTAAACTCCCTTATTCGAATATAAGTGTTAATATTCTCATTACTTTACATATCTTACATTTGAACTCGTTTCGTAATAATTAATAATTCCACGCACAGAATAGACCAGACAGGAAATATGAACACTGCGCATTCATAATTTGTATGCAAGGAGTACCAATGCGGCTGAGGGTACACTAGTAAAACCATTACCGACTCGATACGCCTGCGATGGTCCTGCATTTGCAAATGTTGGCGGATCCTTTGAACGGGCTATTTTTAAATTTAACTTGACATAAATAGGTTCATATAAAATATGTTACATACAATCTCACCTCAATACAATGAACTTAAATAATAGAAATTTCAATGGGTACTTACGGATTCAATACATGTTTAACATTACAACGGATACGAAGTTGAAAATGTGTACATACACATATCATAATAAATTAAAATTCTTCTTCTTCTTAGTGTTATAAGGGGCTGCTGGTGACTGCTGGCCCAGCAGCCCCTTATAACGAGTACCGTGAGAGCCGGTCGACTAGCATGGATTGGGCACGTATGCCGAGCCGAAGAGACTAGAGCAATCAAGACCCTGTACGCGTCTAGACCGACTGGAGTAAGACCTCTAGGAAGGCCTAGACAGGGCCTAATGGACAATGTTCTGGCTGACCTGGCTAGGTTGGGCGAATCGGACTGCTGGGAGCAAAAGGCGCAGGATCGAGGAGCTTTGCGAAAAATTATCAAGGAGGCTAAAACTCTTCAAGAGTTGTATGGCCGTAGGAAGTTCTTAGTGTAGACCTTGTAACCTATTTCTTAAGAGGAATTGGTCTCTTGTGAGGTCGACTCTCAGCTGTCGCTTCATTTCTTTGGTGGTCTGCGCAGGGATCGTATACCTTGGGTTTGGCCGTGCAACACAATGAGAGAGAGTCTTGATGGATCCATTCTCCTCACGTCTCTGAATACTGAATACCAATATCTTATCCTTTGCCTTCTCCACCTAACGATACCCTCGACCTCGCATATCTCCATAATATGGTAAAAGTGAACTACCCTGAATTTATTTTTTAGTTTTAATACTAACTAACTAATAGGTACGTATGAAAATGTACATTTTCTAGAAGTTTTATTATATTTTATGGGAAGGACATATTTCGCCTTGATAAGGAAGTATCCAATTCAATAAACAATCAATAACTAACTAACATGCTTTTTCCTCGGAGGGGTAGGTAGAGAGGATGGACCGCCACGTTGTTCTGATGACATTACTAATCCTGACATGACGCTCACGCCTTTACTACGTTCATACACTGTGACACGCACGCTCGTCGATTGTCCCGATTTCGAACATGGCCGCCTTTTAGTAATTTATTATTTTGGTAATGCCATGTTTTATTTAGCCTTCCTCGACTTTTTCCCATTCACACTGCTTGTATATACATTTTTAACCATTCTCCTTTCATCCATTCGTTCCATATGTCCAAATTATCTTAGTGACCCTTTCTAAATATAGTGGTGAACCTCTCTAAGTCCATGTCCAAGACATCCCTTTCTTACTTCTTAGTTCGTCATTCTAACACACATTTTTTTCTACACATTCTTCTAAGCAATCTTATTTCTACGGCATTTCTACTACATTCATCTTTCTTCTGCCAACACCAACCTCCACTTCCATACATAAGAGTTAGCCCCAGAACCCCCTTATGTGGTGCCATTTTTGCTTTTGTAGGCAGATGTATATTTCTCTTTGCAGTGTTAATTTAGTTTTAATATAAGTAAACTACAATCTCGTTAATACTTGCAAAAGTTTCTCATCTGCCTACTGAATGTTCAGAAAGTAAATTACCCATCCACGCATTGCGAATTATTATACAGATTTGTGATTTCAGCTACTTGTGAAGCAGTTCCTTTGACGAAAATAATATTATGTATCCACGCTTCTACTAAGTTTGACTTAAAAGATCCGACAGTTTGAAAACACACACACTCATTAAGTTTCTCCTTTGATACCGAATACTCGCTAGTTCTGTGTGACCTCTCAAATAAGCAAGTCACCGAATCTGAAGTATTATCGTAACATGTTGACTTAGCGCGGGATAATTTTGCCGGAGTGCTAAGGCTACGGCCACACCCAAGTGTTTCGGTTGGTGACTCCCTTGCTGTCTGTTATAAAATGACAGAGACTGATTTTACAGCCTTGTCAAATTATTCAATTTGAAAATATCATGCTATTGATAAATTTTTCATATTTATTTTAATTTGTGAATAAATTAAATAAATTAGAGGGCACTAATGAATTGTGATCACAAATTAATTTTCAAAAATTTATAAATTCATATATATTTTCAAAAAGAATATTTCTTTATTTTACATAAAGTAATTTTGCTTACTTTATGTTAAAATATCAAACGTTAGCAAATTTTACTCATTGTAAAATATCCAGGTGGCTCTAGGTTTACCTCGCTTCCTCTTTCCACCCATAAGGTACCAGTCTAGTGCGCCCTGAGCGATGCAGGCTGGGTTCCGTCTCAGAGTGTGACCGATCCACTGCCATTTGCATCTAGCGACTTGTTCTCTAAATGGTTTTTCACCTGCCATGGTCCAGAAAACGGCATTTGACATTGTTTGGGCCAATAGATCTTGAATATTGAGCGAAGGCACCTATTTATAAACACCTGGAGTTTTCGAATAATGTCTGCGGTAGATTTCCAAGTTTCACATCCGTACAGCAGTACGTTTTTAACGCTACTGCTGAATATTTGGAGCTTGGGCTTTCTCGAAATGATACTGGAACGCCATACAGGGCGAATAATAGCGAAAGCTCAATGTAAAATATTGAAATATTCGATTTGAAAATAAATGTGGGTTTATATATTTTTGCCCATTAACGTTGTGATCAATAATCATAAGTGCTCTTTACTTTAATGGCTTGATTAATTAATTAAAGTCAATATAAACGCTTAATCAATAGCCTGACATGTTCAAATAAAATAATTTGACAACGCTGTCAAATCAGTCACTGTCATTTTTGGACAGACAGCACGCGAGTCACCAAACCAAACACTTCGGTGTGGACGTAGCCTTAGCTTGTGCGAGTTTCAGGATTTGGACTATAGGTACACACCCGCACCCACATTATAACATAATGAACGTAAAATAATTTAATATTGTGCTTGTAGGCATATGATAGGATTGAAATGTGGAACTAAGAACACGATGGAATTAAGGGGATTTGCCCGAAAGTCTAAATGAATTATTCGTTACAGGGTATTTGGCCTGGGAGCACTCAGCCAGAAGTCAGCATCCCGGACATAATGTTTTAATGCTCATCCTTTTGACAAGATGTACTTCTTGGCAAACTTATATACCAGAGGTTCCCAAACTTTTTTATCCCGTAGACCCCTTACCGAATTCTTCCATTTTG
Organism: Lepidostoma basale; assembly: GCA_022606425.2. Lineage (NCBI taxonomy): Eukaryota > Metazoa > Arthropoda > Insecta > Trichoptera > Lepidostomatidae > Lepidostoma > Lepidostoma basale. The sequence goes on along the minus strand of JAHDVF020000694.1, from coordinate 323,746 downwards.
TGTAGACCCCCTGCTTTCCTAATAAATAAAAAATTGGGGGTCTATGAAATGAAAATGGGAGTCCACGATAATGGACCTCATGTCGGATGGTCGAAACGCTTTTTTTTTCTAGCTCATTCGGCAAAGATCGGATATTCGATTTTACCTAATAAACTAAAAAAAAACAGTCGCCAAACGTTTCGACCGACAGATTTTCCCCAATGAGCTAAAAAAAAGGGTCGCCAACGATTTCGACCATCCGACCGGCCTCTGGTGACACCGGTGGGAAGAGCAATTAGTCTACTGAAATCGGTCTCCTCGGAGATCGACGTCTTTCATATTAGTGAAGGTACGTTCAGGGGACAAATACTCTTGACTTTAGAAAGTATCTTGTCTTCCTAATGTCGAACTATTTCTAATGCGTTCCTGGTACCCCTTGCAAGTTGTCGTAGACCCCTGGGGGTCTATATAGACTACTTTGGGAATCACTGTTATATTCGATTCCACCCAAAATCCGAGTTGGCTTTTCACCAAGTCGCGTGTACAAGAATCCCAATGATAAACACGGAAAATGTTATAACGTATTTGCAACACAGAAATTAGATGTTCATTTCAGATTTCTGCAGCGATATTTCCCACGTCAAACAGTAGCTAGTGCTGAACGAGTAACTTGTACTTTGTATCGCACAAAGGATTCTTATACATTTCTACACATACGTGGAAACTTGAAATTGAGTTTAAAGGATTCACAGTAGAGCGAAGTTTTTTACCATACATGATCTATAAACAGTTCCTTTGTTAAGTTTGGTGGTAACCCACCGTTTAATTGCGTTTCAAAAAAAGAATTCACAGGTTTACCCATTGTTCGATTTCTTTTCAATTCATTTAAAAAAATAACATGCAATTCTCAGATTATTGTTTCACGTTTTTGTCGTTTATTTCATCCATCGTCAAACAACGTAAAAACTAAACAAATAAAACGTATTTCCGTTTTCCTCTTCGGCCGCATTATGTTATTGTAATAATTTTTATTTGCTCTCGGCGGAATCCTTCCTTGCAAAATATACAATACGATAAATTTACAAGAGGACCACATTTCCTGAATGAATATTCATAAACCTTTCATCTTTTAATTTATGCCCGACATCGCGTATAAAAATACGAAAGCATTCGCCACAGTTTTGCTAAAGAATCCATCGGGAGATTCGATTTCCATTTCAAAAGTCCCATTGCATTTCAGGGAATCTTCAGTCGGTCAGGGAAGGAGTGGGGGGAGGGGTTCCCTTTGAAGTTTTCCCGCCGATTAGCCCCCCCTCCTTCCCCCCAAATGTTCCCCGGTCGTGGAGAGTCCCTCTCACTTTCGTCCCTTTGATGTTTGCCGCCAAGTCTCATCATTTGCATTACACCATTTCACTTCGGTCTATTATGTATTTTATTAGGACTAGCGGATTACCGGAGGAAGCAGGTTGCTTCTGAGTAGTCAGTAATAATTCTTGCTCTCTACTTAAGTACGAACAGGTGTTCTGATAATAATGAACCTACGTACGCCTAGAAACACACACAATGAACTCTACGAGGCAAGTACGAGGTAAGGAAAATAAAACTATTACAAAATTAAAAAAATAAGTGAATTCAAATTATCATACAATATTTATTTTTTGTAACGTTGGTATCATGATTTAGATTACGAAATTTAAATAAATTGTATTTTAATTAATACGAATAAACACACATGTTTTTTTAGAATTTTTATGTAAATGACAGGTATTATCAAATGTTATATTTTGTTTTGACCACAAACTACGTCATTACCGCAAATAGAAATATATCGACTGAAGCAAAGATGGCAGTGCACAATGGAGTTCTAGTGCCAACCCTCATGTATGGAAGTGAAGCTTAGAGTTGGCAGAAGAAGGATGAAAGTAGGATAAATGCCGTAGAAATGAGGTCACTAAGGATGTGCGAAAAAACAATGTATGATAGAATATATAATGATGAACTAAGAAAGGAATGTAATGCGGATGAATGCGTGATAAATAAAATCAAGAAAGGGTCACTAAGATGGTTTGGACATATGCAACGAATGGATGAGGGAAGAATGGTTAAAAAGATATATACAAGTAGTGTGGAAAAAGAAGTCGAGGAAGGCCAAAGAAGACATGACATGACCAAAGTAATCAATTACTGAAAGGCGGCCATGTTCGAAGTAGGAACAATCGACAAGCGTGCATGTCACGATGTGTGAATGGAGAAGAGGCGCGAGAGTTATGTCAGGATTGAACAATGTGGCGATCCATCCTCTCTGCCTATCCCTCCGGAGAAACTGCGTGATGGTTAGTTACTTAGTTAGTTAACTACAGAATTAAATGTTATTATTTTCTGCGAGTACTCCTTATATATTTGTAGGTGCGAGTACACATACCTACATATCGCACCGTGATGCGTGAGTGTAAAACCGACGTAAGTGCAAATATGCAGTTTGGGGATATGGGATATTAAAGATTTCATATTGCTTGGAAAACTGTTTTTTTTTTAAATAAACCAATGATTTTCGGTTTATAGGGTTTATAGTAATATACCTATAAACCGAAAATCATTGGTTTATTTAAAAAAAAACAGTTTTTCCAAGCAATATGAAATCTTTAAACTCCCATATCTCCAAAATGTATATTTGCACTTACGTTGGTTTTACACTCACGGTGCGATATAATTACGTGACTACATATAATAATATTGGTAGAATTCGATGTATTTTTTTAAAGCTCCACATGTGCTGCGCAATGTCATTCTTGCAATAAACTAAAAATCTCGATGCCTGGACTCGAACTCGCAATCCTCGCTTTCATACAGTATATTCTAAAGTACGGTTGTCAAATTGATTTTTCTCGTTTCTCTGAAATAAAATCTGTTTCAATATAACTCCCATTCCTACAACTCAAAATTAAATGACTAGTGTGCTAGTGAGGTACCTATCCACTTCAGTCACGTCACATCGTTGTAATTAATGTTTGAAGTAAACAGTGCTGTATGGATGGCCACTTTGAATTATACCACAAGCCCTGTGGGTGTATAATATTAGAGTGTATCTACACAGACTGGTGTCTCGGGGGTCGGGCTGGCTGGCGGTTGGCTGTAATTATTCCACGATAGTATAATTAGTGAATTGTAGTGTAGCATGTCCACGCATTCCATCACTCCGCCACCGGTAGGCACTCCACTCCTACCCTTGCCTTCAGGGATTTCCTCATCCCAGAGATTACAGAAGTAATACGAGCTGTTCTCATTAAATCATTCATTTATGTGAATACACGATACTAATAATAACAACATTAATTGAATAATTTCTTCAATATTTTTTTTTTAAGTTCTTGCTAGTTAAGTGCCTAATTACAGCTAATTTAAAAAACGGTGGATACGTGTAACATAAATTAAATAAACACAAAAATCCGGATCGTCCATGTCAACATGTGCATTATCGAAAAAAACATTATGTGTTATTACATTATGTGCTAAATTAAAAAAAACAAGGGATTCGTGGAACATAAATCAAATAGACAATATGTGCACCATCTAAAAAGAACATTTTGTGTTAAATTATTTTTATTTTGTTGTTTTATTTTATATCATTGTATTTTATATTATTTGTTTTAGATTTATTTTGTGGGTGTTGGACTATCGAAGTGTGCGCGGGAGATGCCTATTGGTGGCGATGAGGTTCGCAACCCATCACACCGCGTCTCCCGCGGAGCGAAAAGAGAAGGATGGAGTGCCGCATCAGTAAAAGTGTGACAGTCCATTCTTTCTGCCTGCCCTTTCGGGGAGACGGCGTGATGGTTAGTTAATTTTTTTTAATATTAAAGTTTTAGTCTTCAAAATTGAGTTGTACATTATTGTTAAAAAACAAACAAACATTGTTTATTGTTTGTCACGAAAGTCCGGATCATCCAGCTGACAACATGTGCACCATCTTAAAATAACATGTGTTAAATTATTTTTATTTTGTTATTTTATTTTATATCATTGTATTTTATATAATTTGTTTTGGATTTATTTTGTGGATGTTGGACGATCGAAGTGTGCGCGGGAGATGCCTATTGGTGGCGATGAGGTTAGCAACCCATCACACCGCGTCTCTCGCGAGGGCGAAAAGGATAGGATGGAGTGCCGCATCGGTTGAAGTGTGACAGTCCATTCTTTCTGCCTACCCTTTCGGGGAGACGGCGTGATGGTTAGTTAGTTAGTTAGTAAGTTAGTCTTTCCTATGAAGCACTAAATTTGTGGTGGTGCATTATTAAATATAATACATATTAACCGCCATACCTTTGGGTTATTTTCCGAGAAACTAAAGAAAATAGGTTTTATATTAATGAAATTTAATTATATATTAACTTTTTTTTTTAAATAACGAAACGTCAAATACTCGGCAGCACATTTCGCCTGCCCCTTGTAAAACTATCATATTTTTGAAGACTAGTACTCGAGTGTTGTTGGCACACGCGCGTATCCCTAACAGGTTGTACATTTTAGGTACATTGCTTTTTCTCAAGCGCGTACGTGATACGGGATAGCGCAGAATGGTAGTCATAGTGAACGTATCACGTACGTTCAAATACGTAGGGTGGTTAATACACTTGTAAATTTTTATTTAGATCACTTTATTCTTTTCAGAAACCAACCGGTTTCGCATAACTATAAAATAAATAAATCAATATTATTTGTAACCCAAGCACAGCTCCGAAGGGAGCGAAACCGGTTGGTTGTTGAAAAGAATAAAATGGTGTAAATACAAATTTACAAGTGTATTAATATTATGTAAAAATTTATGCTCGGTTCTGCACAACATAGTCATATTATGGTGGTCGAGGCGTTTACAGGACTTGACCTGTCATACAATACAACATTCCCGATTCCGCCCTTCTTACGACCACCACGTCTGACAATTTTTTTGAAAGATGTTTATATGCTAATATGTTGAGGAACACTTCACATATTTTTGTTCAATCTACACTAGCGCCATCTATTAAGATGCAATTTTGCAATGGTTTTCATCAATATTAAGTAAGGAACGAGTGTATGAGTAATCTTTGAATATGGTTGAATAACCCATCGATGAAATTAAAAATATTAATTTCGTTTTGTGCCGCACCGACAGTGAGATGCTGACTGATGGCTCCCATTAATGTAATTATACATATTGACAAACATGAATTTGCTAATGCTTCTGTTGGGATGAAGCTAGTAACACTAATTACTTTGTAATTTAGCAGACACATACTCGTACATATAAACCTACGAGTATTATGCTTAAATATACGTAGGTACTTTTGCAAAAACTGTTATGCAATTAAAGTCAATGATAATTGCATAGCGTATGCCAATCATAGACCTACGATCACACATAAATAAAAACACCGATTCATGAGATCCGTTTAGATTGCAGGAAGAAGAAAAATATTAATCACTTTTCACCGACTCATAATCTATATAACCAAAAGCATGTAATTGAATTACTATACGATATAAAATAAATAATAATTACAGCCTTAAACGAAATTGCAGAAACAACTGCTTTTTCTACTGTGAAATGGATTATGTATTTAAACATTAATTTATTAGAATTTATACGATGGATCACCTTTTTTTTTATTTTGTGGGTAATGTTTTGAATGTAGTATCTATGCATTTAAAACACTTTAATATAAGTAAACTGACGTTAATGGTTACTTTCAACGTTTCGATTAATTCACACAGTGTTTCGATTAATTGAAACCTACACAGTATAAATGCTAACTTAATGCATTTACACTGTGTAGGTTTGAATTAATCGCTAAATGCTAACAGGAGTTTTATTATATTTTATGGGAATGACATGTTTCACCCTTCTAAGGCATTATCAAATGTGACATTTGATAATGGCTTTGAAGGGCGAAACATGTCATTCCCATAAAATATAAGATATTTTCAGAAAACTGACGTTTTCATTCATGTTGATTAATTAATATGGAGTTTGCATCATTGTTAAAGTGTAATACAATAAATTATAAACTTGTCACGATATTATTTGATTACTTTATTATAAATTGAAAAACGTTAATCCAATTATATTTATTGTTTATTGAACAATGATATAAAATTCATTTTAACATTTCATAGAATTTAAACATTTCTTTAATATATGTTTTATTATTCCTATATTTGATGGGGGAAATATTATGTTTCACATTGCTAAGACTTTAATTGGGTGTATCATTTGAAAACCTTCGCAAAATAAAATACGTTATTCCCAAAAGTTGGAATAAAACAATCGAATGATTTTACTGAAATCTCTTGATGCGAGTTCATTTTAAATGATAATTAAATAAAACGATGTTTTTTTTAATACTTACACTTTTGTCTTTATTTCGACAGCTACCGGTCTCGCCAGGCTCTTTGGAATCGACATACTGAGGTGACCAGTTTGTCGATGCCAGCGTGCCTAACGAAACCGGTTTCTGTCGAAATAAAGACAAAAGTGGAAGTAGTTTAAAAAGATCACTTTATTTATTTATTATTTATTATATTAAAACTATTAGCAAACAGACGTTTTCATTCATATTAATTAGTTAACGTTTTATAATACTAGTATCGCTTTAAAAAAATAAACATACTACCTAATGTAATGGTACATCATTACGATTTCTTCGGCCACTGAATTCGCCCCAATTCTCCCCAGTTAAGTACCTTTTCGAAATTTATTTCCAACTTCTCCTGTTTTCGCCGTGTGAGCAACCTTCCCAATTGGTAACACTGTTTTTTCGGTACTCTATGCTTCGAGGCCAGAAGCCCGCCACTTCCCCCTAGTCAGCCGTTGCGGGTAGGCCGCCATCTTGTGTTTTTTCGCCAGTGTCCAGTAACCACCACGATGTAGGAGAAACGTTAATCCGTTTGCATCCGGCTGGACCAGCAATGGTTCAGCCTTTCTCCCATCATATCAGGTAGAATACTAATAATAATATCCATATCGAAGACCGCACATTGGTTACACATGTGCGTCATGTGTCCGCGTGTCTGCGATTGATTCCCTCCGCCACGGTCCGAGCCATCCTCTGCTCCCGAAATTGCCGCCCACGTGTTGTCGCACATCATGTCCCGACAACGTGGTTGACCTCACCAGCCAGCGGAACTGCGAGGACCACTTCTTCACGCCGCTTCAGACAGCACCAACAGGTTAGGGAACCTCGTGTCTGCCAGGTGACGCTCTACATATTGATTTGCTGACCCACCATCTTCTGGTCAGCGTCGCTGATAACGTCTACGGACGACGTCGCCGGTCGATGTCCTGACGAGCACGCCATCGAGGAATCACCTCAAACAGCCTCTTCATTCTTTCGTCATGTGCCTTTTTTTATGTATTCGTACGACATCCCTAGCCTCCGGATTATTGTTATAATGTTAACTAGATAATAAACCTTAATGTATCCCATGTAACTGTCTTTATATTTACACCCGTCCCTGAATCGAATAATATACCGAAAAGAATCTCACGATTACCACCCTGAGGATTAAAAACCATGCTCTCCGTGCTAACCGAGGAGGTACGTTTCACTGGCGCCCCAAACGTGTGGCATTTCGGTGTTATTATTCGATTTAGGACTCGTGTAAATTTAGGTATCCGTATCATATATTACTGCATACGATTTCAAGTTCTACCATGCAAAATTCATAAATCTTTACATTCAAATGTTTAAGTAATCTTCCCGCTTGTATCCTTTTGTAAAGATCGTAATTTCAAATTTATCGAATTATTCCCACATGCGCATGCGTCGATCTTCCTTTCGGTACACATGTACTCAGCGCGTGTATCCGCCGCGTATTTCATTCTCAAATTTCAAACGCTTCGCGCGTGAACCGGTCGATCGAAATAACTGTCAGTACGCTTGCACTTTGGCATAAGGGAAATTCATAGTATTTCGCATATTTCCTTCTTATCCCGCATGGTAATCGTTATTAAATTTTTTCTCGTCTCTCAACTGTGGCTAGCAAAGTCGCAATATCATGAGTATATATTTTTGTTAATATTCTATCTGACCAAGTATTCACCTAATTGTAATAACCTTAATTTTTTATACTAGTTGTAAATAACATTCAATAATAAAACTTCTGTCATCCTCGTGCTGTAAAAATAATATGTTTACAACACAATAACTATCTGAACTGACAAGAATAGTACACTGTCAAGTGTGAATAGTTTCTAAGTTCAACTCAAAACTTAGTGGCGTCCAAATGAATATAAATCAGTAATTAAATTCACTAAACACGTATACTTTCTAGATTTAGCTGGTGAAAATCTAGTGGCGTCCCAATTTCTATCTTACTTGCGTTTGTAGTGTCTATTGTGTAATGGTATGTATGAATAAGTGTCTGATGAAGAATAAACTGCCCCCATTCTCCACTTGGTCTAGTTATGTTAGAAGCGCTTTAAAAGAAGATGCATGAATCAATAGAATGAATGAATAAATGTAAATCTCCCGAATGCTAGAGAAACTTGATAGACCTACAAACTCATTTGTATTATGGTTTGGTTATATTTTCCCTTCCTACTTGAATGTTCCATCTTCTTGTATGTTCTGGGTGGATTAGGCTTCCTTTATTTGTGTGGAATACTGAATTGTCCATCACTTATAATGTTATGAACTTTTCCATCTCAGCAGAACAGAAATTTCATTGACATACAATTTTTGTATGTGCCAATTGTCTAAATTTATAAATATTGTAACACCATTTTTTTTATACTTAGTTTTTTTTTTTAATTATCTTTCATTGCTATATACATTTGTTCTTGTGTGTTCTGGATGGATAAAAACTTATTTTATTTGTGTGGAATACCAGATTGTCCATCACTTATAATGTTATGAACTTTTCCATCTCACCAGAACAGAATTTTTCTCCACATACAATTTTTGTATGTGCCAATTGTTTAAATATATAAATATGGTAACACCATTTTCTTTATAACTTAGATTTTTTTACTTATCATTGATTGTTATATATGTTCATGTGTGTTTTGGGTCGTGAGTCGGTTAAAGGTGTTGCATATTGGATTGGTAATCACTTTTACGATTGAGTTCACTTCTCCGATTCACCTGAACAATAACGTCCATTATATGTTTTAAAATGTTGTAGATATATATGTTGTTTCAGTCACCTGTAGAGTTTGTTTTTGTAGAGAATAGAAGGAGTCAGAACGCTATAGGTATACAGCCTTAGAATATGTAGATGTGCCTTATTTTCCGAGGCGAAAGGGAGCCAGACCCTAATAAAAAGCAACGCTATAGGTATACAGCCTTAGAATATGTAGATGTGCCTTATTATCCGAGGCGAAAGGGAGCTAGACCCTAATACAAAGCAACGCTATAGGTATACAGCCTCATAATATGTAAACGGACATGCCTCTGCTGTATGTAATTTAAATTTTTGTTTTTACTGGTGACTGAACACATAATATTGTTGTAACTGTTTTTCTTTATAATCTATCATCTAGGCTAGAGATGTCCAACAATAATTTACCTCAAGATCATAACACTTTTTCATTTTAGAATCAGTGAGTGCTATTTACCTGCAAAAAAAAAAATAATAATTGTCTCTTTTGTGCTGTGGAAACTTTAAAACAATGATAAATTTTTGTATTTATAACTTAACTGCATTTGTGTTTTTACCTGAACTGTAATTTGTATTTTTTTAACTTAACAATTTGTAATATGTCAAACTAACTGCTACCTAAGACTTAAACCTGCCTCTCCTGTGTTTAATGATCCTTAATATTCTGAACTAAACTATGATTTGTATTTTTTTTTTAACTTAACAATTTGTAATATGTCAAACTAACTGCTACCTAAGACTTAAACCTGCCTCTCCTGTGTTTAATGATCCTTAATATTCTGAACTAAACTATAATTTGTATTTTTTTTTTCACTTAACAATTTGTAATATGTCAAACTAACTGCCTACTAGGACTTAAACTTGTCTCTCCTGTGTTTAATGATCCTTAATTTTCTGAACTAAACTATAATTTGTATTTTTTTTTTTTCACTTAACAATTTGTAATATGTCAAACTAACTGCCAACTAGGACTTAAACTTGTCTCCCCTGTGTTTAATGATCCTTAATTTTCTGAACTAAACTATAATTTGTATTTTTTTTTTTCACTTAACAATTTGTAATATGTCAAACTAACTGCCACCTTTTAGGACATAAACCTGTCTCCCATGTGTATAATAATGATCATTTTTTAAGCTTGTGAATCTGATTGGTACTTTTAAATAGGCTGTCTTTGTATTTCTCAATTGTCCAAACTGTCACCTTCTAGAATTTTTATCTACCTGCAACTTTTGTATGCCATTCACTGAAGGAGCTTTTTTTTTATTTATTTTTTTCCACATAAGAGCGAGTGTAATGGTACATCATTACGATTTCTTCGGCCACTGAATTCGCCCCAATTCTCCCCAGTTAAGTACCTTTTCGAAATTTATTTCCAACTTCTCCTGTTTTCGCCGTGTGAGCAACCTTCCCAATTGGTAACACTGTTTTTTCGGTACTCTATGCTTCGAGGCCAGAAGCCCGCCACTTCTCCCTAGTCAGCCGTTGCGGGTAGGCCGCCATCTTGTGTTTTTTCGCCAGTGTCCAGTTACCACCACGATGTAGGAGAAACGTTAATCCGTTTGCATCCGGCTGGACCAGCAATGGTTCAGCCTTTCTCCCATCATATCAGGTAGAATACTAATAATTACAGCTTGGTTGGCTTGGGGTACAGCTTGAAAGAGCTTCTACATCCAGAGATCTCGGTGTTCTGTTCGATGCTCAATTATCGTTCAATCTTCACATAGTTGCTCTATGTAATAGTTCCATTAAAATGCTTGGATTTGTTTTCAGGAATGCCAAGATATTTTCGAACACACAGGTACTTAGGGTGTTGTATAATTCCCTGGTAAGAAGTCGGCTGGAATATAGTTCCGTTATTTGGTCACCGCCTGGGATCCGATATTCTCTGATGGTGGAGCGAGTGCAGAAAAAATTTCTGCGCTTTCTTTACCTCAGGGAGCGCGGTTATTACCCGTGGCTCTTTCCGACTGAATTCTTGCTAGGTATGCTAAGCTACCAATCATTGGAGAGAAGGAGGAACATTCACTTGGGAGTTCACTTCTTTCAGCTGATTGGCGGCCGTATACAGAACTCGGATGTCCTGAGTGATGTAGGTCTATTTGTCCCTGATAATTACCTTCGTCAAAGACAGCACAGATTGTTTTATCTGCCACGCTGCAGAACCAACCTGCCAATGGTAATGCCTGTGGGTAGGGCAATCTTATTGCTTAATCGGATCGCCGCGGAGGTCGACATATTTCGTGATAGTGTGAGTTGCCTCAGGGATGCAATATCAATGTTATGATTTTTTCTTACTCTTAAGCATAATTTTTATTTTTTTTAATGCTTCTCTGTTTATAATGTAATTGCAAATGATTTGGAATTGTATGTCTGTAATGTTTGTGATTATTAGCAAAATAAATGAAATAAATGAAAAAATGAAATGAAATAATAATATCCATATCGAAGACCGCACATTGGTTACACATGTGCGTCATGTGTCCGCGTGTCTGCGATTGATTCCCTCCGCCACGGTCCGAGCCATCCTCTGCTCCCGAAATTGCCGCCCACGTGTTGTCGCACATCATGTCCCGACAACGTGGTTGACCTCACCAGCCAGCGGAACTGCGAGGACCACTTCTTCACGCCGCTTCAGACAGCACCAACAGGTTAGGGAACCTCGTGTCTGCCAGGTGACGCTCTACATATTGATTTGCTGACCCACCATCTTCTGGTCAGCGTCGCTGATAACGTCTACGGACGACGTCGCCGGTCGATGTCCTGACGAGCACGCCATCGAGGAATCACCTCAAACAGCCTCTTCATTCTTTCGTCATGTGCCTTTTTTTATGTATTCGTACGACATCCCTAGCCTCCGGATTATTGTTATAATGTTAACTAGATAATAAACCTTAATGTGTCCCATGTAACTGTCTTTATATTTACACCCGTCCCTGAATCGAATAATATACCGAAAAGAATCTCACGATTACCACCCTGAGGATTAAAAACCATGCTCTCCGTGCTAACCGAGGAGGTACGTTTCACTAAATACACGATCTCGTCTACTCGCTCCAAATTTTCACCATTCACGCTAATGTTGCAGACTGTCACGATTATTAAAGATATAAATAGACTATTTAAAGAATATATTTGGTATAAGGGTTGTTGGGTTATATAACTTATTTCTTGATTGCTTGCAGTCCCTCCGTGTTGATGTTACTACACCAGATCTTGTAGTGCCTTATTTTTCTTGATCTTAAAATGTCATTTTCCAATATTATACATTGCGTCACTACCTGATTGATGCTGTTTTTATGTAGAATACATATAGTACGTATCAATAATCAAATCAAATCAGTTTATTTACTCAAAAGACATTACAAACAGCATAAATGTTTAAGGCATCTATTGAGTACAGGTCAAATATTATATACATACAACATAATACCAGGAACGCATTAGTAATGGTTCGACATTAGGAAGACAAGATACTTTCTAAAGTCAAGAGTATTTGTCCCTTGAACGTACTTTCACTAATATGAAAAACGTCGATCTCCGAGGAGACCGCATTCAGCAGACTAATTGCTCTTCCCACCGGTGTCACCAGAGGCAGATTGGTTCTGGCGGCCGGTAGGTAAAACAATCTGTGCTGTCACTGTCGGAGATATCTATCAGGGACAAAAAGACCAACATCCTCCAGTACGGCCGAATTCTCCAAATATCCCCTGATTAATCAAAAGAAATGGGTTATTAGATGTCCAACTCTTCGAAGCTGTAGAGAATTAGTTCCGAGCATTCCTAAAAGAAATGCCGTGAGATAGAGCCACGGATAACTACCATACTCCCTCATGTAGAGATACCTCAGAAATTTTTTCCGAACCCTCTCCAGCATAACGGAATATCTCGCCTCGTGAGGACTCCATATCACAGAACCACTTTCGAGTCTGCTCCGAACCAATGCGTTGTATAGGACTCTGAGCCCATTGGGATCCCTGAAAACTCTGCCGGTCCGGACGATGAAGCCCAACATCTTCAGTGCAGTGCCACAAATTCTCTCAACATGTGCACGAAAAGTCAGCCTACTCTCATAGATGATCCCGAGATCTCTCATCGTAGATACATGTGCTAGTTGCTGGTTGTTCATTGTGTATCTATAATACACACTTCTCAATGCTCTAGTAAAAGATAGCATAACGCATTTAGAGACATTGAATTGCATTTGATTACTATGACAATATTATACATTGCGTCACTACCTGATTGATGCTGTTGTTATATAGAAAACATATACGTATCTTGCATGGTAAGGAAAAAGACGGATCGTTTCGGCGACAAATCGCGTCGTATGGTGTATTTCAAAATAGATTGTAAGAGAACTGTAAGAGAACAAGCCCGAACACTGTGTTGGGTAAATGAACCAAGCGTGTCGGGTAAATGACTCGAATAACTGAAAAATACGGTGCGTATGTCCGTGTCCGTATGTGTGTAATAATAAATAAAATGGGAGGGCAGCCCGCAGCCCGGAGCCCGCTGCCGGCGGCCCCTGGCCTTTAATTTTGTAGCCATTAAGCGGTTACCGATACAAAAAGAAGTTTACAAAATTGAGATAGGAAAAATAAGCACCGGAGAGCACGTAGGGACGGCAGGGAACGTCAAGAAAAATATCAGAACCGACATCGGTAGGTATCAGATTAAATTCGACCGAAATTAGATATTCAAATTCGTATAATCCATTATAAAGCTCTGTCACGCTCTATTCAAACTAAGTGTTGCAAAATATTAACTCGGATGATGGATGGACAGTTGTATTCTAAATCATCACAGGTACAACTATTAATTTGGTACATGAGCAATCATTTTAGTCCAATGTTCATATATATGTAAATTACCAACTCTTATACATACCTTTTGATATTTAATTTAAATATTTTATGCTTACAAAATTGAGAATAATTTTGTTTGATCCACAAAATATAAGACAACACGACATGTTTAATATTTTTACACCTGAAGATGGAGGTATCCTCCGAAACATGTCGTGTTTTTTAATATTTTGTGGATTAAATAAAGTTATTTTCAATTTTCTAAGTATATTATCTACAAAAGAAAACGAAGATCACAAGGAAATCGAAAGAAGAATCACAATTGGTAACAAAACATTCTTCTCTCTACTACCAGCGCTCAAATCAAGAAGCGTACACTGGAAAACCAAAATCATTCTGTATAAAACAATCATCCGAACAGTAGTGACCTATGGATGTGAGGCGTGGACAATGACAGCGAAATCCGCAGAGCGACTAGATACTTTTGAGAGAAGGGTGCTGCGCAGAATTCTGGGACCTGTGAATAACGGTGAAGGCTGGAGAGTGCGGCCTAATGACGAGCTGTACCATATTTACAAAGCTCCCAGTCTCTCCACACAGGTCAGACTGAATAGACTGAGATGGGCCGGTCACGTGCAGAGGATGCCGTCATCGCGAACCCCAAAAAAATTTCTGGATTGGCACCCAGGTGGTAGAAGACCAATTGGACGACCAAGGCTGCGATGGGAGGATGAAGTTGGGAAAGATGGGGCAAGATTGTTAAGAGTGTCAGATTGGAGGGTCGAAGCGGAGGACAGGAGGAGTTGGAGGCGAAGAATACTGGAAGCTAAGGCTCGATATGGGTTGTAGGGCCATCGAAGAAGAAGAAGAATGATTATCTATGGAATTCCAGTGTTAATGACTTAGCGTTCAATAAGTTTAAATATTTTGAGTGGTGATAAGGTAGTCTTTTTCTTATTTTTCTTCCTCAGCCTTGATATCTCTACTAGTGGATATAGGCCTCTTCCAAACATGTCCACTTCTTTCTATCGCTCGTTTTTCTCAACCAATTTTCACCAGCTCTTGAGGCTACATCGTCGGTTCATCTCTTCTGCAGCCTTCCGACACCTCTTTTGTTTTTCAATCGTCTCCATTTGATAAATCTGAGTATCTACCTATTGTTATCTTGTATCGCTGTGTATCCTGCATACAAATGTTATTTCCCGTTTTCTGTTTTGAAGAAATTTGAAAAAATATATTTACAATTCATCTTTTTGAAAAAAAAATTGAATTAAAACTTATTACTATATTAGTACAACGTATAATATATTACGTTGTCCTAAAACATTATAAACAGCTCTACCTTATAATTAACACTAAATTCGAATAGAATCATAAATTGGTTCAAGCTAGGAATCTGCCTGAATATCTTTATAATAAATATTGTGTAATACAAATGTTATATTTTATTAAAGATAACATTTGAATTACAAATCTGAAGAAACCACCGTTAAACATTAAATCTTTGTATTAAAAGAACGTATGTAAATATATATAAAAATGATAATGAGCAGACTTTTAAGACGGTGCGAGTCACGTGGTACTGGTAATGATCTCTTCAACAAATGTTAGCACATAGAAAAAATAATGGTAAGTACTTACTTAGAAACTTCGCAGTTTACTCCTAACGGGCCTAACCTTTAATCCTTTGTTTATTCACATTTGAACTTTGTGCGCCAAAGGAAAATGGGGCACACTTGTCCTTCTTTTATTTTGCGAGAGAATGAGCTCCACTCGAAGAAGAAAAACTCAAAGAATACAGCATATAATGACGTTTCTTAAGTAAAAAAAAAATAGACGTTTTAATGGCATCTGGATAATAATGTTGACGCAACCTTTGATAAAAGAAAAACAAAAGGTACAAACAAAGTGCTTACTTTGAAGGTTTCTTTGTTATGATAACGATTTGAAAATGGGATTTTACATATATGATTATAATGAAAGCAGAATGGGAGGCAATTAAGGAGACGATACGGAATAAGATGTGTTCTTAAACCTTTTTTAAACGTATACCATTTTTATATTTGGATTCCTAAATCACCCCGCTCGGCTTTTCATAGTGCTTGAAATAATTTGTTATTTCTTCTATATTCGCCATAACTTTGTGTTGCCGATTCATTGAACAATATATTTACAATACGTTATTTATTAAATTTATTAATTGAAGCCAATTTGACTAATTTTACAAGATGTATGCTCGGAAACACACGGAAAATTATACATTTACAATAATGCAATCTTAAGACACGAAACTACGTAAAAAAACACACATTTTATTCTTCTTCTTCTTCAAGTGCCCTGTCGGGTCCCACCAACGTCGGCGATCACCTCGGCGAACCTGTCTCTGTCCTGCGCCGTTCGGAATAGCTCCTCCACACTCCCTCACGTTTCGCAGCCAGGACATTTGTCTCCTACCGGGCCCTCGGCGTCCTTCAATTTTCGACTCCAATATCAGTTGGAGAAGGTGGTACTTTTCCCCACGCAGTACCCAGATGACCCAGATGTGAAATATTCCGAATCTTGATTGTTGATAACAGTTCCCTGTCAACTCTAGCTCGCCTCAGGACTTCGGTATTGGTAACCATGTCTGTCCAGGGAATTCTGAGCATCCGGCGATGGAGCCACATTTCAAATGCTTTATATATTTTATTAACAATTTTTAAGTTTATATTTATAATATGGTTACCCATTTATATTCGTAGGATTTAATCAACAAACCGTTTTTTTTAAAAGAAAAGCTAATTTAATATTACAGAGTTAAATTTAAAACCACCATCAAAATACTTGCATTTAGAGTATTTTGAAAGATGGCGTCCGTGGGCAAGCTGCCATTTGAAATGTCTCAAAAGCATTGAAATGTTTGCGTTCTGAAATTTGTTATAATACTTATCAGGAATGTGAGATGATACAACAATGTACAATCCACGTGTGTTTCTATCGAATTGGGAGATTTATTGTTTAATAGTTCTTCAGAACATTCTCGAACGAGTCTTTCCATCTTCACTCATCGCTCCATTTTGCCGTTACTGCCATCCTCCATGCCGCTGTAGCCACCATTGTGGCCGCCGGAATACCTTTGACTCCTTCATCCCATGCTTCTCCTTCTGCTATCGACGCCACCTTCTCCTGGCCAGTCACCGCCATCGATTAAAAAATCCGCTACTCTAATCCAACCCCACAAGCCTCGCCCCTTATGGTACCTCCATCCTTGCCACAGCCTATATCTCTACCCCATTGTCACATAGGTCCCTGTTTATTGCCATGACTCCTCCTTATCCGGTTAGTCAGCTCCACATGTCGGACCCAATAAACCACATCTTCTTAGAATTAGAAACCCTTCTTTCACCAACAATATCCAACTTTAACATCCAACAACGAAATTTCCAATATATGGGGTAAAATGTGGTACTCCCGAAAAGCCATGATCCAAGACAAAGAATTGCATCAAATTTTAATGAAATATAAATTAAGAATTAATTTAACTACTAAGGCTACTTACGCCAAAATATGATCGATGTCTCTTGAAGCCTAATAATTTTTATTTTTAAGAGATTGGTTTGCAGCAAAGTTTATTAACACATTTGCTGGTTCTTGGACTTGGGTCTTTTATAATGTTTTCCTTGCTTTCGGCATTTGTATACAGCAGGTTATTTGAACCCAATTACTATAATACAACTTTTTTTTAGTTTTGATTCTCCTGAAATGTGATAGATAATAATCGTGCGTCCTAGAGGTGAGTTATTCACGAAAACGGCGCTATACAAATAAGCCTAATTATTAGTATTATTAGGCTAATTTGTATATCGCCATTTCATTCTCACATGAGTTCCAAATCAGACCAAAGACAAACGCGTGACAAATATACTGCCATTGCCGGAAATCTAACCCGGGACCTTTGAGGTGGAAGTCATCCTCATATATCGTAAACTCATATCCTCACCATATTCCAATAATATGGTGTAAAAGTCAGAAAATGGGATAAAATAAAAATTGGCTTAGAAGATAACCAGAAGACTTTTAACGCTATTGAAAGATGAGCGAAGTTACCCCAATAGTTTTCTACTTGGAACTCAGACGTGGGTACTCGGCGGGATTAGTTTGTTTCCCTCCGCTCCTCGCTTGTCTTGAACGACTTAACTTTTGTCTTTGAAGTTGGCACCGAAAAAACGAACACGGTTTTATTGATCATAAGAGTAGTCTTTGAATAGTTGAAGACAAAGGGAATTGTAGAAAATCGTCTCGCCGCTTTCCAAGTCCCTCGAGTACCACCGCAACGGCAACAGAAAGTTGGCGAATAATAATTGTGTTATTTTGTATGAATAATTTAAAAGTTTCGGAATAACATCATTCAGAAAGTTTCTTGACTCAATTTGACGAGAAGATAATGTAAGAAAAACGAATTTACCTTGTTACGTCGTATTTAATTCTGATTTTGTTGTCTTGAAGGGACAATGATGAATGTTTAATGTAAAATTATGTTCAGTTGTCAGATCTGATTAGGCATCTGTTAATAAACGATTTTATTATACTTCTTCTTCTTCTTCTTCTTCTGATTGTAGATTTTGCTATCTGTTTATGCAGGATATCAATTTTCTTCCTGTGATGAAGACGACCAGCCTTCTCTCCATCTCTTTGGTGGTCGTCCTGGTGGTCGACGGCCCTCTGGAGTCTCGTGCATCACGATATCAGGAATTCTTGCTGGATCCATTCTCTCGATGTGGTCCCTCATATAGCAATATTCTATCGAACGTCTTAGTTAAGTCATTTATTATACGATTAATTAAAATTACTTATAACACTTATGGCATACTTGGCAATAATGATTACAGATACTAGGAAACACAGCGGGGGAGAGAGATACTGTTATGAAGTAAGTGGTAAGAACAGATGAAATAAACAATATGGTTATTAATTTTAAATAAATTAAAGGCATTAACACTGCGGAATTCCCTAATGACAGGTTTAATAATAAGTTTATATCGTTCTCCCGATGATGAAGATGTAAGCCTTCGAAACATGCCCAGAAAAATAAACTCAAAAGTGGAAAAAAACGGCGTTTTAATTCATAAGAAAATTCGTCAAGATGGTTATTATAATTGATGCCAACTAGTTTCGCTTGGACCGAAGTTTCATTAGGGCAACATCATAACTTAGTTAATGCTGCTCTGATGAAGTATGAGGTCAAGCGAAACTAGTTGCCATCAATTATAATAACCATACCGTGGATAAATACACAGTGTTTTTATTTTGTAACTGTAAGTTTATGTCTAAATAAACAATAATTTACCAAAATTAGTCATCAAAAACAAAAGCTTATCTATAAGAGACTAAAAGAGAGCGCATACTGGTGTTATGAGACGTATGGAATTGGCAAAAGGACATGGCGACGGAAAAATTAAACAATAAATAAATAAACAAATTAGAATAAATGCGGTGGGGTGAGATTTTCTATCTGATATGATTGAGTTTTTATCCAATAGGATATCAAACAACTATAAAAGAATAGATTTGCAAGGTAAATGTCATAAGTAACATCATTAAATAATCATCATGATGGTTCGGACGGATGGAAAGAATTCTGAAGAGTGCGTACTAGGATGAATCTGTGGAAAATGTACGACCATACCAATAAACAAATAAAGTTGGTTATGTTAGATGTCGGAAAAAACAACGTGCGTGTACGGTTATAGAGGAGTTTAAGCAGGATATAATAGTTTTTGCTTTTAGAAACAGGTATAATATGCCGGAAAAGGGATATTATACCTTTGATGTTATAAATGCAGGCCAGAAGGAAGCAATTAATGAGTAAATGAAACTCGGAAGAAATATTAAATAGTTATTTAAATACGTTAATATATTTGCTTTATTTCGACAGCGAGCACTTTTGTCTTTATTTCGACAGCGACCGATTTCGCCAGGATCGCTGGCATCGACAAAATATATATTATATTTGAAAGCATTAACTATTTAACCATGTTTACTTGGTAATTACTGTATATGTATAATAAGTTTTCAAGGAAACATTTATATTGAAACTCCCTTGAGCACCTTTTAATATTTTTAAACGCAATACACGCGAATGTAATTAAACTAATTATATTATTATTATTATATTGTTGAATAGCTCTTTACATCATTACAGCGCGAGTCAAATTGGTGTAAAGAGTACAGTTATTGATTCTCATGACATGTGATAGGTAGCTAATGTAACGCCATTTTATTGTCATGTTAATTCTACACCAGACCAATGATAGTGAGAATTTTACTTCATCGCCGTGAATCGAACCCGAAAATTATGTTTAAATAAATATAATTACTTTTGGTATTACAATACTTTATTTCACAATAAAACACAGAAATGTTTCGGTTATAACATAACCTTTATCAATGTACACAGTTTTAACAATAAACGTAAATTGAGTAGTCATTTATATACTAATAAGGGGTGGAGTTTTGTGTAAAGGTGAAGGGGGTATAATTAGGATTAAGGAGAGGGGAGATGTAACGGTAACATTTCGAATATGGGAATTGTTGAACAATTCCAACAAAGTGAAGGCGAATATAGAAGAAACGAAAATTATTTATTTATCTATTGAGTAGTTGCAAATATATTTTAAAGAAGTATTTTATTGGAGGTCCCTAAATATAGGTCATATTTAAAATTGTATTCTATTATAACTAGGTCTGATCAAATCACACAAAACACAAGGGCTATATCGAGATCTGTCAAGACGGTGGATACCGCTGAGATAATTAAAAAATATATTAAATGTGAAACAGTCGCATATCGTAAAACGTTGGTTTTACGATCACCACCATGGGTTTATGAGACAGTTAGACATTTCACATAAACGGGATTCTAAGGACGGACCTCGGGTCGGACCACAAATACTAAAAATGCGGCGAATAACATGAACGACTCAACCAAAACTACACTGCTTTTTAAGTCGAGAGTATAGATTACAGCATTTCAACGAATTAATTCCAGTTTCGAGAAATATTTAATTTGAAAAGATATACGTACGTTTCAGTTATATAATATATTAAATTGAACTCTTTTTAGCATAAATTTTATGTTCATATATATATTTTAATATCTAATTATTTTAAAGGGTGGGGAATTTTTGTCAAGTTCAGTACACCGCATTTGTTGCCGCTAGTTTTATGCTGGCTTCCTAACATCAAGCTGTTGCCGCTTTAGTTTATTTTTAACGTTTTAAAATGCAAAAGAACTTGTTAATCGTCGCTTTCGGTCTAAAGGGACAGCAGAATTTTTGGTATAATACCGCACCACGACTTTTATTTATTTCGCTAGGTTGGGTCATTTGTGAATATGAATAAAACAAACTAATAAATTCTCCATAGATAATGATCTCAATACCAGTTATGATATCTGAATAACCATAAATTGTGTAAGAGCGAACATAAGAATTTTTGGAATGCTAAGTCAAAGGAGCATGAATATGCAGGAGATGATTGTGTTATGAAATATGAAGGTGCTTTAATGGAAGGTTATGTAAAAGCACGTGCAGCGCCGGTTTATATCACTTGAGACAACTTATATATTCTTTTCCTTGCTATAATCCTATGTGGTCTGTTCTCTAGAGGGTTGCACCTCCTGTGAGGTGGATTCACAGCTGACTCTCCATCGTTTAGGTCTTCCACGAGGACGAGTCCTATGAGGCTAATTATATAGTGCTACATAGGTAAGTATCTTCTTTAGACATGACCGTACTAGTCCCCCCTTCGCTGTCTGCTCCATATTATAATATCAACATATTCAAAAGATGTTCCTAATGATGCCTCAAAAGCCCTTATTAATTCTCACATATCACGAATGAATGATAAACTATTAATTAAAAAAAAATACAAAATTAACTAGTCAAGTTAATCTCCCAAGAATTTTTAAGGAAGATAAAAAGTAACCAACATGAACATTAATATGAAACAAGAAAGAAAAATAAACTAACGGTCCCATTAAAAAAAAAATCTCAGAATTCCCTTACGTATAAAGCATTTAAAATTTATGAAGATATACCGGAGGATGTCAAAAGTGTGCAGAGCATAATTTTTTTTAGAATAGAATTAAATAAATATGTAAACAAAATTTAACCTTATATTGATGTGTATGTAGATTATTATAATTGAATGTTTAATTGTTTTTTATTAGAATTTGTTGGGTACATGTGTACTATTTCAAGTAAGTAAATAAAATAAATAAATAAATTTCTATCTAAAAAAAAACAACATAAGATCGTGTTTTACTATGTCTGAAGCAGTCGTACAAACGTAATGCATTGAGAATTCAATGGAATTTAGATCACAACAAAAAATTCACTTTTTCAAACTGTCAATATAAAAAGAAATGTCTATTACGAAGAAAACACCCGCAGGTGGACTTCTTGAAATACCTTTCTCTGTGTGAACACCCCCAGAAAGTCGATTTCAGCGAATTTTGTAGTATGAACAACTTGTTGCAAAACAAATGCAACTCGATGTATGAATTGAGACTCAAAGATTTATGAACTAGGATCGTGTTTTCTTAAAATTTTGCAACTATTTACAATATAATAATAATAATTATTTTGATTGCTTTGATGGAGATACGTTCGAGTGTAGTATTCGTATATAGCGATTAAGTAATGTACTGTTTTTTAAAAATAAATTTAAATAGTCGCCAACACAAGTGTATTAATTGAAAGATTACAAAGTATAGTTTTACCTACACATGTCATGAGAATCAATAGCTAAATAAATGTATAGAATAATTGGGTTCAAACAACCTGTTGTTTATAAAAATATGGAAAGCTATAGGAAACAGGAAACTATCACATTAAAAAAGGCCCAAATGGCATCCCAGGAACCAGCAAAAATTATTCGCTTTACTGCAAACCAATCCCTAGGATTAAAAAATAATAATATATGTATATAAAAATATAATATTTTTATACATATTAAGGAAAAAAGGATCGTAAAATAGCCTTTATTGGTACACAGTGAACAACTTTCAATTTATTTACTTGACATTATGCGACGCGTTCTTTTTTGTAAAAGGAGTTTATTCTTTTGTTTATTGTCGGGTTCCTACTGCCTTTACCCATCCCTACTGTGTAATATTTTGTTTATTGTGCGCATTGAAACGGTTAAACAAAATTCAGTGCAAAAATCCCGTGAAACGACCACCCATCATGTACATATAATATAATAAAATCTTTGTTGCTAACTGCCTTAGTAATAAATAGGAAATTGTAAACTGCAATCTTATGATTGAGTTCTCACTAAATCCATGAAGTCCCGTTGCTAGAAACGCCATTAAAATAAATGAAAATGTTTATGTGTTGGTAATATATACCAAAATCGCATTTTTACTAACTAACTAACCATCATGCTGTCTTCCCGAAGGGATAGATTTTAGCGACCGAGCTTTCGCGATAGCCGGCCTTTCGGCCTGGAACAATCTTCCAGCAGACCTTAAGTGCATAGATAATCAATCAGTAAGAGTTTAGATTAATTTAGACCAAAATCAAATATTTGATTGATTTGAGCGTGTCATTTTTTCCTCAATTTCTTGTTCTGAATACATCGTCAACATAAAATTTCTTTCTTCATTCATTTTTTCCATGTGTCGGAACCATCTTAATGACCCTTTAATTATTTTTTTCATAATACGTTCATTGGCACTACTTTCATTCTTCTTTTGACAGTTCCGTGCTTCACTTCCATACCTAAGAGTCGGAACGAGAACACAATTTTGTACTGTCATCTTAGGTTTTTGTTTGAATGTTACCGATAACATCTTTAAGTGCATAATAAAATACATTATTGCCTGTCTCAACTCTTCTTTCAATATGCCTCTCTACTCGCCCATCCTCTGTAAACATTCTTCCTAAAAATATAAATGCTTTATGTAAAATACATGTTTTGCAAATAACAAAAAATGTTCGGTTTAGACAAATTATACATTGTTATAATTTGTTAGTTCAAAAGTTTGTCAAAGTAATGTGGTGGTTCAGTTTCTCTGCCTATGCGTCGGTAAAATAAGTTAATTGTTTACAATGTTCAAATGTAAAATTTTAGCATTAACATATATTGTAAATAAAAGACCAAAGGACCAACAGAAAATAGATATTCATCGCGGGGGCTCTTTCTGGAAGAACTGTCGGCGCTAACTTGAGGCTTCCTAGAACCAGCGCTCCTGTCACCCCCGCTGTTTCGTTCGTAAAAAAACTTTTCGTTTTTATCTAGAATCCAGACTTGTAATACGCTACCAACTTCGTTACTGACCACATGTTCTCAAATACGTCTATATATTTTATTGTGATAATGCACATGCACCTCAGATTTCTGCAGCCAAGACCACAAAAATTTCAATCCACACTTCGCTCGGCGAACTCCTCGGCAATATGAAGATTAGTTGAGCCGAAGCGTTTCCCTAGTACAAATTTCGGGGATCGAGCGTTTGCGGTAGCCGGTCCATCAGCTTGGAACAATCTTCCTTCACACCTCAGATGCATAAATGATCCGACAGACTTCAGATCTAAGCTGAAAACCCATATTTTTCATATTTCATACCCAATTTAAAACTTGTATATTTTGTTCTATTATACGTATAATACTTTCTAATCGATCGTGAATATCAATCAGATGCAGCGTTCACATTTATATTTAAAACACGTCTTAGTGCGCCCTTGGGGTGATTACATCACAAAAACGGCGCTTTAAAAGTTTGCATATTATTATTATTATTAAATTGACGATTGTAAGTGATTCGACTGCCATACCGAAGGTCCCGGGTTCGATTCTCGGCGATGGCGGTGTGATTTTAACCAATGTTTTTAGCCTGGTGTAGAATTCACGTGACAATGAAATGGCGATAGATTAGCTGTCTAAAACTTGTCGCGAGAATCAATATGATAGCTATACCCTTTACATCGATTTGTCTCGCGCTGTTATGACGTAAAGAGCAATTCAACAAAAATACTAATAAATAATTAAATATTATGATCAACTTATTAACAGTTAATTTGGCCTCAATTAATAATTATTATCAACATACATAAAAGCTAATATTTGTCTAGAGGACAGAACTAATGGCTTCTGATCCAGAGGACTTGGGTTCAAGCCTGGACACGACTCGATTCCTTCTTCATAATAATGAGCTATTTTCTGTTCATATTGAAGATTGAATTATAAATTCTTATACCATTGATTTAAATTAAGCACAGGTTGTTTTACCTGCCAGCCGCCAGAATCGATCTGCCTCTGGTGAATCCGGTGGGAGAAGCAATTAGCTGAACGCGGTCTCCTTGGAAATCGACGTCTTTCATATTAGTGAAAGGATAAATACTCTTGACTTTAGAGAGTTTCTTGTCCTCCTAATGTCTTACTATCTCTCATGCGTTCCTGGTATTATATATATTATTTTTTCTGTTCTTAATAGATGCCTTAAACATTAATTTTGTTTGTAATGTCTGTTGAGAAAATAAACTGATTTGACTTGATCCTTGGTGTTAGTCTTTTATTAATAAAACAAAGTTAGTTAATTAAAAAATATTATCACCACAGTTTGAGCATCTTGGAGTAGGTGAAAATAATACAAAATAAGATTGACGAAGGCGCTAGACCCGGCCCGATAGGAGTAGGGTTTGGACTGATTTTTAGAGACCAGTATTTTTCGAATGATTGAATTCATAAGAATCATTTAACGTTTGTATTACATTGTAACGCATTAAATAAATTGCTTTACTTGAAATCCACGTGATTATTTTTCTTCCATTTTTTCAAAAGTCAAGGGCAATGTTACACCATCAGTTTTCACAGCACATAAAACACGATAAATCTAAATGTAGCTGAATTTATCGAAAAGCGTTCTTGAACAATGATTTAAAATAACATTAA
Organism: Lepidostoma basale; assembly: GCA_022606425.2. Taxonomy (NCBI): domain Eukaryota; kingdom Metazoa; phylum Arthropoda; class Insecta; order Trichoptera; family Lepidostomatidae; genus Lepidostoma; species Lepidostoma basale. Next base: position 297,887 of record JAHDVF020000694.1, on the reverse strand, counting down.
AATAATTATTATTCATAAAACGTCTGTTTTCCAGGAGTTCTATTGTATTTTATGGAAATGACATGTTTCGTCTTGTTAAAGCATCATCAAATGCGGTAATGCCTTAGCAAGGCGAAACATGTCATTCCCATGAAATATAATACGAGGAATGGCGACTATGTCGAAAAATAGCTTACATAATATATGTACTACGGTAACCGCGTATTTTTTTGATTAAACAAAAAAAATATAACTTACAAAAATTCAGTACACTTATAATACTTACTTATAAATAAATAAAGTGGCGTAAACACTAATAAAAGCATGTTCATATTATTTTAAATATAATATAATAGAACTCAAAGACAGGAGACGATTTCATATTAACTACGTATAATAATTTATTTAGTAAATACATGTATAAAGTAAATTATAATTAATATTATTTTCTAATTATTTATGATTATATTATATAGTTCTAAAATATAATCTTAACCGTATTATCAAAGTGGAGAAGCATGGAATATATTAATATAGTTTTAATCAATTATTTAATTTAAAATGTATTCAATCTATTGCGTATACTAATTTATGAGTTGACAATAGTAAACAATTCAGTGAAGGTTCTTAATTTGCATTAAATATAAAAATGGATTTTTTCTGGTTTAAGTAGTAATGAAATTTACTATAAAATTAATATGTTAACGTTCTTAGAAATCTTCGATCCCAATAATCGAAGATTATATAATTTGGGTACATACTTAACAATGTGGCCGTAGCCTGCAGCCTGTGAATAGCTTGTTGAGATTCAATCCTCTTGGCCAATTTCGTTCATCCCCCTAAATCAAGATGTTACAACCCCTCGTTAGTATCAGACATCTGCCGAATGCGGCTCGGCAAAATATTTCCACCGCGGCGCCTATGACTACCCTGGCGTTATAAGTCATAAGTTATAATCACCTGGTATCCCGATAGCCCAGTTCCCTTGCTTAGGGTATCGGGTATATCCTTCGGCGCTGGAGGGAGTGTAGTCCGCCAACACCTCTAATTATTTGCAGTTATTCTCTTGTGATGGCGGCTCCGATTTACGCCTGGTGGCGGTATCATTTGGTAACCCATTATGTGTTAATATTAGATAATTTACGGAGATATCGACCATCTATAGCACCTTGTTAGAAGGGAGTTGTTCTCAAATCATCGGCTCGCCAGTAATCAGTGGGTGTAAGAGCAGATGTCTTTTCGTGTTAGTTGGTACGTAATTTTTGGTTGTTCAAAAGTTAACTGCCCAACACACCGATAACATTATGTAGAGAAAAAAATAAATTTTAAAAGTAAGCATTTCGATCAAGTGCATTATGCACAATTATTTAAAAATCTCGTAATATAATTTGGCAAGAATCCAGTTATTTTAAATATATTATAAGATATACTGGTTATAGAAAATCAACCCATAGAACAGGTCAGGACCTTTAAGTATCTAGGCATATACCTGGTGGGAGGAGCTGATCTGCGGGAAGAAATACAAGCCCAAGTAAACAAGACAGCTGCAATCTCTGGGGCTCTAAAATCCACAATATGGAAAACAAAGACATGGCCATTAAGAGTAAGTTGAGAATCTATAAAGCATGCGTATGACCAAGACCAAACAAGTTTGGAGAACTTCCGAATTGAAGACACCGAGGACGATAGCAGGCAAGACACACAGATATGTGAGGTTGAGGATATTATGAGATGGAGCAGACAGCGAAAAAGGGACTGGTACGGTCATGTTCAAAGAATGGACAAACTCCCCTATATTGCATTGCTAATCAGCCTCATGGGACTCGTCCCCGTGGAAGACCTCCTAAAATATGGAAGGACAGCTGGGAATCAACCTCACAGGAGAAGCAACACTCTGGAGAACAGACCGCATAGGTCTACAATAAGGAAGAAGAAGAAGATAAGATATACATTTTTATAAAAGGGGACAAAGAAGGTGACTACACGTGTGTAACTGTAACCGTTGCCCCTGGTAACGATATAAAGTCAGCCAAACCTTCCACCACAATGGCAATAAGAGAGATATGTCCATTTTCGGGGCCATCCTACAAAACAAGTCACATTGGCATTAACACGAAGATGAATAGATTTTTTATAAATATGAGGTTTAATATTATTCTTTTAATGGTAAAGGCATTTCAAAATCATTTGCATAGATAAACTAATATCAGAAGAAAATGATACAGCTTGATTAAAAATTCTTTAGTATTAATGACACGAAAATATGTTTGCATAAACTTAAGACATCAAAATTGTTCAATAATAAAAATAGAAATATTCTTGCCTAAAATACGGTATTTTCCTCGAATGTGTCGCGATGAATAAACTCAATGAATGCAAAAGAAAAATAATAGTGTTTGTTTCTTAATGTTGTCTGAAAAATAATCTATTTATGTTGTTGATTGAAATTTCTTGGTAGAAGTTCATTGCAAATAATGAAAATAAAAAAAAATTATTTTTAGTGTAAAATCTAGTTATTGATTTTCGTCTTCTCTTCACTTTATATCCTTAACCTTTTAATTATATACAAACCATAAAATATTTTCATAGAATTAGTCATTTCGAAAATATCTGTATTGTATCTTTGCCAACATTAGTCATATTATAAATCACATTTTAATTATATACACAAATTTACAGTTAGAAATACCTGGAAATAATGAGGTAAAATCGTTCACAATTCAACCCCCACCATTAGCATCCCCTATATAAGGACAACAAAGTTTGATGTAGGTACCAGAAAGATGGCAGCGAGCTGCCGAAACCGGTCGAAGACGAAAATCAATAAGTAGATTTTACACTAAAAATAAACATAGAAAAATTCCTAATAACTTTTTTTTATTTTCATTATTTGAAAAATAATCGATTTGCATGGATGACACTTGGCAAGATAAGGGCTGTTCAAGTTAATAATATATAAATATTGGATATAAAATCAAAAAGCTGCCAAATATGTACAATGAAGGTTAAGATATTACATATTACTTCTTTGAATGCATTCAAAGAAGTAATATGTAATATCTTAACCTTCATTGTACGACGGACTTCATTTGGAGTAATAAAATTGGCCTAGAACTATGGTTGGGTACGTTTAAGATACATTCAAATATATAACTGCAAATATGATGTGCCGCAGTTTAAAAAAAACATTTTGGACTGCAAATGTAGTATGTAGACTTTACAAGGGTTAAGCAATGATATGATGATTTTCATGTATGTACTTTATATTATAGATTTCCAGGAATATTTTATACATTTATCGTGTTTTGAGTTCATAGAATAATACCAAATGCCGATAATACATAAATAATTATCAAATAGATCAGCTATGATAATTATAACTTCAAAACAGTATTTTATATAATGTTTTTAATAACTCTTCTTTTTCTTAATGTAGGCCTTGTGGCCTGTTTCCAAAGAGGGGTTGGCCTTTTGCGAATTCGATTCTCTGCTGTCGATACATATTTGTGGTGGTCTGCCCGGGGATCGTCTATCTTGAGGTTGGCTATGCAGTGAAATGTGAAGGAGTCTATCTTCTCTAATTCTTCCTCGTTGCCTCTCCAAACTAACGACATCTTCAACCTTACATATTGACCTTATTCTTGTATTCCTTTTTGATAATGCAATGTCTTGCCAGATATGCTCCTGAGTTTCTTAATTTCTGACACATTAAAAGGCGATTTTGTATGATTTTGGTGTCTGTCCTGCATTCGATCACATATGTCATGATGGGTCGCACACAATTTTAAGAAATGTCAACTTTTATAAATCTTTTAATTCTAACTAACTAATCATCACGCCGTCTCCTTGAAGGGGTTGACAGATAGAATGGACCACCACACATTCGTACATTATGTCAACCATGCACATTTAATATTTGATTGATTTGATCGTACCAAGTTTTCCTCAGTCTTCTTCTTTTTATAATTCCATTTACGTCGTTTACAAATACTTTTTTTTAACATTCTTTCTTCATTAATTATTTCCATGTGTCCAAACCAACTGAATGATCCTTTCATTATTTTGTTTAGTATTCATCGGCTGTACCTCGTGTCCGAAGAACACTATCCTTTACGGTTGTGGGTTCGCATGTGATTGAAGAGCCCTATCCTGGACCCACACACTCTGGGGCACCTAGGGCAGGGGAATACGCTGGTAGTGGAGCCGTCACCGTCTCCCGATGGTTTCTCCTTTCTCCTCCTACTCTTCTCTGCGGTCTCGTCTCTGCGCTGCGCTTCAAATTCCTACGTGCTATTCTTCGTCTAGGTCTGTCTTCTGTAGTCTTTTCCCAGCAATCACAATCGATATTAGTCTTTTAGAGGTTCGCTTTAAGGGCGTTCTTGTTTAGTATTATTTAATAACTCAATGTAGCTAATAAAATTGAAGTATTGCGTGGTTTGATAAATAAATATTTACGTATGTACTCGTTTATGGTACTTTAAATTAAGAGTATTATGGTGCCTGCATATCTAACTAAAAATGTAGCATATAGTTATGAAATACATGACTATTTAACGAGAGGTCGTGATAGATTCCGACTCCAGAGACCCAGACTTGAAAGTACAGAGAAATGTGTTTTTTATAGAGGATTTAAATTATGCCGGTTCTCTCGCGATATTTCGACGAAAATGCTTTCAATATGTTCCAAGTACCGATCTTTAATGTTTTTGTTGTTTTTCTCATTTGCGATTTTTATATTATTAATTAATTGTTTATAAAATATTGTTTCATAAGTTGTAAAATGTTCCTGTATTTTTTTATAACTTTATTAAATAAGTAAATAAAAAAATAAAAGTAAAATTGGGAATAAGGTAAGATTTACTAAATGAATGTTTCAGACTTCTCGCTTCGAAGCGGCTTTCATCCGTGCTGTAGGTGCGTGCGGCTCGCTGGGAGTACCTACTGGTATATCAGAAATAATTAACATTCACCCGGGCACATCAGTTAATTTATAGGTAATATGAGCGTATAAGAATCAAAGATAATTAAATTATAAATTTTGTTGTAAAAAAACGGAGCTAGCATTCTATTATATTAATTTAACGCGTTAGCCTGGAGTTGTTTCTTCAGGGGTAGCCCGTGGATCATCTTCAACTTTACAACAAATTATTTTATTAAATTACTATTATAGTTTTGTTTTTAAAACATATCACGTTAGTTAAGGCCGTGCCACACCGTTTGAAACAAGCTCTCCACAGGGGTGGCCTTGGTGGAGAGCTGTGGAGCCCACGGTTGATGTAGCGTCCACATACTGTTGTAAACAAGCTCTCCACATGTGGAATGCGTGTTTAAACGGTGGATCCACACGCATACTATGCGCGTCCGTCCACAAAGTTTGTTGAAGGTCAAACGAATTTTGGTTTTAAACAAGTGTCTACACCGTTTTAAACCGCCGGTGGAGACCGATGTGGAGAGCTTTTTTTAAAACAGTGTGGCACGGCTTTTAGTTAGAATAAGGAACCCAAGGATAATGGAGATATGCGAGGTCGAGGATTTCATTAGATGGGGAAAGCAAAGGAGAAGATACTGGTACGCACATGTGAAGAGAATGGATCCATTCAGACTCCCCCTAATTGTATTGCACGGCCAACCCCAAGGTAGACGACCCCCGGGTAGACCATCAAAGAGATGGATCGACATTTGGGAGCCGAACTCGCAGGAGGTCAATTTCTCTTAAGAAACTGGCCACAAGGCCTACACTTGAAAGAAGAAGACTAATTAACTAACTAATTAACCATCACGCCTTTTCGTCGTTAGGCAGAAAGGATGGACCGCCAAACTGTTCTATCCTGACATACATCTCGCGCCTCTTCTACATTCACACACCGTGACACGCACGCTCGTTGATTGTTTCTACTTCGAACATGACTGCCTTTCAGTATTTGGTTAATTTGGTCATGCCATGTTTTCATTGACCTTCACTCCACTTCTATTTCCATTCACACTACTTATATATACTTTTTAAACATTCTTCCCTCATCCATTCGTTCCATATGTCCAAACCATCTTAGTGACCCTTTCTTAATTTTATTTAGGACGTATTCATCCGCCTTACAATAATTTTTTCATTGGGTATTCTATCGTACATTGTTTTATTATTATTATTAAGCATGCTTCTAAGTGATCTCATTTCTACGGTATTAATGCAAAATAAAAAATGCAAATATGCATTTTATAAAATACATATATCTCATCTGAAATAAGAGTCACAGGTATTTTCATCTGTTTAGGGGAAGGAAGATGCCTCCGCGTGTGGTGTTATTAGAATATAACTCTAAAAAAAATTGTTAAATCGTTTTACTGCTGACATTTGGCTCTTCTAACTAATGGGTTTGCCGACTACCAGTTTACAATCTCCATTTTATATGCTTGTTTTTTTTTATCATATACAAACATAAATAAGTATAATACTCGTAATAGTGTTTCAAAATTAAAACATTTAATATTTTCAATATGTTAATAGTTATTTATTCCCTAGAATAAACTAAAAGTATGTCAGATTATGCTAGATAACGATGATAACATCTTATCAATTACATTTATATAATGTTTTAATGAGATTGATTTGGATAACAGTCGCCACGTGATACTGAGTGACGCGATGGTTCATTCATGTCGAGATTGCCGCGTGATTTACATTCATTTAATGTATGCATTTTTTTAACTTTTTTAAATCATCATCATCATCATCAGCCGTCTGTCATCCACTGCTGAATGTAGGCCTCTCCCAAAGCACGCCACCGCCCCCTATTCATTGCCGCTCCCATCCATCCAGGTCCAGCAATCCTCTTCAGATCGTCGGTCCAGCGGGCAGAGGGACTTCCAACTCTGCGGAATCCTCGCGGTCTCCACTCCAGAACCCGTCTCCCCCATCGGCCGTCGGTTCTCCGACAGATATGGCCAGCCCATAGCCACTTCAGCCCGCCCATCCTCAGTCACCTTGGTTGGTTGTCGAATAATTTTTTTTCTAAATCTGTCCCTCAAGGTTATTCCAAGCATGGCTCTTTCGACTTATAATTATGTTAAAACTGTTTTATTAGTAATTTTACATTTATTGTAAATACGTTACAACATTACAATACAATATCAAATGTTGTAAATACAATACATTTTATAATGCCCTAGAAAGGTGAAATTTGACATTCCCATAAATTATAATAAAGCTTCTAGGAAACAGACGTTTTCATTCGTATTAATTATTTAATCTGGAATTTTACATAATTTATTTCTCTTTTTCTTTTTTTATATAATTTGTATATCCAACACTTATATTTAAAAAATGATAGTGTACATTATGATAGTGTACATGATCTTACAGTTGTTATGAAGATTTATAACATCTGTCAGATCATGTAAATAATTTAAAAATATTTTAAATATGTATCTTTATAATATATATCACTGAAGAAGGACTGGTTGGCCGAAACATGTCTATGTAATTATATTTTTTAATATATACGAGTATACAAAGTATATGAAAATGAAAAAGAGAAATAAAGCATCATAAAAGTTTGGCGATATAGAAGAAATTTTACATAATTGTTCAAGAAACAATAAATAGTATTATTATACCATATCTTGAAGTCTCGAAGCGAGCTAAAGTTGACAGGGAGCTGTTGTCAACTATCAAGGTTCGGAAGACTTCACATCTGGGTCATGTACTGCGTGGGGAAAAATACCACCTTCTCCGACTGATATTGTAGGGGAAAATTGAGGGACATCTAGGAACAGATGTCCTGACAGCGAAACGTAAGGGAGTGGACTTGCATCCGAAGTGTGGAGGAGCTGTTCCGGGCGGCGCAGGATAGTGACAGGTTCACCGAGGTGGTGGCCAAAGTTGGGAGGATCCGACAGGGCACTTAAAGATAAATACTATGTACAATAGTTATCATGGCATTTCCCAAAACGAGTCAAAGGCAGAAAGGATTAATCGCCTCACTCTTATATCCTGACATGTCATTCGTAATATTTCAATAATCACATATCGTTAAACGCATGCACGTGTATTAACCTGACATTTAGCAATTCATAAAATATTTAATTTCGCCTTTTTGGACTTTCTTTCTCATTCGTACCACTTGAAGTTAACATTTTGCAGATTCTAACCGTAAATAACTCGCTAACTAACTAAGCATCACGTCGTTGAAATGAATGGACTGCCATAATTTTCTTCATGACATACTTCTCTCGATCCCTCAACATTCATACATCGTGTTATGCACGCACATGAATTTCTCCGACTCCATCGTGGCCGACATTCAATATTTGATTTATTTGATTGTGCCGCGTTTTCTTCGGTCTTCCTCAATTTCCAGTTCCTTTTACACCTTTAACATATACGTTTGTTTACCATTCATCCTTCTTTTGCCAGTTCCATGCTTTTCTTACATTTTTATAACTTGTTTTATTAATTAACATTGAAACTTTTGGCCTATATCAATTTAAAATATTTATACATTTTAAACTCTATCATACACAGATTTTCTACACATTCGTGTAAGTGTAAGGGATCTTATTTCTACCGCATTTTTTCTATTTTCATCGTTCTTTTGCCAGTTCCATGCTTCTCTTCCATTTTTATAGCTTGTTTTATTAATTAACGTTGAAACTTTTGGCTTATATCAATTAAAAATATTTATACATTTTTAACTCTTTTATACGCAGATTTTCTATACATTCGTGTCAGGGATCTCATTTCTAATGCATTTTTTCTGCTTTCATTGTTCTTTTGCCAGTTCTATGCTTCGCTCCCAGTTTTATATCTTGTTTTATTAATTAACATGAAAACTTTTGTCTTATATTAATTTAAAGTATGCACCCATTTTTAACAGAATCCAGGACTGCGGATGAAGGATGAATTTATACCGTAAAGCGAGTGTTAAGAAAAAACCGTGAAATTAGGGTTTTGCAGTTGAGAGCCGCCACTGCTAAACGCTTGCTCTCGAAACCACGCAGAAGGCGGCGCGGCGCGGCGGTCGGATGTTAAATCAAAGTGAGAAATAATAATAATATAATAAACAGGTAGGTGAGAAGCGGGGGCCCGGATCAAAGGGGCCGAGGGGGGAGGGGCCCCTTTGATCCGCCGCCGCGGAGGTGCGAATTATCTCGTGACAGGGGGGCTCAAGGAGGATTTTTATTTAACACCTCTGGCCTATTGTTCTTGCCGCGATCTTCTCTGTAGCAATATTTTTCATAATTCAGATTTATGGACTTGAGTCTAGCATTAATATCCAACCTCTTCATATTTGTATTTTTATTTTATTTGATATGTGCATAATTATTTTTATCGCTTATGTTGCTGCATTACTCTTTATACCATACATTTATAATACTCACACATACATATAGTTTACGATAACATTTTTAGTGCATAAATTCTTCTTCTTTTTCTTCATTGCTATTGACCTATATGGTCTGTTCTCCAGAGCGTTTATCCTCCTATGAGGTTATTTCCTAGCTGTCCTTCCGTATTTTAGGAGGTCATCCAAAAATCATAAATTCAATTTAGTGTATTACAACATTGTGTTTTGAATGTATACAAATACTTGAAGACAAATACTGGATTTTACCCATTACGGGTCAATCATTAAGAATTAATTGTATCTCAATAGAGACGAAGATGTAAATTATTTGTAAACAGAATATGGTGGTCGAGGCGTTTACAGGACTTATGATCTGTCATTGGATGGGTTAAGCGATCGCTTTATGTAATATAACATCCCCATTGCGCTCTTCTTACGACCACCACGTCTGACAACTTTAAAAAATAATTGTGTATTAAATAAATGAATTAACCCAACCAATAACAGGTCATAAGTCCTGTAAACGCCCCGACCACCATATTCTGTTTCCAAATAATTTACATCTTCGCCTCTATTGAGATACAATTAATTTTTAGTATATTACTGTTATTATTTAGTCCATTGTGAATAAAATATTATATATATATTACAATATATTGTATATACTTAGTTTTATTTCACTTGTTCTTCGAGTTTCGACCAGTTTTGGCAGGTCCAAGAGATCTGCTGCGGAAACCAGTCCAATATAGTAGAACAAGTACAATTAAACATCTACATTATCAACAATATTAGGAAATATTTTTATTTATTTTATTTTCAGTTTCAGTTTTAGTAATTTATTTTTAACAAATGTATTATACTCGTAGTATGCAATCATGTTTATGTATATGGGATATTCACCTCATCATTAGAGTGATAAATGAGCATTTTGTTTGAATTTTTGTAGATTTCCGAATAGATAGTTTAAGACAGCAATATTTCTCTCTAAACCAGTTCCAGAAATTTTAAATTACTGTACAATTAAATGAACAACATTAGTAATCAATGTCAAATAAGCATTTCCCATGTAACATAAACTTTGGAAAATACTTTTAGTTAATAATTGTACCACATTCAACTAGTTTGCCCACTTCGAAATGATTTCATTTCTACAGCGTTTCTGCATCATTCTTTCATCCTATTTTGTCATAGTACTTAATAGATTGTACGAAATATAATATGTTTGAATAGATTACTCACCTTTAGCTATATCATATTTTAATGTGTATTCCCCAGTAAAGTGTTACTTTTAAAGTAAACAAAATAACATTTGATAAACACTGATTTTAAAGTATCGTAGAAGCATATCGATACACTACTTTTTTGACCATTATTGTGAGGCTAGCTATATTTGATGTCCAAAAATAATGGTTTCCAACTGCGGCGTACTACATTTGCAGTCTACATTCGATTATATTTTATAAACCTTTTTCCCTAGTTTCTTGCTACTAAATTATATCATATTTAATATTATGTTGAACTGGTACTATCTGTTAGAGCTGTATATGTAGTCAGCCACAGTTTGAGACTATTAATTACTGCAAATGAAGCCAGCAGCACAATAGGGGTTAAATAGTATTTTTATATAATTACATTCTTGGTACTCTGAGATTGACTTTCGCCGTATAAGTTAAAAACTTGTAAAACATTAGATACTTGATACATATTAATTCTTCTCGCCATGTTTTCGTAGTGACAGGCATCGCAAAAAGCGAGAAAATTAACTTATAAAAAGTTTCAAGTACCTACACAAACTGCGCTCGAGGTTTCTTTTTTCATTTACCTGTGTTTTTGTTACTTCTTAAGTAAAGAGATAAAACTGTGTCATCGTGTGTGTGTCTTTATAATGGCGGCAAAATTCTTTGCTCCAACAGGAAGGAAGGCCGGGCACTCCGCTGGGAACTTGTTTAGTTTGTGTGTTTATTGAGGAAACGACATAAAAGATAAGAAAAACTCGTATAACTTAATATTCTAAATGTAAACAGTCTCGTATAATATATATCTGATGTGGCAGCAACATGACTTTTCAATTAGATTGCACTCTTTGAAGTCAACAATGGTCGCCGTTCGGGTGACACGCTTCTCAACGAATCTCGTAAATAAATAACACAGAACTGGTCCGGCGACTTCTATTTAATCTGATTTTTAATTAAATTAATGCGAGTCGGTGCTTTGAAAATAATTATGCGCTTGATTTACATAACTATGCCACCGTTTTATTTTATAAGATGGAAATTTACATAGATTAATATATAAAAAATGCAGTCGCCCAAATTTTATCAAAGTCCATCAACGTTGATAAAGACTATTCATATAAGAAAAACATGCTTATTAAACGTTTACATTATAATTTTCTTTGATTATAAATATTTGTTATTAAAAACATCAGTATTTAAGAATAATTATAATATTATATTTTATGGGAGTCACAAGTTTCGCCTCGCGGGGGGATTATCAAATGCCATTTGTCAAATATTTGATTTTTCCACAGCATAGCGAAACATGTCAATCACATACAATATAATAACACTTCTAGAAAATTAACTTTTTTATCAATATTAGGTATATATTATGTGGAGTTTCACAACTTAAGTAAAGAGACAATAAATAAAATCGCTATTCAGAAAATCTTTGCTTCTTAAAAAATATGTATTGGGTAAATAATACGTAGGTACGAGTATTTCAAGAATTTGCACAATTAAAAAGCGATCAATTTGTTTTCACTCTTATGACAATACTGTGACAATCTTATGACAATATCTGCTTTATTTTTATTTTACAATAATTAAATTAGGTATGGTAAATGAAAAAACAAAGACAAAGACACAAAAGGCAAAATAGCACTTGCAATTTTTCAGTTCAGTTTGAGAGGCGTAGAAAATTTGTTATGTTGAAATAAAAATGTTTTGCCTTTCTAGGTCATAGGATGGGATATAGTAAAGCGAAATATGTAAACCGTAATACATAACTGCAATAGAATCAAATAATATAGACCTAAAACTGAGAATACTCCTCTTCAAGACCTATGTTTGGAGTATCTTGATGTATGTCTGTGAAACATGGTGCCTATCCGAAAGAGATAAGCGGAGACTAGAGGCTTTTGAGATGTGGTCCTATGGAAGACTATTAGGAATTTCCTGGAGAGACCACATCACGAATGAGGAAGCTCTTCAAGGAATCGAAGGAGGAAGGCACCTGCTCAGGACCTTGTACGAAAGGCGTGCAAGATGGATCGGCCATGTAATACGTCAAGGAGGTCTCTTGCATGCCATAATGGAGGGTATGACCGAGGGGACAAACTCTAGGGGACGCCCACGCCGAGAGTACCTGGAGGACCTGTTGGTGGACGTGCGTTGCTCATCATATGCAGATTTCAAAAGAGCCGCACAAGACAGGGAAGAATGGAAGACAAGAATAGAAGAAATTGCTGCAAACCAATCCCAGGATTGAAACTTTCTAATTAACTAATAAATAAAATAAATATATTTTATGAAGGGAATATGAATATATCCAATTATTATACTTTAAATAGTTTAATGTTTCTGTTCGTTCTGCTATTATGCAAAAAAAAAAATGCAGGCACATGTTAATAATTGGAAACAACAGCTGTTTGGTCCTTATATGTCAGATGCAAAAGTTCCCACACGAAATGGTTCACGCTGGCTAATTTGACACAGTAGCTGCATTCGTGTTTCGTTGGTCGCCCAAATGCGAGAACTTGAACCGGAATCGATGATGGAGTTGTTTCTAATTATGCGCTACTAGCGCTACCAGCACCGGCCGCGATTCGCAGTTGCGGCGATACAAAACTGATTAAATTAAGCCATAAATTTGAGAGCGGTGCTTTGTGCAACTTTCAAACAAGCGTGCACTGAGCACGAATGGCAATAAACGGGGTTGGAGACGATATAGCCCTCGCGGTTCGAATATCCGTGAAGAGTGAATCACGTCAGCGGCAAACAGGACTTAAAAAAACTTCTCATTCCTCGTTGCTCATGCGAGCATTTTATTAAACAATTCGAAATCAAAATTCATTATTTATCCAAATAGGTATTCTTCTTCTTCTTCTTCTTCTCAGCGCTACATCCCGATGCGGGATTTGGCCTCCTCCACCACAATCATTTACTGGCTTCTGTCCTTGGTCATCCCTCTCCATTCTCCATATCTTTCTAGTTTTTCTCATTCCTGTTTCACACAGTCTTTTTCTTGGTCTGCCACTTGGTTTCTTTATCCAAATTGACATTACTACATGAACAAGTTCGATGCTAACGAGGCTGAATACTTTCCAATATTTGGAGAATTTTCCTTTTGAACATTGTTTCGTCAATATGAAAAATGTCGATCTCCGAAGCGATTATGTTCAGCACTTTTCTTGGTCTCCCCACCGGCATCACCAGATTGGGTCTGGTGATGTCGGTGGTTGTTCTGGTTTTGTAAGGTGGTTCTGCATGTTGGGAGATAAAATAGTATATGTTGACGTTGTCGAAGATAACCACCCGGAACATAAAGTTGAATACTTTTCAAGATGATGGAGTTCTCAAAGAATCCCCAAATAAATCTGAAGATATGAATAAGTGTGAACTCATCCCTTCTTATTTGCAGACTATTGGTCTCCAGCATGGCCAATAGGAATGCAGTAGAATAAAACCATAGATAGTTATCAAACTCCCTTACGTAGAGATTTTTTTTTGGCCGAGCCATGGAGGGCTCCCTCCGCTTACCCGAAGCTGTTATAGGCGCAGCGGTGCCTTTCGCAACCTTCACTCGTGCACTCCCTAGGTTCACCCCCCGTCCATGTGGGACTTACTTTTAAAAAAATTAATAATAATGTAATAATAATAATAAATTAATAAAAAAATTAATAATGTATATTTGCAACTAAGGGGGACCCAGACCACATTTAAGCTACGCTATTCTCCCTCGATGTCCCGCCGTACACACATAGCAATACAACGGCAAAGGAAAAAAGAGATATCTCAGAAATTTTTTCTGAATCCTCTCCTACATTAGCGGGCATCTCGCCTCGTGGAGATTACATATCACCGAACCACACTTGAGCCGCTTCCGGACAAATAAGTGGTACAGTATTCGCAAAACGTAGTTTTACTGGCGAAACATTTCTGTCAAGTCTACAATGCCGCTTTTACAGATTGTTTTTATATCGTTACATTATGCATTTTAATTAAAAGTCCGTTCCGCCTTGTTCGGTTATTCATCACTGCTAGGTCTTATAAAGTTTATTCGCCCGTAAACAAATTACTATGAATATTCTTACTTATGAACTGAAAATAGTGGCTATCATGTCCAATTCTCGTCCACTCTAACAATTACAACTAAAAAATGTTGATATAACATATAGTGCTCTAATTAATTTAATTAACAAGGTACATGGGTTCTCCGTACTTGTTGGGAGTATATTTTTTCAAGGAATGTTGATTGAAATCTAAGATGCGCATAAAACAATAATATTATATCAAGACCAGTAGTTGGAAATAGAGCGTAATACGGGTAAGCAATTACCATATTGTGTGTAAATAATTAATATAACAAATATGATATTATATGTATGGTTAGATTACAACAAGTAGAGTTTCCCCTATTTTAATCAAGATATTTATTTAAATATCCCATTAAACTTATGATCATCTAAGTATTGAAAATAATTAGATTTTTTACATAATGTAAAAATGATTATTATGTATAATTTCAAAATAAATAAAGAACAATATTTGTCATGCCATGTCTTCCTTGGCCTTCCTAGGCTTCTATTTCCATTCATCATTATCACCATCATCAGCCTTTAGTCGTCCAGTGCTGAACATAGGCCTCCCTTCCCGATTTCCACAACTCTCTATCTCTTGCCGCTCTGTGTCATTAACCTCCTGTCACTCACTTGATGTCATCAGACCATCTGGCTTGTGGTCTGCCAGGATTTTTATGGCCGGTTCTCGGTCGCCACTCCAGGGTGCGTCTTGTACACCGATCTGGCTATGGCCGGCCCAATTCCACTTCAACGAGGCTATTTTGCACGCTACGTCCGCAACTTTGGTCCTTTCTCTGATCCATTCATTTCGATTCCTGTCTCGCAGACTGAAGTTTAACATCCTCTTCTCCATTGCCCGCTGGGTTACTCGGAGTTTTTCTCTAATGTTCTTCTTGTGAACGTAACTTGTATACCTGTATCTTTTTATTAGTCGAATTCCTTAATTTAAAAAAAAACCGCACAATCTTTTTATTTGAAATATAAAATATTTTCAATATTTTTAATCCCTCTGTGCAGACAAATAAAAGTACTGTTGGGACATTTTATTTTCTAAGAATAAAATCCAAAAATTGTGTACTACACAAATATGGCATTTAGTTCTGGGAAAGCGGTTCTCACAAAGGACGGCACGTAAAGCTTTTAGCGGTTAGTAAAATAAGCAGAATCAATATCGAGACATAAAGGTTCGCCTCTGGATTTACCAATTCCCTCGCCAAACGGTAATAGCAGGACCCTCCCTCGGGCTTGCCCGGCCTCGGGGCCAACGAATGCCCTCACAAGCTCGCTTCTTGCTCCTCACCGCTCACAACTACTACACCCCAACCCCTCTTCGTTCTTACCATTGGGATAGTATCTCCCTCAGAAACAATTCCTTTTACCTTAAGTCAGTAGGTCAATAGTGAAATCTATTACTTTCAAATAAAACTGTAGTTTTAAATTCAAATCGTTCAAATACATAAGAATTTGTTTTTCAAAACAGTTGAAAAGCATTCTAACATTTTGTTGGTTTAACGAACCAACCGGTTTCACTCCCGCCGGAGCTTCTGTAACCCTGACGAAGCTCCGGTAGAACGAGATCGGTTGGTTCGTTAAAACAAACAAAATAAAAAAAGTTTTAAAATTACTAAATATACACCACAAATTAAGTACTTCATTAGAAAAGTATTCTTAATTCATTATTTTGTAAATATATATTTCTTTTGATGTATCTGCATTCTCTTCTTTCAACAGAACGTTAGATATTATATATTTCCTTCATATAGTAAGAGAAGAAATAAAGGACTACTACCTTTTTCTTACTATTATAATGATTAGATATTTACGTACGTTGATTATCTCAATATTATATTATATTATAAATTATCGCATTCAAAATTTCATTTCTTTATTATTTTGATCAAATGCTGTGTGTGGTCTGTTTTATTGTACGGGTGTGAAACTTGAACCTTGAAAGTTAACTCAATGAACAGACTGGAAGCATTTGAAATGTGGCTCCATCGCCGAATGCTCAGAGTTCCCTGGACAGACATGGTTACCAATACCGAAGTCCTGAGGCGAGCTAGAGTAGACAGGGAACTGTTATCAACTATCAAGGTTCGAAAGATCCCACATCTGGGTCATATACTGCGTGGGGAAGAGTACCACCTTCTCCAACTGATATTGGAGAGGAAAATTGAGGGACGCCGAGGGCCCGGAAGGAGACAAATGTCCTGGCTGCGAAACGTGAGTGAGTGGACCGGCATCCAAAGTGTGGAGAAGCTGTTCCGAGCGGCGCAGGACAGGGACAGGTTCGCCGAGGTGATCGCCAACGTTGGGGGGACCCGACAGGGCACTTGAAGAAGAAAAATATGTTTTTTTTTATCAATTTCCAAACTGATATACTCCATATCCATTATAGCAAAGTTATATCCTTTAATTTACTATATTTATCGAATCAAAACCGGTAATGAAATTTTTTATTTGAGGTTAATCTATGGTTATATTGAATTAATATTTGGACGGCATTGTCAAATGCACTTTAATTATTTTATTTTAAACTATCAACCATTGAAATTCAGTAAAATTGTCTATAGACTTTTTAAAAATATTTTATAAAATATATGAAAAATATTTTATACCCATTAAAAAATATTTTATATAATATTTTATATCCATTAAAAAATTAAAAAGATGATTAAAGTGAACATATTATACGTACTTTAAAAAATAAATTACAACAAAATAAATCAAGCACACTTAATAGAAATCCGTTTAAAACATGTGTTCCACGGTAGGTCCTAAATAAGATCAATCAATATCAAAAGAACATTGCAAAAGCCAGAGACAAAGACAAAGCAAATTAGCAATTTATGAGGAAAACAAACGAGCGCGGAATTCACTGATGAATTCGCAAGAACTAAGCACGGATTTTGGAGCACACCTTTGATGAATCGTGATTTTCAATTCCACCGTTCTTAAGACAAAGCAATTGAAAATAATCGTAATGTCATATAACCTTTCAACTTTGAAAGAGCCACTCCTCTTCCCTTTGATGTTCGCCGACAAAGGGTTTCCGACCAATTCGTTATAGGGACCGGCCCGAACACGAAACCCGCAAAGAGGAAGAAAAAAGGTAAACAAATACAGTCGCCTCGTGAAAAGGTGCTAAGCGTTTCTTATCTTGGATTTTATTACGTGATAATGTAAGAATGAAATAAATTATTCTCTTTATTGTTTAAAAGCTTAGCACCTTTTTGTTAAAAACTACCAAGGTTCATTCTATTATAACGTTTCGACGATGGAAAACGTTATTCAGTTACAAATAAACTAAAATCTTACATTACAGGATTTTCATACAAATTCAACTAGACATCGCTTAAAATAATAAGTAGTTAGCTAGAGCTATACGAAATATAGCTATAGCGAAACGACGATATGCGTTTTGCTAGAGCTATATGAAACAGGTCAACAGTAAATTAAAACCTAAATACAGCTTCTAAAAACATTACCTTCTAAAAGTTTTGATATACATTTTTGTAAACTCTTAATTTTTATTATTATTGAGGGTATAATAGTTATTTTTGTAGTCTATTCAACTGCTAACAACCTAACCTTAAGCTCTCAAAAATGTGTATTATTGTGAGTATAATAGTTCTAGACAACCTACAAGATGTAAGCAGACTGTTGATGATGTACCTGTGGAGCAAGTAATGAGTTTCAGATATTTGGGAGTAGAGATCTGCAGCCAAAATGACCTTTATACCGAAGTACGAGAACAAGTCAGTAAAGCCTCTCCTGTGTCAGGATGCCTGAAGAATCTGGTCTGAGAGAACAAGCACATGCGTATCGACAGCAAGATCAGAATCTATAAAACGTGCGTGCGACGTACGCTGTAGAGATGCGGGCCGACACTGTGCGAACGAAGGGACTACGAAGAACATTGGAGATGAAGGTCCTAAGATCAATTACTGGAAAAAAGTCCCGAGATCGTGTCCGCAACGTAGACATAAGAAAAACTTGCGAAATAGAGGATTTTGTTCAGTGGAGTAGATCCAGAAGAAGATACTGAAGGGACCATGTAGCCCGAATGGATGGTGACAGACTTGCATATTCACCTGGAAGACCGCCTAAGAGATGGAGGGACAGCTGGATCTCATCATCCGACGAGACATGATTTTTATGTCACAGATCGTCAGATCTATTAAAAGAAGAAGAAGAAGAAGAAGATAATTGTTCTATTTTGTAGTCTACTCAACTTCTAAAACTTTACCAAATATTATTTTTTAATAGTTATTGTTCAAATTTTATTATATAATAGTTATTTTGAATACTCGTGGTAGCATGTAATTGGTCTTATTTTAATTATTCTAAATGTTTTATTATATATACCTACATACAACAACAACAACAACAAACCATCACGCCGTTTCCCCGCAGGGGTAGGCAGAGAGAATGGACCGCCACACTACTCTATCCTGGCAAACCTCTCTAGCTTCCTCCACATTCATACAACGAGTCATACACGCACGTCGATTCCTCCGACTTCTAACATGACCAACCTTTAAAATTTGATTAATTTGGTCATGCCATGTTTTCCTCGGTCTGCCTCGACTTCGTACCCCATTTACATCATTAACGTATACTTTCTTAACCATTCTTTCTCCATCCATGCGTTCCATATGTCCGAACCAACGCAGCGATCCTTTCATAATTTTGTTCATAATACCTTCTTCCGCTCTACATTCCTTTCTTATATCAGTATTTGAGATTCTGTCGTATATCGTTCTACCACACATACGTCTTAGGGACCTCATCTCTACCGCATTTATTCTACTCTCATCCTTCTTTTGCCAGTTCCATGCTTCGCTTCCATACATTAAGTTTGGGACCAGAACTCCATTGTGAACGGCCGTTTTCGCTTTCATTGATAAATTCTTGTTTCCAATAACTATTTTTAAAGCTCCATTCACTTTGTTACCCGCACCAACCCTTCTTTCGACGTCACTATCCGTTCGGGCATCTGCTGTGAACATGTTACCTAAATACACAAATTCCCTCACCTGTTCTAAGTTCTCTTCGTTCACACTTATATTACAAACTGTCATTTGCTCTTCAGGTGCATGCATAGGTGTATATATACATATGTTATTGATATCGCTGTATGTTACCCTTAATAAATAAATACAAAATTTTATTCTATTAATTCAGTTCTTTTTCATATGTGTTTAATGAGAATGCAGTGTTCCAAACTATAAGAAATGTTTATATTAATTATAGAAAAATAATCGATTTTGAATAGTTTAGAGCTTTTTACAACGAGCTTTAATTTTACTCGAGTATTCGTAAGCGTTCAAATGAAGGATGGGCAACTGGGCACCCCTTGACCAAACAGAATAAAATCAACCGCACCCTACATGCATTCATAGTACTCGACCAGGCAATATTACATACATGGAGTGTGCCCGAGTACAGGTGGAACCAGACCGCGGCCTGTTTGATAGTTCGTACGTTACCCACATGTTTGATGGAGTTGCTTATATTAAAAAAGTGTTTGAAATTCAATTTTAACTTTACACACTTTGCGTGAAAAAACATTTTTGTTTTGTTTTGTTTTTTAAAGTGAAAAAATTGAATACAGTTGGTTTATAAGAAATGAGTAGTAATCATTATACAAGGCATAGCTTATAACATATATTGTAATACTCGTATACTCGTATACTCGTAGTATAGAATATAAAATGTACAAGTATAATGTTTATATGCTACATAGATTTTAGATTTCTGATTAATTCAGAAATAAAATTGTAAAATTAAGAATCCAGAAACCTTGAGACATTATTTTTTTTACATAAAATAAAATAAATAATTTCTTGCTCTTATATAATAGCACTGATCGGTTTCGGCAGTTCTAGTCAATCTTTTGCTAACATAAGTAGAGATTACATTAAACTTCCGAAACCGGTCGGAACTGTAATAGAAGAAAAAAACTAACTATCACGCCGTCTTCCCTAAGGGTAGGCAGAGAGAATGGACCGCCACACTGTTCTTTCCTGATATAATTCATACATCGTGTCACATGCACGCACGTCAATTTCTCCGACTACTCATGTTACCAATATTTAATATTTGATTGATTTGATCGTGCCACGTAATAGAAGAACAAGTGGAATAAAACAAAATTTTATTATAAAGAAACATTCTTATTTTCTTCAATTTACAAAGTTATTTATTTCTGAATGTTGTATTAAAATTATGTTTTTAGTTATTTATTTGTTTTATAATATATTTTCATGATCGACATATTTACAACAAACCATATGTTATTTGGCAAGAATACATTTTAATATATTATCTTGTATTATACGAGTATTATACACTTCATAGTTATTTCAATCGTTTGATGTTTTAAATGTGATTCGCATGTTTCAGCTTCAATGTAAACCCCTTTGATGGTTACAGTATTATATTAGCACAAAGAAGATGTAGAATTATTCGACATTGAACTAGTCAATGTTAATAATGTTTTTGCGTGAATCCTCCAGAAAAGGGACCAGGACAAAGTAAGCCATGATTACATTATCTCCTTAAAAAGCTTTTAAGATGATTGTGTTACGCTGGAAGGAAGTAAGTAATACTCGTACATTTCGTAAGGCAGCGTTTGTCAAAGGCTCTGCCGTATGTTTCAAACATAATGTATTCATGTTCGATATACTCTTGTGTATATTTTAAACACTTGTAAGAATTCGTAGTATAACATAAGATACGAGGGAGATAGTAGGTATACAGGTATTCGTACACTTAAGATCCATTCCCGTAAAATTAGTTCTTACTGTTACTCTTTACTTAAATTAGTTCTCTGAATTACTCGTATTAATATTATGTTATTGCAAACGATATGGTCTGTGATGTTTATGATTTTTATCTAAATAAATAAAATGAAATGAAAAATGTAATAAACCTTCTAGAAACAGACGTTTTTATTAGTAATATTTAAGTTAATACGTTTTCAAAATAATAATATTGATATTTGAAAAAAATCTTCGTAGAAGTTCATTGTAAAGAATGAAAAAAATAAAATTACACAAATATTTGTAATTAAGGTTTTTAATTGAAATTTCTTGGTAGAAGTTCATTTTAAATAATGAAAACAAAAAAAAATTATACAAAATTTCTTTATTATTATGTATTTAGTGTGCTTCGTGAAAGATTGACCAGAAGGGTGGTGGAGTGGAGACCAGAAGATGGCAGCAAGCTGCCGAAACCGGTCGAACATAAACACAAAATGAAGCACACTAAATAAATAATATAATAAAGTAATTTTGTACCAATTTTTTTTTCGTTTTCATTATTTATAAATATTTGTGAGTTCGACCGGTCTCGGCAGCTCCTTTCTCCATATTCAGGACCAGAAACCGGTCGATGACCCAATCATTAGTGGATTTTAACTAAATATGCATTTAATTTTTTTTTAATTTTCACTATTTTGACTTGGACTTGGATCTTCTAGCTTAAAGAGGTCCAGCTCTTGTGGCTATTCCTCTTACGTCTAATGGGAACTTTGTTGGAAAGGTGATTCGGTGGGTTATTGGTTTATGCTGGTGCTTGATTTTTGTCATCCGGAGTGTTCTTCTGAAGGATAATCGATTTTGGGCGTTTGTAGCAGCTGGGGATGTTTGGGTCGTCATTTGAGAAGTCTTTTATTGTGGATTTAGAATGGTTAATTATTTTAGTACGTTTTCATTCGTAAATAATTATTCTAAAACTCATAATGTATGACCAATGCATACTTCCAGTACTGACATATGGGGCAGAAACGCTAACCCCCACTAAGTCGACCTTGCGTAGACTCCGTATATCACAAAGGAAATATTAAAGAGCCATGCGAAATGTAAGACTCTCAAACCGGATAAGAAATACTGAAATGCATAGAAAGTCGGGAGTAACGGATCCACAACGGACCAGAAGGGTGGTGGAATGGAGACCTCGCGAGGACAGAATAAACAGAGGGAGACCACCCACATGGTCTGCTGTATTCGAAAATTTGCTGGTGGATGCGAAAGGCACAAGATAGGAGTACTTGGAGAAGTATGTGGGAGACCTGTGTCCAGCAGTGAACGACACCGACTGTTTTAGTAATTAATTAATTATTTAATATAGAGTTTCACATCATTGTTCAAGAAACGATAAACATACTTTTACTAAGATAGGAAATGTATTATAACATTACACGTATTATAATTCTTATTTTATGTAATAAATCATTAAATTAAAAGAAATGAAGACACCGAGGACGAAAGCAGGCAAGACACTGAGAGATCGCGTGAGGAACACCAGAATAAGAGTGATATGTGAGTTTGAGGTTATTACAAGATGGAGCAGATAGCGAAAAAGGGGCTGGTACGGTCTTGTTCAAAGAATGGACACCAACAGACTCATGGGACTCGTCCTTGTTGAAGACCTCATAAACGATGGTAGGACAGCTGGGAATCTACCTCACAGGAGGAGCAACACTCTGGAGAACAGATCTCATAGGTCTACAATAAGGAAGTAGAAGAAGAGGATTCAATTAAAATTATATATAATAAATTATATTGATGCAAATACATTTTCTTTGGCTTTGGTTAAAAAAATAATCAGTTTAATTTTAAATCTGTTCTATAATTTCGAAAGTTGACTGTTATTCTTAATTTAAATCTTCGTAGGATTGAGTAATATAAAGTCACAATTGTATAAATTTGTATAACAGTTAGATACAGACATTTCTAACATAACGCTGATTAAAATTACTTCGTCGCCATTAATAAATTAACGATTCTAAGGAACGGCGAAGCTATCTTGAATCTCGGTTCAGCCTAGAATTTCAATTCGGCAAACATTTGAACTGGCGACTCGGCGAATTATAAAGTGCTCATACAATTTTCCGGTTCTCCGAAAATTTGTTGCGAATTAATTCAAATTTACTAATAAAAGATCTTTATAAATGGAAGGAATATAATCGTTCAATGAGTGATGGGATAATGGTCATTTCGTATAACATTATTAACATAACTGGCTTGTGTGTTGAGTTTGTCGTAAATAATGAGTGCGAAAGTTGTTGTAAAATGAGAAAGTTTCACGAGAAAAGCGTAATTTACACAAAATTGCATGACTTTGAGTTATGGGTTAGATCAATCTTGGCAGTGTTTCGCCAGAATTCATAAAAAAATATTAGAACACATGTGGTTAGCAAACAAAATATCTCTAGTTTAATATTGATAATCTCTCTTTAATTATATTGATACATATCATATAATAATAACTATAAATGTTTTTAAATTATCACTAATTATGATATGATCAAAACATATATTTTAATAACGGTAACATAATTTCCTTATTTAAAAAATCTTACTCTTGATTGGGAAAGTATATTTATATTTATATGTCCATGGTTGCCTTTACGAATTGCCAACCGGTTTCGATACATCCGTATTGTTATCAAGCCAATTTAAAAGTGGCAGTATTTATATTTAAAAAATAAATTGTATTTACACATAATTGAAGTTTATAAATATAGGTGGTTTTTTAATGGTTTGGTTTTTAAACTAGCAACATTGTTTCTATAGACTTTCAATTTGACAGTTGACAGTTGATTTGTAATGAGTACGTTTTGCCATTTTACCCAGTTGCTCGATAAAGATGTCGAAAATTGGACTTCACCATTGCGCTTCATTCGAGCTAGCCGTGGCACTCATATCCCGAAATTCATTTAAACAATAATGGCATAAAATTATCTTTTAAATAAAGTCAATATCATAGACACTTACATTATTTTAATGTGTTTTTTTTTTCATTTTGAATTTGTGTAGGTACCTCAAAAAAAACACCCTTATACACATTGTTATATAAAGTTTTTTTTTAGAGGTATACAAACTCAAAATGAAAAAAAAGACACATTCAAATAATGTTAATTTCTATGATATTGGCTTTATTTTAATAGATAATTTTATGCCATTATTGTTTAAATATGATTTCGGGTATACGAGCGCCACAGCTAGCTCGAATGAAGCGCAGTCGTGAAGTTCAATTTTCGACACCTTTATTGAGCAATTGGGTAAAATGGCAAAACGTACTGACTACAAATCAATGGTCAACTGTCAAATTGACAGTCTGTAAAAACAATGTTGCCAGTTTAAAAACCAAACCTCTAAAAAAACACCCTATACCAGTTAGATTAATATATTTTATTAAAATACATTATTTCAGTACACCTACAGAACTTTATTATTTTGACTAATATTTAACAATACTTTGAATTATATATACTTAACTCTTTGCCCGCTACAACTGACTATAGTCAGATTAATAAGTTGTACACACCAGGATATTGAGTGTGTTTATTGATTATTTATGAAGATACTAATATAATCAATTATTACTTTTTGTATTCCTAAGTTAATTTCGACTGATTATATATGCCGTACACTCAGGCTCACGAGACACAGGAACCAATCAGATAGCTTTTTATTTAGGTGTCATTCACACTATTGCAAATATTCTTCCTGAAGTGAACTAACTATACTAAGCGAAACACTTTGGCGTAGGTTTAACCTTACAGATACATTACAAGTAAATATTTATATATTAAAATGACTCTAAAATGATGTATAGCTAAGGCTGTATCACGTTGTTCCAGAGTTATCTGATTTAATAATTTATACGATACTTTCCCTGGACGCCGATTCCGGCATCCGGAGGCCGGCAACCAGGGGATTTAAACCTTAGTATTCCGTTGTATTATAGATTAGTACAGTGGAATATTTATTAGGCTTTAGCACTAATCGGATCTAAATCATTTTACCGTAAATTCTCAATTAGGGTAGACGATTCCCTTGGAATACCTTCATTAGCGATTTAAAACGATGGCACTGTTCGATATATTATATCTTCTTTAATCCAATAACGACTCTTTAGTGAATAAAATAAAATATATATTGTACTTTTAATAGTCGTATCACCGCCACGGAATTAAACATAACGCGCTAGTACTTCTATAGTGACAATTGTTAATATCATGGTTTTCAGTATGATAATATGTAAATCATTTCGTTTTATAGTACACTTATACTAGGATTTTTCTATATATCAATATTTGTGATGATAACACGCATACACGCGCGCACATACACACACATGCATACTGAGAGAGAGAGTCTCTCTCTCTCTCTCTCTCTCTCTCTCTCTCTCTCTCTCTCTCCCTCACACACACACACACTCAATATATGGGTAGATGTGTGTGTGTGTGTGTGTGTATGTGTGTGTGTGTATGAGTGAGTGTGAGTGTGCTACATGTAAAAATAACAATGAATTGCAATGAAACATGTCACTCCCATTCAATATATTAAAACTTATTTAATTTAATTTAATTTATTTTAATAAAGATTACAAACATTACAGACATATATTTTCCAGATCGTTTGCAATTACATTATAAGAATTTAAAAGAGAAGCATAAAAAAATAAGCTTAAGAATTATAAATAATCATAACATTGATATTGCATCCCTGAGGCAAACGGAAGTCTCTTTGTTATTTGCAAAAATGTTATATTTATAATTATTATATTTGTTGTATTGGCGACATTCACCAGCAGGTGCTGCTGGAATCTTCACTTGAGACTCTGGGCTATGAGTACTTTCTGTTATTTCTGAACTTGGTGAAAAGTGTCATCTCGATATTTAACTTTTCTGTCGTAATCTGATTAGTTCTGTTGACGTCCAAAGGGAGGTCCCGGGGTAATACACTTAACTCCCCCGGGAAGCGGGAAGCGCCAGGAAGAGGGAGCAGCTAGCTACACGAGGGCGAAGGGTGCGATCGCGAACTGTTCCATCGCGCGAAGAGAATTTATTGGATCCATTTACTCCGCTAAGCACTCTCTCCGGTCGCGATTTTGTAATGAATTTTCATTGTTTGGACGCGCGCGTGTTGCCCGCACGAGTGGGGAACACATCAGGCGCATTATTTGCTACCGTACACAAAATAAGACCTTCTGTTCAAGCTTCCAACAGCTGGGCATAATATTCTTTAAGTTTGCCTGCATAATGGCCTTTGTATTCAGTGTGCACTTCAATTGACGGATTTTATTGGCTAAAATTACTATCGAACGCACATAAACACTTATATGTAACCATCTGTTATCAACCGTAATAATTCTAATTTCTATTTAACCATCATGTCGTATTTTCCTAAGGTTAAGCAGAATGAAGTGGGCTTGACATATAGCCATACAGGAGTGTTGTCAGGAGTGACGACTTGGACAAAAAAAGGCGAGTCGAAGGGCTACCTAAAATATGGACTGATGACATTGTCCGAATAACTGGACGAGTGGAGAAAAATAGAAGAGGCCTATATCCTGCAGTGGAGGGAAAAATGATAAAGAAGACACAGAAAGAATGTATCGTAACACTGTTATTTTTTTTGTTTTTTTCTTTTATTATTATTATTATTTTTTTATTTTTTTACCTTTTCAACAGGTTGCTTGAACCCAATTACTGTATACAATTTTTTTTTTTTGAACTGATATATTGATTCTCATAACATGTGATAGGTAGCTAATCTATTAATTCTACACCAGACCAAAGACAGTGTAACAATCACACTGCCATCGCCGGGAATCGAACCAGGAACCATCGGTATGGCAGTCAGAGCTCTTACCACTCTGCCACGAAGGTCGCCAATTCTTTCCAGACACAATCCTCTCACGTTCTCATCATTCAAACTTCGTGTTATCTACACATGTCTATTTCTCCGACTTACCGACGTGGTTGACGTTTTTATCTTGAATGATTTGATCTGCCTAGTTTTTCTCAAAATATTTATATTTTAAACTCTTTTCACGAGTATAATGAACACCAATGAAAACTTCTGTATTCTGGAAGGCGAAAGGCGAAACGTCCGTCTTCTAGATGGAGCAAGGCGAAACATGTCATTCCCATAAAAAAATATAATATCTAGATACATCATTACGTTTTCATTCGTATTAATTATGTGATATGGAGTTTTGTATCATTGTTCAAAAAACAATAAATATGGCAACAAGTATGTTATCCACCATTTTTTTATAGTTATTCTTTCAATTTCACCAAACTATCATAATTTTTAACCTTTCAAAATTTGGTTCATTCAATTTCTGAATATGGCACTTCATCACAAAGAGATTTACAGCGTATTCGAGCTTTATGTAGGTATTTATTGTTATAATATTGTGTATTCGTAAAATATCAATCGGAACATAATACAAAAGGTAAAACACTTTTTGTAAGCCCAAACACGTTAACATTCTGAAATATAAGTATAATTTTGGAGTTTGAGATTTTTCATATTGATGAAACAATGTTCAAAAGGAAAATTCTCCAAACATTCGAAAGTAATAAGCTTTATTAGCGTCGTACTTGTTCGTCTGTTACGTCGAATCATTATTTCAAATTGGCGATTTACATGTATTAATATTTATAATGTCTCTTTAGAAAAATAAAGAATTTGAATTGAAATGTTATTATGAATAAATCTGTTTCATTGTAGCGTTAAACAACTAATTAAATAGTCCATTGTTTTGGTCGAAACACTATGATACTTCAACATTATTACTGTTAACATTTAAAACACTGTTATAATATCACAATTTCTTTTTATTCACTGAGAGTGGCGCGACAGCGCCAACCGATGTTTGCATCATCAGGTGTTACAATAAAAATCATCAGATGTTACAGTTTATTGTAGCAACTGATGATGCCAACAGAAACTTTGATTGCCAACAAAATTGATTGGCGAAACAGTTGTCGCGCCAATCTCAGTGAATAAAAAGAAATTGTGATATTATAACAGTGTTTAAATTTTGACAGAAATAAATAATTGTTTAGAATGTTGTTGTTATTGTTGTTTACAAGAAGAGAAGGTCTGAAAGAATCAGAAGGCTCTTTGAGGAGGACCAGGTTGACAGCATGGGGGTTGCAAGAGTTCCGAAAATTGTTAAAAATGAAAACCCCATCAGCAAAAGACTACCAGGAAGGCCGCCGAAGAGATTGAGGGATGGTTGGACGTAATCATTCCAGGATAATTCGCCGTCACAAACAGGTCATATAACCTTTACCAAGAGGAAGGATAAAATATATAATAATACTGACTGATCCCAAGTATTTAAATCAATGGTATCAAAATTTATTTTGCAACCTTTAATATGAGCTAAAAATTTATCATTATCATGAAGTAGGAATTGGATCGTGTTCAGGCTCGAACCCAAGTCCATTGCATCTGGAGCCAAGCGTGCTGTCCCCTAGACCTTTTATTAGTAATTATTTATTTATTTATTTATTTATATTATACACAAATGAAACATAACAAACGAAAAACATTTAGACGACTCATTTGGACACAAATCGGTGTAACAAAAATGAAATAACTACACGAAACTAAGAAATAATATATCTTAAAAGGATCCCAAATATGTCGACGTCAGTGAGGCAGTACTCACGATAAAACATCACGAAATAAAATTTAATGGTACTTACGGTAGGTGCAAGAAGTCTCATTCCGAGTTTCCTCAACCCTCAGATGAATACCCTAAAATTAAAAATACATAGTTATTATAATCATATAGTTATTATCATATCAAATCAAATCAAATCAAATCAGTTTATTAACTCAATAGACATCATAGTAATAAGGCAGTTGATTTCAAGTTATTGAATAGACATACGAATGTTTATATCAAATCAAAACAAATCAAATCAAATCAAATCAGTTTTGATTTTGAAAATTTGGTTTGGTTCATGTGGTGCTCCCGTAAAATTTGAGATATTTTGTGTATAAGTGAATTGTTTTGGCCAATTTGATTGTTGCCGCACTTTATAATAATGAATTGTGACACGTAATATGTTTGAATTTTGACAGATGTAAAATATTTTTTTCTTTTGTTCCAATGACAATTTGAATAATTTCTTCAATATTAATTCAAAGTCCTTTTTTTTTGAAGTGCCTAATTATTGCTAATTAAAAAAAAACGGTAGATACGCGGAACATACATTAAATAGACAATATGTGCACCATCTAAAAACAAAATTTTGGGTAAAATTATTTTTATTTTGTTATTTTAATTTATATCATTGTATTTAATATTATTTGTTTTAGATTTATTTCGTGGATGCTGGACTATCGAAGTGTGCGCGGGAGATGCCTATTGGTGGCGATGAGGTTCGCAACCCATCACACCGCGTCTCCCGCGGAGCGAAAAGAGAAGGATGGAGTGCCGCATCGGTTAAATTGTGACAGTCCATTCTTTCTGCCTACCCTTTCGGGGAGACGGCGTGATGGTTAGTTAGTTTGTTAGTTATGTTAGTTATATACCTGTATAACAGACACACATATAAGGTATATTCTTGCGATGCACTATTTTATTTTGTTTTCTGTAGATAGTAATACATGATATAACTTATCAGTAGTAAATGGCAAGTTTACCATTATGAATAGTAAATACAAAATATCCATTCAATTCACACAATAGCAGTAAACATTCGTGACTATCCGATTATACATAATGACGCTGCAACGAGGACAGCTGAGGGTGTGTTGGGGTACTGCGGAAGGGGTTGGGGACGGGGTGGGCGGTGATTGATGAATATCCACCCCCTAGCGACAGCCTCCCCCTCTATGTCCACTGGTATGTTCAGGGGTGTCATGTGACAACTCAATCATTTTTAAAGTTAGCATGTTATATGCTACATAAAATGAAAACATTAAGTAACGAGTTTATCGCTTCAATACACGATTTAAAAAATATATTTTCCATAGTACTACAATTCGAACACTATAAATAATTATTAATTTAGGTATTGTGGACCATAGATTATTTATCTCTTGCTGGTAGTATTGGTAGTATATAAAAAAATATTTTTGGGAATGATCTTTTATGGTTTTAAAAACAATTTATTAATATTATTTTATTTTTTAGCAAATAAGCCAGGTCTCGAAAAGTTCAAACACTACAAAAAATATGTATCTAATGCTTGAGGCGTTACAGTCTATGGTATATAGGTTTGCGCTTGAAAAACGCATCGACAAAAGCAAAATTTTACGACTTTGTAAAGCATTATTTTGCCTACCAATTTGTCAGTACGCATTTAGTATTCAATGTATGCTCCAAGACCTGATGTTGAATCATTTGTCAAGACGTGTGGGGTTACTATACTCCATGCGTGGTATTACTATAACACCCGGCGTCCCTGGAAACGAAACTAAGTCGGCTAAACCTTCCACCACAATGGCAAGAGAATATAAGAGAATCCAATTTTTAGGGCAATCCCTACGGAAAAAGCTTGTTATAGACACGTAAAGATGATTTGCCAAGAATAATTGATGATGATCAGTTTATTAATGTTCACGAAATACATAGATCAAGTTATTTACGGCTTTCGTGGCAGAGTGATAAGAGCTCTGACTCAAATACCGAAGGTCCCGGGTTAGATTCCCAGCGATGGCAGTGTAATTGTCGCAGTCTTTGGTCTTTCGTAGAATTCACGTGTCATGAGAATTAATATAATACATAAAAATAAATTGTATACGGTACGGCTTAAACGATATGTTGTATATAAAATGGAGTTTTAAATCATTGTTCAAGAAACAATTATTCAAATGGATTTATTTAATTGGTTCGATGAGAAAAAGAACTATACAAATATGTTTACAATGTATAATCCAAATTTCTCTTTATAGACTGTACGATATGATTATTACTGATGATGTCAACATAGGTTGACGAAACAGCTGTCGCGTAGAATAAAATACAATTGTGATACATCTTCTTCTCCGGTCTCAATCTAATGATTGGTCTGCAGCAATCTCCTCGGCAACTCTCTTCAACTCCGCATAAGAGGTGCAGCCCATATCTCGGCAAATCTGGTCTAGGTACTCCCGGCGAGGTCGTCCTCTGCCAATCGATCCCTCGATCATTCCCTCCAACACATTATGCAGGAAACATTCGTGTCGCAACACATGACCAATCCACATAAAACAAAGAAGTGATACCTATATAAACAAAGTTATTTAATTTAACAGTTTAAAATGTTAAGGTATCATTGTGTTTCGGCTAAAACAATGTACTATGATTATTACAGTTAAAAATGATCAGAGATTAAATTTGTACAAACTAATCGTAACTTTTCCTAAAAGTTAATTTATGTACTTAAGTACCGCACTGGAAGGAATGATTGCCGGCAGTTAGGGATGAGGATGAGGCCTAAATTAGCCCAGATCCACCCCGCCAGGCGTCACTGCACCACCCAGCTCCAGTCAACTGTCAGCGCGGCGCTTCATCTGACACAGCGGCTGCTAGCACTGGATGATATGGACATTTTGTTTGTTTGTTGATGCGGAAATTTAGGGAGGCAACATCTGTAGCCTGTATTTTAGCAGAGCAGAAACAAAGCGACGATTTTTCTGTAATTAATTTGAAACAGTCATTCACTGTGAATTACTGGTATTAAATCCTTTTACAATTGTATTCTTTAACATTTATAAAGCGTAAAGCCACAAAACATGTATTTTTTAAAAGAATGGATTGCCACACATTTCTTTCCTGACATATTTCTCTCGCTTCCTCAACATTCATACATCGTGTCATGTACGCGCGTCGATTTCTCTGACTCCTCACATGGCCGACATTCAATATTTTGATTTCTTTGATCGGGCCACGTTTTCCTCGGTCTTCCTCTATTTCTAGTTCCATTAACATCGTTAGCATATAATTCATTTTTTCCATGTGTCCAAACCATCTTAATGATTCCTTCATTATTTTGTTCATAACACCATCATTCGCACCTCATTCGCTTCTTATATTTTCTTTCGACACTCTATCGTACACAGAGTATCCATACATCTAAGAGATCTCATTTCTACTGCATTTATCCTTTTTCATCCTTCTTCTGCCAGTTCAACGCTTCGCTTCTATACATAAGGGTCGGTAGAAGAACACCACTGTACACTGCCATTCTAACTTTTTTGGGTAGGTTTTTATTTGCGATGACAACTTGAAGTGCACCATTCACTTTGCTGCCTGCCTTCAATATCCTACTTCACTCGCCCATCTTTCATAGTTGTGTATGTTATTGTAACACTCGGTGCCTCTGGAAACGACACAAAAAGTCGGCCAAACCTTCCACCACAATGGCAAGGGAAGAGTAGAGATATGGTCCTCTTTAAGACCTACAAAACTAGCTTGCCATTGTCACGTTGATGATGATTATTATTATTATTTTGTTTAATAACTCTTTACATCATTGCAACGCAAGTCTGATCGATTTAAAGGGATAGAAAAAAATAACATCAAAGGAAATTGCATAAAACAATGTGAATATAAATATGACAGTTTCTCTTTGTTGCTCCTCTCGTTAGGGTATTCACGAATTGCTAAAGATCCATACTTGGGATAAATTTGAGGGACAGAATCAGAGATGAATTTATTCGACAACAAACCAAGGTGACTGAGGTGGCTCTGAGTTGAAGTGGCGGTGGACTGGCTATGTTTGTCGGAGAACCAACAGCCGATGGGGAAGACGGGTTCTGGAGTGGAGACCACGCACAGGATTCCGTAGAATTGAACGCCCTGCCCGCTGGACCGACGATATTATGATTGCTGGACGTGGATGGATCAGAGTGGCATTTAATAGGAGGAGAAACTTACGTTTAGTAGTGGACGACTTACGGCTGATGAGAGAAAGAGGTCTATCTCAGTTGCTACCTCATTTACAAGAAGAATTGTCTTCAATACAGGAGAACTTCGAAGCGCCTCTGTGCGGCAATTTGGCGCAAATATCTACTTTATGGTAGGGTGTATTATTACGAGGGTTATTAACTAGTGGATCAACAATAACATTAATTAATTATCGCAACGTGTTAACAGATGTGTACAATGTTATGCTATAAACTATCCATCACAATATTATATATTATACAAACAATATGTTATTCCGGAGAGCTCTCTGCAATATGTGAGGCGTGTCAACATGAATTTAATTCGACGTTTTAATTGGAATTAGTTGTTATCGTAGAGTGTATTGCACCCAATGTGGGTAGTGCCGCTCCCTTGTGGGCGCTGAAGCCTTCTAGGGGGGCGATAGTGGGTCCAAATTCATTTATAAGGTTCACTTAAAATAATTATTTTGGTGTTTTTAAGATTGGATAATCATAATTAGAAAATTGATAATATTTGAAAGAAAAAGATGACAATAAAAAAATATAACACCTGTTTTTTATTAAATCATGATCGGTATAACGTTGTGTTTAAGATAAACTCACCGCACCCACTATTTATTTCTTCTTCTTTCGGTGCCGTGTCAGGTCCCCCCATCGTTGGCGATCACTGCAGCAAAGGCATCTCAGTTCTGCGCCACTTGAAACCGGTTCTGAACTCTTGTTATTTCTGCCCACTCTTTAATGTTCCTATTTATTTACTATAATAAATTAAAGATAAAATCATTTCTAATTCGGGTTTGCAAGAAGCATTTCTAACTAACCGGCTGGTGGTCCAGGGGGATTGGGTTCAAGCCTAGACATGACTAGATTCCTTCTTTATAATAATGAGCTAATTTCTGCTAATATTAAAGATTGCAAAATAAATTCTAATATCATTAATTTAAATCCTAGGTTCTCAAAGTGGGCGATAACGCCCCTTTGTGGGCGTTTGAGACTTTCAGGGGGGCAGTAGAAGACCCAGAAAAAATTGTGAGCATGGGCAGATTAAAAAATATAGTCTAAAACACAAAAAAACACACTAATCACGTAAATACTAACCATTATTATTATTTTAACCATTATTCTCTCGTCCATTCGTTCCATATGTCCAAACCATCTCAGGGATCCTTTTTTAATTTTACTTATGATGCAATCATCTGCCTTACATTTCTTCGTTCGGTATTCTACCATATGTCGTTTTCAGATACATAAAAGATTTAATAATATTTTTAAATTCAACTATGTGTTTCTATATATTTGGAATAACTTTTATGGGAGGGGGGCGTTGAACGTTTATTTTTCTTGTAAAGGGGGCGGAGGCCCAGAAAAGATTGGAAAGCTATGATTTAAATACTTGGTTATTGTCTTTAAAAAAAAACTCCAGATAGTATTCACGTGGAAACAATCAATTTTTCATATGAAACACTTACTTTGTGGTTAGACATTTAAAATTAATAAATATATAAAATATAATAAACATTTTGTAAATTATCGATGTAATTGTAATTATATTTGACGCAAACTAGTTTCGCTTGTACCGAAGCTTCATCAGGGAAATATAAAAACGAGAAAAAGATACTGGTTCTGATTTTGAAAATTTTGGTTTGGTTCGTGTGGTGCTCCCGTAAATTTGGAGATATTTCGTCTCGTATAAGTGAATTGTTTTGGTCAATTTGATTTTTGCCGCACTTTATAGTAGTAAATTGTGACACATAATATGTTTGTACTGTTTTGATGTAAAAATTATGCAAGTTTTTTCGTTTATATAAAGAATTTTGATAGGTGTAAAAATAAATTTTTCGTTTATTCCAATGACAATTTGAATAATTTATTCAATATTATTTTTAAGTTAAATTAAGTTCTTGGTGGTGTTGGTTTGTAAATTGCCTAATTACTGCTAATTTTGAAAACCGGTGGATACGCGGAACATAAATTAAATAGACAATATGTGCACCATCTAAAAATAACATTTTGTGTTAAATTATTTTTATTTTATATCATTGTATTTTATATTATTTGTATTAGATTTATTTTGTGGATGTTGGACGATCGAAGTGTGCGCGGGAGATCCCTATTGGTGGCGATGAGGTTCGCAACCCATCACACCGCGTCTCCCGCGGGGCGAAAAGAGAAGGATGGAATGCCGCATCGGTTAAAGTGTGACAGTCCATTCTTTCTGCCTACCCTTTCGGGGAGACGGCGTGATGGTTAGTTATTAGTTTTAGAAAAATATTTGTCATCATTGTTCCAGAAATAAAAATAAAGAAGGTACGTATTTTTATTATTTTTAAAAATTAATTATTCACGGAGGCATTTCTCGATAGTACCTACATATTTTGAAATCCATCATAGCCACGAAGGGTTAAAAAAATGTATAAAAGTTTACGCTTGTATGTAACAGTTGACCCAGATGCGATAAAATGAAAAGATGAATATGATAATATTATATCGGCCCATTTTTGAAGGGAAGTGAAATATCATCACATCGTTTATTACCCTTTATATTACAGATCGTAGGAGATATTTATCGCAGTTTCTTTTTCCTTATTCTAATTCCTCCTATATCATGTCCTTTCCATATTTTATATTAAGGTTTATACCCATATCAGATGTTTCACGAAGATATAAAAGGATATAAGGGGAAAATTCTTTCTACCCTATTTTAATAGGTTGTAGTGAAATTGTCAGACAATATGTCACCACTTACGACTCAACAAATATTTTTAAATTTAGTTCTAAGGCGAAGAAGGCCCTTTTCACACATTTTGGACTGCGATTTATAAGGCGAAATCGGGCAATCTTTTCGCAATCAATTTAAAACTATTTACTAATAACAATAAGAAAAATAATGATATAATAAGAATATACAAAACCTGCATAAGAACTATGCTGACATAAAGGATTGAAATTAGAGCGGATACAACAAGAACGATGGGTAAAGTGCGGTGGCAGAGGATGATAGCAGGAAAGACTCTTTGAGATAGGGTGAGGAACATATCCGCGAAATCTGCAGGATGGAAGATATCGTAAGATGGGGCAGACAACGTAGAAGATACTGGAATCGGTGCAGACGGTGGATCCCGAATCCCACACATTGTGGCGCATCGGATTCCTGTTGGCTACCGTCCCCCCGAAAGACCGCCAAAGAGATGGAGGGATAGCTGGGAATCAACCTCCCAATAGAGATCAAAGGACTAAAATAATAAAATTTAATAAAAAATTCTCTGCGATACGTATTTAGTTTTATTCTACATAATTTTAAGCATCCACTTTTAAACAAAATTTATAAAACAATAAGATTATTCTGCAAGGCACTAAATATTTAGAAAATCGTTAATTAATCTAGTGAAATTACTGTGTCTCGTCTCAATGTTTCATCTCCACATTAAGTTTAATGTCTTAACTATATATCTCATTTCCTTGTCTCATTATTATCATAATTATCACAGATCACACTATATTTTCTTATTATTGATGGTTGAGGTATTAGTTTTGTAAAACTGCATTATTAATTTATAATAGAAAACACGATTGCTTAGTGGTTTAACTTGGATTTAATTTATATAAATTATATAAATAGTGACAAATTAGTTTAGCCTTGCGGGGATATTCTCAAACTGAGAATGCCCTCGCAAGGTGAAACAAATTTGTCACTATTAATATAATTTATATAAATTAAATTCGAGTCAAACCACTGAACAATCGTGTTTACTTTTATGAATTATTTTCTTAAAACTCGATATCTCGATTCTTTATGTAATCACGTAATAAAAATAGGCAAAAACTCGGATGTGATCAAGAAAGAGTACTAGAATATTTTGAATACAAGAGAGCGAGAGAGGAATAGTTCTTTGAATTTTATTCTGATTATTGTTGTATGTGGAAAAAAAGATTTACATTAAAAGTTAAAACTTATTACTGATTACGATTGTACAGCGAACCAAGATTTTAAAGGGTAGAAAATCTTTATTGCTATGCAATTAGTTGTTTTTAAATGTACAAATATTTCACATATGTCATTAAATTACCGTCATGTCATTTATTTGTATTGTATGAAATTTTTTCATAAAACAACGAAAAAAAAGTGCCCACATCCTCAAAGGATTAGAAGGATGGATGAAAATTAAAATACGTAAAATTTTAATGGATATAAAATTCATCCATGTTATCTCATAATCTATGTGAATTCATTAATGTTTTTTTGACAATCGTACTCAGTACGCAAAATAAGACCTGAAATGTAAATTTTCATACCATTAAATAACTGTTTACCGAGAGATTATTTTTTACGAGTAAATGTCTCAGATTATCAAAATACGCTGAATACATTTCAGTAACTTGTTTTTAAACATTTCTCTCTAAAAACCTGTGTAAGCTTAGATTTAAAATAAAAGGTTTAGATGTTTTTATTCAATTATTAATTAAAATTTAACTATGCCTTAAATCAAATAACAATTAAGTATTAACGTGTCGTATAATATGAACAAGTTATTACACGCAGGGACACGCAGGATGAATTATAAATTAAAGTGTCAATTGCAAATAAATGCAAATAAGAAGTGAATGCAGTGCGAATGAAAGTGTTGTGAAAAAAATAATGAGAGAATCATTATATTCGTTTGATACATGGAAATAATGCATGAAGAAAGAATGGTCAAGAAAGTATTTGTAAACGACGTAAACGGAACAAGAAATAGAGGAAAACGTAGCAAGATCAAATCAATCAACTAATAAATATCGTTCATATGAGGAGGCGGAGAAATCGACGTGCGTGTATGATACGATGTATGTATGTTGAGGAAGTAGAACAATGTGGGGGTCCAATCTTTTTTGCTTACCTCTTCGGGGAGATGGCGTGATGGTTAGTTAATTAGTTAGTTATAAGACTTATCAAATAATGCTTTTAAATGAACCTAGATAAAATAACGTATCTAATTTCATTTCATTTATTTATTTATTTTAAACACATCTAAAGCATTACAGATTTTTTTCCCAATACACTAAAGATACAAGTTAGAGATACACAATAATAAGTAATACATAATAGATTAATAAAAAGAGCGAGAAACATAAGATGCATGACAAATTAATAAAATATATATACCAAACAATTATATTAAAGATAGTACTCCCTCAGATGAGCCAAACTATCACAAAATATGTCAAACTCCGAGGTGATATGATTAAGCAAAGATATTGCTCTACCTACCGGCATAACCATTCAGGTTGGTTCTGCATCGTGGGAGATAAAACAATGAATGGACCGCCACACTGTTCTTTCCTGACATACTTCTTTCAATTCCTCAGCATACGCACGCCGCTATTTAATATTTGATTGATTTGATCGTGTCACATTTTCCTCGGTTTTCATCTATGAACCTTGAATACATACAAATGATTCAATTTGAAGAGGCCTGGTTACAGACAGCTAATGAAGAAGAAGAATATGATGATTCAATGTAGGGCTTTTGTTAAATTATTTTACATTCAATTATAAACACACGATCGATTTAGTCATCCAAATCATGGCATAAACTTTCCCACGAGTATCATTTGAATGATAGATGAACTGTGTATAATAATATCAAAGTAGACAGTTATTTGAATGCTAGAGAAGGAAAACTGTTGCCCTGTAATTTAAAGTCACCACCTACCGGAGTATAGTCGTCGATAAAGTTAAATATGTAACGTTGTTAGTTGTTGGTGGTACTTATCGAAGGCAAACTTTCGCATAAACTGTAATAACTTGGTGGAAAATTAGAGGCCTCTGCACAACGGACGATGAAAACTTTATTCAGAAATTATTATGTTGGCTCATAAGGGAAGGGGTATTAAAGGGTTGAAAACATGACATGTGAGGTGTACGTCTGTTTTAAATCGAAAAACGTAAAGTGATTCATAAAACTTGGACTAGTTTTAATATTTTTTTGCTTACGTCACCATGTCAGTACGAAGGTTAGCGATCGAGTTCTGGCGTTTCGTCCGACTTTATCTTCTAATTAACTTTTCCTTACACAATCAGACGAGAGCTTACACAATCATTGTCGACCTTCGTGGCAGAGCAGCAAGAGCTCTGACTGCCATATCGAAGGTCTCGGATGATTGTCACACTGTCTTTGGTCTGGTTTAGAATTCGCGTGGTAATGAAATGGCGATAGATTAATCCATATCCAGACAGCCTCTCAAATGCAAACTGATTGTAGACGATAAACTCGTAGTACAGGTCATGAAGTTCAGATATCTGGATGTGGAGATATCTACTTGCAGCGATCTGTATAATGAAGTTAAAAAACAAACTGATAAAGCTGCAGTTATCTCCGGATGCCTGAAGGACACTGTCTGGGACAATAAACATATGCTAGGGGAAAGGCGACGACCTTCGACGACCTTCGTAGCAGAGTGGTAAGAGCTCTGATTCCCATTCCGAAGGTTCTGGGTTCGATTCCCGGCGATGGCAGTGTGATTGTCACACTGTCTTTGGTCTGACGTAGTATTCTCGTGACAATAAAATGGCGATAGATTGGCTACCTGTCACATGTCACGAGAATCAATATATCAGCTTAAAAAACAAATTGTATACTGTAATTGGGTTCAAGCGAGCTGTTGTATACGTCAAAAAAAAAAAAAAAGCAAAGTTAGAATTTATAAAACATGCATCAGGCCCATAATGCCTTACGGAATCGAAGCAAGAGCAGACACTATCAGCAACAAACATCTCTAAAGAGTAGCAGAAATCAGAACATTGCGACATATTGCGGGGAGAACCCTTAGAGATAGGATACCTAATGAAAAAATTTGCAAATCATTTGTCAATCAAATTGAAGACATGCTGAGATGTAGTAGTCAGAGAAAACGATTCTGGAGGGATTTGTGATGCACGAGACTCCAGAGGGCCGTCTACCACCAGGACGACCACCAAAAGGATGGAGAGAAGGCTGGGCGTCTTCATCACCGGAAGAAATTTGATATCCTGCATAAACAGATCGCAAGATCTACTACAATCAGAAGAAGAAGAAGACTCTTCTTTGAATGATGAGTGGGTCCGCAGTTCTATCCATAGAATTGCAATTGAGAATAGTACGGTGTTAGGTGTTACCCGATTTGTTCTACGGCTTGAAAACGCGGACATTGACAAGAGCTATCACCAAAATCTGGATGCCTTTGAAATATGGATATATCGTAGAATATTTCATACAGTATGGAAAGAAAGAGTCACGAAAGAGGAAGAAATTATCAAGACATGCAGGAAACTGGAATATTTGGACACATTATGAGAAACGATGAATACAAAGTACTGCAACTGATTATCCAAGGAAAAATTGACCGAAAAGGAAGTGTCGGAGAAAATGAGTATCCTGAATAGGAAATTTTCGAGGACGGTTCAGTTACATAATAACATCCCTGTTAGAGGTGTTAGATCAAAAACCTAAGAGGAACATGAAGAAAAAATGGACTATTCTTTATCGCATACAGAACTTCTTTTATATTTTTATTTTATTAAATAGTTCTGTCCAAGAGCAGCATTCGTTCCTATATAGTAAGTACAAATGCATCACAAAATGATCGATACGGTTCTCAGTGCATCGTTTAGATTCAAGCTTTATAGAAGGGAAATTAAGAGGTATTAGCGCAATTATTTTTTAAATCACAAAGAAGTTTGCAAACGAGGAAAATAACAGATTTTTAAAAACACAGAAGACGTGTTTGGCTTGTTTTATTCTCATTTTGATTCTTTTGTTAGCGTCGCGTCGCTTTGTTGCTTAAGATCGCACCTGAATACTGGCTCTATGAATTAATACTCGCATGTTAATAGTTTATTTTTCAAGTTATTTTATTTTCAAGATGTTGTCTGCATTCTGAAATTTTGTTTGTGATCATTTTTACGTCAGCTGTAGAGAGCGCGGCAGAAGTTAGACTCGGTGTGTGGAGAGTGGAGTGTCGGAGAGGTGAAACTCGCCAACTCGTTACCGGCGAGCAGTAATTTTCACATTATAAATTAATGACCCTTGCGGGCGAAAGCCGGAACTCTCTTGTTCTGTATTCAAATAATAGGTTCAGGGAAAGCTCGCTTTCCTCGGGGCAGCGCCGGCGACTGAAAAGTTGACGTATCGCGTGATGGGAGGAAATATAACCGCGAGTGTGCGGCCCATTAGCTCCCGAACAAAGGGCAATGGAAGCTTCCGCTAAAGTTGGACCTCCAATGAAATGCTGTCGTTATTTTATAATGCTATTGTTTAAACATCGAATAAACGATTATTTAAAATAAAATAGAACCTATTTCTTATTCAATTTATTTTCTTTAGGCCATGAATTGTATTTTTATTTTATTTACAGTTCTTTTGAATCAGTTACTCACTAGTCGTCACAGTAGTATATTTAGCTACATTAATTTATTTAAATAATTCGGTAAAACAACATCAACAACAATAACCATTCATCACGCCATTTCCCCGAAAGGGTAGGCAGAGAGAATGGACCGCTACACTACTTTATCCTGACATACCTCTCAAGCATCCTCCACAATCATACAGCCAGCCATACACGCACGTCGATTTTTCAGACTTCTAACATGACCAACTTTTAAAATTTGATTAATTTGGTCATGCCACGTTTTTCTCCGTCTGCCTCGATTCCGTACTCCATTTACATCATTATGTATACTTTCTTAACCATTATTTCTTCATCCATGCGTTCTATGTGACCAAACCAACGCAGTGGTCCTTTCATAATTTTGTTCATAATTTCAATTTAAATTTATTCAAAAAATTATAAACATTACAGAATAA
The DNA here is from genome assembly GCA_022606425.2 of Lepidostoma basale. Lineage (NCBI taxonomy): Eukaryota > Metazoa > Arthropoda > Insecta > Trichoptera > Lepidostomatidae > Lepidostoma > Lepidostoma basale. Next base: position 255,739 of record JAHDVF020000694.1, on the reverse strand, counting down.
CACATCCAAATCGTTTATAATCACAAAAATAAAATTATCAATTTAAAAAAACATATTTACAAATAATATAACAAGAAAACAAATGAGAGTAAGTCAGAAAAAAGAAAAACAGAAGACAATTTAAAAAAAAAATATTCAAGAACAGTTTGGTAAAGATTAACATTTTTGTACAATAAGTAGAGAAGCAAATAGTAATTTAATACATAAGAGATAGATGCTTTCTGAGGGTAGCCTCACTATCGTGAAAAATGTATTAATACTTTATTCCGCTGTACATTCTATCATAAAATCCGCATTTGAAATAATATTAATATATCAATACTTTATTCCGCTGTACATTCTATCATAAAATCGCATTTGAAACTTTGTCGTACGTCGTTTTACCACACATACGTCTTAAAAAAAAGAAGTTTTTTTTATGTTATTCTAATTCAAAGGTTATTGACAAAATGTTAATTATTAAAATCTGCTACTTTACTACCGTAAAATTAGCAACACTTAGAACGTAATATTTCATTGGCATAATATTATTGATATTAATTGAAATTTGTTGATTGAAGTTCAAAAAAAAAAAATTAATGATGGCTATCTGTGTATGAACGTGTCGAATGATAATATTATATAAGAAGTGAATGCGGCGCGAATGAAAGTGTTATGAACAAAATAATGAAATGATCATTATGATAGTTTGGACACATGGAAAAAAATTAATGAAGAAAGAATAGTAAAAAAGTACATGTTAACGATGTAAATGGAACTAGAAATAGAGGAAGACCGAGGAAAACGTGGCACGATCAAATAAATAAAATTTTGAATGTCGGCCACGCAAGGAGTCGGAGAAATCGACGTGCGTGCATGACACGAAGTATGAATGTTGAGGAATCAAGAGAAGTATATCAGAAAAGAAAAGTGTAAAAGTCCATTCTTTCTGCCTACGCTTTCGAGGAGATAGTAAACTAACTAACTAACTAACTAACCATCACGCCTTCTCCCCGAAGGGGTTGGCAGAAAGAATGGAGTGCCACACTTTTCTTTCCTGATATATTTCTCTCGGTTCCTCAACATTCATACATCGTGTCATGCACGTGCGTCGATTTCTCTGACACCTCCCGACATTCAATATTTGATTTATTTGATCGTGCCACGTTTTCCTCGGTCTTCCTCTATTTCTGGTTCCATTTACATCGTTAACATATAATTGTTGTTACCATTCTTTCTTCATTCATTCTTTCCATATGTCCAAACCATCTTAATGATCCTTTCAATATTTTGTTCATAACACCTTCATTCGACACTCTACATACACAGAGTATGAACACATTCGTCTAAGAGATCTCATGGGAGATAGTAAGTTAGTTATTACACTTGATCTTTAGTTGGGACCGGTTCTGTAGCTCGCTGCCATCTTCTGGTGATGGCAATGAGAGAAATTGTAGAACACGTGGAATTAGACTATATTATAATACTATGAAACAGTTTTTATGAATAAAATTTTTATATTCATTATTTAACTCCCAATTTACTTATTGTAGAAAAAACGTGGTGATGTTTTGTTAAAAAAATTGTAATACCCAGCTTTAATTCTTTAATTCCCGTTCATGAATCACCTACTGCACAGTTCATTTAACAGAAATTCAGGGTGTCGTATTTTATATTTAAACGCACTTTTGTGCCAGTTATGAAAAAGCGAGAAGTTCCAGTTAGGACTAAATTACCGCTCCGGTAAATCGCGCACGGAAGGAACGGCCTCTATATCGGCAATGAAATAGATGAATGATGGCTGTGGCTATTAGGTGGGAAAGTTTCCATCGTGTGAACCCGGTACAATGGGAACGGACGCCAAAACTGCCCCACAGCCCTTACCTATGTTTTGCCGTGCGTAAGCCCTGTCAAAGTAAGTACTGGAGTTTATGACTTTCGTGTTCACCAGAAGATCAATTAGAGCTAGAGTTATTATACCGTATTTTAGTAGTCCTGCTTTTAATTTAAATATAATAGGGGTCGTAAAATTTGACATAATTTTCATCAATTAATAAATTACAGTGGACCATTTTGAGAAATATAATTTTATATGGCATGGAACTGACAAAAGAAGGATGAAAGTAGAATAAATGCAGTGGACATGAGATCTCTTAGACGAATGTGTGGATACTCTGTGTATGATAGAGTGTCGAATGAAAATATAAGAAGTGAATGCGGTGCGAATTATGGTGTTATGAACAAAATAATGAAAGGATCATTAAGATGGTTTGGACATATGGAAAGAAGGAATTAAGAAAGAAAGATAAAAAAAAATTATACGTTAACGATGTAAATCTAACCAGAAATAGAGGAAGACCGAGGAAAACGTGGCACGATCAAATAAATCCAATATTAAATGTCGGCCATGTGAGGAGTCAGAGAAATCGACGCGCGTGCATGACACGATGTATGAATGTTGAGGAAGCGAGAGAAATATGTCAGGAAAGAAAAGTGTGGCATTCCATTCTTTCTGCCTACTCCTTCGGGGAGACGGCGTGATGGTTAGTTAGTTTGTTAGTTAGAGAAATATTATTTTCAGGATATTTAATGAGCCTTTGCGAACTCTTGATTCTGCATTGGATTTTTTCACATTACAGATGCACCGACGAGATGAAAACACCGATTGAATCTATGCAACGCAGAAGCTCAATATATTATATTATACTTATAATTATTATTAAATTTTAAATATTATTTGTAAAATCATTATCATATTTATTTGTAAAAAAGTGTTTAAATTCTGTTTGTTAAATTGTTTCTAAGAAACATTTTATTTCAAACGTTGAAATTCTTTTCTGATTTATATAACGTTATATAGTAGATATTACCTATGTAAACATTGTATTTACAACTTTACCTAGTTCCAGACAATACTTTCCTGTATTCTCGGGTTTATCGCTTAATTTGTTGTAAACAATGTATTGGGCTACGTCAATTAGCTTAAATACCTTATTCAGCTCCTTCAACTCGTGTTTATAAACAGCAACTCGTTTGATTTTTTGCTATATTTGATAATGCCTTAGACAGACGAAATTGTTAATCACATAAAATATAATAAAACTAATAGAAAACAGACGTTTTCATGCGTTTTCATTATTATTTTACCACACGTCTAACAGCTGAAGGAATACCATACATAGTTCTGGCCAATACCTGTAATGCCTTCCGTAAATATTCCAACCAGTATTATACAAAGATTAGCTGTTTTGATGCATATGAAAAATAACGGATTTTTCTCTTCTTATTAGAATTACAACAATTCTACCAAGTCCAACTCTCTAACGTCCACGAGTGGTCACTTGGACCCGGGCAACGTGACCACTGATATAACCATCAGCGTCATCCCAAAAAGAGAGTGGCTGAATGGCGAATTTCTAGCTACATAAAAATTGATTCAAAACTGTATAAGAGATGACAACCCCAACAGAAAATCCTCCACATCAAGCTAGGAGAAATTGCTCTGGATATGAAATGAAATCAAATTTATTTATTTAGCCAAATAGACACTATAATTATTAAAACATTTAAGTCGTCAATTTGTAAGAATGTATCGACATTGTACCACATGAACAAGAACGACGCTAATTAACTGAATACTTTCCAATATTTGGAGTATTTTCCTTTTGAACCTCATCCATATGAAAAATGTTGTGAATTTCATCCATATGAAAAATGTCGATCACCGAAGCGATCGTGTGCATCAGTTTGATTGCTGTCCCCACTGGCATCACAAGAGGCAGTTTGGCTCTGCATGTTGGGATACAAAATCATTCCCCAGATCATCCCCAGAGCTCTGACATCCATACCGAAGGTCCCGGGTTGTAATTGGAGTGTAATTGTCACCCTGTCTTTGGTCTTTGGTGGAGTAGAATTCACGTGACAATAAAATTGCGTTAGATTGGCTACCTATCACATGTCATGAGAAACAATATAATAGCTAAAAAAAATGTATACAGTAATTGGGTTCAAACGACCTGTTGTACGAGGTAAAAAAAATAATTCAAGCCATGGTCCCAAGTCCAGTGAGACAATTGAATGGGTCAGGGGTGCTGCTGCCGGGACAGAGATGCCTATTCTCAAGGGATAGACAACTTTCTTCTTCTTCTTCTTCTTCTTCCTCAGCCTATTCCCGTCCACTCCTGGACAAAGGTCTCCTACATTCGCTTCCATGTCACACTGTCCTGTGCAGACTGCATCCAGGTTATTCCGACGTGTCTGTTCAGATCATTCTTCCACCGTAGTTGCAGTCGCCCTGCACTTCTCTTTGCCGTCCACGGTCTCCAAGTCAGCAGTCTTTTTGTCCACTTGTCCACTTCACGTGACCTGCCCATTGCCATTTTAGAGTCGCCACCCGGTGGATTATGTCAGCGACCTTTGTTTTATCTCTCACCGTATCGTTTCTGACTCTGTCTCTTAGGCTTATTCCTAACATGGCTCTTTTCATGGCTCTTTGGGTCACTCGTAATTTCTCGGCACTTTGTTTGGATAATGTAACAGTTTCAAGACCATAAGTACCAACTGGTAGAACGCAGGCTACATAAGCTTTTCGTTTCAGATTGATCGGTATTTTCCGGTTTTTAAGGATGTAACTCATGTTTCCGAAAGCTGCCCAGCTTAGTCCAATTGTTATATTTAGCTCTGCGGTTTGGTTATCTCGGCCCAATCGAATAGTCCACTTTAGGAGAACTTAACATAACACTGGGAGAATAAGGAAGATTTGTATTACAAATTCCACCAACTCTATAACACGTGAGATATTCAAACATAATTATAAAGCAGTTGAGATAAGCCAGGAACACAACTAATTGCCTTATTGTATAGGTTACGAGGGCGCAAGCTTAATAAAGTGCTGAGCAATTCTGAAACATTGGAGCGCATACGGTGGGGTGGTTTACTACTCTCTGAAGCTAGTCTAAGGACTGCAGCCTTATCAGAAAACTCCCCCGACCCTAACTACCTATTATACCTTCCGAGACTATTAACAACTTTAATAAACATAAATTTTCTAGTAACGTTGTTTGGTTTTTCCAATTATCGTTTGATAAATGTTTTTAACGCTGCATTACGTAACTTTAATGTTAAATGCATATTATAATATTTTATTATAATAAAGGTTAAATTATGTACATCCACATGTTTAGTTTTTGTATAAAATATTTAATTAGAAGTCTCTTATATTTTGTTTGTCTGTTAAAATGTTATATTCGATTAAATATATTTAATAATTATATTTGGTTTTACATAATTTTATTTCACTTAACACAGACATGTTTTGGTTATAGTTTAACATTTTTTCAATTTACATAATTTTAGTAATATTATAAAACAGAGTGGTCACTTATATACTAAAAGGGGGTGAAAGTTAAGTGAAATAAAGTGTTGTAATGCCAAGTGTTATTATATTTATTCAAATATGAATCAACACGAAGTGAAGGCGAATATAGAATAAACGTTATATTCCATTAGTTTTTATGATTAAATTGAATAATATCAGTTGGAAAATCTTATATCTCAATTTTAATATTCTTAACTAATATTTTTATATTGTTTTGGTCAATTTGATTGTTGCCGCACTTTATAATATGTAGTTAGTTGTGACACGTAATACGTTTTTACTGTTTTGATGTTAAAATTATATAAGTTTTCTCGTTTATATAAAGTATTTTGACAGGTGTAAAAATAAATTTTTCATTTGTTCTAATGACAATTTGAATAATTTATTCAATAATATTTTGAAGTTCTTGCTGGTGTTGGATTATTTTAAGTGTCTAATTACAGTTAATTTAAAAAAAGGCGGATACGAGGAATATAAATTAAATAAACGCAAAAGTCCGGATCGTCCAGCTGATAACATGTGCACCATCTAAAAGAACATTATGTGTTAAATTATTTTTATTTTGTTATTTTATTTTATGTCATTGTATTTTTATTAATTGTTTTAGATTTATCTTGTGGATGTTAAGCGATCGCCGATGATCGATATGCCTATTGGTGGCGATGAGGTTCGCAACCCATCACACCGCATCTCTCGCGGGGGCAAAAAGCGAAGGATGGAGTGCCGCATCGGTGTGACAGTCCATTATTTCTGCCTACCCTATCGGGGAGGCGGCGTGATGGTTAGTTTGTTATTTTACTAATAAAAATATATTGTGTCTAATAACATATAAATGAGTACAGTCCCTATAAAACCAAAAAAAGGTGTACCGAAGAGTTGTCATATAATGCAATACCTTGGAGCTCCATTGGCTAAAATGTCCAGAAAGAATACAATACAAGATCTGTTGGACGACCTTTAAGGATTAATTTTACCTCAATAGAGACGAAGATGTAAATTGTTCTCTGGGAACAGAAGGTGGTGGCCGAGGCGCTTACAGGACTTATGACCTGTTATTGGTTGGGTTGAGCGATCGCTTTATGTTTTAACAACATTCCCCATTCCGCCTTATGACCACCAAGTCTGAGACATTTTTGAAACTTGTATATATGGTAGGTTTCCACGCCTATCTTTACATTTTTAAATTCACTCTACACTAGCGTCATCTATTAAGATTAGAAAGCATTAAGCAGAAAACCTTTATTAATGTACTGTGAAAGTCTCAGGCGTTCGGAATAGCATCAGCTTATAAATATATAGCAACTCTGCGTCACCCAGGGCCTGAATGCGAGGCAGTCCACATTGCGATCATCAATGTCTTGTGCGTTGGGTAGATTGTCTGTGCCGAAACGCTGTCCTCTCAGAAATTTTGGCAACCGAGCCTTCGCGACAACCGACCTGTCAGTCTGAAACAATTTTCCTGCAGACTTCAAATTCATTGTGAACTCGCTACAGTTGAGATTGAGAATCAATACGCATTTTTTTAAATTATCCAATACTGGTGTTAATGTTATATCTTCATAATAAATATGTTTATTTTGAACTTGTTTATAGCATGGAGGATTTTTTACAGTGCCCTTGAGATGATTGATTCATAAAAATGGTACTTTGTAAATTATTCAACTTTTTATAACCTAAGTACTAGTTAGTTATGCGTAAAATATAAAAATAATATAATATTATTACATGTAACACCATTAAATCTAAGCTGAGTTTTGAAAGCAAATTTTCGATATATTTTCAAAGATTTGGTTTTAATTTTCCATCAAGATTCGGGCTATACAAAATTTGATTAATATACAGTTTCCGTGTTAGGAAAATTTACATTTTCATATTCAAACAAAATCTGACAACATGGTTTACATTTCAGAGATTTCAATAACACGGGCTTATCGCGCTGCGCCCGGGAAAAATCTTAATGGTTTTTGACATCTTGACGTGCAGAGAGAAGGAAAATGAACGGAATGGGGTGCGATTCTCACCCCTTTCTGTAATTTCGCAGGCAGAGGGAGAAACGTAACCGCACTCACCTCGCCATCAGAGATAAGATTCAGTTTGCTGTACGCGAAGTGGGAGATAGAGGAGATATGCAATTGAAAGAATATTGTTTTACTTGACACATCAGGGTTTATGGTTAACACGAAACAATTGAAGGGTTCAGAGTACTGTTTGCATTTTTTTCCATCAAATCAAATTCTAGAAGATAATAAAAATACGTACATAATACAGATTTTTAACAGCAATATATAAACCCCCAAATTGATGATTTAATGTTTTTCTTTTTAAATTATTAATATAATGCGTTTTATACTCTCAAATTAGCAAAAATAATTTATAGATAATTATTATTTATTTGGCCGAAACACTATGATACTTCAACATTATTACTGTTAAAATGTAAAACACTGTATAATATCGCAATTTCTTTTTATTCACAGAGAGTGTCGCGACAGCTGTTTCGCCAAACCGATGTTAGCATCATTAGGTGTTACAATAAAGTATATAAAGTAACAAATGAAAGTACTTACTCTTTATAGGGCAAAAAACTCATTAGTGTGGTTAGTCATAGTAAAAATTAAGTATGCGAGAGTTTTTTTGCCTTATAAATAGTAAGTCTTTTCATTTGTTACTTTAGTTTATTGTAACACCTGATGATGCCAACATCGGTTGGCGAAACAGCTGTCGTGACACTCTCAGTGAATAAAAATAAATTGTGATATTATACAGTGTTTTAAATTTTAACTGTAATTATTATTTATTTACAGAACAAATAACATAAATACATATATTTGTAAAAAAGTTAATGTCATTTTAAAGAAAGAGTTGTTTGATTATTAAATAATATATATATGAATACATGTAAATAAGACTTGTTTTTTTTTTTTTTTAGGGTATTTAAAAAAAATCGTGGGATTTTGGCAACACCACTTACTGTTGATACAAGATGGCGTCCGTGAACAAGCTGTCATTTGAATTTTCCAAAAAAAGAGAAAACTTCACATGTTTTGCGCTTTGGCCATTGTTTTAGTACTTTGGCATATATTGGAATGTGTATGCAATACAATGAGTGGTGTGTTTTATGGTGCTTCAAAATATAAGAAATATTACGCCAGCCGACCTGCCAGCCTACTAAAATGCCAACCTCTGTCTGAATAGGCTCATCATCTCCGCTGAAACCACAGCTCCTGGTCTCTATAATAGTCCTATTCTGCCGTTGCTGACATCTTCTGATCGCTGTCTCCTTGGGTGCCTCATCATTTGCTACCAAACGGCGCCGTGCTGCTTACTTCTATTTCGCTGTTGTCATCGCTAGTGACTCGCTGCTCTACTTCAACGACCAAAAATCCACCCCCTAAAGGCCAAGATTCAAGAAGGAGAAGAAAAATACATCTAATTGTAAGTTAATTTAACATTATGCGCATTTAATATATTATAATAGATTTAAATGGCTGTCGACTGTATAACGAATGTATATAAAAAAGTAAAATCAATTAAAGTATTTGAATAATAATTAGACCATATACCTAATAGTTAAAAAAAATATATCTTAGATATTTTCTTCTTCTTCTTCAAGTGCCCTGTCGGGTCCCCCAAACGTTGGCGATCACCTCGGCGAACCTGTCCCTATCCTGCGCCGCTCGGAACAGCTCCTCCACACTTCGGATGCCGGTCCACTCCCTCACGTTTCGCACCCAGGACATTTGTCTCCTTCCGGACCCTCGGCGTCCCCTAATTTTCCCCTCCAATATCAGTTGGAGAAGGTGGTACCTTTCCCCACGCAGTATTAGACCCAGATGTGAGATTTTTCGAACCTTGATAGTTGATAACAGTTCCCTGTCAACTCTAGCTCGCCTCAGGACTTTGGTATTGGTAACCATGTCTGTCCAGGGAACTCTGGGCATTCGGTGTATTAGATATTTTTGCAAACCTTTATTGCTTAATAAAGATTTTGATTTATTTTTTCATGCACAACGATATAAGGTCCATATTAAATAATTAATACGAATGAAAACGCCTGTTTTCTAGAAGTTTTATTACATTTTATTATGGGAATTACATGTTTCGCTTTGCTATTTTTATTGATAATGGCAATACATTTGATAATATCTAAGCAAGGCAAAACGTGCCATTCCCATAAAATATAATAATACATCTAGCAAACAGACTTTTTCATTCGTATTAATTAATTGAAATTGACAATCGAGTTGGAATGGTCATAATAAACACAATTTCTTCCAAATCCAACGGAAATGTGGTTCAAGTAACATAAATTGAATTAATTCTAGTAGAACGAACCCCTTCGGTCCCCTGGATCTCCGAGCTACCTGCGGTCAGGTCACGGGGCCGAGTACTGTTCCAGGGTTAATTGTCGCCGTTTCCCGCTGCGGGCCTATTAACTCGGCAAACACGTTTTAGGAACAATTCCAAACATAAAATTAAATTAAAACAGGAGTAAAAAAGGTATTCCGCTCTTTAGGTAAGGGGTTAAAAGTTAAAAACGCGATATTGTAGGGTTAAGAGTTACTGCGGGTAGATTACATACCTTCACATACATGCCTTATAGAGAAACACTAACTAACCAACACAGCGTTTCCTCGGAGGGGTACAGAGTACCGCAGTCTTGAATCAAGAAGAAAAGGTACATTGATGATCTTAAGATTTAAAATACTCCGTAACCTCATTGATAGCCCATACCTCTTAGAGTGTTATGGCCTCAATGCACCGGACAGGTATGCTCGCGCTAGAAGACACGATCTGTTGTGCATACCACATAGCAGAACAAATGTCATGGCGCAGCACACAATGACCCGGGGTATGGTGCTCTTGAATGAGGTGTCAGTCGATGTGGACATTCTCCAAATGACCTATGCGTCCTTTAAGGATCATATAGGTACATACCAAAATTGCTGATATTTTGTACATACCACAATTGGGTACTAAAGACCTGTCGTATACAAAAAAAAAAAGAAGATGGACATGGAGCCGCGTTTCGCAATTCTCCGTGTATTGACGGTATTGCTCGGTTTCGATCGGCATCAGGGCGGTGGTGGGGGTATAGACCGACACAACACGTCATGAAAAACTAAGGTTACTCATTGTTCAAGATATATAAATGTTTTATCATGAATTACGCTTCGAATTTTTGACGTTTGAAGAGGCCTACATCCAGCAGTGGAGACACGGCTAAAGAACAATATAACTTCGAATAATATAAAAATAATACCACGTCACGCGCACGCGACAGTTGTGATAGGAATGAACTTGTGCGTCACTGAAACCTCCGTTTCCAATACCGTTCGAAGACTCTCAGCAATACGACCCTATTAACTTTTTTGTATTCTGTATCCTACCATATTTATTACACGAAGGAATAGGAAATTTGTTATTTTCTTAGGGGATCAAAAAGTTGACAATCGAAGAGTTGGGCTGTTTGATTCTTCAAAAATATAAACTAACTAACTAACTAACCATCTCCCCGAAGGGGGAGGCAGAATGAATGGACTGCCACACTTTTCTTTCGTGACATATTTCTCTTGCTTCCTCAACATTCATACATCGTGTCATGCACGCTCGTCGATTTCTTCGACTTCTCACGTGGCCGACATTCAATATTTGATTTAAATAAATCAAATGATCGTGCCACGTTTTCTTCGGTCTTCCTTTATTTCTAGTTCCATTTACATCGTTAACATATCATTTTCTAACCATTCTTTCTTCATTCATTCTTTCCATATGTCCGAGCCATCTTAATGATCCTTTCATTATTTTGTTCATAACATCATCATTCGCACCGCATTCACTTCTTATATTTTCATTCGACACTCTATCATACACAGAGTACCCACACATTTGTCTAAGAGATCTCATTTCTGCTGCATTTATTCTACTTTCATCCTTCTTTTGCCAGTTCCATGCTTCGCTTCCATACATTCAAATTTATATCATGCAAAATTAAGTTTCATTGGTAAGCATGAACCTACACATAATGTAAGAGTGGCGCATATCAAATTAAAATTTAAAATAAACTCGGTCTTTAACGGAGCGCCTCCCAAACTGTGGGACGGGAATTTCCGCTGAGGAGGAGCTTCATACTTTTCGAATGAATATTTTAACGCGAGGTACTTCGGATTTCCCAACGTGAGGTATTATGCTCACAGCGAGGGAACAGATTTTATGTACAACGTACATGCGAGACTTTATGGACCACGAGTTATTAAACTGCAAAGAAAATTATTTGTAGGCGTTCTTACTTTTTTACTCACTGCAGCACTGGAACGGCGAAATTAAATTGCTTTCAACTCTTCGTTGCATGACTTTTAGAATTCAAAAATAAATTATATTAGATAATCCATTGTTTTGGCGGAAACCCTACTGTTTAAATAAAAAAACTTTGTTATTAATATCACAATTGATTTTATTTTAAGAATTAATTGTATCTCAATAGAGACGAAGATGTAAATTATTTGGAAACAGAATATGGTGGTCGAGGCGTTTACAGGACTTATGACCTGTCATATGTTGGGTTAAGCGATCGCTTTATGTAATACAACATTCTCCATTCCGCCCTTCTTACGAACACCACATCTGACAATTATTATTTTGAAAAACCCTTTTCCTGTAAACGCCTCGACCACCATATTCTGTTTCCAAATAATTAACATCTTCGTCTCTATTGAGATATAATTAATTCTTAATGGTTAACCCGTAATGGGTAAAATCCAGTATTTGCATACATTTAAAAAAACAAAAAATTTTGATTATATTTTGTCGCGACAGCTGTTTCGCTAACCGATGTTAGCATCGTCAGGTTTTACAATCAGTTGATTGTAAGACCAGACGATGATAACATCGGTATGCGAGACGGATGTCGCGACAAAAAATAATCAATTGTGATACTTATACCAAAGTTTTTTATTTAAACATTTTAAAGTGATATTTTTAGTTATCTATTGCAAAATAGAATACCGGGAAAACCTTAAAAAAAATGTTTTGTTTATTTGTATACCCTATAACGATAAAAATATGATCGCAAAAATTTGCTATGAAAATTTGTTATGAAGAATGTCTCGGAAAGTATGGTGATAGTAGAACGAATGATAATGGAAAGAGATTGCTTGGTGTGTGCCTGGAGTGGAGCCTCTTTGTGTCAAACACGATGTTTGACCATAAGAGGATCCACCAATATACATGGGAGAGAGGAAATGAAAGGACGACGATCGATTACGTCATCGTGGACTCTAGATTACGGGCGGACACTGTAGATACCAGAGTGTTCAGAGGGGCCGAACTCGGAACAGACCACTTTTTGGTGGTAACAAAGGTAAATTTGTTCCGAGGCTGGCGCACCAAGAGGAACAAGACAGTGACCGCCCCGTCTAGAGTAAAAGTTGAAAAACTACAAAACGATGGCGTAAAAGAGAGTTTTATGATGAAAGTGAATGATAGGCTTAGTGATCGAGAATCGGAATGTATAAGCATAGATGAGACCTGGAAGAAACTGAAAGAAAGTCTATGTGAAGCAGCGAAAGAGGTATGTGGTACATGTGTGCAAGGGAGGAGAAATGGAGATGTTTGGTGGGATGACTGTATAAAAAATCTTGTTAAAGAAAAGAAGGATGCATGGTTAAATATGTTGTCTGTGGATAAAAGTGATTGTGTGAAATATCAAAGAGCGAAAGAAGCGTACAAAGTTTGCAAGATGAACGTCAAGTTGAAAGTGAGAGCGAAAAAGGATAAAATGAAGGAGGATGACGGACTTAAGATGACAAATCACTTCCAGAGCAACATAAAAATGTTCTGGAAGGAAGTCAAAAAAGCCCGAAATCCTCCCGAAAGTGGTTGTGCGAAAGCAATTTTAAGTAGTGAGGGAAGAATGATTACTGATTTCAAAAGTATACAAGGAAGATGGATGGAGTACTTTAAAGATATGTATGGCAGTGAAATGACTGAAGATTCAATAAGAATGAACTTTACAAATGAGAGTTGCACGAACAGCGGAAGTGAAATTACTGAAATAAATTTGAACGAGATAGTAAGTGCTGTAAGATGTATGAAAGGTGGAAAAGCTGTCGGATATGACTGTGTAGCCTTAGAGTTTATCAAAAACGGTGGGCCGGTGGTTTCAGCATGGTTATATAGACTCTTTAACCAGTGTTTAGAGGTGGGATATACGCCGCTAGACTGGAGGAGGGCTGTTATCATGCCTCTTTATAAGGGAAAGGGGTCTCGTATGGACTGTGGAAATCACCGGGCAATAAGTCTATTAAGCGCCGTTGGTAAACTCTACGGTCGAATTTTAATAGAAAGAGTAAAAAAGACGACGACTGAAAGAGTATGGGATGTGCAAGGCGCTTTTATGACCGGAAGAGGTTGTATGGATCAGATTTTTGCACTTCGAACGCTTGCGGAGAAGTTTATGGCCAAAAACCGTAAGCTTTTCTGTGCGTTTGTCGATTTGCAAAAAGCCTATGATCGAGTGAACAGAGAAAAACTGTGGTCAATCTTGTCCGAATACGGAGTGAGCACAAAACTGATACGGGCGGTTGCTTCTCTCTACGAAGGGAGCACTGCCAGTGTTAGGGTAAATGGGGACATCACGCCTGGTTTGATATCACGAAGGGTGTTAAGCAGGGCTGCGTGATGTCCCCTTGGTTGTTCAATCTGTATATGGACAAGTGTATGAAAGAACTTAAAGGTATAAATGCTGGTGCTAAGATGAGTGATCTGTCTGTAAACTGTCTGCTTTACGCGGACGACGCCGTTCTCGTTGCGGATAGTGCGGACGAATTACAAGTCTTGGTGTCGAGAATGTATGAGGTATGCAAGTCGAACGATTTAATGATGAATGTCGAAAAGTCAAAGGTGTTAGTTTTTGAAAGGGAAGAGCAAATGACAGTTTGTAATATATGTGTAAATGAAGAGAACTTGGAACAGGTGAGCGAATTTGTGTATTTAGGTAGCATGTTCACAGCGGATGGCCGAACGGACAGTGATATTGAAAGAAGGGTTGGTGCGGGTAACAAAGTGAATGGAGCTTTAAAAGTAGTTATTGGAAACAAGAATTTATCAATGAAAGCGAAAATGGCTGTTCACAATGGAGTTCTGGTTCCAACCCTTATGTATGGAAGCGAAGCATGGAACTGGCAGAAGAAAGATGAGAGCAGAATAAATGCGGTAGAGATGAGGTCCCTAAGACGTATGTGCGGTAGAACGATGTATGACAGAATCTCAAATGCTGATATTAGGAAAGAGTGTAGAGCGAAAGAAGGTATTATGAACAAAATTATGAAAGGTTCGCTTCGTTGGTTCGGACATATGGAGCGCATGGGTGAAAAAAGAATGGTTAAAAAAGTATACGTTAACAATGTAAATGGAGTAAGGAGTCGAGGTAGACTGAGGAAAACATGGCATGACCAAATTAATCAAATATTAAAAGTTGGTCATGTCAAAAGCCGGAAGAATCGACGTGCGTGTATGACTCGATGTATGAATGTGGAGGAAGCTAGAGAGGTGTGCCAGGATAGAGTAGTGTGGCGGTCCATTCTCTCTGCCTACCCCTGCGGGGAAACGGCGTGATGGTTTTGTTGTTGTTTTGTTGTTGTGCAAAAATTTGCTAGAAAGCTAAATTTTATAATATTTCATTACATATTTTTTTATTACTCACAATAAAATAAAGGAACATAATATAAAAACTAACCTGGCAATAAAATTATTACTTATGTATTTGAAAAGGACGTTTTTCAAACCCAAAAACCAACTAACTAACGTACTTCTCTCGCTTCCTCAACATTCATACATCGTGTCATGACCGCAGGTCTAATTCTCAGACTCCTCACGTGGCCGACACTCAATATTTGATTTATTTGATCGTGTTATATTTTCCTCTATTTCTAGTTCCATCTACATCGTTAACCTTTTTTATCATTATTTCTTTCCATGTGTCCAAACTATCTTAATGATCCTTTCATTACTATGTTCATAACACTTTCATTCGCACTGCATTCACGTATTATATTTTCATTCGAAACTACACAGATATTTCTATTCAGGTCTATATATTTTTATTTCATTAATTAAATTACGGAATTATTTTTTTTGAAATCTTTATTTTATTTATTTTAATTATATTATTTTGTTGAATCGCTCTTTACATCGTGACAGTAAGAGCCAAATCGCTGTAAAGGGTATTATAGCTATCATAGTGATTCTCGTGTCAAGTGAGGTAGCTAATCAATCGCCACTTTAATGTCACATGAATTCTACACCAGACCAAAGACAGTATGACAATTACACTGCCATTACTGGGAATCGAACCCGGAACCTTCGGGGTGGCAGTCAATGCACTTACGGCCACAAAGGTCGAAAGGTCGTTGTTGAACGTCGTTGAATATAAAAAATGAAGACATCTGTATTTGGCGCATTCCATATACAAAAGATGCACTGTGCGCATAATAAATGTTTAATTTCGCGAATGCTCCGTACAATATCGGACGCATCCAGCGTTTGCTGTGTGGCTGTACAAGCCAAGATGGAAAGTCTGTTTTTCGTGACGGAAAAATATATTGAGGGAAAATATGTGACGCGGAGAGGGCCACATTATCCCTCGCCGGGTGGAATTTAATGTGAACTGGGACGCCTTTTGAATTTGTAAACGAGTTTCGAATAAAATTTCCTTCCTCAGTCTTTTCTTCGCTGGCCTGTAAAAAATATTCCCAAGATATCGAAAATATTTTGAGGAGAGCAAATGAAATAATCATATTCGTTTCCGCATTTCCGCTGTTTTCCACGATAAAGTTGGTATTTTTGCATTTTTGTGTTTTTCGCATCACCGTTGTTTAAATTTGGTCAGATATAACCTACTTACTAACCATCACGCCGTCCTCCCGGCGGAGTAGACAGAACGGGCCGCCCTTTACTTATTTTAGAATTCCAATATGAAACAGTGCAATTGAATAAGTGTTTTAATTCTTAAAAAATGCTTATTACAATATAATATTGGAGAGGAAGGGAGGGTGGGGACTATGAAGACAGATGGTGGTTTTGCTTTTTAACATTATATCAATAAAATTTGCCAAGAAAAATATATTCGTTATATTAAGTCTATTAGTGAGTTTGTTTTTACTAAACAAAATAAAAATAATTCAATGCGAATACGAAATTAATAAATAAGGAGTATATATAGTACAATCATCTGAACAGTGGTGACCTATGGGTGTGAGACGTGGACAATGACAGCGAAATCCGCAGAGCGTTTAGATACTTTTCAGAGAAGGGTGCTGCGCAGAATTCTGGGACCTGTGAATGACGGTGAAGGCTGGAGAGTGAGGCATAATGACGAGCTGTACCATATTTACAAAGCTCCCAGTCTCTCCACACAGGTCAGACTGAATAGACTGAGATGGGCCGGTCACGTGCAGAGGATGCCGTCATCGCGAACCCCAAAAAGATTGCTGGAGTGGCACCTAGGTGGTAGAAGACCAATTGGACGACCAAGGCTGCAATTGGAGATGTGGCAAAATTGTTACGAGTGTCAGATTGGAGGATCGAAGCGGAGGATAGGAGGAGTTGGAGGCGAAGAATACTGGAGGGTAAGGCTCGATATGGACTGTAGGGCCATCGAAAAAGAAGATATATAATGCATTATTTTTCTTTTCCCATAAAATTATCGGAAGACTGAGAAGACGCTACTGGAGATATCATGTGGAAAGAGCATGTTGTGAAAGAGTGATAAATATAGCCGCAAATAAAGTACCAACAGGAAATCGAACCTGCAGGAAGACCACCTAAAATATGGCGAGACAGTTGAACATCTGCATCTCAGGAACAGGCTCCGAGAAATAACAGGACACAATCCTAAATACAGCAGCAGAAAAAGAAGAAGATAAAATTATCGAACTTTATTTTTATTGTTAAATTGCACATAAATTGCAGCTTGGTGTTAAAAGGTTGACAAGCAACATAAGATTGATGACATCACGGAATATTTAAAATGTGAATGACTTTGTCGATTTTATAGATACATTGCTAAAAAATTCGAACATTCATGACAAATGGTTCACAGATGTATCGTTATTTGGTATTCGGAAAAAAATCTAAGTAATATTTATTTTGTAGGCGTAACCGTACTGGTACTCTCATACCACCGGACATGTTAATGCGGACAGAACTATCTATGTACTTATGAAATTGTTTTTAAGATATTTAAACGCAACAATAACGTTAATACGAAAATAAAACTATCAAGATACATTTTGAGTGGGAAGACGTGTATTATTTTGAATGTGGACAATGTATTAAAATCAAAAACAACAACTTAATATGTACAAGCATACGTATTCGGTCAAAACCTTATACAATGTAGATATTGAATTAGCCCACATCATGAATATTAAAGTGGAATATGACGTGGTTCATAAGAAAGACCGAGCGCCCTCTAATTTGTGATTTGTCTCGCACGAAGTTCAGGCCGTAAAGTTTAGGATAATCGGACACTTGCGGCTCTATTCACGTTACTCTGGCGTATATTCAAATTAATTTCGTATTAATTCATAGTCTTCACTGTTTGGGTGAGAGTAATTTGAATTATGGAATAAAAAATATCCCAATGGCTTCGCGCTTGAAATAGTAAATAGATGTACTCGTATTCAATATGTATGTTTATTTTTGTTTTTAGAAATCGAGAAACAGTCGACTGCATTTAAATAAATGTTTAGTGTGTCATGAATTTAATGTTAGCTTTAAACATTTTTTTCAATTCATTAAATTAAACTACATTCCTTTCTTCTAAACTACATAAACTGCATTTGAGATACTGTGTCGTATATCGTTCTACCACACATAGATCTTAGGGACCTCATCTCTACCGCACTTATTCTTCTCTCATCCTTCTTCTGCCAGTTCCATGCTTCGCTTCCATACATTAGGGTTGAAGGAATAAGGTATTATGAACAAAATTATGAAAGGATCGCTGCGTTGGTTTTGACATACGGAGCGCATGGATGGAGAAAGAATGGTTAAGAAAGTATACATTAATGATGTAAATGGAGTACGGAGTCGAGGCAGACCGAGGAAAACTTGGCATGACCAAATTAATCTAATTTTTAAGGTTGGTCATGTTAGAAGTCGGAAGAATCGACGTGCGTGTATGACTCGTTGTATGAATGTAGAGAAAACTAGAGGTGTGCCAGGATAGAGTAGTGTGGCGGTCCATTCTCTCTGCCTATCTCTACGGGGAAACGGCGTGATGATTTGTTGTTGTTGTTGTTAAATTAAACTGAGTAAATTCTATTTTATAAGAAGATCATACGACGAAGGAATAATGTATTAGAAAAAAGAATAAGAACGTTTGTTCTGTTTTTTTAAATACTTGAAAGGAAAACATTAAAGAAAAGTTTTTTTTTAAAAACTGAATATATTTGATACTTTCAAAGTAATTGTGTCTTTACTTTGAAAGTATTAAATAGATATATTTAGTTTTTCAAAATAAGCTATAATTTAATGTTTTCCTTTTAAGTGTTTTAAAAACGTTACTTATTTAAAAACAATCATCTCTTTATCAAAACATGATAATATATACACCGCTATTAAAATCTATTTGAATTTCAACAATTTTTTATGCATATTTTCAAATGCTAAGAAGTCACTTTAGTCATAATATAATATATAGTATGTCAAGATATAATTTTAATAATCAATAGCCTAGTTTGTGTATTCACCACTAAAAATTTATGAGCTTTTAAATTTTCAACACTGTTACATTATAATATTTATTTTTTATTGTTATACACTTTTTGAGAATGTCGCTACAATTGTTTGTAACACCTGATGATGCCAACATCGGTTGACGAAACAGCTGTTCCGACATTCTCAAAAAGCGTATAGTAAAAAAGTGTGATATAACAGTGTTGTAAATTTAATAGTTAAAAATGTTGAAGATTAATTAGTCTATTTAATTGAAATTTCTTGGTTGTACCTAGTTAATTTTAAATAATGAAAACAAAGAAATGTTGATACCAAATTTCTTTATTATTATGTACGGGTTTAGCAGCTTGCTGCCATCTTCTGGTACCAGAAGATAGCAGCAAGCTGCCGAAACCGGTCGAACATAAACACAAGTGGAAGCACATTAAATACATAATAATAAAGAAATTTTGTAGCAAGTTTTTATTGTTTTCATTATGTTGAAGTATCATATTGTTTTGGACAATACAATGGTCAACTCAAAATTTCATAAATATACCTATTCCATTCAAGGTACTCGCAAGCCAGAATTCAAATATTTCGACACGGAAGGAATGCATTTGAAAGAAATGAAAAGCAATTTAATTAGCAAGTTTCACCAAAGCTGCAAAAAGTAAATATTTCCATTTGACGTTTTGGGGCGCTCCGGAGCGCGAAACTTTAGCCAGGCCGAAGCTCAACAACCCTTTGATAAGTTTTGTTACGCAATTCCATGTATTTTATTCCGCGACGAGAGTTTTCAAAAGGAAATTGGAATGAAAACGGGGCCTTAGAAAAATAATTCATTTCGTTTTAAAAACGTCTAAAGATCCGCCTGACGCGGTTGTGAACATGACTGATATTATAGGCAAGGAAAATCGCTCGCCTGGAATGGGGACTTATTTCTTCTTAAAGCGTTTCAAAAGAAAATTTTGTTCCTACAACGTTTTCTATTTTGCAGGTAAATGAAAAATAAACCTTTGGATTAAGAAAAATGCTGGAAACGTTACATGCTTAAAACCGCTCTTGCGTATTTCTCCATTACGTCTATTACACGTTTAACAGAAAATGGTATGCCACGTTGTGGGCTGAATGAGAAAAGTGAGGTTGCTTTTTAAAAATTGATGTCTTAATAATAAATAATACTTGGGCATAGATCTCTCGTGCCAAACGGATCTCTATAATGAAGTTCGCGAGTAAACCACCAAAGCGGCTGCAATATCTGGAAAGCAAAGTGCGAATATATAAGACATGTGTCAGACCCATAATGACTTATGGTATAGAATCGAGAGCCGACACGAATAGAACCAAAGCAATATTACGAACCGCCGAAATGAAGACACTCCACGCTATTCTGGGCAAAACACTGAGGGACAGAATCAGAAACACGGTAATATGTGAGACCTGCGATACCGAAGATATTGTCAGATGGGGCAAGAAAAGAAGACGCTTCTGGCGCGACCACGTAGAACGAATGAGCGACGATAGACTCCCCCAAGCAGCCGCAAATAACGTGCCAATGGGAACTCGCCAATTCGGAAGACCTGCGAAGAGATGGCGAGACAGCTGGAGTTCTGTGTCCCAGGAGACCTTGACGCCATAAAAACAGATTCAGAGATCTATTTAAAGAGAAAGATGTATTAATGTTGGTTCACGTTGTAAATATTTAAGCAAGTACATCAATTTATTCTTATATATGGAAAAAAACAGCAACCGATGATTAGTTGATGTTGTAGTTTTTACCTCCAGACTATATTCAACTGATCGCAAAGAGAAATGCAAGGTAACCGCAATTACGGTGGAATGATGACCTTAACCGATACATCGGCATAACCTGGATGCAGTTTGCACAAGATAGAATGGTCTGGAAGTAGATGGCGGAGGCCTTTGTACCGAAATAAACGGGAATGATTAGGAAGTAGACGAAGAATTGTTAATTATATATTCTAATACACATTTCAGCGCCCTTGAGATGATTAATTCATTAAAATGACGCTCTATAAATCATCCAATTTATTATTATTATTATTAAATTGATTAGTAACAAATCAGGTTTAGGTTATGTGTAAATATACCCCATCCTTCGGTTGAAAATCGTGGGCAAATTATAGGGACGTCGGGGAGTTGGTAGAATACAGTTGTCCTTACTGCGAAAGTTATGAAAATGGACAGGAGTGAGCAAAGTTGAGAACCTGTTCCAAGTGGCGCAGGACAGATATTCCTTTGCTGCAGCGATCGTCAACGTTTTTTGGGGACCTGACACGTCACCAGAAAAAGAAGTTCCAAATGACTTAAAAAAAACGATCATAAATAAGTACTTATTTATAATTAAAAAATATATCATTAATATAAAATACATTGACAATTCTTCTTCTTCTTCTTCTCCTTATAGACCTTTGGTCTGTTCCTGAAATCAGGTTGGCCTCTCTTGGGAGGTTGACTCCCAGCTATCTCTCCATCTCTTCGGCGGTCTTCCGGGGGGACGGCAGCCGGCAGGAATCTGATGCGCCACAGCGTGTGGGATTCTGGTGGGATCCATCCTCTGCACATGCGCATTCCAGTATCTTCTGCGTTGTCTGCCCCATCTCACGATATCCTCCACCTTGCAGATCTCGCGGATGGCCGTATTCCTCACCCTATCGCTAATAGTCTTTCCTGCTATCATCCTCAGCGTCCTTATCTCTGCCACCCGTACTTTAGCCTTCGTTCTTGTGGTATCCGCTCTGGTCTGAATGCTATATGTCAGTATAGGCCTTACGCAGGTTTTATATATTCTGACCTTACTGTCAGTTCTCATATACTTGTTTTTCCATATTATATCCTTGAGACAACCTGATACCGCCGAAGCGTTGTTGACTTGTCCTATTGTTTCACTGACAAGATCATTTTGACTGAGCAGATATCTAAACTTTGCAAATTGACAATTGATTAAATTAAAACCATAATTTCGTCACAATTTTTTTCAAATTCTACAAAATAAAGCATGTCTATTTGAAAAAAAAATAGAAGACATTGTGATAAAATAATTTGTTCTTTAATTATTGTTTTCAATAATTAATTTTTCCATTATTAAATTGTCGTAATTTTTAAATTTTTCGTAGTGACTATTTTTGACGCATCTATCTTACGTATATGATTGTGTACAAAACGATAGTTTTATTGGAATATGTAACATTAAATATCTAAATAGAAAATATGTTTGTCGTATATACTCGCAACGTATTTTCAGATCTTCATAAATTCTAGTTTTAAGAAAATTATTATTATCTTCAATAAATCATACAGAACACCACGCAAGTCATAAATTCACACAATAAACATAACTCATTTTAAAACTTACATCCAAAATAAATCAAAACTAAACTAGAATGCGGTACATTTGAAACAGTATAATTTATTTCAATATTGTTATACAAACACAGAAAAGATTTCCCGGGGTAGGAAAACTGTTATCACAAATAATTTTCATCCCCATTTGCCTTTCAATCAGGTTCGCCGATCAGACAGGGCCATTACGTTTTGCATAATGCATCATGAAATGGACATAGCGTCACATGCAGCGGACGATACGCGAACGTACCTGTCAATAGCGTATGCATGCCTGCGTGCATGGACGTCATTATTCGCCCCCCGCGGGCTACGGAGAATAATGTCCGGATGTATGAATATTCCATTATTTGCTGAGCGGGATTTCATGACATAAAGTGTAGTTGGTATGTAGCGATTTCAATTACCTTTTTACATCACTTTAAATAGACAATATGTGCACCATCTAAAAAGAACATTTTGTGTTAAATTACTTTTTTTTAATATTTTATTTTATATCATTTGTTTTAGACTTTTTGGTGGATGTTGGACGATCGAAGTGTGCGCGGGAGATGCCTATTGGTGGCGATGAGGTTCGCAACCCATCACACCGCGTCTCCCGCGGAGCGAAAAGAGAAGGATTTAATTTATTTTGATAAAAATCACAAACATTACAGACATACAATTCCAGATCGTTTGCAATTACATTATAAAAAGAGAAGCATTAAAAAAAATTAAGCTTAAGAATAAGAAAAAATCATTACATTGATATTGCATCCCTGAGACAACTCACATTATCATGAAATATGTCGACCTCCGAGGCGATCCGATTAAGCAATAAGATTGCCCTACCCACAGGCATAACCATTTTCGAAGCAAAAGTTGGAGGTCCACCTTATCAAACGCTTTTGAAAAATCGCTATACGAGCAGTCGACTTGTGCACCTTTATCAAGGCACTTAGTGACAAAGTTCGTTAAGGATGGAGTGCTGCATCGCTTAAAGTGTGACAGTCCATTCTTTCTGCCTACCCTTTTCGGGAGACGCCGTGATGGTTAGTTAATTAGTTAGTTAAATAGAAATATATTCATCGAAGCAAAGATGACAGTACATTATTATTGTTTTTATTATGATTATTATTATTATCTTGTTGAAAAGCTCTTTACATCATTGCAGCGCGAGCTTAATCGACGTTTAGAGTGAAAAATATTATATCAAAGGAAATATACTGTATAATACGGTACATAGTACCATGTGAATAGAAATATGACAGTTATCCTTTTCTTGTTTTAATCGTAAGGGTATTCACGAATTCGCTATAATTGCATCCATAGAGATATATCTCCTTTGCCACCTCATTTAAAAGACGAATCGCTTTCAATACAGAAGAACTAGTGAATGTAATGGAGTGCCAACACTTATGTATAGAAGTAAAGCTTGCAGCTGGAAAACGAAGGGTGAAAGTTTGATAAAGTAATGCCGTAGAAATGAGATCATTGAGAAATGTGCTGGAAAACGATGTATGTTAGAATACCAAATTACGAAATATGGAAGAAATGTCAGGCGGATGTTTGCATCCTAAGTAAAATTAAAAGGTATTGCTTATATGATTCTGCATTTTCATTCACCTTTTATACCCATCCTAAATAGTAAATTGTAATCATTTAACAATTTCAATATTGACCCAGTCTAATATTTATTTTTTGTCGGTGATTAAAATAAACATCTTCTATTATATTATTTAAAAATGGATATAATTGTGTTTAAGATTAAGTACATATTGGGCCCCACACTTTCAAAAATTGTCGTTATAACCTGTAATATATCATTAGTTACTATTATTCTATATTTACGATGAAAATATGAAACTATCAAAGGTCAATAAATTTTAAGGATCTATTTGTAAAAATAATCACTGTGTCTATCGCTTTAATTTTTAATTTAGTTTACAGATATTTCACCAACCAAAATTAACATCACCAGGTAACAATAACTTAATTTGATGATTTTTTTCTTTCTTTTATAATTTAGAGTCCATATCGTATATTTATTGTTTCTTGATCATTGGTGTTAACATTTTTAAAGATTCAATTTCAATTTCAATTTCTTTCTTTTTAAATTATAAAAATAACAGTATATTAATTAACAAATGGCTTATGACTACAGAATACAAAAATATATATTTTAAACACAAATAAGATACAGAACAATAAGAAAAACAAGATAAACAAACACCAATACACTACTTAAGAGATAGATGTATGTTATTCTGATGGAAGCCTCATTATCTTGAAAAATGACGATACACGTGAAGTGTTTCTACTCTTTGAAACATACCTGTATGATAAATTGTTTCATTTTTTCACGGTCGCGAAATTTCGATTTTTTAAAAATATTTATTTAAAATAATGGATATTAAAATAAGAAACAATATTTATCATTATATATGGCGGGCAAGAAATGAAAAGATAAAAGAATTGTACGACAAGAAAAATATACTTTAATAAAATAATAATTTTCGTCGTAATTTTCCATAATTACATTTTATTTCTAAAATAACGTTTACGTAATATAGCAGGATGAATTGTTTAGATTCCATTATCTCTTTCCTGAATGAATAAAGTTGAAACAACGTTGTTTTTAAGTTGAAGCTCTTCACGTAGACGATAACCGAAATGCTTCATTAACTTTCTTTTGCAAAATTTATTATTCATGAAATATGATAAAGGCGACGCTCTGGGTGATAATGGATCTTATGATTCTTTACGACCAAATTAATCAGTCAACACACAATCAGTAATAAGAAAACGGTGTTTAGAGCAGGATTCATATTTTTTGTTCATTTTTCATCCGTCATAACATCTAGCATCTTTATATAGAATCACAAGGTGTGCCAAAAGCAATTTCATTATGTAATAACATAACTTTATTAACTATGCATCGGCTTATCAAACATTTGTGGCTACATCGAAGTGTTTCGGTTAGTGACTCGCTCGGTGTCTGTCCGAAAATGACTAAGACTGATTTGACAGCGTTATCAAATTATTTTATTTGAAAATGTCACGCTATTGATTAAACATTAATATTTACTTTCATTTATGAATTAATCCATTAAACCAAAAGGCACTCATTTTTTATTAAGACACTGAGTCGGCAGTTTATATATAATATGTCGGTAAGTGAAATCTGTCACAGTTCCTCATCTCATCCATTACTAACCATCACGCCGTCTCCCCGAAAGGGTAGGCAGAAAGAATGCCTATCACACTTTAACCGATGCGGCACTCCATCCTTCTCTTTTCGCCCCGCGGGAGACGCGGTGTGATGGGTTATTATTTAATGTTTCTTGAATAATGATGTAAAGGTCTATAATAAAAAAGTTGAATTGTAAAATCTGTTTTTAGATGTTTTATTATATAATATTTTTTCGGAATGATATGTTCCGCAATGCTAAGATATCATATAAGAGATTTACAGTCATACAGTCGTTTATCTAAAAATATCTTCTGTAACGAAATAATATATTAAATAAATAAATTTGAGCCAAAAATTTAATTTATAAAAATAATAGTTTTCTGTTAATACTGTTATACTGTAATAATATTATACAATAATTCTGTTATTTTTTAAAATTCTATTTAAAAAAAATACCTTAAAAAATTTTTATTTAAAAAAGCACTCAATTATATACTCATTCAAATTCACATCGTGAAATTAACTGCGGATTTTGAGATAAAAGATAGTATTTTTAAGATTTTTTTTTTTGAAAAATGAACTTCATTCTTTTTTATTCCTGTGTTGGGTATTCGAGTAGGAAAATGGAGGATATTGAGATGAGTTTTTGGTAATTTCATTCATTGCGCCATTACTTCCGTCTAAGGGGCACGTATTAGCCATTCATCACCCATCCTTCTCTTGGGTGTTCTTAGTGACAATACGCTAGTTCACTTCATTGATAATCTTTCGCCAGGGACGAATTAGCTTTCAAGTTCTGTGAAAAGACCTATAATCTTACAACTCACGGCAAAAAAAAACCATTTATTTTATCTATCCGATGTATATTGTGAGATGAAAATTTATATTTAAATTTGAAAAACATTTATTTCACATATATATTAAAATGTCAATATTATAAGACACATAATTTGGGAGCTAAGCTTTAAAAAATATTTAATTAGCATAAAAATATCGATCTCCTTAACGATCATGTTCATTGCTCTCCCGCTTGCATCACCAGAGGCAGTTTGGTTCTGAATGTCGGGAGACAAAATTATTTATACACGAATGTGGTAAATGTAAAGTTTGATTAATTTGATCATCCCATGAATGTGGCAAACCATTTAATTATTTATTGAATATCGGTGCAAAAATTAATGGTGTGTCAGTAGGCCGTCTATTGTATGCGAACGACGCCGTGCTACTTGCAAACAACGAGCATGAACTATAAGCCCTGGTCTCTAGTATGTATGAGATATGCAAGCGATGCGATTTGATGATGAATGTGAATAAATCCAAGGTAATGATTGAATGAAACATGACAGTCTGCAACATTAGTGTGAATGAAAATCTGGAACAAGTTAATGAATATGTTTATTTAGGAAGTATGTTTACAAAGGATGGAAGAGTGGAGAAGGATATTGAAAGAAGGGTTGGGGGAGGCAATAGAGTCAATGTTGCACTTGTCAATGGTACACAATTTGTCAATGTTAAATAAGGTATATGTAAACGACGCGAACGGAAAACGTGGCACGATCAAATCAATCAAATATTAAACGTTAATCACGTGAGGAGTCGGAGAAATCGACGTGCGTGCATGACAAGATGTATGAATGTAGAGGAATCGAGAGAAGTTTGTCAGGAAAGAACAGTGTTGCGGTTCATTCTTTCGGCTACCCCTTCGGGGAGACGGGTTGTGGTTAGTTAGTAAGTTAGAATACATACAAATCATAATATTATGTATAATATATTAGAATTTATCCTGTACGCGGTCTCCACTCCAAAACCCGTCTTCCCCATCGGCTGTCGGTTCTCCGACAGGTATGGCCAGCCCACCGCCACTTCAGCCCGCCTATCCGTAGAGCCACCTCAGTCACCTTGGTTTGTTGTCGAATAAATTCGTTTCTAAATCTGTCCCTCAAGGTTATTCCAAGCATGGCTCTTTCCATGGCGCGCTGGGCAACCTTGAATCTGTAGACCTTTTGTCAATGTCCACTGGTTTAAGACTTTAGTCTTGAGGCAATGTGGTATTTTGGAAGTGAGAACATGACGTAATTTCCCAAAGGCCGTCAAACCCAACTGCATTCTTCAGTCGGCTTCTTTCTCGAAATTGTTTCGTCCTAATTATAGGATTCGAAATTCATTAGGCGGTAAAGCATTTTAAGTTTGGAGAATTATTTTATCAAGAACATATGCCAAGAATATGGTACGTCGCAGAAACAATATTCCAAAGTCCTCCTCTGTCGCAGATTCGCTCCAGGCCGCGGGTTGCGGGTACCAGGGTTCTCATACGAGATGATAGATCGCTTGAGAACGGATGCCGGTTCTTCCCCGGGTTTGTGTTGCCAGACCAGAATAATGGGAGACATTTTAATCTGGGTATTTGGAAACAAATCACGCCTCGGCCTGCCATTGTTCGAGACTATTCCGCCGCACTTTTTGTTCGGCCGCTCCCTTCGTCTCCTCTACTCCCGTATTTCACTCTCTAATCCCCGGAGTGTTGTTTCCATTCTGTAATCCGATTTTTTATACAGTCAGGAATATGAAACGGGTTTATAGGCCAAAAGGGATGGTAAATAAATTTGCAATAACAAATATTAAGTACACAACTGCAGGGGAAGAGTTACGGACGCACTCGCGGCCTGAATCCCAAATCGGTGGGGCCTTTATGAATTATTTTATTGAACCTTCAGCGCATACAAGATAATATACACGACCCGAATATAACCTCGTCCCTCGTAGTGCAATAATCCACCGAAGACCCAACATTTTGATAGATTTAAAAATGCTACAAACGTTGTGTGCGGATACTCTGTGTATGATAAAGTTTCGAATCAAAATATAAGGTGTATGATAGTGTTATGAACAAAATAATGAAAGGATCATTATGATCATTTGGACACATGGAAAGAAAGAATGGCAAAAAAATTATATGTTAACTATGTAAATGGAACTAGAAATAGAGGAAGACCGAGAAAAACGTGGCACGATCAAATAAATCAAATATTGAATGTCGGCCACGTTAGGAGTTAAAGAAATCGACACGCGTGCATGACACGATATATGAATGTTGAGGAAGCGAGAGAAATATGTCAGTAAATAAAAGTGTGGCAGTCCATTATTTCTGCCTATCCCTCCGGGGAGACGGCGTGATGGTTTGTTGGTTAGTATTTCGTTAAAATTTTATCAATACCAAATATGCAATTGCAATCAATGTTGATGTAAGTCATTAAACTGTATATATTCATCTGAAGTATTTTTTCTATCTTTTGGATTTTTTATACGATATTGAAATACAACCCGTCGCATCCGCGTTATTTAGAAGATCGATCTCTTGAAAAATATATTTACCTTCGTCTGTCAAAGCAGAGCGAACAATAGAAACTATTACGGGAGCTCAATATTGTGACACTCCCGGCTGCGCGCGATACCCCTTCATTTAAATTGCACAAACGAATTCATCTGCACAATAAACAGCTCGGCTCTTTATATCAATGGTATCGGTTTCGAATTCCATGTCTTGTTCAAATAAGCGGAATATCCGCTATTGGATGTCTGCTGGCGGGGGTCGGAAGGGCGGAGGCGGTACGAGAGGGTAGTGCAGCCGGAATAGTCTGCCATTGATGAGTTTTGTAATTGCATTAATAAATCATTTAAACTCATTGGAACGAAACGACTGAGTTCTGTATGCTGTCAATTTCCATTAATTTCTAGGATCAATGGATTCAATTTTGAAAGTACCTACTCACGTAAATATTTCATCACGACGAGATAAAATATTTGTTTTTGCCAATCACGTAAATTAAAGTGTTATTTGTTCACAATTTCATGTTTTTACAACACAATTTATTAATGTAAATTGAAATTATTTGTCAAAATTTGTAGTGGGCTAAAAATGATACACATTTTATAGCTTTATAAAGTACACGTGGGGCTTGATCATGGTTTGAGAAATTTATTTTGAAAGAAACATTTAATTCAAACCCACATTTATGATCATCTAAAAAAGACTTAGACGATGTTAATATATTTTTATTGGATTTTTTTGCTCTTAAGCTGATGTGAATTTTTTACATAAAAGCAAATCAAATTGTTATCCTTTTTGACGTGGAAGAGAAATTGTATTATGTATATCCTGTTTCCATTAAATTCACAATGTTTTCACTACATACATCAACATATTTTTTTCGGTACGCATTCGGTTTACTCTTTGTTGTAAAATAATTTACGATTCTTTTATTCTCTTTGTTCTCGAGTCGTATTTTTATTTAGGAAGTTGCCCTAAATCAGTGTCACCATCCTATCCGAGTCGTATTGAAGGGTTTCCGAATACGAGAGCGCGTTATTGGAAATGGTATTGTGAAGCAATGCTCTTCATTGTCGTCAACACCTCGACAGGGTAGTAATGGAAATAAAGCGGATATCCAGAGAGAAAGAATATCGGTGAATGGCGAACAGGGGGCCCGGGACGTGTCATTGATATCGAAAACAAATGGAGGCAGACAAAGGCAGCTGTAAACACGATCGCGGGGAATAGGCGCGAGAGGCGGGAGGGATCGAACTCCATCGGCGGAAGCGCGAATGGGAAAAGTAACGTACCCACGGAATCGAGGACGATATCACAAAAAGTGTCGAATTTATATTCTGTTTTATGACATCATGAGTATCATCGCTAAACTACTGGAAACTTTTGTGAATAGAAATATTATCGTTCAAAATATACGTAGACACGACTGTTTTCATACTCTTAAGCAGTGATTTCCAAAGTGGTCTATATAGACCCCCAGGGGTCTACGACAACTTGCAAGGCGTCTACGACAATTGTAAAAAAATTGGGGGTCCATGAGATGTAAATGGGGTCCACGAGATGGTTCAACTAAATTGAAACCGAATATTGAAACATATTTTTTTAGCTCTTTCGGCAAACATCGGACATTCGACATTCAACATATTTTTTACTAGTTATAATATATATGCGTATGCTGCTATTTTTGTTCCATTTAATTTTAAATGTTCAAATAAAGCCTTTTTAGTTTATTGTTAATGATAAAAAAAACTCCAAATGAAATAATGAATACAAATGAAAAATTCTGTTTTCTAGAAGTTTATTATAAATTTTATAATGCATTAGAAAGGCGAAACATGTCATTCCCTTAAATTGTTATAAAACTACTAGAAAACAGACCGCTATTTGTATTAATTGTCTTATTAGTTGTTCATATCTATAAAATTAAATAACTTTTTTTTTTCAATTGGAAAATACTAAGATTTAATACGTAGTAAATTCAATGATTTTACAGAATTTACTTACTAAAAGGCAATACGTATTTAAACGTTTCGTTTTTCGTACAAAATACGTAAAAATAATGGATTATTTGTAGATTGTACATATTTTAGTAAATAACTTAGTGGTGCGTTGCACACCCGATAATTACTCTGGTCAAGCACGTAATGGGCACGTGTTTCCACTGCACAAAATCGAATTGGCTTGAAACTGGGACAAGGGAAGAAAGAGCGGTGACAGTGCCCTCAAGTCACGTGGTCCCCCCATGTTTCACCCCACCCCCTCTACCGACCCGTCACAGCCCGTGGCAGTGGTCACGTTTCGGGGAAACAATATCATCCCTGATGCCTTCACTTGTTTTTTTTTATGGGAACTGTAGCTCTTTTGTCTTCAGAACAATCGAGAGCAAGGAGCGTCTGAGCGCTTTTATGAACAATAAAACTGAGCGGAGTACAAAATCCAGGTAGATTCTGGTAAGACGTAGAAATCTCATAATAATTGCAGAAGGTTTGAATGCCATCGATGAGTAAGTACCATCAATATTATAAATTAACACTTGAGTGTTCTCTTGATATTGAGCTCCAAATGTGAATTAAATGTGTTTTGAATAGGAAATATGAATGATTATTTTGTTTGATTTGTGGATATTAAAATCTGAAAAACAAAGCATCTTCAAGATGTTCTAGAGGAAGCCAGAAATAAATATGTTTTAATAGAATATTTAAATTAAATTCAGTAAATAAGTAATTACAATACATTAAAACCGTTTGACCTGAATTTTTTTATGAAATAAATAATTATGTGTTTACTTAAATTGATTCAAATATTATTTTGATAAATTTTCCTTGCGAAATTCCTCTAGAACATCTTCATACATCTTTAGTGCCTTATATTGTCTTATATGCAGTGATAAATGCCTTATATGCAGTGATAAGGGAATTTTGGGATTTTAATCTTTCTTTAGAATTCTTAGGATGTGTACCTACTCTCTGATAATTTTATAAATCAGGAAACAATTATTTATTTAAATGTACCATTTAACCACCCTACGTATTTGAACGTACGTGATACGTTCACTGTGACTGTACCACTCTGCGTTATCCCGTATCACGAACGCTCATGAGAAAAAGTAATGTACCTAAAATGTACAAACTGTTAGGGATACGCGCGTGTTCCAAACAACACTCGAGTACAAGTCTTCATAAATATGATAGTTTTACAAGGGCAGGCGAAGTGTGCGGCCGAGTATTTAACGTTTCGTAATTTAAAAAAATAAAATTAATATATAATTAAATTTCATTAATGAAAAACCTGCTCTAGGCATATCTGCTCTTTTTTAATATTATCTTAATTGCTTTCACAATGGAGTTCTGGTCCCAACCCTAATGTATGGAAGCGAAGCATGGAACTGGCAGAAGAAGGATGAGAGTAGAATAAATGCGGTAGAGATGAGGTCCCTAAGACGTATGTGTGGTAGAACGATATACGACAGAATCTCAAATACTGATATAAGAAAGGAATGTAGAGCGGAAGAAGGTATAATGAACAAAATTATGAAAGGATCGCTGCGTTGGTTCGGACATATGGAACGCATGGATGGAGAAAGAATGGTTAAGAAAGTATACGTTAATGATGTAAATGGGGTACAAAGTCGAGGCAGACCGAGGAAAACATGGCATGACCAAATTAATCAAATTTTAAAGGTTGGTCATGTTAGAAGTCGGAGGAATCGACGTGCGTGTATGACTCGTTGTATGAATGTGGAGGAATCTAGAGAGGTTTGCCAGGATAGAGTAGTGTGGCGGTCCATTCTCTCTGCCTACCCCTGCGGGGAAACGGCGTGATGGTTTGTTGTTGTTGTTGTTGTTGTTGTCTTAATTGCTTTATTTTGAAAAATGTTTAATCTTCTTCATTAGCCAAAAATAGATTTTTTGTAACATTAACCCATTCGCGATTAATTCTTCATCCTAGTCATCCTTAGCCCCCTGATTCAGCAGTTTCCACATTCTCACCGACCGGCAAAGTAATCAAGTGCTAAATAATTTAGGCCCAGCCCTCCCAGCGGGGGCGGGCCGGGGACGGGGGGCGGGTGAGGTACCGTTAATGAGGCGAATTTAACAGAGTAAACCGGAAAAGCTGCTCCGCCAACCGAGTCACGTCACCTTAAATGAAAAGTTAACACTTTTTAGACCAATATTTGGTCCGGGCATTTTTATGGGGGGAGTAATTACGGAGTTATGAAGAAAATTTTATGAAACATAAAATTTTTTGCTCATTTTAAACAGTACCTATTTTAGAAAACGTTTATATGTTTTTTAAGCATTTAATGAATTGTGAAAAGCCTATCCAAAAAAGCTAAGATGGCAGTGCACAATGGTGTTCTTGTGCCGACCCTTATGTATGGAAGTGAAGCATGGAACTGGCAAAAGAAGGATGAAAGTAGAATAAATGCAGTAGAAATGAGATCTCTAAGACGAATGTGGCAAATCTGTATATGATAGAGTGACAAATGCAAGTATAAGAAGTGAATGTGGTGCGAATGAAAGTGTTATGAACAAAATAAGGAAAGGGTCATTAAGATGGTTTGGACACATGTAAAGAATGAGTGAAGACAGAATGGTAAAGAAGGTATATGTAAATGGCGTGAACGGAGCTAGAAATAGAGGAAGGCCGAGGAAAACGTGGCACGATCAAATCAATCAAATATTGAATGTCGGTCACGTGAGGAGTCGGAAAAATCGACGTGCGTGCATGACAAGATGTATGAATGTAGAGGAAGCGAGAGGCGTATGTCAGGACAGAACAGTGTGGCGTTCCATTCTTTCTGCCTACCCCTCCGGGGAGACGACGTGATGGTAAGTTAGTTAGTTAGATAAAAAAAAACGGATTTATTTCATGTTTAGAAAAAAACATTACACATAGGACATAACTTTTGCACATCTACTACATTCACACACCGTGACATGTACGCTCGTCGATTGTTCCGACTTCTATCATGGCCCTCTTTCAGAAACTAAACTAACTAACCATCACGCCGTCTCCCCGAATGGGTAGGCAGAAAGAATGGACTACCACACTTTAATCGATGCGGCACTCCATCCTTCTCTTTTCGCCCCCGCGGGAGACGCGGTGTGATGGGTTGCGAACCTCATGGCCTCCTTTTAATATTTAATTATTTGGTCATGCCGCGTCTTCCTTTGGCATCCTCGACTTATTTTTCCATTTACTCTTCTTGTATTTATCTTTTTAACAATTCTTCCTTTATTTATTCATTACATTTTTAACCATCTTAATGACCCATTCTTCATTTTATTTAAGCGTATTCCTCCATCTTACATTTTTCTCAGACTTCTTCGTTCGGTATTCTATCAAACATTGTTTTTCCGCACATTTTACTTAGTGATCTAATTTCAACGGCATTTAAATATAATGCGATCATTAGATGAAACACGTCACATAATATTACATTTTAAAATATCAATATTGTGAAAACTTCACGGTACATTTTACCACTGAAGATTGTATTGAATCAATCGCATTACGATCCCTTATACCTTTCAAAAATTTTCAAATTTTCTTTTCATAAACAATCAAATTATTTTTCAAGAACAATTTATATAGTTCTTAGCGTATTTGGTAGGAATCTAAAGGGTAGCTTCAATGTTCGAAGTGTTAATTATTATTTAATTTTGAGTTTTTTTTTCATTACAAAAGTTTGGCCATTGTTTTGGGTTTGGATAATTGTACACTGTTTAAATGAGATATGTGTAAATATAATAATTTTTCTAGACGGAGCTATTGAAATGAAACCAAAATAAGAAACATTCGTAAGGGAATGGCGGTCTCGAAATAAAACACAAAAATTATACTTATATCACAATTTGTTTATTAATCCTCTCATACTGTCCCGATAGCTGTTTCGTCAACCAATACTTATCATCGTCAAGTGTTACAATCATCTAGATTTTTGTAAATTTTCCTATTTTCGACCGTACTGATATTGATTAGATAATCCATTGTTTTGACGAAATCACTATGATAATTCAACATTATTAATTGTTTATTTTAGAAAATTGATATGATATCACAACTTATTTATTTAATTTCTATGAAATTGTCGCGACAACTATTTTGCCAACCAATGTTGGCATCATCGGGTCTTAATATCAACAGCTGAATTATTGAATGTCTAAATTGGTTGGCGAAATAGCAGCCCCGACAAATTAATAGAAATTTATTGTGATACTATCACAAAGCTCCAAATTAAACCGGTAATAATGTTGAAGTATCCTAGTGTTTTCACAAAAATATTCTTATTTAATAAACATTATCTTCACATAAAAATCTTGTTTTTTCAAACATCTGTTATAAATTTACATAATATTATCTACAAAATTTAAAAAACATGTTCATGTTTTCAGCATTCAGTCTTCCAGCGAAGTACCAGGAGAGTAGAAACAACAAAGGGTTTCTCATCTTAACTGGTGCAGCGAACAGAGCCACGCGGTTTGAGTAATGGAAGCCGTGTCAGTCGTGAATATATGGAGATCCAGGGAGCTGGGAGACGGTGGACGGGAGGGCAGAGGTCATTTATCATCCCGGAGGGTAGAACTTGGCGAGTTTCCTCAGATAGGGGATGTTTAATGAACTGCGACCCACATAGCTAATCCAACTCCGAGGGATGATGCCCGCTCAGCTCATTTCTTTGCAAGAAAATTCAGGTAATAAAAAATTATTTTCATGTATACATATTTATTTGTATACATATTGTTTTTATTTGCTGAACGCTGATTTGCATTAATATATTACGTTATTGGTCTACCTATAGTTATAGTGAATTGTAGTTACAATGAATGGACCACATTTAATAAATAATATACGTACTCGTATATGGCTGGGACAGACAACAAAGTGAATGGTGCACTTATAGTTGTCATCGCAAACAAAAACCTATCCAAAAAAGCTAAAATGGCAATGCCCAATGGTGTTCTAATACCGTCCCTTATGTATGGAAGCGAAGCATGGAACTAGCAAAAGAAGGATGAAAGTAGCATATGGTAAATGCAGTAGAAATGAGATCTCTTAGACGAATGTGTGATACTCTGTGTATGATGGAGTGTCGAATGAAAATATAAGAAGTGAATGCGGTGCGAATGAAAGTGCTATGAACAAATTAATGAAAGGATCAATAAGATGGTTTGGACACATGGAAAGAATGAATGAATATATAATAGAATGGTAAAAAAGTATATGTAAACGATGGAAATGGAAATAGAAATAGAGGAAGACCGAGAAAAACGTGGCACAATCAAATAAATCAAATATTGAATGTCGGCCACATAACAAGTCGGAGAAATCGACGTGCGTGCATGACACGATGACACGAGAAATCATGAGAAGTCAGGAAAGATAGGTGTGTCAGTCCATTCTTTCTACCTACCCCTTCTGGTAGACGGCGTGATTGTTGGTTAGTAAGTAAATTATACTAGAGCCGCTCAGAAGTGAGTCTTGGGGCCATAAATCATTTCCCTATGTCTATCTCGCTTGCACTTACGGGCCTTATGGAGCGGTTTAGGGATGGGCGTAACAATAAAATAAATATATCGATAAGTAACGTTTATTATCGTATCTTGTTCATAAACTTTAACGAGTTAACAAAGTTTTGATATTAAACTTTATTTATGGGTTTTACGTGCGTTTAAATTAGTATGAAATTAGTGACTACCAGATACTAAATTAAATACCAGTAAAAACAGAAAAATTGTTTAATTTTAAAATTTGTATACCGTATGTCTATAAACCCAGAAAGAAAGTTAAGTATAAAAAACAAAGTAGATCATATTGTGGCCCTTAAAAGAGCCGTTTATATTACAAAAAAATGTATCAATCCTCATCGGAGTCTTCTTCATCAGTGATCGACGATTATAACTGAGGGCTCTTCAAGTATATTTAGGAATGCGGAAAACCATGCCATATATGTATCGCCATCCATTTCTGTGTGATAATCAGCATCCTTCGATTTTACCGCTTTAAATATTAGCTTCGCTTCTGGAACAAAGCCAGTCCTTGCGGAACCAGCATGGCAAACTATCAATCTTTGACCTTTTCCTACAGGCTGATTCTTGAAACCTCCTTCATCGTTGCTTCCAAGCCACATACGCTTTCTTGAATGGTTTTGATTAATCCATGTTTCATCCAGATAGAAACGCGGCCGCTGATCGTTAGTTCTTCTAAGTAAATCCAATTTCCTTAAAAAGTCCATTCTGGCACAAACAATATCTGTTCTTTCCATTAAATATTTACGTCCTTCGGCATTTTTCTTATACTTGAACCCAATCTCCTTCATGAGTGTTCTCATCGAAGTTTTTCCGCATTTAAAATCAGGTAATTGCTCTCGGTATTTTTCTAATATTTTCGCCACGGACGGATACTCTCCACTATCATAAAATGAACCTACAGTCCGCTTCAATACACTTTTATCAAAATCGTCAATATTGGTGACAGTGTCTTGTTTCTTAAAATTTGCTCTTGGTGTACAGGGGCTGCTTGATTGCAATAATTCAGTCTTTATTCGGTCCACTGTCACTCTACTCACACCACAAATAAACGCGGCCATTTCACGTGGTTTGTTGAAATTAAGAGAAGCTATTTTATTCGGATCTCTTTTCAATTCATTGACAAACAAGAATACGTTGTGAATCACTGTTCGAGTTTGAGGGCTAATATCGCCATGTAATTTCTTCAAATCAATGTTGGAAAATAAAGTATCCATAGTGCGTAACGAGTGGTGACACACGAATGAATTCATTTAATTGCAGTAAACACATTTATAACAAAAAAAGCACTGCATTCGGTAAAAACCAATCATTAGTGACTCATCGTACATATCATTATAAAATCATTATAGTGACCCATCGACACCACGAGAGCAGGTAGCCGTATACCGATAACGGTCCTGGGGCCTCCCATCCCTATTTCTATTGACATTTATGGCCCTACGACTCCGTTCTAAACGGCTGTAGTATAGTAGTCAGTAAATAATGTTCGATTTTAATGACAACAAATGTTATCGACACACAAGTGGCAGGTAGTAAGAATGGACCACGACACTGTTACTGCCACACTATCATTACCTTTCAAGCTTTTTCTACATTCATACGCCGTGACACGCGTGATTGTCGATTTCGAAAGAATATCTATCTTCGAGGGATTGATCAATTTGGTTATATCATGCATTCCACGCCCTTCTTCCATCACTTTTTCCTCTCACAGTGCACATAGATTTAAAATATTTCATTATTAATTTTTGCCGTATGTTTAAAGCATCTTCGTGACAATTTATTATAACGAGGACGCATTTATCTATCTTAAATTATTTAGAATTATTATGAATTAAAACACCGTTTTTTCCACTTTTGAGAGTATTTTTCTCGACATGTTTCAAAGGCTTTCACCTACATCATCAGGAGAACGATATAAACTGTGCTAAAACGATGATGAAGGTGTAAGCCTTCGAAACGTGTCGAGAAAAATAAACTCAAAAGTGGAAAAAACAGTGTTTTAATTCACAAAAATTCGTCATTATGGAATTCCACAGTGCTAACGTCTTAAGTTTATCTAAAATTACATTATTTCCTTGATTCTCCTATTGCATTTCGTATTTTCTTGCATTCTTCTAAGTAATCTCATTTCTGTAGCATTTATCATACGTACTTTTTGTATTTTTTTATTATATTATAATATACAATTCACACTATAAATACTGTTTTATGTACAGTGGAAAAAATGTAAAGTATTTTTTCTAATATTAAACTTTTGAAATTCAATCAATACTACAATAAATATACCTAAGTATTTAGTAATTAATAACGTATTATAATTAACATGTGTTTTGAAGTACCTATATAAGTTCTTTTCCGTAAGACTATCCTAGTGCGCCTTTGGAGAAATTGATTTTGAAAAACGGCGCACTTATATGTATATAATGATTGAATAATAATAGGTTTGGACATATGGAACGAATGGATGAGAGAAGAATGGTTAAGAAATTGTACACAAGCAGCGTGAATGGAAAAAGAAGCCGAGGGCGACCGAGTAAAACATGGCATGACCAAATTAATAAATTACTTAAAGGCGGCCACATTCGAAGTCGGAATAATCGACGTGGGTGCATGGTACGATGTATGAATGTAGAGGAAGCCCGAGAGGTATGCCAGGACAGAGCATTGTGGCGATCCATCCTCTCTGCCTACCCCTCCGGGGAATTGGCGTGATGGTTAGTTTTTTTTTTTTATGATTGAATAATATTGTTAACATGCATTCCATGAACGGGTTAGCCCAGTTGAAATTTATTCAATATGAATAAACTAACGGTTCAAGTAAGATTCCATTATAACTAACTAACCATCACGCCGTATAGAGAGAGGATAAACCGCCGAACTTTTCTATCCTAACATAAATCTCGCGGCTCTTCTAAATTCACACACCGTGACAAGCACACTCGTCGATTGTTCCTACTTCGAACATGGCCGCCTTTCAGTATATAGTTAATCTTGTCATGCCATCTCTTCCTTGGCCTTTCTCGACTTCTTTTTCC
The DNA here is from genome assembly GCA_022606425.2 of Lepidostoma basale. Taxonomy (NCBI): domain Eukaryota; kingdom Metazoa; phylum Arthropoda; class Insecta; order Trichoptera; family Lepidostomatidae; genus Lepidostoma; species Lepidostoma basale. The sequence continues at coordinate 216,225 of JAHDVF020000694.1, read as the reverse complement.
ATGCACACTACTTGTATAATACATACCTTTTTAAACATTCTTCCCTCATCCATTCGTTCCATGTGTCCAAACCATCTAAGTGACCCTTTCTTAATTTAATTTAGGACACGTTCATCCACCTAACATTCCTTTCTAACTCCTTCATTGGGTATTCTATTATACTTTTTGCACATTCTTCTAAATAATTCATTTCTACGGCATTTATCCTTATTCTGCCAACTCCAAGCTTCACTTACATACACTAGAACCTCTTTTTCGCACTGCCATCTTTGCTTCAGTCGATATATTTATATTTCACGTGATGGTTTATGATAATTTTATAAAATGGTAATCTGGAATTTATGGTAGGTATATGATAAACTTGTGATTGCGGAAGCAACCTTTATTATTTTATTATTGCGTTAATGTAAGAACCCTTGTCAAGTTGTATTACAGCTCTAAGTGCAAAAACATTAAAACGTACTTAAGTTTATTTGAAACGAGAAATTGTAAACTTCACACTTAAAGTTTACTTCCTACCTAAAACTTGAGCGCAATACGTGAACCCTCAAAGTTGTTAAAGCAAGAAATTTGTTTTTGTAGATCTTAATAGTGAAATACTCGTAATTCACGGTAATAAAATGAATGTCGCGGATGGAGGTAGGTACTTAGGTAAAATAGGGTAATCCTGGTAGACGTACCTACTCGTAATTATCACTCTCATTGTTTTTGTTTACCGAAAACATAATCAAAATTTATATTAGGATTAATAGTGTAGTCTAGAGGTACTATCATATTTTTTGGAATGACATGTTTCGCCTTGTTGAGCCGTTTCAAATGTTTAAAAAATAACATTTGATAATGCCGTCAAGGTGAAACATGTAATTTTTACAAAATATAATAACTTCTAGAAAATACACTTTTCATTCATATTGATTATTTAATATGGAGTTTTACGTCATTGTTCACAAAACAATAAATATTTACTAACTAACTAACTAACTAACCATCACGCCGTCTCCCCGAAAGGGTAGGCAGAAAGAATGGACTGTCACATTTTAACCGATGCGGCACTCCATCCTTCTCTTTTCGCCCCGCGGGAGACGCGGTGTGATGGGTTGCGAACCTCATCGCCACCAATAGGCATCTCCCACGCACACTTCGATCGTCCAACATATATAGTAAACATATATAGTAAATACATGTCATTCCCATAAAATATAACAAAAATTCTAGAAAACAGACGTTTTCATTCGTATTAATTATTTAATATGGAGTTTTACAGCATTGTTCAAGAAACAATAAATATCAGGACCACCGTATTCTGTTTCCAATTTGCATCTTCGTCTCTATTGAGATACAATTAATCCTTAAAAATGATAACCCGCAATGGGTAAAATCCAGTATTCGTCTACAAGTATTTGTATACATTCAAAATATATATAATATTTAATTTTTATGAATTTAACTATATTTCAGTGATTCAGTAAATCATTTCTTGTTTTTCTTGTTCTTCTCCTATCGAAGGTTGGACAGCATCACGACTATTTTCAGAATATTCCTCGAAGGTTTTCTTCTTCTTCCGATACTTCGTTTTCTGGTGAATTCATTAGATTTAATAATTTCAGTCGTTTTTAATTTAGAAGACATGTAAAAATATTAATGAAAAGGCAAAAAATTAAACATAGTCATTTGAATTGTTTATATGAATGAAAACGTCTACTTTCTAGTATATTTTATGGGAATGACATGTTTCGCATTGCTAAGGAATTATCAAATGTGTTAAAAAAAAACAGTTTTTCAAGATATGTTGTAATACTAGCAGACTCAACAGCGCAAGGGGTGCTTTCGCTATGCTTCGCCCTGTTTGGCGTTCCAGTATCATTTCGAGAAAGCTCAAGCTCCAAATATTCAGCAGTAGCGTTCACACTCTGATCGGTCACACTCTGAGACGGAACCCAGCCTGCATCGCTCAGGGCGCACTAGACTGGTCCCCTATGGAGGAAAGAGGAAGCGAGGCAGACCTAGAGCCACCTGGAGAAGAGCCCTGCAGGGCGAGGTTAAGGCAGCAGGCCTCACTTGGGATGATGTTAGGCATCAGGCATGCGATAGAGTCGGGTGGGGCAGGTTCCTTGAGGCCCTATGCATCTCGGAGGTGTGACAGAATAAAAAGAAGAAGAAGAAGATGTAAAAAATATTTTAATTGAATACCCTTTAAAGCTCAAACAAAGATGCGATCTTATTTCCACAAGTAGAATGCTAATGACAAAATGGAAATTGTCCAACATTAAACTTTTTATGGAATCACTAAACTGTTTTACTTTCTTTTTACTCTGAGGTCATTAATCATTTTCCCGACAATAGGGAAGCAGTTAGCGACATTAGTAAAAGAGTAAAAAAGTTGCACGGAACACTAAGACGGCATAAGACGTGACAGTGTTCTGAAAACGGTACAAATCCCCCTTCCTTTTCATATTATTCTTCCTGGAAAAATATTTTCTATTTATTTCCCCGTGACATCACGCCCGTGACGCGGCGTGACTGATTGTGAGATAAAGACGGTAGGAGACGGAGACGGGAGACAGGACAGATGTCACGGGGGATAAAATTTATCGCAAATAAAAACAGAAACGATAACTCTTCATGTTTTCTAGCCACTCGCGATATTCGCTCTTACCCCTACCCAACTATGCCAGTTCTGATATTATCTTGTTCGATATCCATAATGTTACGAGTATGTCAATTTGATGTTCCTTTTAGCAAAGTAAAATATAAATATATTGATTTGAGACAACGTCAATATTTGTGTTAAAATTTATAATTCTGTTTTTAAATATAAAACAGTTTTAGGTTGATTGTAATGAAGAAATCATACAAAAAAGACATAAACAAATACGAATTTTCCACTTTTGAGTTTATTTTTCTCAACATGTTTCGAACGTTTTGTACCTTTATGCTCGGGAGAACGATATAAACTCGAAACATGTCGATCAAAATAAACTCAAAAGTGGAAAAAGCAGTGTTTTAATTCGTACAAAATCGTCACTATGGAATTACATAATTTTAACGCATTAAGTTTATAAATTAAATCAGAAACTGTACAAAAACTGAAATAATAAATATGTTTCAGATAATAATGAAATAAAACGATTATGAATGAAGTTGTGTTTTTCCTTTTAATTTGCCATTATTATATTTTACCTGTTCTCAATAGATTCATTAATTTTAATATTTTTTGTAATATCTTTGAGAAATAAAATGATTTGATTTGAAAGTACACTAAAACCTCGATATAACGGACTAATTCGGGGAAGGGATTGCTCGTATAAGCCGAAAGTCCGTTATATAAAAATAGGTTTAAAATAAATTAAAAAACATTTTTTTGAAAATATGTCTTCGGACGCTGGTCGTGAAGTGACTTTGCCGTTTGATATCGACGCGTTTGCTTTCGGTTATCCTGCTTTGAAAAAAAACATGCTTTGTTTGCACTATTGAACTTTGTTGTTTTTTTATAATCAACTCTCTAAAATTAAGAAAATGCGTGTAATATAGTTGAACAACGTTATCTGACGAATATTCAATAAATATTATTAGATCGTCGAGATGTGATTTTACCACCGATAACTTCATTTTTGGCAGCGTTGTTTCTTTTTCTTCGCTATCTTCATTTCCATCCTCGGCATTATGTCTCAAATTCTAGTGCTAAACATCTGACGTGATTATCATGGATACTTGAATTTAAGCATGTCTAATATTAACAGGACGTTTTTAATTTTTTTTCATTTGACCTAATTTTTGTCCGTTATATCCTAAGTTCGTTAAATATAGGTCCGTTATATCGAGGATTAACTATAATTGATTTTACAAAACGGCACACTTAAAATATAAATCGAATAATAGTAACTAGTTTTACTTTTGTCTTTATTTCGACAGCGAGAGGTTTTCTTAATATATTTTCCTAAAGAACAACATGAAAAGCGGTAAGGAAAAAAAACTTGACAAGCTTTTTCATTACTTTCAAAATATATACAATTTACCTCCAGCGTTCTAGAAATATGTAAAAATATTCGCAATCGAATGCTACCAATATCCGGTTGGGATATTCGAAGCAGAATATTTCAGTATACTCCGACTGGCGGAAGGTATGGCTCCGTCTTGAAGGGCCCGCCCGATAAGAATTTGCGAGGAAATGAAAATCTTTCCCGGCACAAAAGTTATGAAAGGAAATGGGCCCGGAAACTCGCCACAGCTGTTCGGATTTACCTAACGGCCCGAATGTAAATCTCATACAAAATATTGTGTACACCACCACTCGTAAATCGGAGACTTTTGGCTTGAGATTTTTGAATCAAAACATTTCGTGCCTACTCTCACAAATTATGTCTTTCTGAAGATTCTGAAGATCAATACCAGGGGGATTTCGTCCAAAATAAAAACCCAAAAAGATTTTTCCTTAAGTCAGATAACTCTTGTAAGTTTTCTTTTATGCCGAAATATTTTTATATTCCGAAGTAAATTATAATGAAAACGAGACTTTTTTATCGGTTTAAGGGAGATTTTTTATTTCTGTATAAAAATATATAAATACTTGTTACAAATTTGTTTCGCCTTGCAAGGGAATTAAAAAACTAAACAGATTCAATACGATTTAAATTTGTTTTATTCCCAACAAACAAATAAGTCTATAGATGTATAGAAAACATTAGAAATAATTGAATAGTAAAAAAAAACAAACTATAATGTGTTTATGTGCAAATTTGAGAAAAGAGGTACCACCCGATTTACGATTAAAAAAATGAAATCAAGTTTTTGGTATGACATATTATTTAGTGACAATGAAAATCTGGTGGAATATTTTTAATTCTCATATTTATGTTAATAATGAAAAAAAGATTTAGTTCCAGTCTGTCGAAGTCTGGTAGCCTGGCGAAACCGGTTGCTGTCGAAATAAAGACAAAAGAGGGAGTAGTTAATAAAAAACATAGTTTTTATTCAAAATTAACTTCCATCAAGAGATTTCAGTAAAATCAATAGGGAATATTTGTGGCATAACATAATATGAATAATTTACCCTTATGTTTGGAAGAGAAGCATGGAACTGGCAGAAGAAGGATGAGAACAGAATAAATGGGGTAGAGATAAGGTTGCTAAGACGTATGTGTATTAGAACGATCTACAACAGAATCTCATATCAAGATAAGAAGGTATTTTGAACAATGAAAGGATCGCTGCGTTGGTTCAGACATATGGAGCGCATGGATGGAGAAAGAATGGTTAAGAAAGTATACTTTAACGATGTAAATGGAGTACGGAGTCGAGGTAGATCGAGGAAAACACGGCATGGCCAAATTAATCAAATTTTAATGGTTGGTCATGTTGAAGTCGGAAGAATCGACGTGCGTGTATGACTCGTTGTATGAATATGGAGGAATCTAGAGAGGTGTGTCATTATCTCTGCCTATCCCTGTGTGGAAACGGCGTGATGGTTTGTTTGTTTCTTTTGTTATATTATTTTTCGATCAGAAATATCACTTATTTAAAATGACCGCGAACATATTTTTTTTGATAAAAATAAATCTTAAGTAAACACTAATATATTTATTCTGAATTTGAGCCAGCTAATATGTATCCATTACGGGAACATTTTCCCCTGAATAGGGCATACTTCCGTGGCATATTTTCCACGACGTTAGCATTAGAATGAGCCCTCCTCACTACTAACCCCTGGAAGGGCAAAGGCGCCCCCCGGGACCCGGGATGTCTGACAGTTTACCCCTTCGACTGAGGATATTGTGAAATTCTTCGTTTTTTCACCATTATTCTTTAGTGCATACAAATCCCGCCTTTTGTACGCTACAAAAGATATCAACATTTCTGAGAGGGCGTCAGTAATTTATATTTGAAAAATGTTGTACATAAATTCAGAATTAATACCAATGTAGTAATAATTGCGTAATTTTTCAAGGTTGGTAGCAATACGTATTTTTGGGATTTTAGGAAAATCCGTGTAGCTCGTCTCTTCGGACCGATGTTTCGGAGGTCGCAGTGCTAGTTTCTCGAAGTTTTATTATATTTATGAAATGACATGTTTCCCCTTTGCCAAGACATTATCAAATGTCAGACATTTTATGATGCCTTAGAAAGGCGACAAATGTCATTCCCATAACAAATAATAAAACTTATTGAAAATATACGTTTTCATTTGTATTAATGATTAATTATAGAGTTTTACACCGTTTAAAAAACAATAAATCAGACAACCCTTATGCACAAAAGTGAAGCTTGGATCTGGTATAAAAAGGATGAAAATATAAATAATATCGTAGAAATGAGATCACTGAGAATAAAGTGGAAATACGACAAAAATTGTGAGACAGATAAAACGTAATTTTTTTCTATGTAAAATAATTGTGATAACTTGTATAAAATCAATGTGAATTGAAAATGAAAAGTCTAAAAGCCGAGGAAAATATGGCGCTCATATATATTACTACATTATGTATTCTTATTACGTCCAATATACAGTTCGGAATATAATAATATCCTGCGTCATATTAAATTGTTAATAAATTAAATTACAGAGTAATGTTCCGGTCAACACGTCTGGATAAAATCGTTCCCTATTCGTTGCTGGTTCGTTGGAAGGAAGTATGTAATCGTCACGTAACACTAATCGTTTCGCTGCCGGGCAGTTGGAAGCTCCGGAGAATGTGGAGCTTGCTGCAGGCGGCCAAGAGAGGGAGTTCTGTACGTGATCAAAAATTCCGTCGGTCCGGATATTGAAAATTGGGTCCCTTTTAGTGTAGACCAGTGGTTTCCAACGGGATCGGTACCTCCAACCGGTAGTCATTCAAGATACCTAACGAGGCGTTTTCTGTCAACTAGCGCCATCTGGGCAATACTAATACTCGTAATACGTATTTTACGTATAATTTTAATAGCATATATTTGTTATCCGAATTTGAGAACTACACTAATATATTACAATCAAGTGATTTAAAAAATGATGACTTTGTTTTCTAATACATATTATCATATTATACTTTACCACGTTTAACGTTCTGATCTTGGTTCATTGTGTCAGGCGTATGCCATGACTAGTAAATATAACTATATCGAAAATAGGCGAACAATTAATGGTATGATGTTGCTGCACACAAACTCATTCACTTCAAAATAGACAACTCCGAACTTCTTAGTAAATTATTACTGAATACCCCTATGCTTCGCACAAGACACACTGCGAACCAAATATTCCACCTTCCTGCTTATCGGACTAACTACGCTCAGAGTGCAGCGGTGTACCGGACGTGCGACATGTACAATAAGTGCTTTAGTAACATCGACGTGTTCCATCTTAATGAAAGTGATTTTAAAAAAATGGTTGGAGCAACCCTTCGGGGCGAATGAAACTAGTTACTCTATTTTTTTCTTTTCTTGTCTTTTTCTTTTTTTTACATTTTAAAATTATATTTCATCTTTAATTATTCATTATTACTAATACTACGAGTTTTCTGTTTACTTATCAAAATGTTATTTTATTCTTCTTATATATTTAACCTTATGTCAGTTGTTATATAATATTTGTGGTAGCATGTAATTGGCCATGTTTTGTTGTCTCTGTGTGTTTATATTCATATACTGTAATTGCTCTTTGTTACCCTCAATAATAAATAATAAAATAAAATAAAATAATCTACTAAGTATGTAGTTTATGGACTTATTTTTTCAATGATGTAAAACTCCATAATAAATAATTAATACGAATGAAAACGTCAGTTTTCTAGAAGTTTTATTATATTTTATGGGAATGACATGTTTCGCGTTTCTAAGGCATTATCAAACATTTGATAATGCCTTAGAAGGGCGAAATATGTCATTCCCATAAAATATAATAAAACTTCTAGAAAACTGACGTTTTCATTCCTATTAATGTAGTTTATGATTAGTTTTTTACATGGAGAACATTTACAGCGCTATTGGATGGTATAATAAGTTAAAAACGACACTTCACAAATCTTCCAATTTATTATAATTATTATATTAGATGCACTAGTTTCATAATAGATATTAAGAACGAGAGTCCATGTGTTTGTTTTTCTTCTGAAAATGTGGGCAGTGAGAAATTTTTTATACCTACTCTAAAAACGGTGTGGTGTAAATGTTCGGAAACTACTAACGTCTGCCCTTTGCGTTATTAATGTTCATTTAGAATTCGTAAAATCTAAAGTTTTATCGGAATACAAATTATTGAACATTTTATAATGAGGAAAAGGCTGATTGTTTTATATTACTTAGTCAATTTTTGATGTAAAGAACAGTTGCGTTACAGCTCAACAACTGTTTTTTTAAGTATTATATACAAATAACATTTTAAGAAATCATATCTTATGTATTAAATATGGAGGTAGAACTACACCTCTACATGTAAGGATTATTGTTATTTAATTAGAACTCGGGCAATAATGGGACCAAATAAAATATAGGGCTTGTAACTTAATGTTTCTCATATCAAATAATATTTTATAACTGTATCTCAATAGAGACGAAGACGCAAACCGGAAACTGAATATGGATGATCAAGGTGTTTACAGGACTTATGACCTGTCATTGGTTGGGTTAAGCGCACGCTTTATGTAATTACAACATTCCCCATTCCACCATTGTTATTATGATCATGCATGATACATTTTTGGAAGTTGTATATATACTCCAAATCCATACCTATCTTCCGTGATCATAATAACAATGGTGGAATGGGGAATGTTGTAATTACATAAAGCGTGCGCTTAACCCAACCAATGACAGGTCATAAGTCCTGTAAACACCTTGATCATCCATATTCAGTTTCCGGTTTGCGTCTTCGTCTCTATTGAGATACAGTTAAAAATTTGAATTAACCACCCACAGGTGAAAATCCAGGATTCGTATACAGATATAAGTATACATTTCACAAATATTAATATTTTATAATAGTTTTATAAAAAGAAGAAACAAGGATTTGTTTAAAATGTTGGTATCAAAATAAGTTCAAATTTTATTGACATTGAATAAGCCTGGTTTAAATATGGAAGTCGTCAAAAACTGTAAAAAAAATCTGATAACGCTAAAATAAATGTATTGGTATTATTTTGCCGTTGCTATGTCAACCAATGTAATGAATTTCACCCTCCTAATTATTGATTCACAGTGTATACACCAACATGCATATTTACAGTATAGACAGATCGCATTCTGTTCAGTTTACATTTTAAGTTAACACATGCATATATATAGTTAGAGTGAGGTTCTTAATCGTAAAATTTTCAATCAATTCTGAGCATGAGCATATCAACGGGTAAAATAGTTTAATTACTGAACTTAGACTGAACCGGATCGTCCATGTCAACGTGTGCAACATCGAAAAAAACATTATATGTATTACATTATGTGCTAAATTAAAAAAACGACGGATTCGTGGAACATAAATTAAATAGACAATACGAGTATGTGCACCATCTAAAAAGAACATTTTGTGTTAAATTATTTTTATTTTGTTATTTTATTTTATATCATTGTATTTTATATTATTTATTTAAGATTTATTTTGTGGGTGTTGCACGATCAGAGTGTGCGCGGGAGATGCCTATTGGTGGCGATGAGGTTCGCAACCCATCACACCGCGTCTCCCGCGGAGCGAAAAGAGAAGGATGGAGTGCCGCATCAGTAAAAGTGTGACAGTTCATTCTTTCTGCCTACCCTTTCAGGGAGATGGCGTGATGGTTAGTTAGTTAGTTAAAATATGTTTCTATCCATATGAAAGTATTTATTTATTATATATTTGTTATTTTCAAAAATTTCTTCGTTCCCTAATAAAAAAGTGTAATGACAAGTGTATGAAAAAGCTGAAAGGGTTGGATGTAGATGCCAAAATGAGCGGAGTATCAATAAGCTGTCTCTCTTATGCGGATGACGCTCCTACCTGCCGACAACTAGCATGAACTACAAGTCCTGGTGAATAGTGTGTATGAGGTATGCATGCGAAATGATCTGATGATGAATGTGGGAGTCCAAGGTTTTTTTGAAAAAGTCATTTTTGAAAAAGAAAAAATCGTTACAGTCTGCAACATTAGCGTGAATGGTGAAAATTTAAAGCAAGTAGATGAGTTCGTGTATTTAGTTAGTGTGTTTACAAAAGATGGGGAAAAAAGGGTTGGGGCAGGCAACAAAGTGAATGGTGCACTTAAAGTTGTCATCGCAAATAAAAACCTATCCAATAACGCTAAAATGGCAGTGCACAATGGTGTTCTTCTACCGACCCTTATGTATGGAAGCGAAGCATGGAACTGGCAAATGAATGATAGAAGTAGAATAAATGTAGTAGAAATGAGATATCTTAGACGAATATGTGATAACTCTGTGTATGATAGTGTCGAATCAAAGTTTAAGAACTGAATGCGGTGCGAATGATGGTGTTATGAACAAAATAATAAAAGGATCATTAAGATGGTTTGGACATATGGAAAGAATGAATAAAGAAAGAATGGTAAAAAAATATATGTTAAAAATATATGTGAATGGAACCAGAAATAGAGGAAGATCGAGGAAAACGTGGCACGATAAAATAAATCAAATATTGAATGTCGGCCACGTGAGGAGTTAGATAAATCGACGCGCATGCATGAAACGATGTATGAATGTTGAGGAAGCGAGAAAAATATATCAGGAAAGAAATGTGTGGCAGTCCATTCTTTCTTTAGGATAGAAACTTTTAAAAAATGTGTCCTTAGTGACATAAATATGGTTTTGTACATATCATTACTCATGATTTTGAAATTCTTCTTACATACTGAAACGAAATGAAAATAGCAAATATTTAGTAAACCACGAAACAACCCAAAGCTTAGACAAGGGTCGTATCCTCGCGCAGGGGAATAACCGTAACAAAGTGGATTTTTACCAATTGAATTGTAGAAAAGCATCGAGGGATGGAGGTGGCCGCTGTAAGACGGGTGCTTGAAATATCCAGTCTGGAGTTGTCTGTCAACAAGGAAACTAGATTCCGCCATTATTATTCTTTCCCTCCATTTTCACGATTCCCAGCGCTTGTCAGGTGGGGAGAGCTAAACCGACTTCTGATCACATTAACGAAGCGGATTTGCGAACGACGTTGAAAGAACGATTGAAAATGTTCAAGTACAGCCGGGTGCTGTATAAATAGTTCTATTTAATGTTATATAAATTATGCAAGGAATTTGAAGTGTACAGCTTGTATAAATGATTAAGACGGGAGATTAAAATTCTCTAAAGAATTCGCAGAACAAATAATACTTATATATTTTTAAATAATAAATTCTTAAAATAGCATAAAAACTGGAGAAGCATCTCCAGGCGTTATCTAGCAATGTATGTTAATGGCGGTAGCCTTTCACATTGCGTTAATAAAGATCTTCTGCTGAATGCTTAATCCAATCTTAATAGATGGCGCTAGTGTAGATTGAACTAAAAAATGTGAAGTGTAGTCCGCCATTGTAGCATATACACATCTTTCAAAAATTTGTCAGACGTGGTGGTCGTAAGAAATGCGGAATGGGGAATGTTATATTACATAAAGCGTGCGCTTAACCCAACCAATGACAGGTCATAAGTCCTGTAAACGCCTCGCCCACCATATTCTGTTTCCAATTTGCATCTTCGCCTCTATTGAGATAAGATTAATCATTAAAATGATAACCCGCAATGGGTAAAATCCAGTATACGTCTACAAGTATATTTGTATACATTTAAATAAAAAGTATTTTTATTTTCATTTCTACTATCTCAAACCCAAACTATACAATGTAATTAACTACAAATGACCCACACAAAAATACAATACACAATTACAAAAAACACGTGAATTCAGACACATTAAAAATGAAAGGCTTGAATGTAGTACACATTTTGAAAAAATAAATGATTAGTTTTTAAATAGTGTTAATTTTATATATCCAATAAGACATTTAATTTTAAATCATTACACATAGAAATATATTTTGTTTCTCTTGTTCTCTAAAATAGTATTTTGTATATTATGATTATATAGAGTGCGAAAAATGGCTCCATATAACGGGTAACCCTAGTTGGGAGGTATTGAAACCATGTACTTGGTAAATGATTAATATTGATTAATAAATAGATAAATTAATAATAATTGAAGGTCACACATGATTTGGTAAACACAAAACAAGTCTCAATGAGAGATTTTCAAAACAAAGATTATGAAAATAAAACTATTGTAATTTATGATAAATATAAAAAAAAGTGAATTTATTTGATTGATTTTGTGTGTTTAGATTAATGCACTATGGCAAATATATAATGTTGTTCAAAATGTTATTGAAGTAATGAAGACATATAAGGCAGATGATTACATCATAATTAAAATTTAAGAAAGGATCACTGAGATGATCTGGACATATGGAACGAATAGATGAGAGAAGAATAGTTATAACAGTTATAATCAAGCAGTGTGAATGAAAAAGAAGAAAAGGACGGCCGAGGAAAACGTAGCAAGACTAAATAAATCAATTATTAAAAGGCGGCACATTCAAAATCGGAAAAATCGACGAGCACGCATGTTATGATGTATGAATATAGAGGAATCTCGAGAGTTATGTTTCTCTGCCTACCCCTCCGGGGAAACAGCGTGATGGTTAATTAGTTAGTAAGTATAATATATTAGAACATGGTATTTCAATAAATATACCCTTTGTTATTTTCATTTGTATTTCATATCAGTTAATTTGCTAGAATATGTACGAGTACATCAGCTATTAGACGATCATTTTCTTCTTTCGGTGCCGTGTCAGGTCCCCCCAACGTTGACGATCACTACAGCAAAATTATCTCTATCCTGCGCCACTTAGAACCGGTTCTGAACTCTTGTTATTCCTGTCCACTCTTTGATGTTTCGCAGCCAGGACAGCTGCCTTCTACCAACTCCCCGACATCCCTTCACTTTACCCATTAATATCAGTCGAAGGAGGTGGTATTTTTCTCCCCTTAGCACATGACTCAAATAATATATTAGACTATGACAAAATTTATTAAGATATTTTGTTTAAATACCAAATATTTTTCAGGTCGAACCATCTATACTCGTATACGTCGAACCATCGTTTAGTAAACCAATACTAAACGATCCTTTTGAAATTTGAATGTGGCTAAAAATATAATAAAAGTCAATGTATTAAAATTTGGTAAGCTTTTAGATACGATTTCTAGATTACCAAATTGAATAATAAATGGTGTTTCAGACGGCTAGGAAATTATTCCGAGGCGTCTCATTTTCCCGCCTAACATAATATTTTCCCGCCGTCTCGCGCTCCCCTCCCTAACGTACTCACAGTCACCCAGCCAGCGCGGAAGTGGACGCCATTCCCTTAAGTAAACGAACATCTTATGAACTCCGTGGCGCCAATCTCGGGTAATGGAATTCCAGAGGTAAATCTTGGCCAAACAGGGCGGGGCCGACTGCAGGCGGAAGAGCGAGGTGCATTATTTCTTGTTATGATAACAATAATTTTGAGAATGTTTCAACACGAATAACTGTTTACCATAATGTCAATTATACTAACGTTACTTTGGTGATAAATTTTCAATTGATTATTCTTTTTATCCTTTAAGAAATCATGTATTTTTTGCAACCATTATTTTACAACAAATACAAATGAAAACGTCTGTTTTCTAGAAGTGTTTTTGTATATTTTGGTAATGACATGTTTTTACTGGGAATACACCGTAACATGCACGCTAGATCTTTCCGATTTCGGATGTGACACCTTTTAAAAATACTGTTAATAATTTATTGTTTCTTGAACAATGATGTAAAACTCCATATTAAATAATAAATACGAATGAAAACGTCAGTCTTCTAGAAGTTTTATTATATTTTATGGGAATGACATGTTTTGCCCTTCCAAGGCATTATCAAACATTTGACATTTGATAATGCTTTAGAAGGTCGAAATATGTCATTCCCATAAAATATTATAAAACTTCTAGAAGACTGATGTTTTCATTCGTAATAACAGTGCATAATGTTGAAATATCAAAGTGTTTCCGCCACACCAATGAATTATCAACAAAAAAATGGTAACTATGTGAACCGAATAAGAAAAAGACCGAGGAAAACTTGTTATGTTCAAATAAATTAAATATTAAACGTCGGCCACCTGAGAAGTCGGAGAAATCGGCGGGCGTGCATCACACGATGTACGTATTTATTATTTAATATGGAGTTTTACATCATTGTTCAAGAAACAATAAATTATTAACAGTATTTTTAAAAGGCGTCACATTCGAAATCGTATGCATGTTGTAGTTAGTTGTTGGTTAGATTGTTTGTTAAGTTTTATTCTTAAGGATTGGTGTGCAGCAAAGTCTCGTCAAAAAGATGCCACTTGAACCATTAATATAGTAGTTTCCCGTTTCTTTCCACATGTTTGTATACAACAGGTTATTTTAACCGAATTACTGTATATATTTTCTTGGTCGACCTGCGTGGCAGAGTGGCAAGAGCCATGACTTCCACATCGAAGGTCCCGGATTCGATTCCCGGCGATGTCAGTGCGATTGTCACGCTGTATTTCGTCTGGTGAAGAATTTACGTAACAGAATACAGTAATTGGGTTCAAATAACTTGTAGTATAGAAATGTGGGAAGTGACGGGAAACTAACATATTAAAAAAGGCCCAAGCGGCAACCCAAAACAAAATATATTAATAATCGTTGCTGCAAACCAATCCCTAGGATTGAAACTTAAAAAAAAAAAAATTATATTGTTTCTCATGATGTATGATAGGTAAGCTAGTCTATTGCTGATTTTATTGTCACGTGAAAGATAGCGTGAGATTTTTTTTACATTGTCATCACCGGGAATCGAACCTGGTGCGGCAGTCAAAGCTGTTACCACTCTGCCGCGAAAATTAGGCCAGACCTTCAATAAATCAAGTATAAAGCACAGCCCTATTCAATTAATTTACTTTCGATTTTTTACAACTAGCAAAACAGTGAGTCCAGTCATTCTTCTGAGAATTTGAGTTGTGCTTCCCTCTAGCTACGGCTACCCTGGTGAGCTGAGTGGCCGCCACCACCCGCGGCCGGCGGGCTGCGGTGAAACCAATCAACTCCAATTTATTTGGGACAATAAAAATACCCCTCGTCACGCAGGCCGGACACATTGCTTTTACGTGATACATTCTGCCCCTTATTTTACCTAGCCTCCTTACCTAGCCCTGGGTGGCTCGCCCACCGCCTGACGGGCGCTCTCTCGTCTGCCCTATGGTCGAGATAAAATAAAATAACAATGAAATAAAACGATGTTTTTAAAGAACTACTCTGTAGGTGCCAGCGAGCCTGCCAAAACCGGTCGCTGTCAAATTAAAGACAAAAGTGAAATTATTTATTTATTATTTAAAATGAGCTTCCATCTAGTGATTTAAGTCAAATCATTAAATTATTGATGGTTGCGGCTTTCATTTTTTAAAACTCCATTATAAAATTAATGCACAATGAGAGCGATTGCTTTTTCAGTTTTATATTGATTTATTTATATATAAAAATTAAGGCCGAGGAAAACGTGGCACGATCAAATCAATCAAATATTAAATGTTGGTCACGTCAGGAGTCGGAGAAATCGACGTGCGTGCATGACAAGATGTATATGAATGTAGAGGAATCGAGAGAAGTATGTCAGGACAGAACAGTGTGGCGTTCCATTCTTTCTGCCTACCCCTCCGGAGAGACGGCGTGATGGTTAGTTAGTTAGTTAGTTAAAAATTGAACAAAAGTTACAAATTAATTCCGCCTTGCGAGGACGTTCTCAAACTCATAAGATTGTCTTAAAATTGAAATAAAAATACACTCTGATCATAATTTCAAAATTCATGGATTATTTTAAGTTACGCCAGGAATATGCTAACATTAAAAAAAAACGAGAAAGAGACATATTGTTAAAAAACATTTTTTAATCTGGATCGTCAAAAATGAATGTTTGTGTGTTTGTCCATGCTTTTCTGGAAAATTCCTGAACCGATTTCGCTGAAAATTTCACATATTGTACTTATTTGTCCCAGTAAGGTTTTGAAAGTATTTTGAATGATATCAATCATCTTCTTCTTATTTTGAAAAAAAAAAATTATAATACAAGTATATAAATGGCTACTCGTATTTAATAAAAATGTATAGGAGATATTATAAAGTCTTTTAATTTTGAATAGCAGG
Organism: Lepidostoma basale; assembly: GCA_022606425.2. Classification (NCBI taxonomy): domain Eukaryota; kingdom Metazoa; phylum Arthropoda; class Insecta; order Trichoptera; family Lepidostomatidae; genus Lepidostoma; species Lepidostoma basale. Next base: position 200,001 of record JAHDVF020000694.1, on the reverse strand, counting down.
TTATTATTCAAAATATATTTGGCTAATTATATTTTACATTTTTTTTAACTGACCGGTTTCGCTCCAATCGGAGCTTCAATAGGGTAACAAAACATACTGTTTGATTTGTGTCCCCTAAAAAAGTCCGGTGGGAGCGAACTTTCTTTGTTTGGTGTTTTGTTATATATTATATTTACACCTGTAGATGTAGGTCTCTTCCGAAACATGTCATGATATTTAATATTTAAGTGGAAAATAAACAACGTTATTTTTCAATTCCAAAGTGAATTTAACAATCCATTTGAACATACATGTAATAATTTTCTTTGTCTCCGTTGTTTAAAAAAACAAAAGAAGACGTAAATACCCAAATACTTACATAAATGTACTCTAATATATTTACATTACTAATAAGCCTTAAGTCACCATAGCATACCAATGAAAAATATATCAATTTTTATAATATGTGTGAAAGTAAATATTTGTCACTTATCCCCGCGAACGCTTTTAGATATCTTGCAAGTGACGCCATCTTAGTGAGAACCTTACTCGAAGTAAAACGGCGAATAAAAGCACAACTCAGTACCACACGCCACCAAGAAAGAGGGTAGGGGGAAGATCTTCAATCAGATGAGCAAACAATTGACGAGGGTATGAAGGAACTTAGGCTGTGCAAACTTTACCTTAATTTATTTAATTCGAATTAAAGTGGAATCTACGAACTCAACTTAGTTTTTTATTATTTCTTCGTCTAATAAAAATATCCTATTCATATGAGTTTATGGTAATTAAAATGGATGAAATGAATAGATCTTGTTCAAAGAGATATGCTACAGGATGACTAATTCCTCATCGCACAAAATTTTGCAGTCGAATCGAACGGTCTAATATATTTACAGAAATATATATTAAATACTTTTTTGAAATAATATTATTACATATATAGGATTGTTTTGTACCTCCGGCTTCCACAAATGATTTGAGGTTTGATACATTTGGTCATAGTAAGGTATTTTGATAGATAATGTATATTTAAATTGACGAGGAATTTAATATCGTTGCTCTAACAACAAATAATATTTTCGTTGAAAATTTTAATAAAATATTTTATGAATCTTTGACTTTTGAAAATCAGGAAAAAACAATCCAACTATAATACATTTTTTTTTTGTATCTTGTACAATGATGGAAAACTCCATATTAAATAAATAACATCTAGATGTTTCATTATATTTTATGGGAAAGACATGTTTCGCCTTACTAAGGCGTTATCAAATGTGATAATGTCCTTAGCAAGGCAACATATATTATATAACAATATAATACAACTTTCAGAAAACAATATCGAATATACGAGCACATTACAGAAAACAATATTCAATACCGAACGATGAAATAAGAAAGAAATGTAAGGCAGATGACTGCATCATGGATTAAATTAAAAAAGGATCCCCGAGATGGTTTGGACATATGCAACGAATGGATGAGAGTATAATGGTTAAAGAGTTATACACAAGCGGTTTTATACAAAAGAACCCGAGGACGACCGAGGAAAACATGGCATTTCCATATTAATCAATTACTAAAAGGCGGCCACATTTGAAGTCGGAATAATCTAAATGCGCGCATGGTACGATGTATGAATGTAGAGGAAGCCCGAGAGGTATGCCAGAACAGAGTATTGTGGCGATCCATCCTCTGTGCCTACCCCTCCGGGGAAATAGCGTGATGGTTAGTTAGTTAGTTAGTTTTTTCAAAAAACATATGTTTTCATTAATATTTACGAATTCTATCTCTTAATTGTTTCTTGAACAATGTTGTAAATCTCTATATTAAATAAATTATTATTAGATTTTATGGAAATGACTTGTTTTACCTTGCCATGGCATTATCAAATTTGTTACATTGTTTTCACGTTTGATGATGCCTTAGCGAGGCGATACATGTCATTCCTGTAATACATTACATAATGTAATAGAACTTCTATACAATAGACGATTTCATCCGAATTCTACCTCCTTTCTTTGAATAAAAAATTGCATTTAGAAGATTTGTCCTCTATCCTACTTGGTAAGAATCTAATGATAATGAAACAATACACCCTGTAATGTTACTAGAATAATTGTGTATAGAAAAGGGTAATTCCAACCTCGGCTAGTCGGATATTCAGCCGGAGTTTGCAGAAACGAGATTAAATGTTATTCAAAAGCAACGAGATCCCGCAATTAGTTTCTCGGTTTCTTTCTTAAAATACAAATACACATTTCAAAATACTTTTTAAGGGAATTCATAATGGGATTTCGGTGAAAATTTATTCTCTCCAGACTAAAAAGCTTTCACTTCGATTTTCCCTTTAGATGTACCTCTTCTAATCTGAATATTTTGTTCAGTCAGTTGGGCTCCGAATTAAACGATTTTTCTTATTATTGAGAACTTTGAGCACAGATGGCGACTGTAAAGGAATAAAGAATAAATCCGGAGTAAATTTGATCAAATAAATTAGAAACGCCAGACTGACAGAACGCAATGAAATGATATCTATTTAGAATCCAATAATATTTTAATGGATAAAACATTGTTCCTGTCACTAGAAAGTTTTGAAGAATTGAAAGTATTTGAATAGCTTCTTAAAAACATTATATTTTTACAACACTGTATTGCACTTTTCATAAGCATGTTTAGGACTCTATACGTATTTAATAGACAGAAAGGACGCGTATTGTCCGAAATAGGTTTTTGAAAAGTTTTGTGAAAAGATAGTGTTTTTCAAAAATTGAAATGTGAAGCTACAACACAAAATAAAGACGAATATATAGTAGAATAAAACATATATGTTAAGAAAGTGCCGAGAAACTACGAGTGACCCAAAGAGCCATGGAAAGAGCCATGTTAAGAATAAGCCTAAGAGACAGAGTCAGAAACGATACGGTGAGAGAAAAAACAATGGTCACTGACATCATCCACCGGGTGGCGACTCTGAAATGGCAATGGGCAGGTCACGTTGCCAGAAGCTCAAATGAAAAGTGGACAAGAAGACTGATGACTCGGAGACCGTGGACGGCGAAGAAAAGTGCAGGACGACCGCTACTATGGTGGAAGGATGATCTGAACAGACACGTCGGAATAACCTGGATTCAGTCTGCACGGGACAGAGTGACATGGAAGCGAATGGAGGAGGCCTTTATCCAGGAGTGGACGGCAATAGGCTGAGGAAGAAGAAGAAGAAGAAGAAGAGTTAAGAAAGGGTCACGATAGATAGTTCGGACTTTTGAAACACGAAGTGATGACGAATATTATATATTGTAGAAGAATATCAAAACGATTTTTGTTCCACTAATGTGAATATTTTGATCCATGTATAATTTATCTCAAACAAAGTTTTATTTTTGTATATGTATAAATGGGTACTAATTTAAATTAAATTCTCTAGCGTGAGCTTAAAATTATATAAAAATTGTAAATAACGATAATATCCAAGTAAATTTTTTATTAGTATTGTTTTTTCGATCGAGATAATCGTTTTATATATATCGTTTTATAATTTGTTATTGAAAATGCAAGGCAATACTCATAAACATTTTTATTGGAAAATATCATATTTTATCAAAAATATTGTCTATCTTCCTATATTCGCTTTCATTTTGTATTGTGGATTCATATTTGATAAATATAATTATTTCTCTTTTTCTTTTTTATATACTTTGTATTATATATAGGTACAACACTTACATTAAAAAATTTAAAATTACATAGACATGTTTCGGACAACCAGTCCTTCTTCAGTGATATATATTATAAAGATACATATTTAAAATATTATAAAAATGTTTACATGATCGGATAGATAACATCTGTCAGATCATGTAAACATTTTTATAATATTTTAAATATGTATTACTGAAGAAGGACTGGTTGCCCGAAACATGTCTAGGTAATTTTAGTTTTTTAAATGTAAGTGTTGTATATATAATTCAAAGTATAATATATAAAAAAGAAAAAAAGAAATAAAGCATCAACAACACAAAGTATGCCGAATATAGAAGAAAATATATTTATATTTAGTATTACAACACTTTATTTTAATTAACACAGACATGTTTCGGTTATAACAAAACCTTTATCAACATTTTTTTAAATTGTGTACATTGATAAAGGTTATGTTATAACCGAAACATGTCTGTGTTTGGTGAAATAAAGTGTTGTAATACTAAGTGTAAATATATTTATTAAAAAATATTGTCAATTGGGCAAAAGACAAAGTTGAACCTGGCAACCTTATTACTGCGACAGGCATTAGAGCTTGTTATTGAATGAAGCTCAGGATGATGAGGGGAGTATTGCCTATTCTACGGCGGGTCCTGCCTCTGACAGCCATTGTAGGACTTTTGACAGGTCCTCGGTACGTTTAAAGGCGGAAAAACTCGCTTTTAGTCGTTCAAATAGTTGGTTGATTGGACTAAAATGGAACGAATTAAAGCGCGGCTCAGTTGAAATGTAGAGTACTAAATGGATTATTGAGGTTACATTTTTCTTTCATGGCATAAGAAAAATTCGTGTTTGATAATTGTCAGAAATCCTTCTTCAGCAAAAACCACAAAATATGTATTTTTTAGCTTAAATATCAAAAATATATTTGATCTTGTATTGATGTGAAAAGAAAGTGCATACATATTATTATTTATATACAAAGATTTCTAAAATTAGAAAACACTTTTATAACGTTGTATAAAACCACTTTATTTTGAGTCAGGAGCGCCAACCGGTTTCACTCTGTAACGAGCTTCGTCAGGGCTATACACAAACTGATTTAAATACATAGTTGCAAACATAAGATTGATTAAGAGGAGGGGGCAAAAGGGAAATAGAAAGGGACGGAAATACAAAATTAAAGATTATTGGTTGTTGAGGGAGGGGATGGGGTAAGCGTAAGGGCATCTTCTTCTTCTTCTTCTTTTTGTCCTGTCACACCTCCGTGGTGCATAGGGCCTCAAGGAATCTTCATTAAAGGGCATCTACTGAGTCGTTAAACGACAATGGAAACATATTCAATATCGGACTATATGGTATGAGAGATTTGCTTGATTGTTTAGAATTTGGGCATTATTATTTAAGAATTTTTTTATTTCCAGTGCTTCTAAGTTATTTAATCGAATACCTATTTTATTTTTGTGAAGAAATTTGGCTCCCGTTTCCTTGTGGAAAGTGTGGTATTTTTCTATCAAATGATTGGCAAATTCTGAAAAGCCAAAATTCCGAAAAGACAAAGATTTCATTTGCTTTTTTTTTATGTCGACCACGTGAGGAGTTGGAGAAATCGACGTGGGTGCAGAACACGATGAACGAATGTTAAGGAATCGAAAGACGTATGTCAGAAAAGAACAGTGTGGCGGAAAAGTAATGTTAGGTAGTTACTTTTATTAAAATATTATATTAAAGTATCCTTAAGTTAAAACATCATATAATTATATTGACAAATTCTTGTTTCCAATAACTATTTTTAAAGCTCCATTTATGTTGTTACCCGCACCAACCCTTCTCTCGATGTCACTATTCGTTCGGCCATCCGCTGTGAACATGCTACCTAAATACAAAAATTCACTCACCTGCTCCAAGTTCTCTTCGTTCACACTTAAGTTACAAACTGTCATTTGCTCTTCCAATGAAGTTCTGGAATGGAAGCGAAGCATGGAACTGGCAGAAGAAGGCTGAGAGCAGAATAAATGCGGTAGAGATGAGGTCCCTAAGACGTATGTGTGATAGAACGATATACGACAGAATCTCAAATGCTGATATGTATAAGAAAATAATGTAGAGGGGAAGAAGATATTATCAACAAAATTATGAAAGGATCGCTGCGTTGGTTCGGACATATGGAGCGCATGGATGGAGAAAGAATGGTTAAGAAAGTAAACGTTCATGATGTAAATGGAGTACGGAGTCGAGGCAGACCGAGGAAATCATGGCATGACCAAATTAATCCAATTTTAAAAGTTGGTCGTAGAAGTCGGAACAATCGACGTGCGTGTATGACTCGCTGTATGAATTTAATGGAATCTATAGAGGTATGCCAAGAGAGAGTAGTTTGGCGGTCCATTCTCTATGACTACCCCTGCGGGGAAACGGCGTGACGGTTTGTTTTTGTTGTTGTTGTATAATTATATTTTTGTTGTTTTTGTTTTGTTTTCAATATTATGTGTATATGTGTTTAATTGGCCTTGCTTAAAATTGCTATCTGTTTTCCGAATGTCGGCATGTCAAAAACTTTCTATAATAGAGGGTATGTTTTCTTCCTAAAGACAGATTAATTCCCAAGCGTTCCTGGAAATTTGCCTATTCTCAAATATACATCTTAAACTGTTAATATATTATATGTTATGGCTTCTTATATTGACGAACTTCGTACCTCAGAATCAATAAAAAAATGTTGTGTTAACTTATTAGTTGAATTTAATTAAGTTATTTATTAAGTTAAAATCATTACACAAAATAAATTAAGTTCAATAAATGTGCAAAAATCAAAATAAGAAGTATTTGAATTACATTGATATGAATGTAATTCACATGGCAGCAAGGGATTTGCTTTATTGAAGCGAATTGAAATCATTCGCGTAGCATTGTTGCACTACTTTCTGTTGAACTAAATTATTATATTTGCTGAGACAGAGACAAGTCCAATAAATCAAAGATCATCAAAATCGGCCCAGCCGTTCTTGAGTTGTAAATGGTGTAACTAACACGACTTTGTTTTATATATGGGAAATATCATAGGACGACGGGGTCCTGACCGAAGGCAAACGACTTGGGTGCATAACATTAAAAAGTGGATAAAAAGCGTGGAGGAGTTATTCTGGGCGGCACAAGGCAGAGAAGTCCTTGCAGAAATGACCAATATCGAGGAAACCTAATGTTGCATAAGCAGAATATATATACAACCCTTGGTGGGTCTTGGCCTCCTCCAACGTCTCCATCCCGTCCTGTCTCTGGCCGCCACCTCCCAGTTTTCCTGCTTCAGGACCCGACAATCTGCCACGGGACCATCCAGCCATCGCAGTCTCGGCCTACTGATGCTTCTTCGCCCTGCTGGATTGTCATCACATTCTTTCAGGGGGCTCCAGATCTCCCATGCGGTGCAAGTGCCCTAGCCAGCGCAGTCTGTTAATCTTTATAAACTTGACCACGCTGATGTCCTGGTATAGATCGTAGAGCTCTGTGTTGTATCTCCTTCTCCACGTCTGACCATCCTTAATGGGTCCGAAGATTCTGCGGAGGATCTTCCTTTCGAAGCAGTTTATTTTGTTTTCATCCCGTTTAGTGAGCGTCCAAGTCTCCGAGGCATATGTTAGGACTGGTCTAATCAGCGTTTTATATTTTGTGGTCTTTGTCTTTCTAGACAGTACACGCGACTTTAGGTACTTATTGAGGCCAAAGTAGCATCTGTATCGCCATTTTATTGTCACGTGAATTCTACACTAGACCAAAGACAGTTTGAGAATTATATTGTCATCGCCAGGAATCGAACCCGGGATCTTCGGTGAGGCAGTCATAGGTTGAATTTTTCAAACCGTTTGACTTGAGAAGAATCAGTGACCTCTATAAGAAAAATATTGTACTGAAGATATATAAACTAAAAACGAGAATAATTACATTACCTTGAGTCAGCAACCATGGAACAAGGGATCTACCCAGCATCATTTTGAGTTAATTGGATAAACATTTGTTTAATGCGCTCCCAGAAGACCTCAGAAATCAAGTTTCCCATACAATATAAACTTTCAAATAAAAAAATGTAGTGAACTGTTACCCTTGGGTGATTAATTTAGTGGCATTTAAAATGAAAATCCTGCATACGAGTATAACAAACTCCTCTCCTTAGCACAATTTTTTTCAATAGGAGAGTAAAAGAACTGAAAATAAAAATAAAAATTGCTAATATGTATTTTGAAATGTAACTTAATATTAGTTAATTTTGTACAATTTACATACTAAGGATTAATTGTATCTCAATAGAGACGAAGATGTAAATTGTTTTTTTTTTGGAAACAGAATATGGTGGCCGAGGCGTTTACAGGACTTATGACCTGTCATTGGTTGGGTTAAGCGATCGCTTTATGTTAACAACATTCCCCATCCCGCACTTCTTACGACCACCACGTCACATTTTTTAGTTCAATTTACACTAGCGCCATCTATTAAGAATATTTGTAAGCATTAAGCAGAAAATCTTTATTAATGCATTGTGAAAGGCTTCGCAACTATTATACATTGCTAGACAACGCCTGGAGATCCAATCTCCAATTTTTACGCTTTTAACTTGGACCAGTTTTTTTGTACAATTTGTTTTTTTTTTAATTATAATAAAATCAAAAACAATATACATACAGTAAAAAATGACAATACTCGTACAACATGCTAGATTACAGAAACACCATTACAATTTGGGCGCATTGAAAATTTAATTTCCAAAGTGCGTCCTTTGTCCACATTAATACCAGAAGCCTGATAAACCACTTCACACAAATTCGCAGCGTTAAAGGTCCGCAAATAAAACGTGAGGCAACATTACCCTAATGGCCGGAGGCAACGGTACTCCGACTGCACCCGCTGAATGGGAGTGACCTCAAAAGAGTAACGTAACGAATAGTAATGCTTTTCCATCGCACCGTGGGGCGGCTGTATTCACTATTTGAACACTTGAATGGAAAACATTTAGTGCCGGGGAGGAGTGTGGTGTGAAAAGGGTAAACCCACCCTGTAACAACCCCCGGGGCAGGACCGGTTAAAGGTTCTAGAAGACGAAAAATTGATTGTCTTTCTAACTTACTAAACATCACGCTATTTCACCAAACGAGTAGGCAGAGATGATGTCAAACGCTATTAGAGTATTTTCGCATGAAGCACTTAATTTCCGGTGTGGCATTACTCAAATTATTGTATATTAACACACTTTCGCTAGTTTTTATAACACTTTTTTTTGTTAAAACCAACCGATTTCGCTCCCGCTGGAGCTTCGTCAGGATTTGAACAGTTTCTTTTGTATCCCTGACGAAGCTCCAGCGGAAATGAAACCGCTTGGTTTTATAAAAAAAAAGTGGTGCAAAAACTAATAAAAGGGTGTTAATATAATTTTTTTTACAGTTTTGAGAAAAAAATTAAAAAAAAATTATCGCATTATAATCATGAAAAACATCTATAAAAAATAAATTTATTTGAAATTTCCTCGTGGATGTTCATTGTAAATTATGAAATAATAATAAAAGTTTTTTTTAATACATATTTAATTAAATTCCATTTATGTTTATGGCTTCGTCCAGTTTCGGCAGCTCGCTGCCACCTTTTGGTTTGGCCACCAAGAGATGGATTACAGCTATCATTTATTTCTATTTTCGTATCCTAGATATTTCTATAGATTTCTTAACACTAATACATTGTGTCATGCACGCATATCGATATCTCTAACTCCTCACGTTGTTGAAATTTGAAATTTAAATAATCTTGTTATGCCATATTTACCCCCGTATACATCGTTTTCATGCTTCATTCACATCACTAACGCATACCTTCTTCGCCATTGGATTTATTGTAATGATGTTGAAATAATATTAATTTATTCATAATTAAAACATTTAACAATATACACCCTAAAAATAATACCGAGCGTTTTTTTTGTTTGTTTGTTAAATAATACTACAATTTAAGGATTAATGAAGAATATAAATGTTTTGAAACAAAAAAATAATAAAATTGTAACCCAAATCTGATAAAAAAATGAAAATTGAAACCCAAAAAGAAAGTTATTTTTAATTGAAAATAAAGCATTATTATTCGAGCAGTATTTCAAAGGAAAAAAAAATACGTAGTTACACTAAATAAAATACGTTTAAAAAAAATTCTAAGGTTTTCCATTCACAAAATATAATACGATATGAATGTTTGTTCTAGATACAAAAAACATATTAAGAACCTCTGAAAATAAATTTTGTTAGGATTGCAAATTTTGTTAAAGCATTATTTAAAATATTTTTTCGAAATATTTATGAGTTAAAACAATGTGAATGAATGTTTTTTCCACTTCTGAGTTTGTTTTTCTCGACTTGTTTCGAAGGCTGTACGCCTTCATCATAGGAAGAACGATAAAACGAAAGAGTTTTATCGTTCTCCCGATGATGAAGGTGTAAAGCCTTCGAAACATGTCGAGAAAAATAAACTTCTAAGTTAAAAAAACAGTGCTTTAATTTTTTTATAAATTGTCATTTTGGAATAACACCTTATGGTTTGTCTAAAATAAAATAAAAATCTATGTTAGTACGAGTATGTATGCACGCTGGGTCAATAAATAATAATAAAAAATACATAAATGTATTTTTATTCCACTTTGTTCTTTAGTTTTGACCGGTTTCGGCAGTTCATTGTCATCTTCTGGTTATCTGCTCACCAGAAGATGGCAGCGAGCTGCCGAAACCAATCGAAACGAAAAAACAAATTAAATGAAACTAAATAAATAATAAATAAATTTATAATAAACATACTGTAATATATGAGTATCTACGAACAAGAAATTTCAACGAACAACTTTAATATTCTGTGAATTTAAATTTTAAATGAAACTGCATTTTTAGAAACCTCAAATGATTACAAACGTATCTCATTTTATATGTATGTATTTGAAAATGTATTAGATATATATAATATAATCGTAAAATAAGAAACTCGTAACTCCCGTTCGTTGACTTCAAAAACTCATTTGGCTTCTAGGCTTCAAATTCTTCAGTACTTACGTAAACAACTGTATACTTCCTTCCTTATTATCTCATAATTCCATCTTCTATATATAATATAATAGATCTCTAATCCTCAAATAACCTATTCTAAATATATTAGAAAAAATAATAATAAAGCAATTCAAAAAGAAGCGATGATGGCAGTACACAATGGAGTTCTAGTACGAACCCTCATGTACAGAAGTGAAGTTTGGAGCTGGCAAAAGAAGGATGAAAGCAGGATAAACGCCGTAGAAATGAAATCACTAAGACGAATGTGCGGGAAAACGTTGTATGATAGAATACCGAACGATGAAATAAGAAAGAAATGTAAGGCAGATGACTGCATCATGGATAAAATTAAAAAAAGGATCCCTGAGATGGTTTGGACATTTGGAACGAATGGATGAGAGTGGAATGATTAAAAAGTTGTACACAAGCAGCGTGAGTGGAAACAGAAGCCGAGGACGACCGAGGAAAACATGACATGACCAAATTAATCAATTACTAAAAGGCGGGTACATTCGAAGTCGGAATAATCGACGTGCGTGCATGGTACGATGTATGAATGTAGAGGAATCCCGAGAGGTATGCCAGGACAGCGCCTTGTGGCGATCCATCCTCTCTGCCTACCCCTTCGGGGAAATGGCGTGATGGTTAGTTAGTTAGTTAGTTTTTAGAAGAAACATGTTAACGCATAATTTATAGTATAACAAATAATCTGATGTTCAAGTTGGTTTTTATTATTAACGAAATAAACTTTTCTTCGTCTTTTTAGTTAACCACAATAAAAACAAAAACATTTTGTGCTTTTCACCGCAAACGTGAAATTTATTTCTGTAATATCAGTATACATTTTCAGTTACATTTAACATTTCGATACAAGTGAGTCAAATTCTCTAACCGTGTGTAGCAGAGACGTCATAAATGTCACCCTTTATTACTTGTTATGGGGTGCGATGGATGATCAGGAATGGCGGAGGGGAGAGGGCAGCTCGGGGAGACGCGGGCGGGGAGATCTCAGACGTAGGGCGAGATGCTATTCTTTAATTTTCTATATGATAAAAAAAATAAGAAATTAAAACCATTGAATGCCGTTGAATGTGAACTCGTGATTCAAACTTCAGTATTAAATAATATTACACACATGTTATGGATAGTACCACAGAATAACTAACTAACTAACTAACTAACTAACCATCACGCGGAGAGGATGGATCGCCACATTGTTCTATCCTGACATAACTCTCGCGGCTCTTCTACATTCACACATCGTGACATGCACGCTCGTCGATTGTTCCTACTTCAAACATTGCCGCCTTTCAGTAATTGATTAATTTGGTCATGCTATGTCTTCCTTGGTCTTCCTCGACTTCTTTTTCCATTCACACTACTTGTATATATCTTTTTAACCATTCTTCCCTCATCCATTCGTTACATATGTCCAAACCATCTCTTTCTTGATTTTATTTATCACGCATTCATCCGCTTTACATTTCTTTCTTACTGCACCATTTGATATTCTATCGTATATTGTTTTTCCGCACATCCTTCTTAGTGATAATATTTTAAATTAGTTAATATTCAATATTATGAAAATTGGGATATTTTTATTTATTTTAATACTTCTACAAAATACTACTAAAATTTGCCTCGCTTTTTCTTTCCCTCACCAGTCCAGTATGCACTTAGCTAAGCAATTTAGGCTCAATATAATAATAATAATAATAATAATATGCTAACTTTTAAAGCGCCGTTTTTGTGATGTAATCACCTCAAGGGCGCATTAAGACGTGTTTTAAATCTAAAAATCTAAATGTGACCGCTTAAAAAGCGATTGGTTTAAAAGTATAGTAGAACAAAGTATAAGTGTTTAACTTGGGTATGAAATATGAAAAAGATGGGTTTTCAATTTAGATCTGAAATCTGTCGGATCATTTATGCATCTAAGGTGTGAAGGGAGATTGTTCCAAGCTGATGGACCGGCTACCGCGAACGCTCGATCCCCGAAATTTGTACTGGGGCAACGCTTCGGCTCAACTAATCTTCCTATTGCTGAGGAGTTCGCCGAGCGAAGTGTGGATTTCCTTGAATTTAGGCTGTCCGTTATACAGAGTTCAGATACATAACTTGGTGCCATTCCATGTAGCACTTTGAAGACTGTCCAGCAGAGTTTATACTGGATTCTTTCTGGACTTTTAAGCCAGTGATATGATAGTGATATGATAGCCAGTGATATTATGATATAACGAATCCAAAACCAACCAGGTGTGGCAATTTGTCTCCTGATTAGTCTATCGCTTGCCATGGACAATCGGCTGAGACGCTCTCTGAGACAACAATATCCTAAATATTGTTCAAAACAACACCTACAGCCGTAGGAAAACAAATGAAAAATAATCGTAGTTTCGCAGTTTTATTTGAATGTCCAATAGGCCATACATTTAGTAAACTGAATTATCAATGTCCGTAAAAATATATTTTATATTGAATCGATTTTCTCAAATGAAGAAAGTATAGAATTCGGTCCAGAAGAAACTAAAGGAAAACAGGCGATGGAAAAACCGCGTTAACTTTTATCACCACAATATCATGAATTTTTATTAAGAATTACTTGTTGTGATTGAAATATTATAATTTCAAATGTATTCTGAATTGAAATAAAATATTATTGATACTCGAAAGAAGATAAAATGGTTAACCGAGAGGAAATTGTAATAAACTGCTTGAAAATAAGCATTTGATCTACATATATGTTAAATTAAATAAACTTAAGAATCAATTGTATCTCAATAGAGACAAAGATGCAAATTGGAAACAGAATATTGTTGATCGATGTGTTTACAGGATTTATGACCTGTCATTGGTTGGGATTGATAGCCCGCAATGGGTGAAATCCAGTTGTTCGTCTACAAGTATTTGTATACATTCAAAATGTTGTTAAACAAACTTCTTGAAAATAAGCATTTAATCTATGCAAATACGTGTAAACTACGAGGAATAGACAGTTTAACATAACGCGTAAGAAAGAATAAACTATTTTTGTCTGTGATTTTTCAACCTTATTCACTTTAATTTGAGCACTGAACGATTATCAAATAATTTGTATAATTTTTTAACTCTAAGAATAAATTATTTAAAGACTATCTTAATTATTTTTATACGATGCAATCTGTCATTTTCACAAACATGTGCTATAATTGACATCCCTTTTTTTAGTTTTCACTTTTACGTGATTAAAAAAATAGCTATTAAGTAAAGTGAAAGGTGTGACTGTAAAAGTGGATAAACTCTCTTTGAATTCCTAATTTGAAACTGCTTAATATGTAATATAAGGCTCACATGTTGGAGAGGGATTCAGATCGTTTAAACGTACCTACGCAATTCACAATATGACACTTGGGATTCTATAATAGTATTCCAGTATCATTTGCTATTCAAGATAACTAGATGTCGTTTTATTGTGGGTTGCGATCGATTTTCAAATAACCTAATTTGAATTCATAGAATACTCTAGTTTTCCGTTTTAAAATAACGGAAAGTAAAATTTTACTTACTCCTCTTTTAAACATTTCTTCTATATTCACCATACTTTGTGTTATAGATGCTTTATTTCTCTTTTTCTTTTGTATATACTTAAATTTAAAAAAAATTAAATTTCATAGATATGTTTCGGACAACCAGTCATTCTTCAGTGATACATATTATAAAGATACATATTTAAAATATTATAAAATTGTTCATATTATCTGACAGATATTATAAAGATTTCAATTCAATGAAATCTTTATAACATCTGTCAGATCATGTAAACAATTTTATAATATTTTAAATATGTATCTTTATAATATGTATCACTGAAGAAGAACTGGTTGTCCGAAACATGTCTATGTATTTTTTTTTAATGTAAGTTTTGTATATACAAAATATGTAAAAAAGAAAAAGAGAAATTTTACATTTATTTAATATTCGCGTTTTTAGTTCCTGAACATGAATGTGGAATGGGTAGAGCGAGATGTTTTATCTGTAATCTCTATAAACACGTCAGCCGCCATTCATGGTCCAGATTCCGTCCCTAGAAGGGCATTAGCCCTCCCCGAGGTAGGCTGAGGGTTGGAGGGTGGGCCGTGAGATGGAGAGAGGTAAGGGTTGCTAAATGGATGCCGACAGTTCTAACAGACGGGGCTAATATTTACCACTCTCAAATGCCTTCACGAAAAAAAAATATCAAGCCATACAGTGAATCAACACTAGCGCGGAAAGGGGAAAATTCCATTGACTCACGTTGACTTTTTGAGATATAAAATGGCTTTATATGTATGTGTGTCCACAATTTAGAGCAATATATCCTCAAGGGGGACATTAAACATATCCAGTTTTTGTAGATAAAAAAATATTGCACCATTTTTTTTCTTCATTTTATTAGCATTAAATTGTTGCCATGTATAAATATAAAGATAATTAGCCAACAAAAAAGTATTTCTTCTATATTCACCATCTCCGTGTTGTGGATTCATTTGTGAAAATATACTTATACATATACTATACTTATACTTGTGTTACAAAGTATAAAAAAACATTGTTCAAAAAAGAAAAAAAGTGTTTTTGGCAGAGTCTGTAAATCCACTTTTTTTATAATTAATACGAATGAAAACGTCAGTTTTCTAGAAGTTTTATTATATTTTATGGGAATGACATGTTTCGCCTTTCTGAGGCATTGAAAGGCGGAACATTTCATTCCCATAAAATATAATAAAGAAAACAGACGTTTTCATTCGTATTGTTTTTTTTAATATGGAGTTTTACATCATTGTTCAAGAAACAATAAACTACTTTTTTTATGATTGAATAAATAAATATTATTCTAAAACAGATAAATACACTTTTTTTAAACCTCGAATTAAATTTGTTACGAGTAACAAAAGTGACATTAAATACTGAAGAGCAATTTTCATTTTTTTATATTAAATATAAACTTTTTTTTCAGGAATGTATGAGGTATGCAAGTCAAATGATTTAATGATGAATGTCGGAAAGTCAAAGGTGATAGTTTTCGAAAGGGAAGAGCAAATGACAGTTTGTAATATAAGTTTGAACGAAGAGAACTTGGAACAGGTGAGGGAATTTGTGTATTTAGGTAGCATGTTCACAGCAGATGCCCGAACGGATAGTGACGTCGAAAGAAGGGTTGGTGCGGGTAACAAAGTGAATGGAGCTTTAAAAATAGTTATTGGAAACAAGAATTTATCAATGAAAGCGAAAACGGCCGTTCACAATGGAGTTCTGGTCCCAACCCTAATGTATGGAAGCGAAGCATGGAACTGGCAGAAGAAGGATGAGAGTAGAATAAATGCGGTAGAGATGAGGTCCCTAAGACGTATGTGTGGTAGAACGATATACGACAGAATCTCAAATGCTGATATAAGAAAGGAATGTAGAGTGGAAGAAGGTATTATGAACAAAATTATGAAAGGATCGCTGCGTTGGTTCGGACATATGGAACGCATGGATGGAGAAAGAATGGTTAAGAAAGTATACGTTAATGGTGTAAATGGGGTACGAAGTCGAGGCAGACCGAGGAAAACATGGCATGACCAAATTAATCAAATTTTAAAGGTTGGTCATGTTAGAAGTCGGAGGAATCGACGTGCGTGTATGACTCGTTGTATGAATGTGGAGGAAGCTAGAGAGGTTTGCCAGGATAGAGTAGTGTGGCGGTCCATCCTCTCTGCCTACTCCTGCGGGGAAACGGCGTGATGGTTTGTTTGAATATTTATAATAGTTAGTAGTATTATACTTTTAAAGTTTTGTGCATTTAACTTTAAAAATATTATGTATAATAAACGATGAAAAAAAAAACATTGACACAAGCTGTGTTTGATGTGTGCCAGTTATTTTATTAGTGTTTAATTCTTTACAGAAAAAAACTAAAAAAAAAAAATGGTTTGAAGTAGGTACGTAAAACAACATGGCTTGCAAAAAAATTCATTAGTTTTAATTATTAGTTTTAAAATTAATTTTAAGTCGTTACGAAATTCGTAATTGTTACTTGCAATTTAAAATAATTATGCTTTAAATTATTCAGTCATTAGCGGGGTTAATTTTCTCTCGCAAACATCGTGCTCCTGTAATAAGCCCAGCTCGGCTAATATACGGATGTAAATGAATACTTGAGCGTATTTGCATGAGTTTAATTGAAAAACAATTACCATCCGCGAGTGTACGTATCTGCGCGCTAGCATCAGTCTGCGCAGATATGGTAGACGGGTACCCGTCCGGCGCTCAGGAACGAGCCCATTTTTAATTATAATGGAGAACACATCAAAGGCCGCCGCCTACCGACGGACTATTAATTACTAAAGAGTGTTATTAACAACCGCTGCAAACCCTGACCGCTGACCACTCTAAATCCATACAAATTGTAGTAATGAGTACCTACCTACCTGTGTACCTACTAGCCAGTTAGGTACTCCGGCCAAAGATAAAAGACTGTTCCGTTCCAATGTTCAATGTTCCAAAAGTATTTATTGTTTATTGAACAATGATGTAAAACTCCATATTAAATAATTAATACGAATGAAAACGTCTGTTTTATAAATGTTTTATTATATTGTATGTAAATGATATATTTCGCCTGCCTAAGGCATTATCAATCGTCATCATTTGATAATGTCTTAGAAAGGTGAAACATTTCATTCATATCTTCTTCTTCAAGTGCCCTGTCGGGTCCCCCCGACGTTGGCGATCACCTCGGTGTCAGGGTGAACCCGTCCCTGTCCTGCGCCGCTCGGAATAGCTCCTCCACACTTCTGATGCCGGTTAATTCACATAAAATATAATAAAACTATGTTCCAAAAGTAGTTTTTAAATCTCATATCGATCTCAAAATGTTATTTATTATGTGTCAAATACATAAATATATAAAAATATATTATTAAATAATGTTATTTTAATCACAAAAACAGGGCGCACTAGACTGGTCCCCTATGGGGTGAAAGAGGAAGCGAGGCAGACCTAGAGCCTCCTGGAGAAGAGCCCCACAGGACGAGGTTAATTACATAACATTTAAATAGAAAAACTATTAACACAACATTTAAACTGATGAAATTTAAAAACACAGTTATAATGTCACAATTTCTCTTTATTCACTGAGAGTGTCGCGACAGCTGTTTAGCCAACCGATGTTGGCATCATCAGGTGTAACAATAAACAATACAACGCGAGTTTATTGTAACACCTGATGATGCCAACATCGGTTGGCGAAACAGCTGTCGCGACACTCTCAGTGAATAAAAAGAAATTGTGATATTATAAGAGTGTTTTAAATTTTAACAGTAATAATGTTGAAGTATTATAGTTTTTCGACCAAAATAATGGACAACATTTAAAGATAAAACTGACAGATGTTTGATTTTAAAAAATATATTTAAGTACTATTTGAAAATTCATATGTAAGATTGGACAATTAAAGAAATCAACATTCAAATCTTTCTGTTAGGCGCAAGTGTGTAAATATTATAATATATTTGTTTTAAACAATATTTGTTTTTTAAGCCTGGGCATATTCTTTATTATCATTTGTTTGGATATAATTGTAGTGTGCTTTTATAGATTTAACTGTATTTCGACAATAGAGTACAGTAGAAATATCCAATTTTCTGTTTAATAATTGATAGAAATTGTATAGGTATTACCCGCCCGAGGTAAAATAGAAATATGCAGTAAAATAGAATTACTGTTAACTGCCGGCAGTTACGGGCTACAACACACATAATGGGTTAAACTGGGAATTAAACTGTCACAGCCTGTGAACTGTGTTCATAAGATAACTTCTACGGAAACTAATTATCGGTTATATTACTCCGAGACTCCGAGAATCGCTTCAGGGAACACACCCGATATTACGGAATATTACATGAAAGGTAACACATGTCATTTGAAATGTTACTGTTTTCCAAATGAGAGGCAAATTATAGGTTGAATACGGGATTTCAGTGTACGATGTTTTTACAACCTCATATTAGTTTCAAGGATTAATTTTATCTCAATAGAGACGAAGATGCAAACTGGAAACTGAATATGGTGATCTAGGTTTTACAGGACTTATGACCTGTCATTGGTTGGGTTAAGCGCACGCTTTATGTAATTACAACGTTCCCCATTCCACCTTCCTTATGACCACCATGTCTGCCAAATTTTTGGAAGTTGTATATATGTTAATATCCAACACCACGATTCATGTCAGTTTCAATGCGCCATCTATGAAGATTAGATTTAAGCATTAAGCAGAAGATTTAAGCATTAAGAAGAATTGTGGTGTTGGATATTAACATATATACAACTTCCAAAAATTTGTCAGACATGGTGGTCATAAGAAAGGTGGAATGGGGAATGTTGTAATTACATAAAGCGTGCGCTTAACCCAACCAATGACAGGTCATAAGTCCTGTAGACACCTAGATCACCATATTCAGTTTCCAGTTTGCATCTTCGTCTCTATTGAGATAAAATTAATCCTTGAATTGATAGCCCGCCATGGGTGAATAAATTCCAGTATTCGTCTATAAGTATTTGTATACATTCAAAATGTCATATTAGTTTTATTGCAAAGTTTTATACGTGGCTTCAATCAAATCTGTATCTTAGAGCCATAAACTATTTAATGCTTTTTGTCCTAAATGAGTTACATCATATTATGCTTTTATTGACACAATATTCTGTATGCAGTATATTATATCTAGTACACAGTTTAATCTATAGTAACATGTATATATTCTTGCTAGGTATGCTAAGATACCGATCATTGGAGAGAAGGAGGAATATTCACCTGGGAGTTCACTTCTTTCAGCCGATTGGCGGCCGTATGCAAAACTCAGATGTCCTGAGTGATGTAGGTCTATTTGTCTCTGATAATTACCATCGTCAAAGACAGCACAGATTGTTTTATTTGCCGCGCTGCAGAACCAACCTGCCAATGGTTATGGCAATCTTTTTGCTTAATCGGGTCGCCTCAGAGGTCGACATATTTCGTGATAGTGTGAGTTGCCTCAGGGATGCAATATCAATGTTGTGATTGTTATCTCTGATGCCATAGTATTTATGTATTTTTTTAATGTTATTTTGAAAATATATACATCTAACTATGTAATTATGAGGTTACAGACGACTTGGACGCATCTGTAATGTTTGTAATCTTTATAAATAAATAAATTAAATGAAATAAATAAATGTATTAAACGTGCTTTCAATCAAATCTGAATCTGAGAGCTATAAAGTCTTTAGTGATTTTTTTGTCCGAAATGAGTTGCTTAATTTTATGTTATCATTGACACAGTATCTAGAATATAGTACAATATATCTAGTGCATAGTATAACGTATTTTAACAAATAACCATTTGGACAGACAATTGCCCCTGGACGGAATCGTGACATAATGAAAATCTGACATGACTTAAGACTTTATGGCACTCGGATACAAAAATACTCGAATGCATGTTTCGTCATTTTTTTGCTTGTACACATAACATCAAAATGAATCCAGGGAAATGATGATTAGTTAGTTTTTTTTATTGCTGAAGATGAAAAGCAGAACATAATATTGCAATGAACAATTCGGGCCGGTCACTCCCCATAGATCAAATGCGAACCATTTGTAAAGTACGATATTTTTAACTATTAAGTTGTTTTCTCAAGTGATTTAAAGCTGCATTCGGCCCATTCAAGTTTCCATTAATAGTATATCACTTAAATATCATCTCCAACAACTAAGTTCTTTTGAAATTCACCTGATATGAAAATAATTAGTCGAAAGTAATCCTTTTCATCTCTTATCTGTTATCAGCTGGGGAGAATTTTTATATTAAAATTATTTATTTTACAAATGGCTATTACAAATATATATACATTTTAATTAATAATTTGTTAGGATGCATGGACTCAGGAACATAATAGAAAGATCGACATTAAGAAAACTGATGAATCTCAACAATTTTGGAGTATTAATCTTTGGAACATTTTCTCATCAATATAAAAATGTTAATATTCAAAGTAATCGGTTTGATTATTCTTCCCATTAGCATTACCATATTATGCAGGTTGATTTCGCACGTTTAGGGATAACATGGAAACCTAAAGATGGATATTCCCAAGATAGCGAAGTTCCCAAAGAATCCTCTAATTTTTTTTTATGTACACAACAGGTCGTTTGGACCCAATTACTGGATACAATTTTTTATTTTTTGGCTATTATATTGATTCTCGTGATATGTGATAGGTAGCCAATCTATCGCCATTTTATTGTCACGTGAATTCTACACCAGACCAAAGATAGTGTGACTATCACACTGTCATCGCCGGGAATTGAACCCAGGACCTTCGGCATGGAAAACAGAGCTCGTAACCACTCTGCCACGAAGGTCGTCAATAAGACTAAAGAAATATATATTTTTTTAAATTAAATTTATTTTTTTAAAAACCCGATTGGGTTATATGGATACATTTTTAGATCTTACTTTTAATTATGTAATGTTTCAGGTATTTTTTAATTGAGTTGTAATGAGACTCCTTGTGTCTTTTGGTAGTTCATTGTAAAGTTTCAGTCCATTGTTCAATATCCTTGATGGTCCTGTCTTAGTTCGTGCATTCGGTAAGTGATATCTGTCACAGTTCCTGGTCCAGGGTCTGTGTATGTCTGAATTTTTAGTTCATTTGTAGCTGCTGTCTGTTGTCTCTTCCATGGTCACTCTGTGTATAATTTTCAAGGTCTGATATGTCCATTTGTTTTGTTTGTCTGTATACTTGTATGGTTGGGGTAAGATAGTTAATGTTGTAAGCTAATTTTATTATTTTATTTTGTTGTCATTGGAGTCTGGAGATGTCCTTTTGGTTTCCTGTCCCCCAGAAGGGAATCATATATGTTAGTCGGTTTTTAAAATACACTTCGTACATCATAACTTTTTCTTTTCTTGGTATGTAATTTTGTATTTTGTAGAAGAGGGAGTATAGTGATGCTAACTGGTTTGTTTGGTTGTCTATGTGTTTTGTCCGGATTTTTTATTTTAACTTGGATTTCCTGGAATATTTAGAGATTCAGCTCTAATGGCTATTCCTATAACGTCTGTTGAAAATATTGTTAGTCAAACTGTTGATCCTCAGCTCAAAAAGGTGGAATGGAGCCACGTTTTACAATAGGCCTCAAGCAAAAGTATTATCTAATATTAATTTTAAAAAAAGCGAGGGATACAGTGATAAATAATTATTTTTTACAACATTTTTAATGTATATAAATACTTGTAGACAATGAATATATACAAATACTTTATATACATTCAAAATGTTGTAAAAAACCAAAACTGGTTCAAGTTAGCATATAAATTGGAGTGACATCTCCAGGCATTATCTAGCAGTGCGTTAATGGCGGTAGCCTTTCACATTGCGTTAATAAAAAGATCTTCTGCTTAGTGCTTAAATATAATCTTCATAGATGGCGCTAATGTGTAGATTAAAACTAACATGTGAAGTGTGGTGTTACATATTAACATATATACAACTTACAAAAATTTGGCAGACATGGTGGTCGCAAGAAGTGTGGAATGGGAATGTTGTATTACATAAAGCGTGCGCTTAACCCAACCAATGACAGGTCATAAGTCCTGTAAACACCTCGATCACCATATTCTGTTTCCAATTTGCATCTTCGTCTCTATTGAGATACAATTAATCCTTGAATTGATATTTTTTTGTTGTTTAGTATATTTAATCACAATGGCATTTTAACATTATCAATGTTATAAGTTCATACGCATTTTACGAACATAGGTCATAGGCACCACCTGGTGTTTGGCATTTACTTGGAAGTGAATTCTACTATGACCTTTGCGTGTATTGTGCTTATTGACAGCGCGTCTGAAGCCTGGAAGGTAAATCCAATTTAGATTCCCCGAGGATTTGAAATCTGTGATAAATAATAAATACAATTTCGAAGTGATTTGAAGTTAAAAGTTTGATCCAGGGCTTAAAAAGTTAATGCTAACCTAACCTTTGTTTAACCTTAATGTTATGTATTTTTATCCAAATTTTTATATATTTTTTTAGATAAGGACGTATAAATATCGTAATGAGAATAGAACATATATATTTTATTATATGTTGTTAATATCTTTAATACACGTATGGTATATAGAAAAACGTAAAATATGAATAAATATGTATAGTTCAAAACGTAGGTTTCCAATATTTTCTGGACCCCCCCTTTACAAGAAACATAAATCTCCAAGGCTCCTTCTTCCATAACATTATACTCTGCTTACCAACTCGAAAAGACTTATCACCGACAAAATTAAACAAAATTAGGTATACGAGTATCTAATGCATTTTTTCATTTTATTTACGTACTAGTAAGTTAAAAACGATCTTCGTGGCAGAGTATCAAGAGCTATGACTGCGACACCAAAGGTCCCGGGTTTGATTCCCAACAATGGCAGTATAATTGCCACACTGCTGTTAATCTGGTGTAGAATATGAGTGACAATAAAACGGCGATATATTACATACCTATCACATGTCGTGGGAATAAATGGCTAAGCAATTAAATCAAACATTAAATCCGTGGCGGTACTCCCATAGAAGCTTAGAAGCCCGGATTGCGTAAGAAATTTTGAATCAAAACCCCAAAATCTAAGTAATCATACCCCTGCATAAACCAACAACCCACCAAATCAGCTTACAATAATGTTCCCATTAGACGTGAGAGGAATAGCCACAAGAGCTGAACCTCTATAAGCCAGAAGAGGTTTTGATTCAAAATTTCTTACGCAAGCCGGGCTTCTGGGCTTCTATGGGAGTACCGCCACTGCATTAAATGCCCAAATGGTATCCCAAGAACCAACAAAAATGTTACGATTTGCTACAAATCAATCGCTTGGATTGAAACAAGCGAAGCGAAGCGGAAAGCTCTAGCGACCCCTGGTAGGCGGAACCGCCCCCATTGGGAACCTTTGTTTTTTTTTTTTATTTTTTTTTTTTTTATTTAATTTATTTTTTTAAAAACCCAATTGGGTTATATGGTTACATTTCTAGATCCTACCACTAATTATGTACTGCTTCAGACACTTCTTATATTGAGTTGTAGTGAGATTCCTTGTGTCTTTAGGTAGTTCATTGTAAAGTTTCAGTCCATTGTTCAATATCCTTGATTGTCCTGTCTTAGTTCGTGCAATCGGTAAGTGATATCTGTCACAATTCCTGGTCCAGTGTCTGTGTATGTCTGAATTTTTAGTTAATTTGTAGGTGCTGTCTGTTGGCTTTTCCATGGTCACTCTGTGTACAATTTTTAAGGTCTCATATTTGGTCAGGTCTGATATGTCCATTTGTTTAGTTTGTCTGTAAACTTGTATGGTTGGGGTATGGTAGTCAATGTTATATGCTAGTTTTATTATTTTATTTTGTTGTCTTTGGAGTCTGGAGATGTCCTTTTGGTTTCCTGTCCTGTGGTTTAAAGTTATCTAGTATTCCCCTCCAAAAATATGGACTTATTATCAATCATTATATAGCTAATCACAGCTCGGTAGGTAAATCTGTAACTCGGTATGTAATGTCTGGTATAAATATTGTGCAATCCCATAATGATGACTTTTGAAGTTTTTCGAAAGCACTTATCTTAATTTAAATAAAACCACAAAATACCATAATCAGCTCCAATTTATTGGAAAAAATAATTTATTTAATCACCGTAACTCCGCAATCGGTATACACGCTTCCCAAACTTTTTATGCCAGTGCCCTTTTTGGCTTGCATATCTCCAGTCTTCAATTGAACACACAGAATGCTTCTGGAATAATTATCGATTTTAGGTGTTTTTTTTATACAATATACGAATAAATAGGTTCTTCAAAATTTATGTACATAAAATACATATAATGAATGCTTCCTATACCCTGGTCAGATTTGATCAGCAATCTTGAAGTCTTGAGGAGAGCTCATTGCGCAGAGAATCCTTAATATGTATTAACCGCCCTACCTTCCGGTTATTTTCCGAGAACATTTCAATAAACAAGCAGATTTTTGTTAATTAAATTTAATTATATATTAATTTTATTTTTTTAAATTACGAAACGTCAAATACTCGTCCGCGCACTTCGCTTGCCCCTTGTAAAACTATCATATTTGCGAAGACTTGTACTCAAGTGTTGTTGGCACACGCGCGTATCCCTCACAGTTTGTACATTTTAGGTACATTACTTTTTCTCAAGCGCGAACGTGATACGGGATAGTGCAGAATGGTGCGGTCATAGTGAACGTGTCACGTACGTTCAAATACGTAGGGTGGTTAAGTTCCGTAAAATTTCTTATCGGGGTCACATCTTGCGTGGAGACGGATATGAAATTCTTCAACTTATGGTAAGGAGCAAAATTGAAGGACGACGTGGTCCTGGCCGAGGGCAAATATCTTGGCTGCGCAACATTAAAAACTGGACTGGAAAAAGGAGCGTGGAGGAGTTATTCCGGGTGGCGCAAGGCAGAGAAACCTTTGTAGAAGTGATGGTCAACATCGGAAAACCTAATATGGCACAAGAAGATATACATAAGTTTATAAGAGGCTTTCCAACGACCACCCTCAAATGGTGGTATCCCATACTTTGACAATCACTGGAATACACCGAAACCTTTAGTTTTAAGCTGAGATAACAAAAACCAAGTAAATTTAAAAATATATTATTTCGGTGGTGACTTATTTTGTTAAATTTAAATATATACGAGTAAAGAAAAACCGTATTACACAATCATAATCAAGTAAAATGATGGTTTTTTTTTAAAACTCATTCCACTTTTGTCTTTATTTCGACAGCGACCGGTTTCGCCAGGCTCGCTAACATCGACAGACTGGTCTTTCGATCGAGTCTGTCTGTCGACCAGTCTGTCGATGCCAGCGAGCTTGGCGAAACCGGTCGCTGTCGAAATAAAGACAAAAGTGGAAGTAGTTAAAAAACATCGTTTTATTTCATCATTATTTAAAATGAACTTCCATCAAGAGATTTCAGTAAAATCATTTGAATATCTTTGAAACTGTATTACACGTTTATTTTTAAAGAAACACTAGTTTTTTTAGGACATTAAGGCATAAGGCTCGTACATATAAGCATAAAAGTAAAGTAAAATATAGACTTACCTCATTGGACTGAAGCCGCGTGTACCGCTTCAGTCGAAACCGTCTACTCAGAATGGACAGAATTTTGGAAAATATGTTTTCAATTTTTGAAAAATAATATTCACTTAGTTTAAGTAAAAATTTATTTTATTTTAGAATATTGACCATCAACCTACGGATTAAATGACCAAAATTTTATTAATCAGTATAAATAATTAAGAGTATGTACTAATTGTTTTTAAAACAATTAATCTAATTTAAAATGTTTTATACGAGTATGTATTTGAATAAATATTGTTATCGACAATCAAATAGTTGGGTACTGATGTAGCTGTCAGGCGAAGTTTTGTATTCCCGATAACGTAAACAAGTCGGTTCAGCGAAATGGACGCCACGCTCGACCGTTGCGACGTCGCGACGCGTACTGAGAACTAAGGGTGGAAGCACCCCAACAGAAAATTCCCCACTGGAAACTTTGTTTGGCCCGATAAGCCGGGGGCGCATGCGCCATTAATTCCAGCAAACAAAGTGTTATTCAAATGTAATTTGTCGTTTGTTTGCGGTATTGTGTGTGCAAAATTTATTCAATTAGATGAATGTAAAGTGAATTATCAAAACATTTCTTAGCATAGAGAAATAAAGTGAAATATTCTGAACTTTTTTTTAAAGATATTAAAGTCTCGTTATTGACACAAGGCAATTATATCGTTGTAAGCTTTTACATATTTGGGAAATAGTATAATAAGTAATAAGAAAATATAAGTTTCTCACTTTAACCATTTCGAGTATTTCTTAGACGCCCTGCGCGCCATTTGCCATTTAAAAAAACACTTTAAGTTGTTCTCTGGGACGGTATAAAGTTCAAGTTTGTATAATAACTAAAAAAACTAATCACTAATCACGCCATTTCCCCGGAGGGGTTGGCAGAGAGGATGGATTGCCACAATGCTCTGTCCTGGCATACCTCTTGGGCTTCCTTTACATACATGCGTCGTACCATGCACGCACGTCGATTTTTCCGATTTCGAATGTGGCCGCCTTTTAGTAATTGATTAATTTGTTCATGCCATGTTTTCCTCGGTCGTCCTCGGCTTCTTTTTCCATTCACGCTGCTTGGGTACAACTTTTTAACCATTCTACTCTCATCCATTCGTTCCATATGTCCAAACCATCTCAGGGATCCTTTTTTAATTTTATCCATGATGCAGTCATCTGCCTTACATTTCTCTCTTATTTCATCGTTCGGTATTCTATCATACAACGTTTTCTCGCACATTATTCTTACTGATCTCATTTCTACGGCGTTTATCCTGCTTTCATCCTTTTTTTGCCAGCTTCAAGCTTCACTTCCATACATGAGGGTTGGCACTAGAACTCCATTGTGTACTGCCATCTTTGCTTCTATGGATATATTTATATTTTGTATAATATGGTATTTTAATCAATCTTCTGACAAGGAATATTAAATTTTAACAACCAAAAGAACTCAAAGATGCTTGCCTATCAGCTACCAATAATGCAATGTCCCACACTGCATTGGTTCTTCGAGAACATTTCGTCAAAAACTTGATCGTATCGTTCCACAACCACCATATTCGCCTGATTTAGCACCGTGCGACTTCTGGATGTCCACCTGGAAAACCGTTCAGACTAGATTGAGGAGATAAAAGCCAAATCAAAGAAAGTACTGAAGGCCATCTCGGTAAATGTCTTCTCTGACTGTTTCGAGGATTGGAAAAAACGTTGGCATACGTTCATTGTGTCAGACGGGGAGTGCCTACATTGAAGGCGACAACTTTTCATTTTATAAAAAAAAAATCGACCTATTAACAGGTAAAATGTTGAAATTTTTGGAAGAAATATAATATGAATCTATTATATGTATCTATTACATGTATAAATCCGTTTTATATTGTATCGAAGATTAAATCTAAAAATGAACACTGTCAGCGAAGTCAGATATTATCGAAGTATAGGCATTATCAAAGGCAAATCTTATAACCGGTATATTATTTGATATACGTATATATTTTCCAGATAAAAGTAAGGCATTCACCAAAGGGATTTTCTGTTCCCGTCATCGGATTACAGAAAGGGAGTACTTATCCACTAGAGTAAGATAGCTGAGCCGAAGTACGAGTACGTAGGAATACCTACTGTTAGGTGGGTTGGTATGTCAACATGGTGTGCAGACGACAGCTCCATTAGAAACCAAACGACTCATTTTATGGGCACAGTAGAAGATTCTATTCTATTTTATCTCGTTCGCTTACTTTCCATAGAATATTAATAGGTACAAAGGTATGAGCAGAGTGAGTAGACATTGTGACATATAAAATATATTTTAGAAGGTGGATCATCACTTTGTCAGAAATTAGGTAACTCTTTGCTTAACTGATGATTATATTTTAGCAAACTTTTTCATTTCTATTACTTTACTTAGGGAAAGATAGAAAGCCATAGAGGGGTGGAAGAAATCGGCTATTCCGGCTTCGATACATCTGGATGACAAGTGTGAAGGAGCTATTTTGCGATGCCCAATGCCCATGACAGATAAAGTTTCTCCCAAATGGTTTTCAATACCGGGGGACTTGACAGGATACATAGAGAAGAAGTTCGCTAATGTTAGCGAAACTTATACGCGGTGATTTACATTTCGCAATTTCTTCTTCTTCTTCAAGTGCCCTGTCGGGTCCCCCCAACGTTGGCGATCACCTCGGCGAACCTGTCCCTGTCCTGCGCCGCTCTGAACAGCTCCTCTCTCCATAGCGAATATCCTGGGAAAATGTAATCATAGTGGTTTCCCGTTGCCTTCTCTGATGGTTTTTCTGTAGGGGTCACCTTCCCTTAGCTGGGGGGGGGGGGGTCCGGTTTTATGGCGCCGGACACTCGCCATTCGCCCACTCATTATCTGCTATGACACTGATGGTAATGTCAGTGGCCACATTGCCCGGGGTTCGCGGGGCCTGAGAGACCACTCGAGGACGCTAATGAGTTGGACTTGGTAGTAGCGTTGCAGGTGTTATTGCAACATGGCACATTCATTTTATAGAAGTACAATTTCCAGCAAAGTATACCCCATCGTAGCCCTACTACCCGTTAGAACCCCAATTTACGTTGTTCACAATTTACTTTGGGTAATTTTATTTTATTTGACCATTCTTCTGCGATGACAACATCAACTTAAAATTGAGACAGACCATGGTCGAGTGTATATTTGGTCCATATTACTTTACTGGACCCTCAAAGTGAATACAATGAACTGTATAGAAGCATTTGAAATATGGCTCCATCGCAGCATGTTGCGGATCCAGTGGATTGACATGGTCACCAACAACGAGGTGTTATGACATAGAGCCAGGGTAGAAAAAGAATTGTTGTTTAATATAAAGACTAGAAAGATGGCATATTTGGGACACATTCTCCGCAACGAGAACTACGGTCTGCTGTACCTCATCATGAAAGGGAAGATTGAGGGTAGGCGCGGTGCAGGAAGACCCCAGATGTTCTGACTGGAAAACATCAAAGAGTGGACCGGAATTTGGAGAGTGGGGGAGTTGTTACGGCTGGCACACGCCAGGGTGATAGTCGACGTCGCGTCGGGGGAACCTGACATGGCACTTTGAGAAGAGAATTTTTTTATTTTTATGTGGGTACTGGGGTAAGAACTGTTATAACTATCATAAATTTTTTTTGACGCTCTTTATTTCAATTATAAAAAATAATTCAATAAAAGTGTAGGATGAAGCGCAAAGACGATTAATGTAAGAATGTTTTAACTATTGAATGCGAATATTGTGTTATAGTAAAAATATAATTCCGGTTTAAATACATGGATTTATGTATTTGGAAAAATAAAAATATGCTAAAGGAGAGCAAAATTCAAATCTACAAGACATGCGTACATCCTATAATGACATATGGAATAGAAACGAGAGCTGACACCATCAGAACAAAAAGTCTCCTAAGAACCACGCAAATGAGGACTCTCCGATCCGTTGCGGGAACGATACTTCGAGACAGAATAAGAAATTCTGAAATAAGAAAGATCTGCAATGTAGAAGATGTCGTGCGATGGGGAAGACTGAGAAGACGCTACTGGAGAGATAATGTGGAAAGAGCATGTTCTGAAAAAGTGATAAATATAGTCGCAAATAAAGTACCAACATAGGATCGACCTGCAGGAAGACCACCTAAAAGATGGCGAGACAGTTGGACATCTGCATCCCAGGAACAGGCTCCGAATAATAACAGGACACAGTCCTAAAGAAGAAGAAGAAGATTTATGTATTATATATAGGCAAAAACCGCTCACAGTTCCATTATCTCCATATTCACATACAAGTCCAATTAAATCAAGTTCACGCCTAGTGAAGTGTGGAGGTATTAAACACGATTTCGTGTTGCCCTTACCTAGTATCAAAAACGCATTAGGGTGCTTGAATAAAAAAATGATTCCATTGCAGTTATGGCCCTGGGAAGTGGAGTGTTAAATTTAATGGTGATTACGAGGGAACTAACGAGGCGAACGACTTGTTATTACCGAAATATGGAAATGTCTGGCGTGACAAGAGCTAGGACGGGGCTACTATTAGGCGAGCGCCTAGAGCAAGGTGTACCCAACACCCGACACCCATCCCATAAACATTTAACTCCAACACCTCAATTCGGAGTAATTTGTGAGCCACTCAAAAAAACTTAATCTTCCCATAAAATTAAAAAAAAGGGAGGTACAAGTTTCACTCCATTGTATAAAACTAGGACCAGTTCTAAATACGTTGGAGTGTAATGAATTAATATAAGAATAAGAAAGTAACATTTTTATACACAATATACAAATTCAAATTTATTTATTTATATAAAAACATTAATCGCCGATTTTGAAGAACGCATCGACATAGTCACACATCTTCTTCTTCATCTTCTTCCTCAGCCTATTCCCGTCCACTCCTGGACAAAGGCCTCCTCCATTCGCTTCCATGTCACTCTGTCTTGTGCAGACTGCATCAGGTTATTCCGACGTGTCTATTCAGATCATCCTTCCACCGTAGTTGCGGTCGCCCTGCACTTCTCTTTGCCGTCCACGGTCTCCAAGTCAGCAGTCTTCTTGTCCATTTTTCATCTGAGCTTCTGGCTACGTGACCTGCCCATTGCCATTTTCAATTGTGTCCAGCCCATTTTCACAGTAGTCTAGTATAGTCTCTTATCAGAAACTCACAGTACAGGTTAAGTGTATTAAAAGAAAAATTCAATCAAAACACTGTTATAGAATATCACAAATTGATTTATTTTATTTTACAATTGTCGCGACAGTTGTTTCGCTAACCAATGTTAGCATCATCAGGTGTTACAATCAACAGTTGATTGTAACACCTTATTATGCAAACATTGCTCAGTGAAACAGCTGTCGCGACAATTTCAAAAGAAATAAAATCAATTTGTGATATTTTAAAACAGTGTTTAACATTTAATAAAAAAGTTAATTATGTTAAAATATCTAAGTGTTTCCGTCAAAACAATGGATTATCTTATTAAAAAATGTAATTATTCTTGATAAATACTTAATGTTAAAACTCTGTGAAATTGCGATTTTTAATTAATTTTATTTCATATAAACTTTTACATCATTACCAAGGCAAATTGAAAATCAAATATGAAATGTCTTTTTTGTAATCACGTTAAAAATTAGAATGTGTGTTTATATCATTATTTTTTAAATTATGTATATTTATCTCCATTAACATATTTATAGTATATAACATATACCTTTACATCTATTATAAATTATGTATAATTTTTGGAACACGGTAAATTAAGGGTTTTGAATTAAAACCCTTCCTTCGATTTTTGCAGCCCATCGCCATTTACGTCTGCCAAATATGGTATCTACATTAAAAATGCAACTTATGGTCTGATTTAATTAATTCAAACTTTTTTTTACACAATTTACATAAAAATGTTTTGCTTCAAGTCGTCTGCAGGATTCCGGATACCGGATTTTTAATTTTTGTTTATTTATATACGCCACAAGTGCTTTTATATTTTGAAATTTATCTCATAACTTGGAAAATATATTTTTCAATTAATGTTTTGCTGCAATTTTACAATGAATAGGTACATATTATATTTTCAAATATAGTTACGAATGGGAAATTGTTCAAACATTGATATAAATGTTTAAATATCTACTAATGAATTTTATCTAGATAATTATGCGCTTGGTGTAATATAACTAGCGACATCTTTTTTTCATATTACTTACTAGGTATATTTTTAACGCAAACTCAAATTTTCGTATTACCGTATAAAATAATAGTTCTCCACTAAAAATTATATCAGAATGTTAACGGGAAAACGGAATATGATTAAATCAAATGAAATAATGAAAATGTTCGTATACATTATTTGATTGAAATAGAACAGTAATATTTAGTAACTATAAGTCAATTTTTTTTTTTACTTTATTGTTATTTTTGTGTGTTAAAATAAAAGAAATGCGTACTTCCATAACTGTGATGTAATTAATATATTAAATCCATGGACCATTATATGTTTTATAAACATTAAACAGGAACTCCCTACAAAAGAATAATCGATTTGTCGTGGCTTGTAGTATCAAAGGCGATTTTCCCTTATATATTTTAAACTAAATTTACTAATAAATAAGAAGCTTGAATATTATTTCATATGCAGAGACTAACACATATTTATTTATTATCCACAGTTAAAAGGTTTCGTCACCTGGTAAAGCGAAATGTAATCAAATTTAATTAATTTTTATTTTATTTCACTCGGTGATGAATTTAAATCCCCTCGTATTTAATTAATTTGTATTATTTAAATAACAATAAACTGCTACGTACGCTTCTTCGGTTCTTCACATATTTCATCAATGGGAAGGACTAACAGACTTCCGAGTCTCACTCCAATAAATCAAAAGATCCAAGTCTACATTTGTTCCTGATTGGCAGCAAAGCCTTGCATTTCTTTTTTACTTCGCTTGGTCTTCGGCAATCCTTTTCAGCTCTGTATTAGAGGTATAGTCCATATCGAAACACTTTCAAAAGTTAAAATGTTTATTTAAAAGAATTACTTATTTCTAATTTGACACAACTTTTAAACTCATTTTCTATCTTCATTTCCGTATTTTATTTTATGGTATATTATGTAAAGTAGTTTTACAAAATATTATTTAAGCATGGCAATATTATATTTTGACAATCTGACCATAGATTTCAACTGACCAAATTTGACAGTTCGTCAAAGCTTTGGCACGTGCGTTTTTCTTATTAATTTACAATGGGCAAAGTCAAAAGAAATAGAAATAAACCAAGAAACAAAAATCCTATAAGTAATCCAAATGAACACAACAACCCCCAAGATGAAATATTAGAATCTGAAATCACTCCTAACGAATTATCTATAAATGCGGCAAAACAACAGATGCAGGTTAGAAATCCTAATACATTCGTATTGACTTCAAAACTATTTTTGTCTCTATTACTTATCTAATAACAAAAATTGTTTCATAATTCAGTCTGCAAATCAAGAAGATAAGCTCTGTGGCCTTCAAACGTTGGCCGTTTTGCTGGAATCAAAGGAATACGAAAAAGTTTTGGTAGAAAAATCGGTTGTACGCGTGGCAGCACCACTGCTTGTTGATGAAACTCCGACAGTCAGGAACGTTACTTCGGGAATGTTAAGAAATTTTTCCGTTCTTGGTCTCGAAGCCTGCGAATACTTGGTTGGGCAGGACATAATGACACCTTTAATTGAATTTTTCAAAAAGGTATCATTTTCTATTATTTTTGCATGCACTAAATATTTTAATGAAAATATAAATTATGAGCGAATTTACAAAAAGTTTTTTTTCAATTTTAGTACGCAGACAATTGGGTTCCAAAAAAAACAAACACAGGAAAGCTTGACGAAGATGCTGATACATTCTTGCATTGTGTACATTTGCTATGGAATTTGTGCGAAAGTTCAGGTTTATAGATTTGATATGCTCCATATTATATTTTATGTCTACCAAAAAAAATTATGTATTATTATTATTTTTGTTTTTGTTTTTAGGCGTAGCCGTGAAATACTTTAATGATTCAAACATCATTTCAATTCTGACCAGATGTTTAGAAATTGAAACTTTCGGGGGTGAAATGGTAGCAGCTATCCTTCATTGTTTATTTGTTATAACTGAAGATAACCCCAAAGCTATCAACGATATGAGAACACTGGGGGAAGAACGAATACAATCCATATTCATGCAACAAGATGAGACATCTGTGGTTTTACTTTTAAGAATATTGGCAGCGGGAATTATTTTGAACATTCAATCAAACAACTTGACATGTCTGCCAACTGATGTTGTCCGCAGAATATTGAGCACGCTAAATACGGTACTCACTGTGGACTTGAGGCAGAGTTGTAATAAAATCTCCAGTGTCTTACCATTAGCCGATGCTAAACCCAATGCTTCAAATTACAAACAGAATCAGAATGTGGAAAGCGAAGCGAGCGATGTACGACACTTGATTGACGCTCAACAAATTGCTGTTGAAATAATGACCAACTTGTGTTCTTGTGAAGGTAAATTAATTTCTATATTTTTTTAACCCTTTGGTAGTGCCAAATCCAACGGATCGAAGCCATGATTTATACAAGAATCATATATGTTTTAGACAGAGTGAGTCAGTGCTACATTTGTGTATATTTTTAATAAAAGTGCATATTTAGAATTTAAAGATATCATTAAATGTTAAAGAAAAGTGGTGTTGTTTTGTGTAACAGGCACGGCGTAAAAAAATAACAGTATACAGCCAACTAATAAGGGTCTTATGTCATACATTTATTATATTGTACTCTGTATGGTATTCATAGTGTCTGGACTCGGTTGGGAATATTTTTTGCAATTTATTTTACAGACTTTATATAAATTATATAATACATACTATTACATTACTTTTTCTAAAATCGCTGCTATTTTGGCATAGTAATTTCAAAATTGCTGGCAACCAAAGGGTTGCATTCATAATGTTAAAAAATTCACAATATTAACATGCTTATGTAAGAAATATTAATAACATTGTATATTTCAACATTAAATTCTTCGATCGATTTTATTGTACTGCTTTGGTTTGTTTTCTTTCTGGTTCTATTTTTTCACGTTATCTCAGTAGCGTGTATATTATTTTTATGTGATTTTAGATCAGGAAGACGATGCGGAAATGGATAGTGTTTCTGATATGGATTCAGAAATGGAATATGATAGTATGAATGATGGTACTTGTGGATCCGATTCTTTATTTGCTTTTGATAAGTTGCACACTGAAGTCACAGATTGCATCGCTAGCAATAATATTGTATCTAAAATATTGGCTAAAACCATCCTCCCACCAGAGAATGTCCTTAAAAATCTAGAGGACTCAGAAATTGGACAAAATATTTACAAGAGGTAAATTTTTAGCCTTCAATTTATTTTTGATATTTTATGCAAGCTGATATTTGTATTGATTATAGACATAGCTTGGAAGAATCTCCCTTCATACCTTAGATGCATAAATGACCTGACAGATTTCAGATCTAAGCAGAAATCCCATATTTTTCATATTTCATACCCAAATTAAAACTCAACTGTATATTTACTTTATTTTGTTATCTAAACAATCACGACTATCAGGTGCAGCGTTCCTATTTAGATTTGATAGATTTAAAACATGTCACAATGCGTCACAAATTGAGGTTTCATTGATTAATCATTGATTTCAATTCACAAAAATGGCGCTTTAAAAATTTACATCTTATTATTATCAATCACTTGCACTTTTAACAACAGTTTATGCTAACATTGTCCGTTTGCGTTTGAAAATACATCGGAGATTAAAAAACATACAAATAATTTCGGGTGGTGGCCTAGGGGATAGAACGCTTGGCTTCTGATCAAGGGACTTGGGTTCGAGCCTGGACACGACCAGATTCCTTCTTCATAATAATGAGCTATTTTCTGCTCACATTGAAGATTGTAAAATAAATTCTAATATCATTGATTTAAATCTTTGGTGTTAGTCTTTTTTTTAAAAGAAAAAAAAATTTAAGAACTTCAATTCCTTTTATTGTCTTTATAATTTTATTACTATATTATCTAATATTATTTTTCAGGCTATGCATTTTACAAGCAAGATCTTTACTGTGCATGAATAATCTTATTTCAAATTTGCAAATAGAAATATTGGGTGGACCAGAAGGTTTATATAAAATCTGGATAGATACAGGAAAACGGATATTAAAAGAGCAGCAGCCCTACAATGCCGAAGAAATTATGGAATCCGCTAGTGCCGTGATGAGAGCATCTCTTGATCGTCTCAAAAATGATCTCCAGGAATCTAATGGATCGCTTATCAACAGCGCTCTTATAAAGGAATTAACCCTTCATGATATTAAGGTATGTTGTTTCATATTTAATCAATTTTTTTCTTTCCTATCCAAAAGCAATACTTATCTATCTAGACCAGTGTTTCCCAGCCTTTTTTATGCCATGCCCCACCGACCTCTTTTTTAATTAAGTATATGGTGCCCTTTATAGACATGTCTTCTGCGCATTGACATACCTATACATACTTCCAAAATACCGCAATACAATTATACAGCTTGGGCCCGATACCAATCCAACATTTATCCTCCTGCACAGTTTCTGTGTTTTTAGATAATTCTTCAAATTGTAACGGGTTTAATTCTATTTTAAGTACAATTTGGCTTATAATTCAATTTTGTACATCTCAGGCATTTTCTTGTACGGCCGATGGGCATTCCCCTTTATATGTGTAATAGTTGATAATTGCCGACTTATCCCATCTCTGAAGCGTGGTGCCCCACTCCTGAGGCGTTATGCCCCACCCCTGAGCGTTATACCCCACCGTGGGAATCACTGATCTGAACACTCAGTCCACATTTTTTTTTAAACATGTATTGAAATCTTAATTTACATTTATTATACCCTTTGCAAGTTTGTTCCAACCCCTATTTATGGAAGTGAAGCATGGAGCTGGGAGCTGGTAAAAGAAGGATGAAAGTAGAACAAATGCAAAATGCAGTAGAAATATATGGTTAATCTTAATGTGATTCCCAAATGCAGAAAAAAGATTAAAATAAGGTGTGAATTATGAACAAAGTAATGGAAGGTTCATTAAGACAATTTGAACACAGAAATAATGAATAAAGAATTAATGGTCGAGGAAAGATATGTTAATGATATAAATAGAGGAAAATTTGAGACGATTAAATTAATCAAATTTTAATTGTCAGCCACACGAAGAGTCGGAGAAATTGACATGCACGAATGCAGGTGTATGAATGTTGAGAAGTGTGGTGGTCCATCCGTTCTGCATACCCCTTGAGGAAATGACATGATGGTCAAATTGCTTTTAATATTTTTTAAAGTTTTTATTTTTGTGTTCCTTTTTTAGTTCTTACTAGAAGGAATTGAGGGATGTACGTTCCCAGAAATAAGAGCAAATCTGACTCGAATGGTGGGCAATGTCGGATTAATTCTTGTGAAGGGAGGTGATGACAGTTCCACCGATCTGTTGTTAACTATCGCAAACTTTGTGTTAGACAGAATGTTGAAGGAAACAGAATGTTGGCTATTGGCTGAAGTCATTGATACCATCATGGATTTGTTTTCCGAAGACGAAACTGATACCTTAGCTCAGAGGGTAGGGTTGATCAACAAATTAAATGTTATCAAGCCTGCATTTAAAAGTAAAGTAAGTACCTTTTATTATTTGGATGTAGAAATTTTTATAAGAGTTTTATTAAAAAAAAAAAAAGTACCACATTTCTTTAATAGAGCTGAATCTATGCCAAAAGATCTAAGTTCAAGCCCATAATTAAAATTTGAAAATATTGGTTACTATCGAAACAATGTTTGCGGCCATTCATAATGTTCCATGTTATTTCACTTACCTTTGTTTTTAAATTAAAAATTGTGATGAACATCGTCAAAAATGACTAACTAATTAGAAATGTTTATAATTTATGAATTTTTAAAACCGAATTTTATATATGAAAACATGAATTTTGTTAATAATAAAAAATACTAATAAATTATAATCGCAAAAACAAGTTTTACACATTCTATCAAGTGTACGAATAAGTTTACGTGTTTGACAAAAGTTGGCGCCACCAAGTTATGGTTAAAATTGTCAGATGTAAAACGTCATTTTCGGAAGATTGGACATCTGTGAAAAACATAACCTTGAAATATTAGTGAATTTTTATCAGTATAATATAATTTTTTCTGTGTGAAAATGTAGAGTTTTGAGCTAAATAAGCTTCATGTTACTTTTGATTTACTTCTTTAATTTGAAAAAAATTGCAACTGAGGCACCTCAATTGCTTGTAGAATCATATGGCGAGGATGCCCTAAGTGAAAGTAGTTGTCGTGAGTGGTTTCAAATGTTTAAAAATGGCGAATTTGACATCGGCCAAAAGTGTAGGAAGACGTGGGAATTGAAAGCATTATTGAATCAAGATTTGTGCCAAACGCAAGAAGAACTTGCAGAATCTTTGGGAGTGACCCAATAAGCAATTTCGCATTAGTTAAAATCATTGGGAATTATTCAAAAATAAGGAAATTGAGTTCCATATGAACTGACGCCGAGAAACATTGAATGTCGATTTTCCACATGTGAAATGCTGCTTGCCAGGCATAAACAAAAGGGTTTTCTGCACTTTATGGTCACTAGTGATAAAAAATGGATCCACTATGATAATCCAAAAAGGAAAAAATCATGGTGACCACCTGGCCATACTTCACCATATAAGCCTTTTGAACATTCATGGATAAAAACTATTGTGTATTTGGTGGGATCAGCTTGGTGTCATGTATTATGAGTTGCTCAAACCGATTGAAACCATTGCTGTGGTTATCTACCGAACACAATTTATGAGATTGAATCGAGGACTCAAGAAAAAGTGCGCCCACTACTACACCAGACACGATAAAGTTATTTTCCTGCGTGACATGTTGCACAGCCTGCAAAAACCTTTTTGAAAATACTTAATTGGGAAGTTTTACCTCACCCACCGTATTCACCAGACACCACTCCTTCTGATTTCTACTTGTTTCATTGATGACACATGGCCTATCTGAGCAGCACTTCATATCATATGAAGATACCAAAAATTGGGTCTATTCGTAGATAGCCTCAAAAGATGAAGCATTCTTCTGGCGTGGTATCCCTGTATGCTGCCAGAAAAATGGGAAAATGTAGTGTCAAGCGATGGACATTACTTTGAACAGAACATAGTGATCCGTTTTTACACAATAAATGTTGAATTTTTCATTAAAAGAAACGGCGGAAACTTTTTTGTACACCTGATATATATATTTAAGCTTATCCTTTCGTAGTACAAAGACATTAGGGGAATAATCAGATCTTCAATTCTTTTGTAAATTTACAACATTTTTATCGATTGATACTTTTTCAGGTTCGCCAACAAAAGAAGACCTTGGGAGACCACTCGGCTATTGTGGGCACTGTTGTAGCCAACTTACCTAGATTTATCGAGTACAAACGACAACGGGTAGCAAATATCAAATGATTTTGTGTCTTAAAAAATTGTACAAATTTTTATATCTTCAATATTTTTGAAATAAATTTGATTGAGAATTTTTTTATATATATCTTTATTTTGTAAATATAATTTAAGTTGAAAGCATCATTTTATAAATAATTTACTTATTTATACACATAATATTCATTCATATAATCACAGAATTAAAAATGTTAAAATAGTAATTCTTAAGTATATACTCGTACATATCATAAACCACAGAACAATGAAAAAGTTATAGATACAGCACACTCTCGATTTTCCGGGGTCGGGTTAACCCGGAAGCGGACTATCCGGGACACTTGAGTCATTGAAAAACATTTTATAAA
Source organism: Lepidostoma basale (assembly GCA_022606425.2). Classification (NCBI taxonomy): domain Eukaryota; kingdom Metazoa; phylum Arthropoda; class Insecta; order Trichoptera; family Lepidostomatidae; genus Lepidostoma; species Lepidostoma basale. The sequence goes on along the minus strand of JAHDVF020000694.1, from coordinate 160,177 downwards.
AACAAAAATATTTCACAATAGTACTTATAACGCAAACAAAAACTCAAATCTGTCACAATGACATTTGCGCGGCGTTTAGTTCACATTTGCGCCACCGCCAACATGCGTTTGTGGCTCTATAGTCGTGTTATAAAGTTTCGAGTTTGCAATAAAGCACCCGCAGCGTGATTCATATTCATAAAACATTGTCATTAATTTTATTTTACTATGAAAAAGTGTCTATAATAATGGATAAATGCAAAGGAGTCGTACTTTCAAAAGAACAAAAACTCGAAATAATTCAAAAGTTTTAAAATGGTGCAGATGCTGTCAACACATGCTTCTTTTTAAGGTATGTATACATAAGCGCAGTTTTCAATTTCTATTTGTTTACATTTTCGAAATCGAATTGCATTTTCGAATCGAAATCGATTATACGGGATTTTTTTTCACCGTCTATCCCGGAAAATCGGGAGCGTACTGTATATTATTATTTTAGTTAAATAGTCCAGTCATACAGCATATTTTAGTATAGTTCACATTCATTCATACTATTCATGTAAAGTAAAGCAATTGACTTATTTGCAGCAAATTAAGGATGAACCCTAACCGTACAACGTTTCCAGCATTTATCTGTTCTGTGTTCTAAGTATGGTATAACATAAATGTTTAAATGACTATAACTTTAGGGACACTTTCTCATCAGCATCAGAACAGGGTGATTCCGCTTTATAAGATTCACTGGAAACTGACATTTTGGATTCCAAACGAGTTCTCCTTGGCTTGGGTATAGGATTAGGAGAACTGTTATTGGAGCCCGTTGAGAGTACAGTGTCATTTGGTTTTGGATTGTCAAATATCAGCTTCATATCGGAGACTGTTCGTCTTTGATAGTTATTATTCTCCACCTTTCTATCTCTAGTTATAATCACTTCTTTTTCTTCTTTGTCACTAGCTTTATCAGTTTTGAAAAATTCGGTTCGAGCATTCAAATTGACTGCATATTTTTCCCTGCTATCAATTACCTTACATTTTACTATTTGAACGTCAGAATTAGCGGAATCGTTTATTTCAGATTCTTCTTTACTTTTAATAGTGTTATTGTTCATTAGGCTCGATTTGTTTTCATTATTCTCTTTCGAAGCATCGATTTCGTTATTTGAATTTTCTTCCTGGGCTCCTTCACTAATTTGCTTTTTATATGTCACTATGTCTACTTTTTGGAAGAGATCTGTTGGAGTATCGTCTTCGATGGAAATTTTTTGTATAACAAAATCAACATCCTCTTTTATGATTTCTCTACTTGTGGAATATTCAAAGACAGAATCGTCAGAACTACTGCTTATTTTTGTTTCTTTCTTTGGAGTTTCTTTAGTCTCATCGTTTTCAGGTTCATCGACTATAATATTTATTACTGGTTTTTCCATCTCAATTGAATTTGCATTTGAAATGCTTATAGTGTTCTCTTGTACGTCCTTTAACTCTTCCTTTGGATTATTTTCAGCTGCATTCAAATTTACAGATTTTTCATCGATTTCTTCTACTATTTTTAATTCAATATTCAGTGAAGGATGATCTATATCGATGTCATCTCCGCAGTTGGTATCTAATTTTACAGAATTTTGGGATGTGTCAGTGATCTGAAAGAAAATGAAAAAAACATTTTATAATCCTATGTTAATTAACATTAAGTGGTGGTCTAGGGGATAGAACGCTTGACTCCTAATCTAGGGGACTTGGGTTCGAGCCTGGACACGACCAGATTCCTTCTTCATAATAATGAGCTATTTTCTGCTCACATTGAAGATTGTAAAATAAATTCTAATATCATTGATTTAAATCTTTGATGTTAGTCTTTTTAAAAAAAAAACAAAACATGCAGCCTGTTTAATCTGAAATTTATTATAATTAGAAATGCATGATAAAAAAAAAACTTGTTAATTAATTATTAACGGGAGATGCCTATTGGTGGCGATGAGGTTCGCAACCCATCACACCACGTCTCCCGCGGGGGCGAAAAAAAAAGGATGGAGTGCCGAATCGGTTAAAGTGTGGCAGTCCATTCTTTTGCCCACCCCTTCGGAAAGATGTATGGTTAGTTAGTTTTATTATTATTTTTTTAATTTATCTGAAATTTCTTAGTTTAATTAAATTTTTTATGAATTAAAAAATATACACTGCAATGCAAAAAAGTACCATTGAATGTTTACATCAGTAGAATAAATTATTAGATATTTTCATGAAGATTTATATTAATAGTAACTCACGATTATATGGGGGGTATCCGGGATGCTGCTAATCCTTTGTGGTGGGGGAGGAGGTGCTCTTCTCTTCTTCCTTGAGGACGCACGGACTGATCCCATTCTCTCAAATGTATTGTTGCTCTGTAAGCTGGTCTGTGAGCCATGGTTCTCTACCTTCAGTTCGTTTAAACTTGGGAGAGAATGTTCCATGGGCGCACTGGGGCTACTGGTTCTCCTATTAAAACAATGACCATAAATTGATAAACTGGTTCATGCAATGGCTTATTTATACTATAAAATAAACTGATATCAATGTTTGGATAATAATAACATGCAATTATAAATAAAAGCAAATTTATTAATTATTATTAATTTGCTTAAAACTGAAAAGTGGCATCAAATAATATTTTTATTGTAAATTAACTATGCATTAATGATTAATGGTGAACTGAAAAGTTGATGCACCTGTAGCTATATATTATTATTTATTCAGTTGAATGTATTCTGCTACTGTAATATATGGGTTCATTCACACATTAATTTCTCTTTAAATATCTTATATGATGTCATCATAACTTCTATTTACTGTTTGCGATGAGACCGTCACGTAAGTTTAATTTTCTGGAGTTTATTTTATATTGATACAAATAAATAATGACTAACCGAGACAGTGAATCGGGAGAAAGATATTCATTTTGGGGAGTATTAGCGATGGTTCCTCTCTCGTGGATTCTGCTCCGAGGTAAAGGGGTAACAGACCCAGAGTAAACATAGCGGGTGGCTTGCGGCTGGCTTCCAGTCGTTACTCTGTTTAGAGTTTGAGTGCTTGAGGAATTGCCTATGAAAAGAAAAATCATTAATTATTACAAACCTTACTAAGCATTCCTAAAGTCATTTACATGAGTTCAAAAAATGAAATCTTAATGATTTTCATATTTTGTTAATGTGTTAATTTTACTTCTCTTATTACTATTCATTTGTGTATCATTGGATGATATTCCGTATATTTATGTGACCCTAATCAATGGTCATATAAACATTCAGTATACCAGTCAAGAATGTAAAGATTAAATAGTACCCCTTACCACAGAATATAATAAGTTTATCGCTATTAAATCTATGATATTCACTAAGTATTAATGCATTTGTTTTTCACTGAATACTAATATCAAAAATAATAATGCATGTTACAGAAAACTTGCAACCAATACAACTAATGATAAATATTAAATAATATTCAATTTTTATAAATCTAACTTGGTTTTTCCACTAATATGAAATTATTTATCTCAATATGTTTCATCATTGAGAGAGCAATTTAAAAAAAAATCACATTGTTCTCCTGATGATGAGGTATACAACGATAATTAAACTTATATTACTATTATGTAAAAGTTCAATTATTTATGAATTAAAACACTGTTTTTTTCACTTTTGAGTTTATTTTTCTCAACATATTTCGAATGCTTACACCTTCATCATCGGGAGAATAAACAATATAAACTAGCCAAAATTATTACAAACTGAGTGCAAGAACCTAGAAACGTTTATGACGTGTGTTAGTTAACTTGGCGAGTACTAGGGACATAACAACTTATACATATATACCATATGTATGCAAGTGGAAAAATGTGTATGTGGAAAAAACTGTGTTTTAATTCAATCTATAATAAGTGTACAAACACTGAACATATGTAGAACTAGATAATCAGTGTTTATCTAATGGTGCTATCATCTCATACACGATCAATAATATTGACAATACAGTATGATATTGACAATAATATTGATCATGTAAGGTGAAAAAAATAGTATTGATGGTCGATATTGATGAAATCCAATTTTTCTGATCTCGGGGTGTCAATATTTAAAAGTGAAGGGGATATTATCAATATTATCGAGGATATATTGTCAATATCCTCAAGGAGTAAATTACTGCATCAATATTATCAACAATACTGGTCTTGTCAATAATGGATCGTGTAAAGTCCACTTAAAAGTTTAGAAATGCACTCAATGAAAATATTTATTCAGTTCAATTTTCTTAAAAACAAGTTTTCATTTATATAACTTTCGAAACATTGCGTGCTCAAACATTTGATGGTGAATATGGAAGACGATTTTTCGTTTTGCTAATTTCTACCATTCTAATAAAGATTTCAATTATTAATTAATAAATTTTTAATAAAAGTGTTGTCATTAACCTCTCCGTGCATACCGCCACAACCGTGGGGCCATCATATACATGGTCAAATAACGTATGGTCACATGGTTGGGGCTCATTTATGATTTCTTAAATATTCTTAGATTATACCAAAATATGGACGACCGGTGACATCTGTTGGTGAACACAAAATGAAAAAAATTGTCAGATAGTTACATGTTTTACTGACTGAAAAAATTATTTCTATTTTATTAATATCGTACTACTCGAGAGGTTATTAGACTTATGTTTTGTCATTGTATGTGTTCAAAAATAGGTAATAAGTAATTTTCCTCACCGTTAAGGGCTTTTCTATAAACTATTGGACTATTTGTTGTGCTGCTGGAAGTCCTCTCAGCCTTGTCCTGAAGTTCCCTGCGCCCTTTCTTCGTGAAAGACTTAAAGCTCCTGAAAATAACAATTCGTAGATAAGTACATAATATTCCATTATTGATGTTTCTTGGCAACTTTATGAGAAATTAAACAATTATACTTTCATTATGAATCCACATTAAATATGTTAAAGAAAGATATTTAAGGAGGGGGGTTTATAAAGATTTCAATGCCATAATCAGAAGTTTCGCTTATAAATATAGTTTTATCACTTTGAACTATATTCACTAAAGCAAAAATGGCAGTACATAATGGAGATCTGGTGCCAACCTTTGTGTATGGAAATAAAGCTTGTAAAATAAGATCTGTTAAAAGAAGGATGAAAGTAAAATAAATGCTGTAGAAATGAGATCACCGACAAGATTGTGCGGGAAAACGATATACTCGTATACCGAACGCCGAAATAAAAAAGAAATGCAAGGCAGATAATTGCATCATAAGTAAAATTTAAAAATATTCAAAAATCCACAAAGTGATGGCGAATATATAATATAATAGAAGAAAAAGTAAATGATTTGAAATAATTGGCAAATAGAGTCGAATCTATTTTTTTTATAAATTTATGAGATAAATTTCCATAAAAGTATCTACCCACATAAAGTGTTCTTTGTTTTATCGGTTGCCTTTTATTTTAAGACACCTAAAATATTAATTTTATCTTTTTAACTATAATCTTTGGTAACGCAAAAAAATCTCCACACAATATACGAGTATATTAGATTAGTCTCCTTTTAAACTGAACAGGTCCATAAAAACATCCCGACAATTTGATTGCCATTCTAAAGAGGTCTGCAGACCTGCGATCTTGCATGTCTGATTGTTCCTCAATTGCAATACAATATCGAGCGGCTGATCCGCCTCGTCTGCTACCCAGATACAGGTTGAACAAAGCTGAAAGCATCATTGGGCTAATAGTCTATTGACACATCAATTTATTACGGAGAATGGTATGCGCTACCCGCCGCGCAAATGCAGATTATAATTGGGTTAATTGAGCCAATAAAACGACGTTTTCCTTGCTAGAAGTCCATTTATTCAAGACATTTTCCGTCTTCAGCGAAAATCTAAGTACACCTGGATAGGGAAAGCATTAGTATTTAATCATTTATAGATCTAAATATGTAAAGATTTCATCGATCAAAATTAAATATAGTGTAACTTCATCATCGGTTATGTGGATATGTCAGACGACTTCTTGGTGCCTGAATTGCAAAACTTTCCTGGCTTATAACCAAAGAATATGGTTCCAGCAGGACGGAGCAACGTCACACACGTCCAATACGTCTCTGCCACGAGTTCGTGAAATTTTCTCTGGGAAATTATTCTTCAGGACAGGTGAGATAAATTGGCCTCCACGCAGTCCTGATTCAACCCTGTCAATGAACTTTTTCCTGTAGGGTTATCTCAAATCTAAAGCTTTCGCCGATAGACTTTCCTGGCGCATTTGAAAGAAAATATTCGTCACGAAATGACAGCCATCACGGAGTCACCTGCCGAGCCGTCATAAGAAATTTTACTGTTCGACTAAATAAGTGCGGCGAACGCGAGGGTTTACATTTGGACGATATTATTTTTAAGCAATAATTATCCAAATTGTGTATTTTAATAATTAATAAACGTTTTTTCGATAAACGGTTAATTTTTTTTATTCAATCTACTAAATATAATATAAGCTTTCTTTTGAGACACCTTATATAACTTTACGATGACATTCTCCCAATGACGAAGGTGTGCTATATTCGAAAGATGTCGAAACAAATAAACCCATACAATCAGAAAAAAACAGTGTTTTATTATTTATCATATAAAAACCCGGTATACCTATATTGTATTACTTATAGAATTCAACGATGCCTCCACGGAATCAAAATTGTATACAGATCGTATAATCAAGTTAATAAAATTGTTGTACTAATATTGTACTCGTACAATACTTGATATATTTGAACTTAATAGGTACTACAGACGTTATAGATATACATAGTATATCATGTTTACATAATAACATTATATCATAATGATTAGCCAAAAAGATTGGGCGTGGTATATAAAGTTATCTTATTTAAACGCGATAAAATTAATCAATTGGATTTAGTAAAAAAAAAATTCTCTCCAGGTAGGTACATGTAAACGGGCAAAGAGTTTGTACCTGAAATAAATATTATCATTTTTTTATCTATATAATAATATGGCCAATCCACTAAACATACGAGAATGTTTTTTTGTATAGTAGGTACCTATATAAAAAAAGCCGTTGGTACTTATGTTAACAACGAAGGTAAATATGCGTTTCGCGTGGCGATGAGGTTCGCAACCCATCACACCGCGTCTCCCGCGGGGCGAAAAGAGAAGGATGGAGTGCCGCATCGGTTAAAGTGTGACAGTCCATTCTTTCTGCCTACCCTTTCGGGGAGACGGCGTGATGGTTAGTTAGTTAGTTAGTTACTTCTTATGTCAATATCTGAGTATTTTCTGAATCATTTTTTGCACCTACGCTAGGTATAGGGTATTTTTTTAGAGGTATACAATACATATTCAAAATTAAAAAATACACATTAAAATAATGTTAATGTCTATGATCTTGGCTTTATTTAATAGATAATTTTATGCCATTATTGTTTAAATAGGATTTCGGGCATATCTGCGCCTCGAATGAATCGCAATCGTGAAATCCAATTTTCGATAATTGTCCTCTTTGTGGATGCATATAATCCACTAGAGTGTACATAGTGCGAAAACGATCCATGGTCTTCCGAATAACTTGCTCGGATAGACGATGAACAGTTAACCGACTACCGTCCACCGTAAAATGGACGTTGTGCACGATAAGTTTGGCGAACCGAACCATGATTTTCAAAATAAATTTGCACGATTTGCAAGCGCTGTTCTAATGTCAGATAGTGAAATGGCAAAACGTACTGACTACAAATCAATTGTCAACTGTCAAATTGACAGTCTGTAGAAACAATGGTGCCAGTTTAAAAACCAAACCTCTAAAAAAACATCTTATATAACCGCGTTATTGTGTTTTCTTGCATTCGCATTGTAAAAATTTACATCGACAATTCATTTAATTATTATCTAAGTTGTCTTTTTTGGACTTGGACTTGGATCTTCTGGCTTACAGAGGTTCAGCTCATGTGGCTATTCCTCTTAGGTAATTTTATTTCTATCTCTTTTTACTTTCGTCTATCTCTATCTCTCAGTTCAATGCAACTCTTTTGTATATACCTACATATAATAATTGGCAAGTTGTGTGCTATGTATAGATTATTATTTGTACAAATACGATATAAATTGTTAAGATGGTATTTACAAAGTCTTATAGGTTTAACACACGCTACGAACTTTACGCTTTGTAATGTATGAAAATCAGTTATGCGGATGTTGTATGAAAATATTTGCAAAATTGCAGCGTCATACGTGATGCATTACCTATGTGTTAATGACACACACACACGTTGAAACTGGTGAGAATTTCGTGGGTAGAGTTTTGTTCTCTTCAATTTCAATTCAAATTTAAACATCTTAATTTATTTTGGACAAACCACCCAACCAGCGCAATTTCAGTATAAAAAAACAGTAATATTAATGTATAGTTTAAAATATTATAGATAAGATACAAATGATTATAATTGCTTAGAACAAATTTGTAAACTACGAGTAGGTATATACGCACGAAATATACCTAATATTTTAATACTGGGAAAAACTAATGTTAACTAAGTTTTATGATATTCTCCCGTTTTTAGTTACAATTTATCCCTGGCGAGTTCGGAATAGATTCAAACTATTATATTTTTTATTCATTGTAATTATTTTAGCCATCCTGAGATTACAAATTTATTCCTATACTCGCAATATTTTCTCTTGCTTTAAACAATAATTTTAGTCTCTTGTTGATAGCGACTGACGTATGCAATGACATGGATGATGAGTAGTTTATGAGTCTGTAGGATATTCTGTAGGTATTCTTTGAACACTCTTGCCACTTCAAGAACTAGGACATTTTCAGCGAAATCAGTCGAGTAGGTTTTGAGTCTACAGAGCACATATATGCCTTTTATCTATACCTATAGACATGTTTTTTTGTTAGTAAATATCATATATATTTTAATTAGTTAGTGGTGCTGTACATTATTTTCAAATATGTATTATGTAATCGATTTATAATAGTATGAAAATTCGTTCAGGAACGTTAAAAAACTTCCACCAATAATCATAAAATTTAACTTACGACAAATATAAGTATGAATTAAAAACATGTTTCATGGGAATATCAGAGTCATTTCATATTGTTTTTTAAATAAAAAAAATACGACCAATGTTTTTAAATATTTTTTTTAATATCAAAGAATACAATCAAAAGTCGACCTTCGCCGCAGAGTAGTAAAAACTCTGACTGGCATAAGAAGGTCCCGGGTTCGATTCCCGGCGACGGCAGTGTGATTGTCACACTGTCTTTGGTCTGGTATAGTATTCATGTGACAATAATATGGCGATAGATTGGTTAACTATCACACGTCATGAGAATCCATATATTATTATAATAGCTAACAAAATAAATTGTATACAGTAATTGGGTTCCTGTTGTACGCAAGAAAAAAAATATATAGTTGCACCTACTACTAGTTTAGCAGTTAACCAACTCTACGGAAAACGAGATAATGTAATTTCAATTGCTATCGTCACAATACGATATTCCGTTGTTTTTGTCAATTGTTAATTTTTCGAATTAAATGCGCTTAAAACGTATTGTCTATACAGTAACAAACGGCTCCGGAACTACATATTTGCCAAATTCGCTATTGAATTCGCTCAACCAGCAAACGTTTTTCCTCCCAATGTAAAATTCTAAACGACCGATCAACCGAGAAAATGAATTGGAAAGCGTCCCCAATACCGGCTTTGGTGAATTTTGCTGCTATACTCTTTTATCGAATACAGCGGATTAAATCGTTTAGAGGGACTTTCGTTAGTAATTTTGTGTTCATACATCCCCACTTATGTGAAATACTCATATCAATTAGATAACATGAAAATATAAATATTGGTGTTGGTAAGTGCAAAGATATTATATTAACCCTTAACGGACATAAGTCGCCTCTGACGTGACAACAGAACTTTGTCGATGCGGTCGTATGGCACATGTGAGGTGACATGATGAATCATGTTGTCTGTGAAATCTGCGCGTAATTACTTTGTCAGTTGAATATTACCAATGGAGCGATTAACATGCACAGTGCCTTTTTAAAATCAAATATAGATAGAATACAAAAGATACAAAAACTAGCGTCCGATAAGGGTTAATAATCAATACATAGGTATATTATTGATGTACGTACTATAGTGGAAGCGTTCGGAAACGCGTTCTGTCGATTTCATAACTAATGCGTTATTTCTAGATCAAAGTAAAATTAATAAATTACTTTAAATAAAAACGTATATCAATTTGTTGATTCGTTTTTATATATAAATATTTGGACCCGTCCTGGAGGATAGGACTTACAGAATCAATAGATATCTTGAGCTAGAGGTACTAATTGACCAGCAAAGCTAGCTAGCTACAAACTAATTAAAAACTCAGACGTACACCGACACTGGACCAGAAACTGTAACAAATATCACCGAATTCACGAACAAAGACAGATCAATCAACGATGGACTAAAACATTACAATGACCTAACAATCGAATTAAAGTGTTTATCTAAAAATAAATCTGAAAAACAATATTATAGCAAGTATGATGTAAACAAAATAGTGTACTTTATAACCCTTTTTTCTCTCTCCATAAAATAAAATGAAAACAACAAAAAAGGTCTCAACACTTACGGTGGACTGGCCATGTAAAAAGAATGTCTGAGGACAGAACACCGAAGATTAGGTATACTCAGATGGCTGCCACTCAAAAGGAGACCAAAAGAGAGGTCTGGAGGAAACTGGAAAGATCTGAAGAATGGAGAGGAATAGCCAGGGACAGGAATCAGATGAGGACTGTTGTAGAGGAGGGCAAATCCCACACAGAGCCGAGAAGAAGTAAAGAAAGATGTTTATGGTGTATTGTAAGATGTGTGTATGGTGTATTGTAAGATGTTTGTGGTGTATTGTGGTTTGTATATGTTTTGATTTTTGACTTTATCTGAAGATATCGGTAATACAGTTTTTTTTAATGATTAAATAATACGTTAATTGTTCCATTTTTATGAATAAATCTATCCCCACATGTTTTCATGGAAGTAGAGTGCAATATAAACAACAACAAAAATGGTAAATTCACGGATAAAAACCAGTGCATAATGTATTATTCTTGTATGCATTTATTTTTTCAATTTGATTACATGTTGCCGTATTTTCTTCTGAATTTATCTCCAAACCCACATAAAATACACCCAGATAATAATGTACCTCTGGTAGTTACAAAATATTGTATTTCTTCACCTTGTCTACCACCCACTAAATTGTTTATGGGTAAGTGAACGAAAATTCAATTCACAAAAAAAACAATAATTGTACCTCAAGTATTCGTTCCTTAAAATGTTGGGATAACAAACATAGCACGTTGCACACACCCACAATAATACAAATCGATTATATGCAAATTGTGTTTGGCCATTCAATGTGCCGGTGTGGGTACCTCAACCTAAAATATAAATCTGACTGGAAAATCGATATTAGTACCTACCTACTTTACTATAGCAACTAAAATCACGTGAGAACGTTCTGACGTCATTCAATTGAAGTATCAATCACGCTACCTTTAGTATACTTAGAACTGGAAATAAATAATTGCCTCAGTTAATAAAAATAATTGATTACGTCTGCACATACGTTAGTTTTCTCTTAGTACTCTTATATATAGTAAATACATATTGTATATTATTTATATTCTTTGGAGAATTAATTTACCTCGAGTTAGCAAAATGTGTATAAAACATAAACAATTGGAAGAATTGTATTCTTGTCGAATAGGCATTTTGCAGACTTGCAGATAAAATATATTTTTTGTCTTATATCTGATAAGACAATGAGTTCGATTGATTCTACAATGAATTTTAACGGTTAAAAAACTTCTTTTTTCTCTCCACTATTGAGCATGTATAATATAGATTCATTTTGAAGGTCATATAGGATTTTGTCTTGGAAACGCGTTGAGGTAAATAAATTCAAAATAGGAAAAAAATCTATTGAATTAAAAGTAATATTGAAACAATTCTTTCTCCTCTTTCGAAATGATCGAAAAATTTACCTGCCTGGGTTCCAGTTAGATAGAAAACAATGAAGACCCAGCAGAAATGAGGAAAAGGATCACAGCGGCCAACAAAACATACTTCTCATTGCTACCGATATTTAAGTCTCGCAACGTCCATAGAAAGACAAAAATCACGCTATATAAGACCGTAATACGGGCAATATTGGCGTATAGGTGCAAGGCTCTAACTTTGACGGTAAAGATGGGGGAACTGCTGGACACCTTCGAAAGAAAGGTGCTGCGACGAATTTGTGGACCCGTGATAGAAGGAGAGCAATGGCATATTCGACACAATGATGAACTGTATTCCATGTACCAGGCATCCAACATCTTCACACACATAAAGCTACAAATATTGAGATGGGCTGGACATGTACAGAGGATGGCAAACTCAAGGGTCCCCAAACGCATTATGATTGAAACACCCGGGCTGAAGGAGAAGGGTGGGAAGACCAAGGGTGAGGTGGGAGGACGAAGTAAAGAGGGATGCGGCACAACTTCTCCGGGTGCCGAACTGGAGGACGACTGCTGAAGACAGGGACTGCTGGAGGCGAAAGTTGACGGAGGCCAAGGCTCGATATCGGAAGAAGAATTGAAACAATTCTGAATTATTTGTAGGTAAGGCTAAGTTCATCATAAATTAAGATGTTATTGAATTTCCGTTATGAAGTACCTACGGCCAAACATATAATTGTATACAGTAATCTATAGACAAAGATTAACATCGGTTATTAGATAAAAAAAATTTAAACTTATAAATGTACCTATAATATTATTTTTGATAACGGTTAATTGAGAATAACGTTAGATAATTTTTTTTAGGGCCGACGACATTATCCCTGTCGCGGGTAAAATGTGGCAAAGAAAAGCCCAAGATAGATAGTGGAGTGGAAGAAAATGGAGGAGGTCTATATCCTGCAGTGGAGAGATGGCTGAGGAAGAAGAAGAAGAAGAAGTTTTCAATTACTTGAAAACTAGTAGTAGTAATGTGTGAATTCAAATCGATTTCATCGTATATGTATATCTATATAATAAGTCTGTATCATTTCAATATCTCGTGTAAAAAACTATAAGACATACGTTCTCTTGATATATCGTCGAATATACTATATTAAGTAAAATAAAACTTGTATTTTGTAATAGCTTAACGCACATTACAATGCATTATACTCAACAGCTGAGTTTTTATAAACATTTTTATTTTCTGTTGAATTTATAAATATTATTTCCGGCATTACTAAAATACTTTTTGTTTTAAAGTTAAATGAAAGTTTGTACTCAACCATACAAAAAATCTAACGCTAAATAAGCACAATAGAATCTAATAAACTCCCGCGAATAACAGTAGGCAATAAGTTGGTTAGGTAATATAAATGCGAGCGAGTGTGTAAGCAAACTGTTTTCCACAAGTTCATTGTCCAATTATAAAACTTCCAGGTGGGTGTACCCGTGCATAATATCACTTAAGATTCGTGAACAGAACAATGTGGGATTAGATTGAAGCATACGTTACGTGTGTAGGTATGTTATATTAGATCGGCACTAGTAAATTGAGGTGGGAGACGAAAAATGGAGGAGGGAATATGGAACGAGCTACCTTAATAAGTAAACCCACACACTCGCAATAAACTTGTGACCACAAAAATAATTATTTAAATTCCTAGTAACTACTAGTTTTGAATTAATTAACTTAAAAAATTGCAAAACAGTAATTATTCGCGTGTATATTCGAGGCCTGTAGAAATGTCACCAAGAGGCCATGGCTTTTGTATGATAATATAATAAAACCCAACTTTTAACAACTAACTAACCATCACGGCGTCTCCCGAAGGAGTACCCAGAAAGATTGGACCGCCACACTGTTTGCTCTTGGATATTCTTCTCTTGATTATTCAACATTCATACGCCATCTCAAGCACGCACTTTAAATTTTCCTCCTCACGTGGCCGACTTTTTTTTAACAGACTAAGCCCAAGGATTTGAATCAATGATATAAGAATTTATTTTGCAATCTTCACTCACAAGTAATCGGGTCGTGTCCAGGCTCGAACCCAAGTCCACTGTATCAGGAGCCATGCGTTCTATCCCCTAGACCACGCGATATTTTATATTTACTGATTCGATCTTGCCGCATTTTCTAAGAGTCTTTCCCTATTTCCTGTTCCATTTACATCGTTAGCGTAAACTTTCTTCTCCAATCTCTATTCATTCATTCATTGATCTTTTCATTCTCACTTCTTATATTTGGATTTGACACTTATCATATTCAGATTTACCACACATTCGTCAAAAGATCTCGTTTCTACTGCATTTATTCTACTTTCACCCTTCTTTTTCCAGTTCCCTGCTTCACTTCCATATGTTACATGATAGTGTAAAGGCGCGGAGCCCGTAGCACTTGCTACTTCGTTACTTTTGCATTCGGAAGGCTGGGCAAATTCTTCAAATCGGACATGATACCAAATTTGAAAACAAAAGTGCTGGAGCAGTGTTTTATACCTGTGTTGACCCATGGATGCGAGACATGGACGTTGCCTAGAGAAATAATGAATAAAATTAAAGTTACACAACGGGCCATGGAAAGACCCATGCTTGGTATCTCACTTGGAGACCGTATAACTGACTCCTGACCTGACTCCTCACGTGGCCTAAATTCAATTTTTGAATTATTTTAACGTGCCACGTTTTCCTCGGTCTTCCTCTATTTCTAGTTCCATTTACATCGTTAACAGATACTTTTTTTACCATTCTTTCTATGTGTCCAAACCATATTAATGATTCTTTCATTATTTTGTTTATAACACCATCATTCGCACCGCATTCACTTCTTATATTTTCATTCTATACTCTATCATATACAGAGTATCTACACATTCGTCTAAGAGATCTCATTTCTACCGCATTTATTCTACTTTCATCCTTCTTTTGCAAGTTCCATGCTTCGCTTCCATACATAAGAGTCGGTACAAGAACACCATTGTGCACTGCCATTTTAGTTTTTTTGGATATTTTTTTGTTTGCGATGACAAAGTTTTGTGTGTTTTACTTGTTCTGCATTGTGAGGTAAATTCTTTAATTCAAATTAATTTGCAAAGTATGGTAAATTAAGTTATGTAAAATTATACGAGTTTACGTACGGAATATGCTATGAAAGCGATTCATCGTAAGTTTTTTTTATGTGATCTTTATCAAATAATAATTATTGGATACCTGGAACTTCACTATTTAAGTATGGAAAAAAATGAATTTAAAAACTATTTATCACATTCATTTTTATATTAAATTGTTTCAAAACTGTCCGAACTGCCTAAATGTAAAATAATTACAATAACAACAAGGAATGGAATGGACGACCACACTACTCTATCCTGACACACATTTCTAGCTTCCTCGATTCTTCAAACTTCTTACATGACCGACTTTAAAATTTGATTATTTTATAGTGGCATGTTTTCTTAGGTCTTTTATTTTTTCTACTACGTAATCCACTCATATCGTTAACGTATAATTTCTTAACCGTTTTTTCTTCGTATAGGGTGTTTTTTTTAGAGGTTTGCTTTTTAAACTAGCAACATTTTTTCTACAGATTGTCAATTTGACAGTTGACAGTTGATTTGTAGTCAGTACGTTTTGCCATTTTACCATGAATAGACTGACGTCAGAACAGCGCTTGCAAATTGTGCAAATTTATTTTGAAAATCATGGTTTGGTTCGCCAAACTTATCGTGCGTCCATTTTACGGTCGACATAATCTTTCATCCGAGCAAGTTATTCGGAAGACCATGGATTGTTTTCGCACCACGTTACCATACCACCTCTAGTGGATAATACGCACCCACAAAGACGACAATTGTCGAAAATTGGAGTTTCCGATTGCGCTTCATTCGAGCTAACCGTGGCGCTCATATGCCCTTAATCACATTTAAACAATAATGGCATAAAATTATCTATTAAGTAAAGCCAATATCATAGACATTAACATTATTTTAATGTGTATTTTTTTTCATTTTGAATATGTATTGTATACCTCTAAAAAAAACACCCTTTACATGCGTTCCATATGTCTAAACCAAAGGTTCCCAAACTTTTTTGTCCCGTAGACCCCTTGCCGATTTTTTCTATTTTATAAAGACCCCCTGCTTTCCCAAAATTGATTTTTCGAATGAGTTTGTCATTCTTATCATCGATCGTCATCGTGGGCAGAGAGAATGGACCGCCACACTACTCTATCCTGACATACCTCTCAAGTTTCCTCCACATTCATACAGCGAGTCATACACGCATGTCGATTCTTCCGGCTTCTAACATAACCAACCTTTAAAATTTGATTAATTTGGTCATGTCATGTTTTCCTCGGTCTTCCTTGACTCCGTACTCCATTTACATCGTTAACGTATATTTTTTTAAACAATTCTTTCTTCATCCATGCGCTCCATATGTCCAAACCAACGCAGCGATCCTTTCATAATTTTGTTCATAATACCTTCTTTCGCTCTACATTCTTTTCAAATATCAGCATTTGAGATTTCCCAAAGGTGCTAAAAAAAGCTCACCGAAGATTTCGATATTCGTTTTGCGTTTCAATATTCGACTACAATTTAATTGAACCATCTCGTGGACCCCCATTTACATCTCATGGACCCCCAATTGTTTTTGTAACTGTTGTAGACCCCTTGCAAGTGGTCGTGGACCCCTGGGGGTCTATAAAGACTACTTTGGGAATCACTGGTCTAAACCATCGCAATGATCCTTTCATAATTTTGTTCATTTCCGCTCTACATTCCTACTCTATCATGCATTGTTTTACCACACATACATCTTAAAAATCTCATTTCAATAATTCAACATGACTTTATTAGAATAAGTAACAACCTGCGTGTTACGTATGCGTAAATTCTCCATCCAAGGACAGCTATTCATGTATGAAGTTATCAAGATAACATAAAACGATAGGACAGGTAAAAAGTAAATATACCTTATGCTTATCTTATCGATTTTCCGAGTCCCATTGAGGGTTATTAGAAATATTCACTACCAGGGACATTAATATCATTTTATCTAGAGGTTATTTAAAAATCCGTGTTTAAAAGTAAAGAAAAAACGCGCTTAGAGTTGCAGAAATCAAGAAACTCTAATTAAGTAACCAACAAACCATCACGTCGTCTCACCGCAGGGGTAGGCAGAAAGAATACACCGCCACACTGTTCTGTCCTGAAATACTTCTCCCCATTTCTCTACATTCCATACATCGTGTCTTGCACTAACGTCGATTTCTCTGACACTTCACTTGGCCGACATTTAATATGTGATTGATTTGATCGCGCCACGTTTTCCTCGGCCTTCCTCTTTTTCTAGCTTCGTTCACGTCGTTTACATTTACCTTCTTAACTATTTTGTCTTTATTCATTCTTTCCATGTTTCCAAACCATCTTAACGACCATTATTTTGTTCATCACACTTTCATTCGCAACGCATTCACTTCTTATATTTGCATTTGACACTATCATATACAGTTTTATAACACATTCGTCTGAGAGATCTTATTTCTGCTGCATTTATTCTACTTTCATCCTTCTTCCCTGATCCATTCGTTCCATATGTCCAAACCATCTTAGTGACCTTTTCTTGATTTTATTTATCACGCATTCATCCGCCTTACATTCCTTTCTTATTTTATCATTAGATATTCTATCGTACATTGTTTTTCCGCACATTATTCTTAGTGACCTCATTTCTGCGGCATTTATCCTACTTTCATCCTTCTTTTGCCAACTCCGAGCTTCACTTCCATACATAAGGGTCGGCACTAGAACTCCATTGTGCACTGCCATCTTTGCTTCAGTCGATAGCCACAAGGCCTACATTAAGAAAAATAAAAAGGTTATTTATATTGAAAAGGCTAGATTAATGTTTATTGCAAGCTAATAAATTATGCTCATTAAAACATAGTTTTTATATTGTTTCATTGAGACCCATTTCGATAAGTTTGTTTGATTAGATATTTTCAAGTGTATTTAATATTATCAAAACAATTAATCGATCTAATTAATTAGTGAGTTAATGGTTTTTTAAGTAATTTGATTAAAATATCCGACGTTAAATAAAGAATATATAATTGTTAATATGCTGAATTAAGATTGTGGGTATATTGATTGGGAAGATGATATTCAACTATTAAGTCATAGGTTCGCCACGGTTCCGGTTAATATAATAGATATATTTATATTGTTTCTTGAACAACGATGCAAAACTCCATATTAAATAATTTATACGAATGAAAACGTTAGTTTTCTAGAAGTTTTATTATATTTTATGGGAATGACATGTTTCACTCTTCTAAGGCATCATCAAATGTTTTTGATGACTTTTGATAATGCCTTAGAATGGCGAAACATGTCATTCCCATTATATATTAAAACTTCTAGAAAACTGACGTTTTCATTCGTATTAATTATATAATGGATAGCCCGTGGACCCCAGAGCTTGACTGACTCAACTCTGGAGCTGGAGGTTAACACAAAAATATAGAAATTAAAATTTAAAACAAATTGAAATATCCTTGAGATAATCATCAGCAAGGATCTTAATAATGTATTTTGCAATCAATCAAGAAAAAAATGACAGTACGTACAGTGGTTGGGTAACAAGTACAAGAGAAAATAAGCCCGTTTTTACTCTTGTATGTTATATAAATTAATGACTACTCAAGTACTCATGTGTGGTTCCATCATCGGACATTAATCACGTCACTTGATTCTTATAGTGCAATAAATATAGCATCAATCCTACTGTACGTCTTATTAAAAGACACAATCAGACATTAAGCTTCTTGTTTAAACGTTTCGGTAAGATTAGAATTTTGTGATTCGATATTGAGCACTTAACATACCGAGCTCAGTGCGTGTTTTGTGTTTTCGGTATGATTCAACATCACTTGAATACAAACAGTCCGATCTTTTGTCTGTGTTGGTGAACAGGACAGGAGAACAACGGACACAAGAAAACAAAAGGTTTTCGTTGGTATTCTTTATTAATCCTCATTGTGCGGCTGGCTTCCTTTGCTGTAAATAAAAAATCTCGTACTGAGGCTGACTGCATTTGCAGCTCAGAAAGATAGTTTCTGTTCATCATAATTTTACGTACAATTTCGTAGTAAGGAACTGAATTAAAAAGGTATATAAGAGATATTCATATATGAGCTGCAAATGTAGTCAACCATAATTCTAAATCATTTTTTAAACTGCAAATGCAGTCAGTCGCACTATAGGGGTTAAATACGTAAATTATATACACTGAAAACGGTTTTGACCCTATAACCTGTATGTTAATGAATAATTTATATATTACGTTAATCATTTCGCATTAACTTTAAATCGAAGAATATAGCACGCATATATAATTACCGACATACACACGATCCAAAGAATCATTTTTCTATTAACCATGAAATTCTATGAACATGTTTATAGTGAATGAAACAAAATAATGAAGGGACCATTAAGATGATTTGGACACATGGTAATAATAAATGAAGAAAAAATAGTAAAAAAAGTGTATGTTGACGATGTAAACGGAACTAGAAATAGAGGAAGACCGAGGAAAACGTGGCACGTGCATTACACGACGTATGAATGTTGATGAAGCGAGAGAAGTATGTCAGGAAATAACTGGCTGTATCCCACAGCATTTCTTTTAGGAATGCTTGGGGCTAACTCTCTGCAGCTTCGAAGAGATGGGCATCTCATAACCCATTTCTACCCAGATTACTCAGGGGATATTTCGAGAACTCGGCCGTGCTGGAGGGTGTTCGGCTTTTTGTCCCTGATAGATATCTCCGACAGCGACAGCATAGATTGTTTTACCTACCGGCCGCCAGAACCACCCTGCCTCTGGTGACACCGGTGAGAAGAGCAATTAATCTGCTGAACGCGGTCTCCTCGGAGATCGACGTCTTTCATATTAGTGAAAGTAAGTTCAGAAGGCAAATACTCTTAATTCTCTTCGTCTTCCTAATTTTGAACCATCTTTTATGCGTTTCTGGTAGTATATTATACACAATATATTATTTTACCTGTTCTCAATAGTTGCCTTAAAAATTCAATTTGTAATGTCTGTTGATGAAATAAACTGATTTGATTCGATTTGATTTGATAACAGCGTGGCGGTTTATTATTTCTGCCAACGGTTTATTATTTCATGGTTAGTTAGTATTTTAATAATATCGCATATTACTCATTTTTACAATTTCTAAACAGTTTCGGAAAAGACTCTTCATCGATGAAGGTACGGGGAGTGTTCAAATCAAGCTATTGTACCATATATCACCTGTGTATATAATATTATAATATAACGATAAAGTGAATGCCAAATATGTGTTGAAAAATATATGAGTATCCATTACTTTATTTATAAATTAATGAAACGATTTTTCAGCCATTGAAATGAATAACGCATTTTTTGTTAAATAATTCAACGCTATATTTTTATATTATAGGTAGATACCTCGTTTTTTTTTAAATATTAATTAATTGCAATATTACAAATAAAATTAGTGTTATACATGTATTCCAGATCAGAGTCTATAAAACATGCGTGCGACCTATCATGACGTACGCTGTAGAGACGCGGGCTGACACTGTGCGAACCAAGGGACTACTAAGAACATCGGAGATGAAGGTCCTAAGATCAATTACTGGAAAAACTCTCCAAGATCGTGTCCACAACGTAGATATCAGAAACACTTGCGAAATGGAGGATATCGTTCAGTGGAGTAGATCCAGAAGAAGATACTGGAGGGACCATGTAGCCCGAATGGATGGTGACAGACTTGCATACACCGCCGCTTATGAAATCCCCTCTGGACACCGCCCACCTGGAAGACTGCCTAAGAGATGGAGGGACAGCTGGATCTCATCATCCGACGAGACATGATTTCTGTATCACAGATCGTCAGATCTATTAAAAGAAGAAGAAGTATTCCAATCGATTTCATAGAAATGTACGTAGGTACCACTAATTAATTCATGTGTAAATATACATTCATAATGTATTTGCATTTTTATATCAATATTTAATCCACTTTGAACCATTTGCAGTGAGTTTCAACTGAGAATCTGAGTTAATTGTTTGTGAAATCGTGACCTAAAAATAATTGTTTGTACTAGGTACGAATTGGCACCTACCTGCCTATGTGCGTGATTCGCTGTATTTATAATATTTAAACCAAAAAATCACTTGTGAATAATTTTTGGTAAAAAATATGTTTGCATATATTATAAGGCTTATGATTTTAATTGATAATTAAAAAACAAGAATCCAGTAAATGAATTTGAACAAAGGAAAGCCAAAAATAAAAGTAGTGTTTTTTCTCTCCATGTTTTGTCTTCAAATATAAATTAATACCTACATATTCGTATATTCACAATATATAAAAGCCGTGCCACACTGTACAAGCTCTCCACATCGGTCTCCGCCGGCGGTTTAAAACTGTGTAGACACTTGTTTGAAACAAAAATTCGTTTGACCTTCAACAACCTTTGTGCACGGACGCGCATAGTAGCGTGTGGATCCCGCCGTTGTAAACACGCATTCCACAATGTGGGCGTTCCACATTCCACCAGTCAAGGTCAGTTGCATAGCGGCATCGCGCATCGGTGGAGTGCGGACGTATTGAACGAAAATGGTGTCTACTGTGGATGCCACACCAACCGTGGGCTCCACAAAGGAGAGGTCCAACCGTGGAGAGCTTGTTTACAACAGTATGTGGACGCTACACCAACCGTGGGTTCCACAGCTCTCCACCAAGGTCACCCCTGTGGAGAGCTTGTTTCAAACAGTGTGGCACGGCCTTAAAGGCGATAAATTAGGTTGATAAACACAAAGTAGATTATTCTTGCATTTATACAGCGTGTTTCGAATGCATGTTGTATGTTTTGACTTCAACATTTGCCTTCTCTTATATTTAGGTAGATTTAATTTTAGCATATTTTCTTCGTTCAGTAGGTATATCGTGCACTTATTCTTTTGTATTATATCACGTGTACTTATAATTAAATCTTCTACAACAAAAACGACTAATGTTTTCTTATTGTGGGATAATTAAAAAAATATACATTTTCATATAGTTTCAATTTTTATTTTACGTTTGAAAATTTGCCAACGTAATAAAAACATGTATTTATATTGAACGAAAACAGATTTTTTCTTGAAGTTTTATGGGAAAGACGTGTTTCGCCTCGCTAAAGCATTTCATACAATTATTCTCATAAAATAAAATAAAACACGCAGAAAACAGACGTTTTCATTCATATTAACTATTTATGGTATTTACATTTATTTTTCATTTCGAAACTTTATGTTCTCTTACATATATTATAGTAAACATGACCACGTTTCTAATTATGAACTACCATAAATTGCCTTGTTCTATTTTTTTTAAACAGTAGCTACAGAGATTTCTAATTAGGTATTCGTACATCTGTTATACGAAAGTTTTGACATGTGTTTTGAATATCAAATGCAATGTTGCCATGTATCGGACATTTATAGAAAATCTCACATGGCTTTCACACCCGCAATGCTTGCGTCGGCTATGCTGTTGTCATCTCCTATTTTTAAATCATGGCATCATCGTGATTGTCGTTTATCGTAAAATCATAATTTGCTTTTCTCGAAGTAAACTCGAACACACACTAACTCGTAAAGTCAAGTAAACACCAAACACACATTTGTTTGGTAATCACTGTAATTTGTTATGGATTAACGCGCATAGTACAGAGTACACTAATAATAGGGTTATCACTTATCAGCCCAGAGAGGTGTTTAAACGTTTGTTTAACGTATACCATATGCTAACTGCATTCGTCGTTGCTATGAATATTGATGCTCAGCAACAAAGTAAGAAATGAACCAAAGTTTTTTGTAGATTAACTATATTTTTTTATTTAAAAAAACATGTCAATATGAAACATAATAGTTTCAATTTAAAATTAATTTATTTAAGATATTGGCTACCGTCTCCCCCTGAAGACTGGAAGTGGGATAGCTGGGAGTCAACATCCCAAGATAAGCCAGCCTAACAATAGGAACAGACCAAGGCAAGGGGTGAAAAATAAGAATTAAGATAGAAAGTGGTCCATTGCTCGAAAATTCTATCTAAAACAGATTTTCATTTTATGTTAAATAAAACATTAAAACGGCGATTTAACTTTTCTTAACTAACTAACCATCGCGCCGTTTCCCCAGAGGGGTAGGCAGAGAGGGTGGACCGCCATACTTCTCTCTCCTGGCATATCTCTCGAGTTCCTCTACATGCATGCACGCTCGTTGATTATTCCGACTTGAATGTGTCCGCCTTTAGTATTTTATTATATCGGTCATGCCATGCTTCCTTGGACTTCCACGGCTTTTCTTTCCAATCGCACTGCTTGTATACAACATATTAACCATTCTTCTCTCATCCATTCATTACATATTTCCTAACCATCTCAGGGATCCTTTTTTAATTTTATTTATGATGCAATCTATTCATCAACATAATTAAAATCATAAATGAAATGTAAACTAAATGTTAAATATCACTCAGTATATTTTTATCGAGAAAAAAAAAACGTTTGCTGAACCAGCTAACAGCAGGCAAGTCAACGTTCTGGCAGGAAAACGTCTGTCGGGTCTGCTGGTATAATAAAAACTGTAGATTATCTTACTCACCTATATAACGAAATTAAAATTCATTTTTAATCCACAATAAAAAATATCATTGTTTTGCTCGGAAATATCACATTAATCTGTCTGTTGATCACAATATATCCTTTCCATGTAATCAGTTGCCACCGTATTATGCGATTTTTTACGCTATTGTTTTCCAGCGACAGCTCTTTGTGTATTTTTATTGATAGCATCGACCGAACGTGTAAACAACAAAGAATGGAGAGGAACTCTGCAAAACAAAATTATAAAAACATTTTCACTTGCAGAGGGTGCAATACGATTTTGGGTCATCGCAAAGTAATCAAATTGTTCGTTTAAGCAACCCTGTACTAAATAAACATCATAATTATAAAGTTATTAAAAACTGGATATTTTGTCTAATGTACTATAGTATATCCGTTATTATATCTTATTATATCTAATTATATCTTATTATATTTCGTATGTTTCGTCGACCTGACTAAGTGACCGAGTGAGACTTAATAATGTACTGGATGTCCTGTTGAGAAGAAATGCAGCTCACAACGTCATAAATACCATACGAGAACCCAATACAAATACCAACACTAAAATAAGAGTAGACGGAGAACTGTCCAAACCCATAAAAACTTCAACGGGGATAAGACAAGGAGACAGTTTGAGCCCATTTCTTTTCAACCTCATTATGGATGAAATAATAGGAGATATCACATCACTAGGTTTGGGATACTGCATAGGGAAGGATGTAGTGAGCGTCATATGCTACGCGGACGATACTGCACTGATAGCAGAGTCGGAAGACGAACTGCAAAGACTTTTAAATAGATTTCAGACATCGGCCGCCAACTTCAATATGATGATCTCAGTTTAAAAAACAAACAATAAGTAGATATATATACCTTCAGCTTGAGCCAAGTAGTAATTACACGTTAAATTCCTTAAATATTTTATCCTTGCACTTATGATTATTATCATATTACCTGGAATATCGCCAATGATGACTACTAGTTGCTGATTGCAAGATTTTTTACCCATTAAATACTTGATTCACGGTGAAATAATCAGTAATAAGTTAAAACTTTTGATATAAATATTTTTTTTACACACACATTAAAATTTTCACAATTAACAACACCAAATTGTCCTACTTTTGTTTTTTACACAACTGTCATACAACAATAATCAGAACACAATTCAAAATAATCCAGAAACGTTCAAGGGACATGCGCATCGTGTGCATTTCGAATTACTATCGGAGAGAATCGAAGTATTCCTCTCTCGCTCTCTTGTATTTAAAATATTCTCGTACTCTTTCTTGACCACATCCGTTTTTCACATATTTATATTATGATTTTACAGAATAATATCACCATTTATACAAAAACAGTTTTTTGAATTTTAATAGTTTAATATTGGGTTGTATGTATGTTATCTTGATGTTTTATTATGTTTCATGGAAGTGATGTGTTTCGCCTTACTTGTACACTATCATATGTCTTATTGGAGTTTTACATCATTGTGTAAACAACGGTAAATTTATGAGATATTCTTTATCTTATGATTCCGAGATATGCCATAATTATCGGGACAACTATAAAAATAGTTTATACGAATTGTTCTCCATTGAAGGACGTGTCCTTTGAAATTACGAAGTACGATGGCAGTGTGGTTGTCACACTGTCTTTGAACTGGTGTAGAATTAACTTGACAATAAAATGGCAATAGATAAGCTACCTATCACATTTCATGGGAATCAATATGATAGCTATAACCCATTACATCGATTTGGCTCAAGCTTTAATGATGTAAAGAGCGATTCAACCAAATAATAAAAATAATATTATGTTTGATAATCAAATATTGGTTGCCGCTGAAACCGAGTCAAACATAAAGTAATTGATTGAATTCAACCACAAATAAAATAATAAACAATTCCAATTTCGTCTGGTTTAGTGGTTTTACTTGGATTTAGTTTATATAAATTATACAAATTTGTCACAATTTATATAAATTAAATCCATGTAAAACCACTAAACAATCGTGTTTACTATTGTAAATTAATAATGGACTTTTACAAAACTAATACCTCAACCATCAATATGCAATGCAAACAAATGCACTTGTGTGCTAATTTTAACTAACAATGCCTAATCTATTAAACCTGTTTTTTCGGCTTTCCAGAATCTTACAAAATGAAACCTTGAACGTATGAGTTACTTGAAACGGGTTTAGTATGCGAATAAAATTAAAATGAAATGGTCAACCATGTAATACGTACTTAAACAGCTTAACTCATTTTGACAGGAGAATACAAAATTATTATGTAATTATGTAATTTGTAAAGACTGTGTAATTATAAATGCATTACAATTTATTATAAACATTATGTTTAGTACGTAATATTATAATATTACTAATATTATTAGGTCTAATACTATGTACCTACAAATGTAACTAAAATGACTTCTCGAAATAATGTATATTTCAGGATTTACAAGTTTTATAATATAAACATACGAATTTTCGTAATATTATATGTGGACAATGACAATTTATTACTAAGATTTTAAGTCAAATGATGTCAAATTATGAAGGAATGTAGAGCGGAAGAAAGTATTCTGAACAAAATTATGAATAAATCACCGAGTTGGTATGGACGTATGGATGAAGAAAGAATGGTAAGAAAGTATAAGTTTAAGATGTGAATGGAATACGGAGTCAAGGAAGACCGAGGAAAACATGGCATGACCAAATTAATCAAATTTTAGGTCAGCTATGTTAGAAGTAAGGAAGAATCTACGTACGTGTATGACTCGTAGTATGAATGTGGAGCACGCTTTTGTCAGGCGTATCAGGATTAAGTAGTGTGGCGGTTTATTCTCTCTGCCTATCCTACCGGGAAACGGAGTGATGGTTTAATTGTTTTTTTTTTTGTGTGGATAATAAATTTTAGACGTAATTTTAAAATAAATATGTTTCTTCGCATACAAATAAACAAAACAAAAGAGCATTGTTTTTAACGTATAGGTAAGCGAGTCTAACCTGCATATACAGGTGCGGTTCGGGTGCAGCTTAGACTGCAAAAAAGTATGACGTATGTGGTTTTCTTACACATTATTATATCGGATCACTTGATTCACTGGGTAGATGTTTTCATCATTAACAAATTACAATGCTTAATTCTAAAAATAGTTCAGCACGTCTTTGACATTTGGTGAATTATCACGCTCATACGTCGAGAACCAATATGGATGACATCTGGAAACTTGCTCTCGAATGCTGTAAATTAAGTTTGTTCAACATTCCTTTTTAGCGTGTTACGTTACCCGTATTACGTATAATAAACACATTTATAATGTTAGTTATCACTGAGGTTGTCGGTAGGTACTCTCAATAGAAAAAGTATCTGCCCAACATTGATTTTACTCGATAAAGAATCCAATGCCTTTCCCGCTTGCATAGCCAGGTTCATATTATAGGGAGAGGATGAAGTAAGCTGTTATGACGCAATGAAATATATACTTTTTGAGAGTGCAAGAAATCCCACCTTCTCCAATGTATCATTTGAAGGATCACTTGGACTTGGACTTGGATCTTCTGGCTTACAGAGGTTCAGCTCATGTAGCTATTCCTCTTACGTCTGATACACGGAACATTGTTGGAAGGTGATTTGGTGGGTTGTTGGTTTATGCGGGGACATGATTTGTGTGTCTCGGAGTGTTCCTCTGAAGGAGGATCGATTTTGGGCGCTTGTGGCGGCTGGAGGTGTTTGGGTCGTAATTTGAGAGGTCTTTTATTGTGGGATTAGGATGTGAAGGAAGTCCTTTGTAAAAACGTTCGGCAAGTTTCAGAATGAATTCATCTGTCATCGGGATTTCCGATTCTAGGTGCAGTTGTGTGATCCTGGTCCATGAAGCGATAGCGGATCATTAGCAATTAATCTCTATTATATTTGCATATACTCGTAAGTTGTCACTTGGTGTGTACATTCACGGAGCAAACATTTTGTGTATTCATTAATTAATACGAATGAAATCATCTATTCTTTTTAGAAGTTTTATTATATTTTATGTGAATGACATGTTTCACTTGTCAAAGGTAACATTTGACAGCATTTAAAACATTAAACATTTGATAATGCCTAAGACAAGCGAAACATGTCATTCACAAAAAATATAATAAAAATTCTAGAAAACAGACTTTTCATTCGTATCAGGTAATTATTTAATATGGAGTTTTACATCATTTTTCAAAAAAAAAAAATTGTAGTACTAGCATTAATTTGTCGATTGTACTTTTTAACTTGTACGTGCACTCTTATAGTTGGTAAAAATAATATACAAATCAGAGAAACAGATTTAAATCTATTTCGTTGAACAATAAATTAATATAACGTTGCAATTTGCACTTTAGACAAAACACAGAGTGCTTTATCTTCAATGAATGCATCGCTTATATTTTTGTAAGTAATAATATTATTATTCTTGTAGGTAGCAGATAGGTCAATAAATCTAGGGCGTAAACCACAAGTATTATTTTAACCTTTCTTAACAGATAAGACTTATTTCACAGAACTATCTTTATTTGGAAAAAAAAACATTGGCTAGATTGTTGTATCTTTTTGTTATTTTTTATCATTGCGTTATAATTCATTTATTATTTATCAAGGCAAATAACCTATATAAGTACCAAAGATATAACGGAACTCCAAATAATGTAACAGAAAGTTTTTTTTTTAATTTTATGAATATTATACAAACATTTCATTATAAATCTATAAAGCATGCGTAAGACCAAAAATAACATATGGCGTCGAAGCAAGGGCAGACACAGTAAGGACCAAACAAGTTTTGAGGACTTCCGAGATGAAGACACTGAGAACGATAGCAGGCAAGACACTGAGAGATCGCGTGAGGAACACCACAATAAGATAGATATCGCACGCTTAATAGTAAACTGACCGATTATGGTATAGGTCATAATTGAGTTAACATTAGACAGAGGCTTGTGGTAACGATATCCATCTATTTTTCACAATGTTAGCGCTATCCATTCGTACGCACGATAATCGTTCACAATTTTAACGCTATCCATTCGTAGTACGATACTCGTTCACAATGTTAACGCTATCCATTCGTACGTGTTTTTCGACTGTTTTTGTTAAAACACCGACTCATGTCAGATTGAGCAAAACTTGCTTTTTTTAGTTAAGCCAGTGTTCTATTAAGCGTGCGATATGTGAGGTTGAGGATATTATAAGATGGAGCAGACAGCGAAAAAGGGACTGGTACGGTCATGTTCAAAGAATGGACACCACCAGACTCCCCTATATTGCATTGCATAATCAGCCTCATGGGACTCGTCCTCGTGGAAGACCTCCTAAAAGATGGAAGGACAGCTGGGAGTCTACCTCATAGGAGGAGCAAAACTTTGGAGAACAGAATACAACAAGGAAGAAGCAGAAGATACAAAAAATATCTGAACAAATATAGGTACCTACTGGTAAAAACACGTTGGTTATAATTACGTTACTGCACTATATGGCCTAGTTCGGTTTGGTAAACAAGGTGTTAAAATTTATTTTCTATACTTAGTACGTCCTTTACACACTCTGTATTAGGACAACGTGCTGTGCTAAATACATGATAATAATTACCTTTATATAGAAACGCATATACACATTATATACCTTAACAGGTATGCCTCATAATTTAGCCATTACGAAGTGAATGCGTATACAATATTTTTTGCTTTCTATTTTAAATTACTTGTGAAGATTTTTCGTATTAAAATTCAATTATAAATTATTATTTTCGATCACATTGATCTTACAAACGGCATACATTAATGAGGACATTTTGCAGTTATATATTTCGGTGGTAAATTGCATTATTTTTGTTGTTAGTACAAAAACTAGAATTTCTATTTCCGAGACAATTTGCTGACGTTATGTTAAATATATAAATTCCAAAAAAATAAACACCAAATAACTGGCTATCCAATAAATGCACCTACTTTACTGATAACATTTGGGTGTAAAAAAAGTATGGGTTTGTCTTATGTTCATTCATAAGTGCAGGTACCTACCTACAATATACGCCGACACGATGTCCATATAAATATAAAAATCGTTTTCAGATAAACCCACATGACTAATTCATATGCATAAGCATGGCATAAACTTTAACGGTATCTATACATGTTATTGTACATCAGTATTTTGACACAATATAAATTTGTGTGTTGGTATCTACCCATCAATTAAACATGATATACGTAGGTATTGATATTGATGTATTGTAAATGTATTTATAGCAAAGTGATCGCTAAGGGTACGGCCACACTGGAGTGCCTGGGTAGGAGTCAAGACACAGTTCGCTTGTGATCACGCCCTGTGGCGCGGAGCGTATAGTGTGGCCGGTCCCATAGTGCGCCATGCGTTGGTTCGCCGGGTGTTCATTTTAATTCCTACTCTGGCACTTCGGTGTGGCCGTACCCTAACAGTAAAACATCCGCAAGTGGACTTCCATATATGCTATTCACTGGTAAGCATACATCCGCATGTCTTGTAGCTTACACGATGTTCTTTCCTGACAAAATTCTCTCGATTCCTCAATATTCATACATTGCGTCTGTGCTCTATTGAGAAAAATGAAAACTGAGAATTTATCGAAAAATCTATCTTTTGCTGAAAAATTTAGACCTAAAACAATGTTTTTGGCAAGCTAAACATTTCAGAGTTGAAGAGAGTAGGCACGTGTTGAACACCTTAGCGGAGAGGCGCGCAAGATGGATTGGTCATGTGTTGCGACACGAATGTTTCCTGCATAATGTGTTGGAGGGAATGGTCGAGAGACTGATTGGCAGAGGACGACCTCGCCAAGAGTATCTAGACCAGATTTGCTGAGATATGTGCTGCACCTCTTATGCGGAGTTGAAGAGAGTTGCCGAGGACCGAGCGGAGTGGAAGAGGAGATGCGTCGCCTTGCTGAAGACCAATCATTAGATTGAGACCGGAAAAGAATAAATATTTCCTGCTATATGGGCGGGCCCCTAGAAACGCGGGCCCGTAGCACTTCCTACTTCTGCTATATGGCTAATCCGGCACTGCATCTGGCACTAAATGATAAAAAAGTGGATCTCGAGTAACGAGACGAAGTGGGGAGATAGAAGACATTCACACAATGTGTTATGCATGTACGACGATTTTTACGACTTCAGATTTTTATTGGTTTGTCACGGTTTTTGATTTTTTGTTTGTTTATTCATTCCATATGCACACACTATCCCAGGTATCCTTTTCTTATATTGTTAATATCTCTTCTGGAAGCCCTGCATTCTCGTTTCGTATAGGAGTTTGATTAACTTTTTTTTATATAAATATAAATTAATAAATACTCATATCTACTCATTTTAAAGACGAAAGATTAAATTAATAACATGGAAGACCCCATTGAGTGTTTATTTAAATATATGAAAATTACAATATTTATAAACATTCAATACATCTTTGTTAATGTCACAATAGGAAATCTATTTAAAGTCATTACGTCACTGATGATGTTACGACCTTTACAGTCGGATCCATTCTGTAATATTCAAGTCAAAGAATTCTCGTTCATACTAAATAATTATCATTGTTCGTATTTTAACCTCAATAATAAAGTTTATTTGTTTAATATGAATCACTGTGATAAAACAGAAAACAATAATGATTATTACAGAGGATTGTGAACTTTAGTCCTCTGCATTCTCGACATAAATTATTACCAATGCAAATTATTTTGATGCGTTTCCATTTTATGATTCCTCGATGACGCGATGAGCAGGTCTGTAACCTACCCTGTCTAATGCATGGCTGCTCTAATGAATGATGAATTCATCACACAAGACATGCAAGATCGTTTAAATTCTATAGTTTATATGGAAGCTCATTGCATTATTGCCTCGTTTTATTGTGTTTTAACAGATATTGCATGAAGTAGTTTCAAAACGGTGTGAGATTGCATTTCGAATAACGACCGATAAGTGACTAAGAATGTACCTAATTCTATACGTACCGATAGCGCTGCGAGGCTACCTGTATTTTCAGGTGTTCAAATGCAATAATTTGAAGATTGTTGTATTGACCTAAAAACCCGTTCATTTTATCACTTATTTCACCGTACTTGTACAGGTGAAAACAGATGGAATTTTATTGTGTAAAAATAAATTTTTAAAATGTATTTACCATGTATTTCTGAGGTCTTTAAATCCGGAAAAACTAAAGCTGTTACTGCGGGATTTCTTGGGCCCTTTATTCCAAAAGTGGAGTTTCCCTACGTTGTCTTCCTCGCTGAAGGGATTCAGGTGTTCTGGGTAGTTGTAGATGCTGATGGATAACTTCTTCTCTCTCTCCAAAGTGGCCATCGTCACAACACTCTCAGATATCTTCACTTGCGAACTAAACCGCGGACCGCATCATGCATACGATTATTTCTCTTATCAGTCGTTATCAGCAGGTAACTAATTCAGACGCGGTTGTCTTTATCGATGTGATAACTGTATCAACATTTAGGGTACGAGCGATTTAATAACCTTCGAACGCACTGGTAACATTAAATATTTCTATTGACAGATGTAATGTCGTGGAGACGCGAGCGATCGCGTGACTCCGCGTTTCTATACCGAATGACCGAATCAGACTGAATTATACAAAGCCAAAACAACTGTTTACGATGGAGCTGTGACGGCCTCAACTCTGGAAATATGACGTAAGTTAAAGGCGCACAAAGACGCATCGAGAGAATAAACATTTTCACACAAACTCACCAAAACCCAAACTGATTTTATTTTATGAGTTTATTATCTCTCTAAACATTTTTTCTATTAATATTGGAATATTAAGTACCGGATATATGCGATATTAATGAAATAAAACGTTGTTTTTTTAATAACTACTTCCACTTTTGTCTTAACTTCGACTGCGCCCAATTTCGCTAGGAAGGCTGGCATCTACAGACTGGTCCATCAACTTCCATCTAGAGATTTCAGTAAAATCATTAAATTATCATAAATATGCGATATAAATTAATATTACGAATTAGCAAAAGATTACTAATAGGGAAGAACAGCAGGGTTTTCGACGAAATCGCTCCATAACAGATGCAGTCTTCATTTTGAGGCAACTAAAAGAGAAGGCAATTGAATATAATAAAGTAGCCTATACATGTTTTGTCGATTTGATTAAGGCATTTGACAGGGTGTTGCTAAGGGATATTGTGGGAAAGGAGGAATATCCAATACATTGATAAAGACTGTCCAAGAACTGTATACCAATTGCAAAACCAAAAATTAAGGTTGACAATGAACTGTCTAGGGAAATTCCTGCAAGCAATGATATAAGACAGGGAGATAGTTTGAGCCCCTTTCTGTTCAATATTATTATGGACGAACTCATAGAAGAGGTAGTTGGCTTGGGACTAGGTTATAAAGGCAGTAAAACTGTGAACGTCATTTGCTATGCAGACGATGCCGCATTAATCGAAGTCTGAAGATCGAAGTCTGAAGATGACTTGCAAAGAATGTTGTGAAAATTCCACACAGTATCACAAATGCTAAATATGGTTATATCAGTCAACAAAACAAAAAGTTGTTTTTTAACTACTTCCACTTTTGTCTTTATTTAGACAGCGACCGGTTTCGCCAGGCTCGCTGGCATCGACAGACTGGTAACACTATTGTAAACTTAGTCCTTTATATACATACAGATCAGGGGTGGTAAACATGATCTGTATGTATATAAAGAACTAAGTTTACAATAGTGTTACCAGTCTGTCGATGCCAGCGAGCCTGGCGAAACCGGTCGCTGTCTAAATAAAGACAAAAGTGGAAGTAGTTAAAAAACATCGTTTTATTTAATTATTATTTAAAATGAACTTCCATCAAGAGATTTCAGTAAAATCATTTGATTATCTTAAAAACAAAAAGTCTCACTATATCTAGGCAACCTACAAGATGTAAGCAGACTGTTTGTTGATGATATACCTGTGGAGCATGTAATGAGTTTCAGATATTTAGATATATCAAATATTATCAACGTAGACATAAGAAAAACTTGTAAAAAACAGAGGATATCTTTCAGTGGAGTAGATCCAGAAGAAGATACTGGAGGGACCATGTAGCCCGAATGGATGGTGTCAGACTTGCATATACAGCCGCTTATGAAATCCTCTCCGGACACCACCTGGAAGACCGCCTAAGAGATGGAAAGACAGCTGGACTTCATCATCCGACGAGACATGATTTCTGTGTCACAGATCGTCAGAACTATTAAAAGAAGAAGATGAAGAAGAAGACGATTATAATGCATCGTTTCAATATGGCTTTTGTTTGTGAAAATCGCAACAGAACGAAATTATGTACTTGCTTTATTATAGTCATTTTATTATTAGCGCGAGTGAGTTCTTAACAGTAACAAAAAGAAAACCCTTGCTACACGTTCGGCGATATGAGAATAGAAAGGGGAACCCCGCTTAGTGATACAAGTGCAGTGTGAGGCTGAACTAAAAATAAGTCTGAAGAAGTGCGGATCGCGGAATGGTCCTTCTGTACAGCAAACGAGTTGTATCAACACATCTCTGTGTTTAATTGATTACACTCACAATTTGAGTAGTTCGTTTGAAATGTCACCACATGTGTTAATTTTATTGCGGAAAATCAAGGCCATGAAAGAATTATGCAGTAAACACGTAGAATATATTTTTTTGTAAAATTACTTTTGTTCTTTAAATTAATGTGTGCCCACAGCGGCCAATTCGTGGAATTAATTTCGAACAGATTTGAATAAGTTGAATAAAACATTTTGTCGAATAAATAGTCCATTCAGAATTAGTGGACAATGGACAGTTTTGCAATATTCTTTTGTGCACACTTATATAATTTCGTCAGAAGGAAATTAAATAGTACCTACACCAAACAATTCACATGTATACATGCAATTAATATACCCAACATACCCCGGTTTTAAAATCAGGAAATAATGTTAGAAATTAATTTGTAGTATTTGCAACTAGTATGCAACTTGCAACCCGTGAAATATTTGCGAAAGTAAAGATTTTCCACCTTTAAAAACTTGGTTTACTCTACAATCGTAATTAGTAAAAAAAAATTAACGTAAATTTTTTTTTTCATATAAAAAATTCACAATTAACAAATCCAAATTGTTTTCTATACTACTGTCATACAACAATAATCAGAACAAAGTTTAAAATTATCCAGAAAGGTTCTCGGGCATGCGCATCGTGTGCATTTCGAATTGCTTTCGGAGAGAATCGAAGTATTTATCTTGTTAAAATATTCTCGTACTCTTTCTTGACGACATTTAGGTTTTTGCTTATTTATATTATGATAGCAATTTAGTAATTTAATAATTTGAAGAATACTTTGATCGGTATGAATAACTTAGATTATTTTTACTTTATTATTCTTAACTATTATCTCCGTTGAAACTGTGCAAGGTAATGCATATAAATATTTAAATGGGAGCTAGGTTAATATCCATAACTCTTAAATTACTTCATGTGCTGTTTATCTATCTATTTCATCTCATAATTTATGACAGACTATGTTCTTGTAACATAATCGGAATAGTTCAAATTCAAGGTATTTATAAAACTATTCATAACTTCCCTAGATTGTCACAAATTATTCTACTGGTATTATAGCATATGATGTGTTCTGTAATACAATATGAATTAATCATATATTTCATGTATAATATCATTCCCAATGAAGAATGATACTAATGAATGTTTTAAATAATAAAAAAATGCTCATACTGAAATATACATATTTTTTTTTAATAAAAGACTAATACCAAGAATATGATATTAGATATTAGAATTTATTTTACGATCTTCAATGTGAGCAGAAAATAGCTCATTATTATAAAGAAGGAATCTGGTCGTGTCCAGGCTTGAACCCATGTCCCCTGGATCAGGAGCCAAGCGTTCTATCCCCTAGACCACCACCCGAATAAAAATAACTAACTAACCATCACACCGTTTCCCCGATACTGCTCTGTCCTGACATACCTATCTCTCTTCCTCTACATTCATACATCGTAATATGCACCCTCGTCGATTTTTCCAACTTTTAGTATTTGATTAATTTGGTTATGCGATGCGTTCCTTGGTCTTCCACGGCTTGTATATAACATTTTAACCATTATTTTCTCGTCTATTCGTTCCATATGTCCAAACCATCAAAAAACGAAAAAATAATATATTCGTAGATATTTCTTGTTCCGTATACACAGTTAACATATATTTTCTTTACCATTCCTTTTTTATTCATTCATTCCATGTGTCCGAACCATTTAATGACCCTTTCTTATTTTGTTCATAACACTTTCATTCACTGCACCCACTTCTTATAAATTTGCATTTGGTATTTGGACTTCAGTAAGTACAGCTTTAAAAGTGATTTGAGTGGTTCGGAGTGTTCCTCTGAAGGAGGATTGATTTTGGGTGCTTGTGACGATTGAGGATGTTCGGTAATTTGAGAGTCTGTTAAACATATCATTTGTAAACCCTTTTTTGCGTATAATTTTAAATGGCGGCATGAAAAGATACTACCTTTATTTTTTTAATGTTTATGAAATAAAACAAAAAATAATAATTTCCATGCTGTGATAATATTTATCTTGATATGTAATATTATGAAGATATTACAGTTTATTTAGGAATAGAAAAGGTAAATCAATGGAAAAAAGTGAAAACGTAAAAATCGTTATTCCGAAGTTTCAGAGTTAATTTTTCAATGAATCAAAAAGAAATGTTCGATTATTACAATATTCAAATGATTTTACATCAAAAAGTGATACAATTTACGATTTTAATTAGTTATACATTTCGTTTTAGTAAATTAGAATATTAATCGAGAGATATTTGAGAATTAAAAAAGATCTACGTGGGAGTTTTATTAGTAATAGGTTTTAAGAAAAGCGCACACGAAATTATATGTTGGAAGTATGTCAAGTTTCTACTATGCATCATAAGAACACACCTATCATGTAAAAACATACCTACCATACATACCGAATAACTAAAAACGGCATCATGGAATAGCACCGATATATAAATTTCGTCCAAAAACGACAAAGAGGCCTCCTTACATATCAAAATAAAAACTTTATTTGAACAGAAAAAATGTATATCTTTTGTTGATTTAACTTAGGTGTTTTACATGGTTTTATTAAGGGACATTGTAGCAATATTACAGGCAGTGACGGTACTCCCATAGAAGCCCAGAAGCCCGGCTTGCGTAAGAAATTTTAACTTAGGTGTTTTACATGGTTTTATTAAGGGACATTGTAGCAATATTACAGGCAGTGACGGTACTCCCATAGAAGCCCAGAAGCCCGGCTTGCGTAAGAAATTTTGAATCAAAACCTCTTCTGGCTTACAGAGGTTCAGCTCTTGTGGCTATTCCTCTTACGTCTGATGGGTACATTCTTTGAAGGAGATTTGGTGGGTTGTTGGTTTATGCGGGGGCATGATTACATAGATTTGAGGGTTTCGATTCAAAATTTCATACGCAAGCCGGGCTTCTGGGCTTCTATGGGAGTACCGCCACTGATTACAGGAAA
Source organism: Lepidostoma basale (assembly GCA_022606425.2). Taxonomy (NCBI): domain Eukaryota; kingdom Metazoa; phylum Arthropoda; class Insecta; order Trichoptera; family Lepidostomatidae; genus Lepidostoma; species Lepidostoma basale. The sequence continues at coordinate 122,791 of JAHDVF020000694.1, read as the reverse complement.
GGGGAATATCTAACGCATTGGTAAAGGCTATCCATGATCTGTACGAGTACCTATACCGTGCAAAACAAAAATTACGGTTGTCGAGGGAAATTCCAGCAAGCAATGCTATAAGACAGGGAGATACGTTTGAGCTCCTTTTTGTTCAATCTAATAATGGATAAAATATGAGGAGGGGGAGCGGGAGGGGCCATGGAACCGGGTTATATAAATTGAGCGGTAAAACTTTTAACGTGATTATGTTATGTTATAGATGAATCTGAAGATGACTTGCAGAGAATGTTGTATATGCTCCACATAACATAATATCACAAGGGCTAAAACGGCTAAATCAGCCGAACAAAATTTCTAACAATTTCTAGTAAGCTGACTGTCGATGAAATACCTGTGGAGCAAGTAATGAGCTTCAGATATTTGGGAATAAAGATCTGCAGCCATAATGACATTTATACCGAAGTACGCAAGTCAATAAAGCGTCTGTCTTATCAAGGCATCTAAAAATTCTAGTCTGGAAGAATAAACACATGCGTATTGACACCACCAGAATTTATAAGACATTCGTGCGATTTATCACGACGTAAATGTATGCTGTAGAGACGTGGGCCATACGAACCAAAAGACTTCTAAGAATTGAGATGAAGATCATAAAAATCTGAGATGAAGGTCCTAAGATAAATTATTTGAAAAACTCTCCGAGATCGTGTCCATAACGCAGAAATAAGAAAAACTTGCGAAATAGTGGAAATTGTTCGGTATACGTATAGAAGATCCAGGATACTACCATACTGGACGGACCACGGAGCCATAATGGATAGTGAGAGACTCGCGTATACAGCCTCTAACGCAATCCCTTCTGGATACTGTCCACCTGGAAGATCACCTTAAAATTGGGGGGTAGTTGGAGCTCATCATATCAGGAGACATAATTTCTGTGTTGCAGAAATAAAAATAAGACGAATTATTTATATCTTCTGAATACTAGAAGAAAATATCTATAATTGAACGAGAATAATTGTGTTCGAAGAATCAGCATAATATAGGTACATGTAGGTAAGTATATAAATAAAATTAGTAAACTTACACAATATATTAAGAGAATGACGAATATGTGACGCCATTTCTTAATCAAGTTAGCATTTGAAACAATAAACAAGGTGAATAATACGTTCGAATCAAGTATAAACATATATCTTTCGGTTAAACCTAATATGCTTATTTTTTAAAAGAAAAATGGCCACTCGATTTAGCTAATTTTTGACACGATTGGAATACATAGTTTCTATATCTTTATAATATTATAAATAGTTTTTTGATTTTGATGTTGCTACATCGGTATTCAACATTTCGAGGTGTATCAATCTAAATATTGTGTCTTGGCCATTAAGGATCGCACAATGTAATCCGAGTAGGTGTTGAATTTGCGCCAAGCGTGTATGGAAACGGTCAATTACATCCGTCAAGGCTGATGGGAGATATCGTATTTCCTGGAGGATGAGATACCCGGTGGATCCAATGTAAAACTGTTATTTCATTCGCAAATAAGATCGCTGGCCTGAGACATTGTTTAACCTTTCCCTTACGGTGCTAAAATAAAAACGTGCGTTCCGGTGTAGGGTGGTCAGTACGCGTTAAAAAATTAGCGATTTTAAATCGTAAAAATAGGAACATTCATAGCTAATCCCCTTATATAATTATAATTGAAGTCTAAAATTATAATAATTGAGATTTAATTGCTAAAAACATTAAAAAAACCATCTGGCAACGCTCACGGAACGGGCATAGACCCGCTCTGTTTATACGCGACTTTGTTCCGATTTTCACAAAATACCTTCGATGTACCCGATAAATTCGGATTGTTATTAATATTATTTTTTAAATCAATGCGTAAATATATTATGGAGGAATACCTAAAATCTTAACCTTGTATTTATTATATTTATAGAGATATTGATGGTTTTTAGAACCAACGCGTAGAAGATACCCATCACAGGGAAGGGAAGGTTAAGGTTTGTATTTTTTAATTACGAGCAATACGCACTTGAACTTATTAATAGACATTGTTTTAATTTTAATCCGAAATTAAGCCCCATTGTGCAATTGGCTTCACTTGCAGTAAACAAATTGGTTGAACTGTGGCTGACTGCATTTGCAGCTCAGACAACTAGTCTCAGATTATCATAATATCCACATACAATTTAGTACCAAGGAACTACAGTAAAAAGTTTTATAGATACATTCAAATATGACCTTCGTGGCAGAGTGGTTACGAGCTCTGACTTCCATGCCGAAGGCCCTGTGTGATTGTCACACTGTCTTTGGTCTGGTGTAGAATTCACGTGACAATAAAATGGCGATAGATTGGCTACCTATCACATGTCACGAGAATCAATATAATAACTAAAAAAAAAAATTGTATACAGTAATTGAGTCCAAACGACCTGTTGTGTACATAAAAAAAATAATTAAAAAAATAGCTGTAAATGTAGTATGCCGCAGTTCGAAACCATTTTTTTGTGACTGCAATGTAGCCGGCCGCACTTTACACATTAAAGATTGTGAAAAAACAAAACTTGTAGATTTATTACAATAGCAAGCTAGCAAGCAACCACGTTTTATTTTATACACAGAAATCAGATTCGTCTTCTCAGCGAATGAGTATTTAAGGTAGTTATATTTAGATGTAACAATAGTGCATTTACGAATACTCTAATGAAGAGGGAAACCAAGAAGTACCTAAATATCCTATTATCAATCACTCTCTCTCTTTCCTTTGTCGCACCCGTCATAACTGAGACATCCCGTAATTTGCATATCACATAATTTCTAAATATTTGACTTTATTCACTTGGCTTTTACCATAAGGAAGAGTTTATATATATATTACTGAACTACAAAATACGTTCGCAATGTTAATGTGTTTTTAGTAATCATACATACTTCCATCTATTAGGTATACTCGTACATAGTAGGTATGTAAGAATAACCGTTAAATCGCGTGTAATAAAGCATTTGAACAAAAAATATGTTGTATTATCGTGCCAAATCACTTAATTATTAAGTAACATCCTTATTAGGCGGTAAACTCAACAGTATTCAACCAGATTTCTCAGCAAAGTCAAGAACAAGGTTAGGAGAACAACGTTTGTATGAAAGATAAATTAAATATTAACTATAGGTACATACCTGTTGAAGCCAAATTTAGAATTGATTTAAAAAATCATCAGTATTGAAGCGAGAAGTCTCTCAATAATAACGTTACAAAGTAAATATACTGTAATGCGTATACAGATAAAATTGATCAATTTGTGGAGTTATTTCAATCGCACATATGTCGGTATGTAGGTAGGTATACATAACATATGATTTTTATAAACAACTTAACAAATAATCTTCATTTGTAAAGATTTGCTTCACCTTTCGTAAAAAAATAATAATGTGTACTCAATTGCTCCCTCTATTACTGTAAATTCATATTTGGCATTCTGTTTTTATTTAGTTTTTTGGCTCTTTAAAAAACCACAAACCGGATCTATTGAATACCTTTGCACTGTCCGTTCGTTGTTATTAATGAGTGCAATAGCCATTTAATTCATGATTTAAAAAAATTAAGAGTTCATTGGTAAAAAATCAAGAGTAGCTTTATTGTAATAAATCACCCAAAAACTTCTCTTAAAATCTCTTAAAAAAATTTTTTAATGTTCTGTCCCTGGTACTCTGTATAATTTTAATTTGCACATCAAACATGTTTAGATTATTGTATTTTGTTAAACTATTTTTTATTAGTATGTATACCTATCGTTCTCACAATGATGAAAGCATAAAACTTGTCGGAATATGTCGAGAAAAATAAACTAAAAAATAGAGAAAAGAGTGTTTTAATTTATTAAAGAATCATCATGGAATTCCAGTGTTAACGCTTTAAGTTTATCAACAATTAAACCATACGTATTTTAACGAAAGATATACATTATGTATATCTTTTTTGTACAAACATAATCAAGATTACCCCACTTTCCCGATTTCATATATCAATGCAGTACCGTAGTTAAATGGAACGCAAATCAATAAATTCAAAATTGTTGTCATGGTGAGCTGTTTTAAGTTGTTTTGATTTTCCTAAGACGGAAGACGCTTAAGATTTCTGTCAAGGCAGCGGTTCTTTGAATATTTTCTGTCAGATTTTTCCAGTTTGGCCTGATGTAAATGAAAAATGGCTCCTCCACATATCCAGGCGCGATCATTCTATGGGCTTAGAACCGACATACGGTAAATTACGCCACATTTTATTTTATTTATTAAACAAATAAACTTTGTACAATTTGAACCATATATAATTGCTACTAATGGATGATACTATTACTAAATTAAAATGTACATTAATAGAATAATTCATTCCTTCTGAATATTTTGGTTTTGAAAATAACAAAGGCTGCAATGGCCGTTATGGAAAACACGAGTAGTTAAGAGTTTCCGCCCATATTTAACCATAATACATTATCCTTCTTATTGTTTTTCGCCTATCAGAGGTTGAACAACATCATGTCAATTTTTACATTTGATTCTGCAGCTGCTGTGCTGCAACTGAGCCATTCTCAAAGTTTTTCTAGCCAGGATTTTCTTATTCTACCGATACTTCGTTTTTCGTTAATTTTACCTTGGATAATGAAGACGCCCTAACAAGTTGCCCAGAGTGGCAACAGGTCTGACTGCCACATCGAAGGTCCGGGTCCGATTCCCGGCACCGGCAGTGTGAAAAAAAATCACACTGTCTTAGGTCTAGTAGAATTCACGTGACAATAAAAATGGCGATAGACTAGCTACCTATTACATGTCATGAGAAGCAATAGCTAAAAAAATGTATGCTGTAATTAAGTTAAAAAAAGAAAAGAAAAATGCAGTTTATTATTAGGTGTTAAAATTTAAAACACTTATAATATAAAAAAAAAATTATATTCACTGAGAGTGTCGCGACAGCTGTTTCGCCAATCTATGTTGGCATCATCAGGTGTTACAGTAAACTTAATTTTATTTAGTTTATTGTAACACCTGATGATGCCAACAAAACCCCCAGTGAATATAAAGAAATTCTGATATTATAAATGTTTTAAATTTTAACAGTAATAATGTTGAAGTATCAGTGTTTCGGCCAAAACAATGGACTATTTAGTATTAATAATACATTATCTAACAAATGTAAATCTAGCTGTTGAACCAAAGAGTCAGAGGGAAACAAAACATGTATGAAATAATAAAACTTACTGAAAGTGAAAGTCGAGATGAAGACAAAACAATAACTAAATAAGATTTATTATTATTATTATTTCATAGTTACTCTTGGAAATAATTCATTTTTATACTTGCATTGCAGAGGCAACGCGCACTTCGTAACCGACAATGAGGTGATCTATCCGGCCGGTGGAGTCCTCATATACCACAATCATGCCCAAAAGCACCAAAGATTCATCAGGCTTCCTGACAAACACAAGCAGATAGACTCTATCACCATCTCCCCAAACTGGTATTCATCCCTCACGAGTAAAGTATATGCTTGAGACTATAAATGAAGATAAATCTACTGAAAGATGGCAGTAGATTCAACTGCCAACTCTTATGTATGAAACTGAAGCTTGGATCAGTAAAAGAAGGATGTAACAGAAAAAATGACCTAGAAATTAGATCACTAAGAAAGTGCGAATGATAGAACACCGAACGAAGAAATAAAGATGGAATGTGTCCTTAATAAAATAAGAAAGTGTAACTAAGATGGTTGGAATACATGGAACAAATGGATGAGGATGGAGTTGGAGCTGGCAAAAGAAAGATGAAAGTAAAATAGATGCTGTATAAATGGGATCACTAAGAACAATGAATAAAAAAAGAAGGAAATGTGTATTAGCTAAATTCTAGAACTATAATAAATTAAGAGGCAACGTGTTCTTAGAGACAGATGAACAGGGAAGACCATTATCCAGAGACTTGGGGAAATGTGAGGAGACATACTGGAGACATACATACAGGCTGATGAATGTGGGTCTTTAACAAAACAAAAGTAATATATGGTTTGGATAAATGGAACGAATAGACGAGGAAAAAATTGTTAAAATGTTATAAGCAAGCAGTGTAAATGGAAAAGTAGTTGAGGAAGGCTAAAGAAAAAATGGTATGACCTAATAAATCAATTACTAAAAGGAGGCTGTGTTTGAAGTTGACGAATGCGCGTGCCATGATGTATTACATGAATATAGAAGAAGTTCGAGAGCATGTCAATATAGAATAGTTAGTGTTGCATATTTAATTTGTAATATTTTATTACACAGTCAATATTTAGCACTGAACGAAAGGGCTGATAAGAGCAGCGCGAAGCCGACAATCAGCATATATGACCTGACCACGCTGAAGCGGAAGAAAGGCCTGACGACACCCAGCGACGGGACCACAAGCAGAGAGTTTGTGGACGTCCAGTTCACCTGCGACTCCAAGTACCTGGTGGCCATCACCGGAGAACCGGAGTGGATCCTATACTACTACAACTGGGAGAATGGGAAAGTGGAGAGCCAAACGAAGGCACAAAACCCCAATGGCACGGGGACTGTCACTCAGGTAAATATATAAACAGAAAATAAAGCACCGTTTATTACATTTGTAACTCTTCGACAATGTGATCTATTTTTCATTTGCTCTCTGACTTTTTGTGTAATCTGTTATAGAAAAATTAGTTTTCTTTGGATAACGAATTCCAAAATATATTAAATATTAAATACATTTGGATTTCAACTAAACCGAAGATTAGTTTTAACCAATTGCATAAGTATTTTTGAAGACATATTCAACAACTAATCCGAAGATGAAGTTGAGAACTTCTTCTTCTTCTTCTTCACTTTTGGTAGACTCAGGAGTCTGTTATTTCAGGCGGGTTCTCTTGAGACGATGAACTCCAGCTTTCTCTCCACCGTTTCGGGGGTCTAAGTTGAGAACACTGAACGAAAATCTGTTTCGTAATTCCAAGAAATATTAAACAGATTGTATTTTACACACGTTATAACTAATCTTCTTCTTTAGCCCTCTTCCCTCCACTGTTGGATATAGGCCTCTTCCATTTTTCTCCACTCGCTTCTGTTTCGTCCCTTCCTCATCCAGATTGTCTCAGCTATGGTCTTTTCTAGGCTAGCATATATTCAGGCAATGTCATCAGTCCATCTTTTAAGTGCCCTACCGACACTCCTTTTTGTTGTCTAAGGCTTCCATTGGAATATTCTGAGTGCCCATCATATAATTAATACTAGTTTAAAAGTAACTTTTAATGTTCAACTATATAGTGTCCCCTGTGTATGTAATATCAGAAGGTATGACCTGCGGTGCTCCATGAGTCGAGGTAAGGTGTTCTTAAATACTCATGAAGCCATGTTTTCCTCAGCTGTGATATATTATTCTAGTTACCGCATGAGATACCAACCTTCTAAAATATCTAGCATTTAATACTTTGCATGTGTGGATCAAAAATAATATATATTATATTCAAGAGTTTAATATATCTGTATTGATCCACGTAATAATTTGCATATTGCTGTTAATAATAGATAATGATATTTGAAAAAGAAGAAATCATAACATTAGCGTGAATGGTGAAAATTTGGAACAAATAGATGAGTTCGTGTATTTGGGTAGTATGTTTACAAAAGATGGGCAAGTGGAGAGGGATATTGAAAGAAGGGTTGGAGCAAGCAACAAAGTGAATGGTACACTTAAAGTTGTCATCCCAAACAAAAACCTATCCAAAAAAGCTACAATGGTAGTGCACAATGGTGTTCTTCTACCGACCCTTATGTATGGAAGCGAAGCATGGAACTGGCAAAAGAAGGATGAAAGTAGAATAAATGCAGTAGAAATGAGATCTCTTAGACGAATGTGTGGATACTCTGTGTATGATAGAGTGTCGAATGAAAATATAAGAAGTGAATGCGGTGCGAATGATGGTATTATGAACAAAATAATGAAAGGATCATTAAGATGGTTTGGACATATGAAAAGAATGAATGAAGAAAGAATGGTAAAAATATATATGTTAACGATGTAAATGGAACCAGAAATAGAGGAAGACCGAGGAAAACGTGGCACGATCAAATAAATCAAATATTGAATGTCGGCCACGTGAGGAGTCATAGAAATCGACACACATGTATGACACGATGTATGAATGTTAAGGAAGCGAGAGAAATATGTCAGGAAAAGAAAGTGTGGCTGTCCATTCTTTCTGCCTACCCCTTCGGGGAGACGGCGTGATGGTTAGTTAATAAAAATATCCTAATTATTTTAAAGGTGACATGCAACCCCGCGGATCCTGCGCTTGTGGTGATCACGGGACCGTACACATTTAAGCTGATGAATGTGTCGGAAACGGTTTGGAGACAGTGGGGATGGACTAAAGCAGAGAATGTAAGTAGGCACGATATAAAATATAATCAGCTTTAATAAACATCATTTCGGTGGAAATAAAAAAATGGTTATGTTAGTTAAGAAACAATTTGCTTCAATTCCAAAATCTGTTTTTTATGTCTCTCTGTCCAGTTGGCGTGTATTGATGAAATTATTTTCCAGATAATAATAACCAGCTGCATCTGGGTCACGCAGGACAGGGTGATGTTTGGCACTAAAACCGGGATGCTGATGGTGGTTGAGAATGGAGAATTAAGAAATAACTGCATATTTAAAGCATTCGATACTGTTGAAATGTGCATGAAAAAATCCATGGAAATTGAAGTAGAGTAAGTTATCCTTGAAATTAAATGTTCATAAATCCAATCAATTTGGAAACATCCTTTAAGATTTTTTAATTGATTAATATAATCTCTAGTTTTCTCTTTGAAATGTTACATTTTTAGAGTGAAACCTGATGCTGAACAAACCAAAGAAGTGAAACCAGAATTATCACAAGAATCAGTTAGCCAGGAGGAGATTGAAAAGTATGAAGTTAGATGTCTTACTGTATTTCCTAAAGGTAAAACATGATAAAATGTACTCTATAGCGACTACAAGTCAATTGGTTAAACTATGTACCAATACTTAACACTTAAACATGTCACATGCATTGCTAAATGATTATGAATGCTTATTAGTAACTGCATTACACTTGTTTTTCACAGGTTTCGCATATTCTTGTTTGAGTGGGACAGTTCATATGTTTGAAAAAATATCTCCAAATGATTGGGTCAAAAGAAATGTTTTCAAAATATTGGATGACAAATTTAGGTAATGCTTTGATTTTGCATTTGTGCCTATCTTATATCTGTTACAATTGAAAAATAATCTCTCTTGTAATATTAATTACAGAATTGCCGAAGACGAGTATATTGATTTAAATGTTGTTCAGTTCATGGCTGTGAACCCATCCCAAAATGCTTTAATGGTGACAACGCTTAAATCTCAGTTGTACTATGTCAATATATTTGAGCAGCACATGACTCAGGTAACAATTATTTTTTAAAGCTATAGACATACTTTATCTTTCAATTCACTGAGGCGCATAATATAACCGTGCAAGTCACTTACTAAATGCATGTGACAAGATGAAAATAAAACCCTTATGCAGTATATTTTTTGAAATGTTTAGTAGGCTTGAACTATATTTCATGTGTAGTTTAAAATGCATAGAAATGTGAAGAATGTTATCGAGTAAGATTGCAAGTGGAGGGATTCATATTAATTAATAACAATGTTGCAGGTAACCGAAGTACCTTTTAAAGAACTCGGACACATGTTACATCACGGTCATATAAATTGTTTGACTGTTTGTTCATGGAAGCCAATATTCATGACATCGGGAAAATATGATAGGAGCATTCGCATCTGGAATTATGAAACGGAAGATCTAGAACTCGTTAAATTCTACCAAGAAGATATTCACTCTCTTGCATTCCATCCAACAGGTAATATACTTCTCTGATATTTTCAAATTACTTAATGAATACTCCCTTATTCTACACTAAATAATCTTTGTGTGTTACAGGATTGTTTGTAATAATTGGATTTTCGGATAAGCTGAGATACTTGGTTATTTTAATTGACGATTTACAGCAGATGAGAGAATTTTCAATTAGAAATTGTAAACTTTGTACCTTTAGTAACAATGGTCATCTTTTTGCTGCTGCTAATGGTGCAGTCATACAAGTGTTCTCTTCTGTCTCATTTATCAACATTTTTAATCTCAAAGGTCACAATGAAATGGTGAGTAGCCATAGGCGAGTTTAATGAATACATTTTTATATGCATGTTATATTAAATATGGATCAATGGACATTTTATTTTAGATAAGCTCATTTTCATGGACGGCAATAGATGATAAATTAGTTTCTTGCGGTTCAGAAGGAGCTGTATACGAGTGGTGTATGACCACCGCCAGAAGACTCGGAGAGGTTATTGTAAAAAGTAATGATTTTACCGACTGTGCTGTGAGAAGGTACTAACAAACAAAATGTGTATTACTCTTGTGTGCAATTAAAAATAAATGTGTTGGATAACTGCCTGTTTTCTTTGTAGCGATGGAAAATCAATATATGTCATTGGAGTAGACGGGGAACTGAAAGAAATCTGTAATAATGACATTATTAGAAATCTCAAAACTATTGGTGGGCGACTAGACAATATGGTGTTGGCCAGATCTGATCTTATGATTTTCATAACTGGCGGTCAGGGTAACCTGGCATCTGTACAATTTCCGCTGCTGGACAAAGCGGTGTACGCCGAGTTCCATATGCACAACACCAACATTGCCGGCCTGGCACTCTCGTACGATGACCAAACACTCATTACAGTGGCAGAGGATGCCACAATGTGCATTTGGAAACTGACCAATATTGAGGGCAAAGTCATAGCTATGGATAAGGATTTTGCTTATTGTACAGAAATCCTTATAGATAAAGAAAATTTGCAAGAAAAAATTTCCACCATAGGGGTAAATTAAGATAAAAGTTTCTTCTATATACGCCATACTTTGTGTTGTTATGATGCTTTATTTCTCTTTTTCTTTTTTATATACTTTGTATATATAACACTTATATTAAAAAAATAAAATTACATAGACATGTTTCGGACAACCAGTCCTTCTTCAGTGATACATATTATAAAGATACATTTTAAAAATATTATAAAATGTATCTTTATATTGTAATATGTATCACTGAAAAAGGACTGGTTGTCCGAAACATGTCTATGTATTTTTATTTTTTTAATATAAGTGTTGTATATACAAAGTATATAAAAGAGAAATAAGATAAAAGTAGCTAAATATCGCTATATATGTAATATATTAAAGAGCATAAATAATCTATTATAGTTTAAAATTACAGGTATTATCAACACGTATTACTGAGATAGAAACGGAACACGCGTATCAAATGCGTCAAGTGAAAGCTGGCCACGCGGATGTTATTCATCAGATTCACAGCGGGTATTGTAGCGCCATTGAAGAATTAAAAGAAAGAAATGATGTAAAGTACTTTTATTTAACCTTGAATAACAATGGAATTCTATCATCATCGAATATAATACAATACAACTAAAATGAATTCATTTATAGCAACTAGAAGTGGATCACGCACACGAGATGAATATTATCAACGATGAAATTGCTCAGATGAAGCTAAATTATGAAAAAGATCAAGAAAAAGTGGAGACCGAGTTCAATGGAAAACTTATTGCAGAATATAATAAATATCAGGAAAGTTTTATCCAAGTTTTGTTTTTCAAAACGTAATTAAAGAGATAAGTGCAATAGTCCGCTCCACTTGTTTGAAATTACTTTCTAAAGTCCTTAGGGTCGAAGGACCAGTATTTCACCGCTCCCCAGTAAATGACCGTTGGTTAATAAAACAAAATATAATAAGAATTGCTCTATGTGTCCAGTCAAAAAACTTTAATCCCAAGAAACTATGACAAAAGAGGTAGGCAGAGACAACTGTTGGTAAGAAAGTTTTGAACTGTGCCTTGTCAAACGGTAAAAGTGCGTCTTCCCGTTGTTGTTTTGAGATTGTTAGTAGTTTTTATAAGGAAAAGTGTGGTAAGTGTTTTTTTAATGTTATTTCTTATGCAATTCTTTGAATATTTACATATTTTTATATGTTAGGGTGTTTCATAATGTGACAATGTAACAAAATCTATGTATTGTATCAATATAACCTGAAGTGGTCATTCACTGGTGATTGTGCTATATTTTTAGAGAAATATTAATTTTAATAGTAATACTCATATTTCATTAAAAAAAGTTAGAGAATTTAGAGAAGTCAATGTGTTTTTTATTGTTTTCTTTTATTTTGTACACTGAAATAATGAAATTAATGCCTTAATGTGGATTTCAGTACAAGCTGAACCTTAAACGGTCATTCATTGGTGCTTTCACCCTATACTATTTTAGGCACTCGAAGACAAAAATGCAGCAATGAGAAGTGACTATGAAAAACAATTAGAGGACCTGGCGCAGAGTAAAAGGTTGGCGCTCCGCGACATGAGTGATATGTATGAAGCACAGTTAGCAGAAAAGCTTAATTCAATTTTAGACGTAAGCCTTTTGTACTTCATGCTTTTCTTGTTGCCAAAAAATATCAATCGACACATTTGAAACCATGTTAACTTATGTTTAGCTGGAACAAAAAAACTTATTAGAAGCCAAAGAGCATGAATATATTAAAAGTTCGATTGAAAATGATGCCGATAGGGAAATTGTTGAAATGAAGATGAATTACGAAACGCAACTGAAGGAAGAAAAAGATGAAAATATCAGACTCAAAGGAGAAACAGGCATTCTAAAGAAGAAAATGAATTCAGCTCACAGGGATATTGAAGAGTTCAAGCACCAAGTCAACATGATGCACGGTAGGATCTTCAATATAATAAGCTGTTACATTTACATTACACACATCTGATTGCACATGGTACAGGTAATAAAGTTTACATTCTTTTAAATAATATAAGGGATACTTCTTTGAATATATTAGGGGTACAAATAAGTTGTTTTTTCTTTAAATTGCCCATTTGAGCGTTTCCAAATAATTTTTGACAACTCTTGCAACATGGGGTCGGGCATTGTCATCCTGCAAAATAACTTTGTAGTGTCTGTTGGCATATTGCGGTCTTTTAGCTTTTAATCGGGTGGTGGTCTAGGGGATAGAACGCTTGGCTCCTGATCCAGGGGACTTGGGTTCAAGCCTGGACACGACCAGATTCCTTCTTCATAATAATGAGCTATTTTCTGCTCACATTGAAGATTGTAATAATAAATTCTAATATCATTGATTTAAATCCTTGGTATTAGTCTTTTTAAAAAAAAAAAAAAAATGCTCTGCTCAAACGCATCAATTCCAGTCTACAGCAATCTCCTGTAATGGTTTCATTGGGTTTGAGTAGCTCATAGCACAACACACCGAGCTGATCCCACCAGATACAGAGCATGACCTTGGAGCCATGGATATTTGGCTTTGCTGTTGATGTTGATGTATGACTAGGCTTTCCCCGTGGTTTTTTCCGCTTTGGATTGTCGTAGCGTATCCACTTTTCATCATCAGCCACGGTACGATGCAGACAACCCTTTCTTTTTTGTCGTTGAAGCAATTGTTTGCAGGTGAAAAAACCCCCTTTAACATCTCTCAGCTTCAATTCATACGGAACCCAATTTCCTTCTTTTTTAATCATTCTTAAGTATTTTAAATATTTCGAAATTGTTTGTTGTTCAACTCCTAATGATTCAAGTTCTTCTTGTTTCTTACATGGATCTGCATCGAGTAATGCTTTCAATTCTTCGTCTTTGAATTTTTTGGGGCGCCGGAACGCTCGCTTTAAAACGTCGAAACCAATCTCCGCACGTTGTTTCTGATAGAGCATGGTTGCCGTAAGTATCAACAAGAATTCGATGTGCTTCCGCTGCAGATTTGTTTTGGATATAATAATGTAATAAAATTCCCCGCAAAAACTTTTTTTTTGGTAAGAAATCCGCCATGTTTAAGGCAACGTAAAAAATGTTCTTTACCTTTTGACAGTTCAACACGTACCAACATTGAGGTTAAATGTTTAGCTTTAACCACCCTACGTATTTGAACGTACGTGATACATTCACATTGACTGTACCATTCTGCGCTATCCCGTATCACGTACGCGCTTGAGAAAAAGTAATGTACCTAAAATGTACAAACTGTTAGGGATACGCGCGTGTACCAACAACACTTGAGCACAAGTCTTCATAAATATGATAGTTTTACAAGGGGCAGGCGAAGTGTGCGGCCGAGTATTTGACGTTTCGTAATTTAAAAAAATAAAATTAATATATAATTAAATTTCATTAATAAAAAACCTGCTTTTTTTTGCACATTTCTCGGAAAATTACCTGAAGGTAGGGCGGTTAAAATCAAATTGGTTTCAATATTGCCATATGTGTACTTAAAAAAATACAATAGCAACGAGGAAAACAGCGAGAAGTTATTTGTACCCCCAATACAAGAGATTTTAGCTTTGTACTTATGAATGCATGAAAAGTATTGCTTAAAATGATGACAAATCTGTAAAAGTAAATAATAAATTAATCAATTTATCTGTACTTTTTAAATTTAAAATGAGTTAATCTGATAAATAAATATTCTGATAATGAAATTTTGATATAAAATGTATTTTTACTTTCAATATAATGTGTTAGCTGAACACAAACAATACCAGACTATAATACAAAATTTGGAAAAGGACATTACCGACCTAAAGAAAGATATCAGTGAGAGAGATGCTACAATAGAAGCTAAAGAAAGCCGAATTAATGAACTGAAATTAAAAACAGAAGAGCTAGAAAAATATAAGTTTGTCTTAAATTTCAAAATAAATGAACTGAAGAATCAGGTTTGTTATAATCTTTTTTTTTAAATATAAATCAAGTAAATACAAATTAATTTGAAAATAAATATCTTTCACTTTAATACAGATTGCACCAAAAGAAAGGAAAATTCGAGATCTAGATTTACAAATTGAAGACATGGAAAATGAGGAAAACAGAATATTAAATGCTATCTATGCTCTGGGTCTGAAATCTTTATTTTTTTTTGACAATATTTGTATAAGAAAATACCTGCTAAAACTTTTGGTTCAATCTGTATTAGAAAGGAGATCATTTTTCATGAAAAACACTGAGATTAAGAATGCGAATCAATCAAAATGACTTCATTTTGTTTTCTCTAACAGATTGAACCAAAAGCTTTGGAAATCGAAGATAAAAAATGCAGGGTCACCACCTTGGAAGGTTCTCTGGAAAAATTGATAAAGAAACAAAATCGATGTGGTATAGTAACTGAACATACGAGTACATTGTTAATGTTATAAACTGAAGTATTCAACTTTGGATAATTATTATGATAAATTTTCAGAATTCAAATTGGGAGTCATGAATGAAAAACTTACAGCAGCCAATGCAGAAATTGATCAGGAGTTGGAGAAGTATGTGAGTCTGAAAAATGTTCTCAAGAAAATTCAGGTGGATTTGTTCCGTTTATCTCCTATCATCAAAGATCCTTCAAAATTGAAATCTGCAGTCAGGGTAAGGCATGTATTTAATTTGATAAAAAAAAGTATTCATTGCATTATTTTTATTAACAATTCGATTATAGTGAAGCCAAAAGGTTTTGTTTTGTTCAAAATAACAGAGAGCATTCTCAGAAATAAATTGTCTTATTAAGTAAGCATGCTATATTTTGTTATTTTTTTGCTCATACATTTCTGAAAAGTAAAAGAATTTAACTATTCAAGGTCGTACTGAAACAAAAATATATGGCAGATGTAGACTTTACGGATGAGAAAGCTATAGAAGAAGAAGTAGTCTTGGAGTTTACTAGACAAAGAGATCATCTGGAGAAAAGAATCGCAAATCTCTTGGAACAGTTACAAGGAACCGCATCAAGTTCACGAGGAGAGGTCATCAGAATTATGGAGGTAAAACATTTGATATAAATTTCAGTATTAAATTACAAGGAAAGAATTTTAAATATTATAATTTTTTTATTCCTTTTATGGTATGTTTCAGGAGAACAGTACCTTGCTGTCAGAAATAAATGACCTAAGGAATGAGCTCAAAGAGTCAAGTGCACAATGTTCAGAAATGAAAGCTTTGCTCGGAATTTCTACAAAACGAAAGACTCCAAAACAAGCAAGCATGATCTTACAGAGGGCTTGTGGCGATCATGATAAAATGATGGACGATTTCAGTATACAATTACAGGTAAGCTTAACATTATTTTTGCTTATTTTAATGCCCATTAAAAAACACTATTTTTTTTTAAATAACTTTATAATATATACAAGGAATATTTTTTATCCATTTTTGAATACATTTATCCAATAAAAATAATGGTTTCAATTAAAATATAAGATCTGTAATGTTTTCATATTTTTAGGAACGTGACTTGATTATTCAACATCTGAGGGAAGAAAATCAACAGATTTTATTGAAATTGCAATGTCAACATTCTACTGAAAGTGTAGGAATACAGCTTTCAATTGAAGACGTGGAAGAAATTGAAGACTGAATTGAAGGCTATTTATTTATTGGGATTTTGGGTGGTTACTCCAAGATTCCAAGAAATAGAAATCAATACACACTTATTAAATAGATGTTTTAAATAGTAAATTCCCATTTTTAACAATAGGATTACATCTAGTCAAATAGTTGTTTGATCTAAAGACACATTTATTAAAAAGCCAATCTGTAGTTGAAATGAAAAAAGGGAGAAATCAAATAATTAATAATATCCCGTCAATTTATAATGAATGAAAATGTGTTTTCATAAAATAAAACGAAAAAAAAAACCTTTCATGAAATAAAATACAGTATTCAACAAAGAGTCATTTAGAAGAGATATGTACAGATTCATAATAATTATTAGCAATTTATATGTATAATTTAATGTTGAAAACTTAGTGTCTCGTCACAAAACTGAAAATAAAAATGTCAGTTTTTAATATATGCTGTGATCAGTGAACAAAATTATGAAAGGATCGCTGCGATGGTTCTGACATTTGGAACGCATGTATGGAGAACGAATGTAAATGGAGTACGGAGTCGAGGCAGACCGAGGAAAACATGGCATGACCAAATTAATCAAATTTTAAAGGTTGGTCATGTTAGAAGTCGGAGGAATCGACGTACGTGTATAACTCGTTGTATGAATGTGGAGGAAGCTAGAGAGGCTTGTCAAGATAGAGTAGTGTGGCGGTCCATTCTCTCTGCCTACCCCTACAGAGGAACGGCATGATGGTTTGTTTGTTTTTGTTTCTGTGATCAGTATTCACAATTTATTAACAAGGTCCAATTTGTTGTACACGCCTTCAGCACAATATTGTTTATCTATTGTTGACTTTGATTCACCAAAAAGTAACTGCTGCATATTTATTTTATTTTGCATATAATCGATGCACTGCTGCTAGCTATAGACTTTGATTGCCAGATGCAAATTGCAAAGTTTCAAAAGATGCAAAGTTATTCTACTTAACTATTATTTTATAACAAATTTTGTTCAATCGCTTTGCATTTCAAATTATCTAAATTATTTTATCTTGCTTTCCATTTATTTTTCCCTTACCACTTGTAAATACTTTTCATATAGTTCGATAAAAAAAATACTCTCTTTGTAGAAATATTTATTTATTAAAAAAAGATATTTAAAAAAATATGAAAAAAGTATACATGTAATTGAATATTATTTAAAAGCATCATTCTTCGACAGAGTACGGCAGTAACAATTTATAAAGATAGTTAATTAAAGAAATAAAATATGAGAAAAAAATATATACAGAACATATCATTCATTCATTGACTCTTAAAACCTATTTGAGCAACTCATGGAAGAATAAAAGAAACAAGTTCATTCAGGCGAATTAAGTACATATTACCATAATATGGAAAGGCATAACACCACTCCACCAGTTGGATTTACAAGGTTTATACATTAAATAGGTGGACAATACATACAACATAAACTATTTATTTGATCAAATAGTACCTAGAAAACATTATTGAAATTTTCAATTACTGGAATGACTATGGTAGGACTATCTAGATTATTGTTGGTATGATGAAATCTGGAATTCAAATTATATATTATCTATAAAGTTTATAACACACATGAGTAACACGGACTTAAGCTTAATCTTATTGCAATTGACTTAGTTGAAAAGCAGCAGAGAGTAATTAAAAAAACTAACATAAGAATTCATTATTTTAGTCAACCACCATTACAAAGAATTAAATAATTGATCATAATGACAAAACTTATAACAAAAATATTTTATAAATCTTATTTCATTCATACATCAAAGAAATGATAGATACAAACATAAATAATTAGAGCAAAAATGGGAATATGGCTTTCCTGCCCTTCGGGTAGTTGGGGAACTCTTTCTTGTAGTTAATGTGCTTTGCAATAGCCCACATTGTCATCTGGTAAACTCCGGCTAATGCAAATAGTCCAGCTAGAAACAAAGGAGTCATTAAAATAAATAAAAGCATCTTGGATATTGTCTTTTCGGGAGTACCAGTCTGGAGGCTATTGCTCCCTCACAATTCACAAAATGAGTTTAAATTGCAAATTGATATTAAACTACAAAAAATTATTATGATAATCACATTATCTTTTCACAAAGCAAGTCTGAATCATTGTGATATATATTGATTTTTCAGCTTTCTATAATATATAAATCAATAGATTCACCATTCTCACTTTATTTCAAACAAATCTGTTAAACACATTTCAACACAGTAACATGGGACATTAATTCTATAAATTATGACATATTTTTTTACGAAGTTAAAGCATACACACTGAAATTGCATAATACAGAGAATTTATAAATCAAAATACTATTCCATAATGATATGCTCATTTATTGTAACATTGCTTTTCTTTTAATTTCCGGATGATGAAGGTACAACAATCTTAAAAATCGTTACGAAAGAACATCATACTAATAAAATAGTGTTTTGATTCATAAATATTTTGTATTATGGAGCCCCAAAAGTTTAATTAATTTAATTAAGAAACAAACATCATTTTGATTCACCTAAATTCAAAATAATTGAAAGCAAAGAACACCCATCAACTTTCCAATAACATTTTTTTTATAGAAATGTCTGTTTGCACTGGCACAACGAAAGACAGATATCAAAAATTTGAGCATGGAATTTTAATTGATTTATTAAAGAAATAAATTTGATACAAAATTGTTGGTACCTGGGAGACAGGAAGTCATGACGGTGAAAGATGTCCACGCTCCGAATTCGTAAAAATAGTTGGGGCAGGATACAAAGTTGAACAGGAGCGTGAGAGGGTTGCTGTCAGGAACAGGTATCTTGCGCACCGTAGAACCGGCGGGGCGTAGGTTCCTCAGCAGAATATGCGAACTGAGATTACCCAGCTCGCTGACCTATAAAAGCAATTAACTAAGTATAATATTCCTCATGGATGAACAAATGAAGACAATAAATAACAAACTCATTGGGCTTTTTAGATTTCTCTACTATCATGTAGGAATTATAATAGATTGATTATTCTGACCTATGCTTGACTATGATCCACTGAGTTTGTCATAAACATAAATTATATTAAATAAGTTTGTAACACAAAACAAAAACAAACCATCACGCTGTTTCTCCGGAAGGGTAGGCAGAGATAATGGACCGCCCCACTACTCTATTCTGAAATCCCTCAATAGCTTCCTCCACATTCATACAGCTAGACATACATGCATATTGATTCTTCCGACTTCTAAGATGGCCGATCATTAAAATTTAATTGATTTGGTCATGCCATGTTTTCCTGGCTCTTCCTCGACTCCATATTCGAATGATCGTTAACGTATACTTTCGTAACCATTCTTTCTTCATACATGCATTCTATGTGTCCTAACCATCCTTTCATAATATTTTTAACAAATAAATTTAAACTATCAATCGTCATGCCGTCTCCTGAAGGGGTTGACTGCCACATTGTTCTTTCCTGACATATTTCTCACGCTTCATCGACATTAATACATTTGTTTATATACGAGGCATATGTAGAAAGTAAGTGTGCTGAGGCTCTCACGACCGGATGGATTTTATTTTCGACATGTTGGCTACACTTCCGTGTAGTCTGACCCTTCCCCTCCCTCACAATTCCCTGACCTAGCACCTTCAGATTACTATCTCTTTACCTCCCTGAAGCTGCACATGGGTGGAAAAAGGTTTTCAACCGACGAGGGGGTAAACGAGGAGGTGGAGAAGTGGACGAAGGGGTTGGCGGGAAATTACTTCGAGGAAGGCATCAAAAAGATGATACCCCGCTTCACCACCTGCATTGAGAGGAATGGCGACTATGTCAAAAAATAGCTTATATATGTACTACGGCAAACACGTAATTTTTTTGTTTAAATAAAAAAAAAATTGTAACCTAGAAAAATTCAGTACACTTCCTTTCTGGATATGCCTCGAATATTCCCTTAAAAGCAGCTATACTATTATGATAGCTACACTCTATCAAAATACAACATGTATACATCTATTATCAAAACGTAATATGCATATAATATAATTGTTGTAAACAGAAAAAAAAACATAGTAAGTATTGATTGAGTTATTAATTTCAATAATGAATATTAGACTATCAAACGAATTTTATCAGTTGTCTGGCCGCATTAGGCTTACTACGGATTAATTTATCCGATAAGGTAAAAGTGGATTAAACTATACTTAAAATTAATGTAACTCCTCCAATTTACAGAAAACAATACACATATTCATTATAAATTCAAATGTGTAAAAAATAAAATTATTCCTAAAATTATCACATTCCTAAAATTCTGGAAACAATAATAATGCTAACAAAATTAAAACAAATTAAATAAAAGTTATAATTAAAATGGGGGCATGCAGGAACTAAATTTTAAAACTTTGATCATCAATCAATATGGTGGTCATCGATTACATCGATGGTATATAAACAAAAATATATAGATGTTTCGTGATTTGTAGTAATAAAACAAAACATAAATAAACTAAGTAAATACAATAAATATAGCAAAAAAAGAAGAAAAAAAAAATGTATAAAATTCGTAAATATTTGAAAATGATTTGTAACTGCACTTAGTATTTTTACAACACTTAATTACACTTTTCACAGACATGTTTCAGTTATGACTTCTTAATTCAAATTCGGAATGTGTGGTATGTTTCCGAAATTTTAATTTAAAATTATAATATATTCCATTGTAAAAAAAATATGTGTACACAAATGGATGAAAATGTGGAAAAATTATTTTCGATTTAATATTTTTAAATAAATTGTGTTAAATATACGTTAATTAATAATATTAAATAAATATTTTAGTCTTTAGATAGTAACAATATATCTAAATGTAAATTATTTTAATTGTTTTTTAATATATGTCAAAAATGTTATATTGTTTAGATATTTTTTGTTGGCCTTATTTCAATATGTTTGTAAAACGAAAAGTTTAAATAAATAAAAAATAATGAAAAAAAAAAATAAAAATAAAAATCTTACAAAAAAAACACAATAACTTTTTCAATGTACAAATTTTTTTTAAATGAAATTTAAAAAAATACCTTAAAATTTTGTACATTGAAAAAGGTTGTGTCATAACCGAAACATGTCTGTAAAAAGTGTTGTAAAAATATTAAGTGCAATTATATTTATTCAAATATGAATCCAAAAGATAATATTTTTCAGGAAAATAGACAAAGTTAAATGCACTTAAATCGAACTAAGTAACATACACACCGTTTCACCGGAGGGGTAGGCAGAGAGGATGGACTGTCATACTGCACTACATTCTATCATATCATTCTTCTCGGTGATCTCATTTCTACAGTATTTATCCTATTTTTATCCGCTTTCTGTATTTCTATAAATAAACTTCAGTATTGTTAAATATTTGCAAGCTTGCTACACTTACCACAAATCCCCCTAATCCAACCAGGAATTGAATGTAGGAGGGCGACGTGAAGAGCGGATGGTTTACGTGATAGGCAACATAGAGTGAAAACAGCCAGTAGTAGGAGCAGTTCTTGAACAGGTTGGCAATTGGCATGGTGGCGTGGGAGAAGCGGTGGACAAAGAGGGTCTCCAGCAGTCGTTTGGCATAATGGACAGTCCAGCAAATAGCCGCAACACTGTATAAACAAATTTAATAATTATTATATAGGTACAGCAAAACTTTGATATAACTGACTAATTGGGGGGAGGGAGTGTTCGTTAAAGCCGAAAGTCCGTTATATAAAAATAGGTTTAAAATGAATCAAAAAACATTTTTTTGAAAATATGTACACTGTATTAAGATATCAATAAACAAAACACAAACAAATTTCTATTAATTGTCTTCGGACATTCGTCGTGGAGTGACGTTGCTGTTTGATATCGACGCGATTACTTTCGATAATCCTGCAATGAATCAAGTTTTCTTTACACTTTTGAAGTTTGCTGTTTTTTTTATAATCAACTCTCTAAAATTACGAAAATGCGTTGAACTTCGTTATCTGACGAATATATACGTATGAACGAATAGTTATTAGATCATCGAGATGTTATCTTACCACTGATAACTTCATTTTTGGCAGTGTTGTTTCTTCTTCTTCGTTATCCTCACTTCCATCCTCGGCATTATGTCTCAAATTCTAGTGCTAGACGTATCATGGCCGCTAAAAATTGTTTACATGCGGCGACACTTGCATTTAAACATGTATAATATTAACAGATTTTAATTTTTTTTTTATTTGACCGGATTTTTTGTCCGTTATATCCGAATTTCGTTAAATAGAGGTCCGTTATATCGAAGTTTTACTGTACTTGCAACATATACATCCACCAATTTAAAAAATATCCATTTACATTTTCATACAATATATTCAAATATTTTGATTTTCCATTCGATAAATGTTAATAAAAATTTCAACTTATAAACTTTTATCAAACTAAAGGATAGAATAAAATCATAATTATTAATTTATGTAAGCATTATATTTGAATACAAAAAAAAAATTTAGGCATTAAGGTATTAGGGATCATGATATTGCATAAATTTTACTTCCAGAATAATAAAAAATATACATTTTTATATTAAGAAAGAATAATGTAAGCAGTGTGTAGTAATATAAAATGCAATAAAAATGGGCATAAAAAAGTAATTAATCTAAAGAAAGGCTTTGTGTATGAGAGAGAAAAAAACCAGTGAGGTGATAAAGGTCAAAATGTACTCACAGGTAAACAGAGTACTCGAGGTGAACCAAGGTCATGGCAATTTCTTATACTTGAGACTCATGAATTATTTATGTTAAACGAGTTTTCAAAATGCCGAATAATCTAGATTACTTTACATATCATTTCTATGCAATGTTTTATTTACAATCTCATATATTCAAATTTTGGGATATGCGGTTATAAAAAATATATATACCACAAGAAATTGTAATGCCATACTAACATAATTATAAAAACAAACCACACATTGGTATTCTAAAATTATTATGTTCTAAAATTGCATTATGCAATGTACCCGAGGCATTTAGATTATATGATTAAAATATGAAATGTTCTAGTTTAGATTACTTTACATTACCCTGCACTCTGAGATTGTTTTTTGAAATTAGTATATAAATGCAATTTATTTGTAAAAGGGATTTTACAATTTCTAAGACCGAGTTAGAAAGTAAAGAATGCATAAGTCAACTACATGTGTACTTTAAAACAGAAAGTAAAATAAACAAAATTCAGAGAAACTTAACTTGATGGATAAGTAAATTTCTAAATTGTGTTGACCAAGATAGCCATAGTTTACAAATGTATAGTGAAGGAATGAATTATTTCATAATCTTTAATTGCAATACATATACTGTATGCTCAGTCACAGATTCTTAAAAAAAACATTTTTTTGTAAAATAGCTTACTTGGCAACTAGGCTGACTCCAACAGAATCATCCAGAGATCCATACAAAATCCACGGTCTTTGATATACCCACAAGTACACAGCAAGGGGACCAGCATATTCGACGAGGAAAACTGTCTTCCAGGAGATCTGTGGTCCTAGATCTTTCAAATATAGCTTCCCTGAAGAAGATAGACCAATTGCCTTTAGTGTATCACTATCTTTTAAAGATTTTCCTTTAGCTTCAAGACGAATGGATTGACGGTCGGGGATAAGGGATTTTTTAATAGTTTGAATTTTCGCTTTAACGTCTTTTATCGTCGTATCAGGATTAACTTGAATCCGCCCAAAGGATTTCGACCCGACAACATTTACAATCTCGATCTGCAAAAATCATTTATATATAATCATACAAAATATTACTACTAATTTAAGTATCACTTTAATAAAACATTGCATTATTGCTGCTTACCTCCATATCCAGTCGATACAGTAAAAGCTAAAATATTTAAGTAGTCTAATGTTCACTGTTGAACGTGTTGATGACGACAAGTTAAAATTGACTTTATTTGCGATGAGCGTCGAAGAACTTTGCACACCCGATCGACGTAATGAATTTGAAACAGAGGCCCAAAGCAAAAATTAAACACGCACTGACAGGTAGCTCCTAGCACTTGAAACGTGGATTAATTAATCTGTAAACCGGCTTTGAAACCAAATACCTACATAATTGAAAAAACACCTATATGTGATTAATAATTTTGTTGTAAAGAATAAAGTTGATTATAATCAAGATAGATATCAATTCAATAAACTGAAATTTCAGCCGATAAATAGTCCAATTTATGGAATTTATAAATTATAATTTCGAAAAATACATTTTAATCCTATTGTAAACAGTTCCATTCACGGCAAGAGAAAAAGAATGCAGGATAGATATATTTTTTATCGAAAACATTTTGAAATTTACTACACATTACGATTAATACTTCTTGGATATTGTCTTTTCAGCCCGAAGGTTATTGCTCCCCCACATGTTGGAATTTTCTTTCTTGGAATAATAAATTTCTATTTGTTGGATGGTGAGGGGAGGGTTACTTGGAGGATGTAGTGGGTTGTGGCCGAAATTTGGACCTAACTACCCGGGAAAGAAGGAAGTGTGGAGGGGTCGGGGAAGGCCTTGGACAGGGACCGAGGTCTTGGGTGGAGACTGAGGGGCGGTGACAGGGATTGGCCTTGGGTGGGGACCGATATGGCGATGGGGTTGAGAGACAGGATGGGATAAGAATGGTGAAAAGGGAAGTGTTGATTTAGTACATCTACATTACTACACATTACGTTTAGTTTTAGTACTTCTTTATGGAGTATATATTTGTGAAAATAACTCTTTGGCACGTGGGGTCATCAAAAAATTATTTTAATTTTAAACTAAAATTGGTTTAACTTTAAATATCATTCGAAAACATTCGGCAGAGACGATTAGCAGTTCTGTAATTATTAAAAGACATTTTGTATTTAGTCAGAAAAGTATACTTTTCTGCTGATAAATAGTTTAATTTATGGAATAAATAAATTATTATTTCGAAAAGCTAAGGGACCCAATACCGTCTCGAGATCACTATTTACGTAAACACTGTCAAGACATGGAAAATCAAATTTTTAATATTTATTCTAGCCTGTAAAAAAATGTGGATTTAAGATTATCTATATTTTGGTCCATTTATGATTCCCACATTGCCGAATTGTATAATATTTCTCACTATTGTCTATGAACTTTAGATTGATGTCCATGGATTTGGAATCGTGTGTCTGTCTGTTGCGTACTTCACGTTTGTCTAAATGTGCGATCCGCTGCGGTGTTTTCCGTAGTTTTATTTATATTTCGATATTATTTTTCTTTTGATTAAAAAATGCGTTCCGTTGTTGAAATTAGTTCCAATGTTCCGGCATTTCTAGGAAAGTTGTGGAAATTGGTGGATGATCCTGGCACTGATCATCTAATATCATGGTCTCCAGTAAGTATTGAACAACATGTTTACTAAATTCCTTATTGTCGAAATATTAGTTATTCGTGGCGTTATTTAATCGAATTTTATCAATTTGAATCTTGTAAGAGTACACGGTATTCACCTGTGAATATAGCATCGACCACCGTTGTAATGTGACCCTGTTGCAATAAAATGCGTATATGTATTCATGTGCTTATATATATAATTTGTCAATGCTACTCTGCAATTCTATTAATTAATTTTTAACGAGAGTTAGATTTTTCCAAATTCTGAGGCATATTGTTTCTTGTACCAAATATGTATGAATGTAGATAGTTTTTTTTTCAGAATATGTAATTAATAATGGAGGATAAGTAAATGCAACTTGAAGGTTTTGTCTATGCATTTTTTTACTATATTGATCAATCATTCCCATTATTGATGTTTTCCTTTCATGTCAATTCTAATGTTCATAATATGACTGAATGTTTTGAGAATAATTTTCTGCACGATTTTGTTACACTGATAGTTTAACCATGATGTAAATCCAAAACATACCGCGCAATGTATCAAATAAGCAAACACTATCAGTATTTATTGAAAGATTTAACTTCTGATCCTGTTTGTAAATATTTTACTTAACTATATATCTCATATGGAATTGATAATTTTTGTATATAAAAAGGTTATTTTCTTACACAGAGACTCGTTTGAAAACAGAATTAAACACGAATCAAACTAGTTATGCCCTAATTAAACACTCTAAATTACATTATTTTAAGCTACTTTTTACATTCATATGCATCAAAGAATTAAACTGCAGCTATTTGTCAACCTTTCTGTTTAGATAATGTAATGAACTAACTAACTAACTAACCATCACGTTGTTTCCTCGGAGGGGTAGGCAGAGAGGATGGATCACCACACTGTTCTATCCTGACATAATTCTCACGCCTCTTCTAAATTCACACATTGAGACATGCACGCTCGTCGATTGTTCCTACTTCGAACATGGCCGCCTTTCAGTAATAGATTAATTTGGTCATGCCATGTCTTCCTTGGCCTTCCTCGACTTCTTTTCCCATGAAATTTACAAAATGGAAGATTAACTATTGGACTTATAAATCAAAGTGTCATGTTTATAATTTTTATAGCCATATTGCACACATAAATATTTTTTTGTTTGACAGTGAAAGGAAAAAAACTTCTGTTGATAGAATATGGCATATCTTTAAAATCTGCATTTGGACCATTTTCCATGAATTATAATATTTTATTGAAAGATTTTGGTTAGAAAACTTAAAAGTTTTCTATCATAAACTAACATTATTACTGTTTGAATCATTAATTATAGAAACATATTTTAATTGTGTGGGTGATTTTATTTATTTAGTAAATAACTCCGTTAATGTGATATAATGCTCTTTCCAGGGTGGAAAAATGTTCAGCATACAAAACCAAGCTGATTTTGCTAGAGAACTCTTACCCCTGTATTACAAGCACAATAACATGGCGAGCTTCATCCGTCAGCTCAATATGTACGGCTTTCACAAGGTGACCTCGGTAGATAATGGGGGGCTGAAGTCAGAGAGGGATGAAATAGAGTTCTCTCACCCGTGCTTCCTGCGAGGGCACGCATATCTGCTTGAACACATTAAGAGGAAAATTGCTAACCCTAAGCCCCAGTTAGCCAACTTCGGGGAGGAAAAGGCGGTGCTGCGGCCCGAGACCATGAACAAGGTGCTGGTGGACGTGAAACATATGAAAGGCAAGCAGGAGAGCATGGATGCGCGCTTCAGTGTCATGAAGCACGAGAATGAAGCTCTCTGGCGAGAGGTTGCGCTCTTGAGACAGAAGCATATCAAACAACAGCAAATTGTAAACAATGTAAGTCCCATCTTCATTGTCTATATATACCATCATCATCATTCATTGAACTCAGTTTCCACTAAAAATAATTCAAAATCAAATGACAAACATATTATTTTTTTTATTAAAATTTTTCTTTTATGACATAGAATAATATCATTTGTCAGTTCATCATTCATTTCATAGTTGACTTGTATGTAATTACATATTAATTATTTTTGCAGTGATTGATATTGTATATGATTTTATCTCATTTCCTATTTACAATTTCATTTGAAGACTTGTGTATTTTCTATGTATGGTTATATATTATTTTTACAACTCGTAATGATGTTTATTTTTTAAAAGTTTAATATTTTTTGAATGACTACAGGTTATAGCTTAAATAACTAAACTATAATTTAATGTTTTGAGAGTTTAACGGGTCATGATTATATGCAAGATATATTAATACATTTGTATATTACGATACATTTTATTTTCTGACTAGAGATATTAAACAGCAATCCGTTAATATTATTTTATTTTGAATTTGACAACTCCACACATTGAAATTGACAGTTAGAAAACAATGTATGATCCATAAGGAAAATGGAAAACAAACAACAGCTTTTTAAAACGGTTATCAAATAATCGTTTTTAGTAATACAATTGATTTAGCACAATTTTCTATTGATTCACATAATGTAACATTTACAAATTTTCTATATTAAAATAATAATTAATTAATGTTTAATAAACTTTTTCCAGCTAATTCAATTTCTAATGTCATTGGTACAACCTACCCGTAATGGCCCCCTGAAGTCAGGAGTGAAGAGACGCTACCAGCTGATGATCAATAACGCTGCTCATAACTCGGCAGAGGAGGGCCGGGACTCCAAGAGTCCCCGTCTAGAGCCTGATCCAAATTACGAACTAGATGAAAACGACGTTGACTTTGAATCAGTGGTAAATTTTCATATTATTTATTGTTGCTTAACATGAACGTAGCCTTGAAGATGTTAATTATATTTTCCCAAATAAAAATTGAGTTGACCTTGCGTAATTGCTTTGATATTAACTTGTGTCATTTTATATTTAATATGACATTCAATCAAATGTCAGCATGTTTTTTTTTCTTTTTACAAATATTTGAAATGTGAAGCTTCATTAATTTGTGTATTATTGATAGTTTAATTATTGTGTATGTATTCAACATATGGATAATTAAAATGATGTTTCTAATGCCAGCTGTACCTGTGTAGATACACTTTGATTATCACTAGTGAGAACTTCAGAGTATTGTATCGATGTTTGTTTGAATGCATATAACATAGTGGTACTATTTCAGGAGACCGGTCCGACTATCCACGAGGTGGATCACGAGCATCTATCAGAGGCCGGGCGCAGTGCTCGGTTGCAGCAGTTGGCCGGTAACAGTCCGCTTCCCACACATGTCTATTCCGCGGCGGCTTCCCCCGCTGCCACACATTCCTATACCTCCGCCTCGCCCGCTTTCTCCAATGAAAATTTGGTAGATTCAGAGGATGTTGATAGTTCTGATATTGAAGGTAATATTAAATACTAATTTATCTAAAATTGGCAGTAGTTTCAGGTACTAGAATACACCCAGTTTCAAATAGCATTTACTAAGGCCTTCTATTTAATTATCAGAGGTTCAATTTAAATACATGTAATAATTCTACTTCTATTTGGATAATTTCGTTACCCCCCCCCCCCCTTTTGGTATTTGACACATCTGAAAAGTTTACATATTTAATTCAGATTCTTATATGCTCAGGTTACTCCCACTATATTGATATTAAAAATACATAAATTTATGTTAATGGCTGACTTTTCTATTAGCTTTATAAAGTAGTTTTCTGCCTCGAGTTATATTTTGAAGTGTCTTTATTATTTTTTAATTTGATTATATGAAATTTATTAAAGTGTCACATATTTTTGTCCTTGTTTTAACAAGGATAAGGAAAATTGATATAATTAAGTGTTTTTATAATATAATAATACTGAACCATGTGTGTGTAGTGCAAGTCATTATTGATATCATATTACAGCAACTTAGATTATATGGGTGTGTTATCTTATTTTGTAATATTTCACCATTAATTCAAATGTAACATCATACTTATCTAATATGTAAACAAATACATTTTATTGTAATGGTGATAAACATTATGCTTTATTTTTTCAATTTTATTACTTCTGTTTCAGATAATCCTTTAGATTGTGTTCCGGAATTCGACTCGAGAATGTTGACAGGTGAAATACCATTTGCAGAATGTGAAGTGGATATTCCGCCAGAAACGCTATTGGTCCAGAAAGGGAAGAATCTAAAATCAAATGGACGAATTAAAACAAATAAGTCCTCCCCAGTCAAGTCTGTACCTGCCTGCACCATTACCTCCTCCACACAAGTATGTTTTAATTATGATTATTTTGTAAAAATATTATAAATTTTATATTGTTATATCCTCTTATGTACGTATGTCGATTTCTCTCACTCCTCACGTGGCCAACATTTAATATTTTATTGATTTGATCATGCTACATTTTCCTTGTCTTCCTCTATTTCTTGTTTCATTTACATTGTTAACATATACTTTCTTTATCATTCTTAATGAACCTTTCATTATTTTGTTAATAATACAGTAAAATCTCAATATAACAGACTTCTATTTAACGAACTTCGGATATAACGGACGAAAAATCCGGTCAAATGTAAAAATATTAAAAATGTCCTGTTAAAATTATACATGGTTAAATTCAAGTGTCGCTGCATGTAAGTAATTTTTAGCGGCCATGATAATCACATCGTACGTCTAGCACTAGAGTTTGAGACATAATGCCGAGGATGAAAGTGAAGATAGCGAAGAAGAAGAAACAACACTGCCAAAAATGAAGTTATCAGTGGTAAGATCACATCTCGACGATCTAATAACATTTACTGACTATTCGTACGTATATATTCGTCAGATAACGAAGTTCAACTATATTATACGCATTTTTATAATTTTAGAGAGTTGATTATAAAGAAAACAGAAAACTTCAAAAGTGCAAACCAAACTTGATTCCTTTTTCAAAGCAGGATTACCGAAAGCAATCGCGTCGATATCAAACATCAACGTCTCTTCACGACGAGTGTCCGAAAACAATAAATAGAATTTTGTTTGTATTTTGTATTGTTTATTTATATCTTAATACAGTGTACATATTAAAAAAAAAAGTTTATTAATTTATTTGAAACCTATTTTTATATAACGGACTTTCGGCTATAAAGGACACCCTCTCCCCACAATTAATCTGTTATATCGAGGTTTTACTGTACTTTCACTTGCATTAAGTGTATTTCAATGTTTTACTAAATACAAAATTCTTTGTTTACTGTGGAGGTTTTTTTGTTTCACTTGTAAATCTGTTCCTGTCACATGTAATTAATTATCAGTGGTGCCGCTCCTTCCAGTGTCAGATTTTGGCATCAATCCAGAATTTATTGTGGAAAATTTTCAAACATGTCATTTGGGTGTATAACTTTATTCTTTCTAAAATAGAATCTTGCGTGTATTGCCCAATCTGGAACTACACTTTTAATAAAATTTTGTGAATTGAATATTATTATGGTAACTTTACGTATTATTTATAATTTGATCGTTTTCAGCCCACTCCTACGCTGCCAACAAATATCTTTGATAATGACGAAACCAACTCGCAAGATGAATCCATTGTTTCTCTTTCTGATGTCAATCAGCAAGCAGCCCTGTCAGCTTTGCAGAATGCCACGGAAGCTTTGTCACAAGATGATGCTAAAATTAACTATCTCACAAGCTTGGCCTCCGGATGCTACAACCCGAATGTCAATCTCAGTGCCTCCACATCTCAACCCCGAGCAAAGAAATCCAAGAGTGACAAAACGCAGAATAGTAATTTGATCACCAATATCAAACAGGAGATTTTAAATCCAGAAGAAGAGCAATGGCCCGGGAACATGTCCGTAGCCACGGTGTCTAACGATCAGCAGAGGCCCACACTCAATAGATTCCAGTCAGTGTAAGTTTTTTTTATACAATCTCTCTCACTGTAATTTTTAGTACGGGACGCATTGCTTTATGCGCTTGAAGAAAAGCTCGTCTAAATATGTATATACTCTATTATTATTATTAGTTACCCGCAGTTTTATTTTTCTTCTGATTTCTCTCTAAAGATATAATGTTGGTTATGGAACCATTTTTTCTGTATATCTTATCTGTGATTATAGATACTATTATTAAAAATCACAATTAAAGAGTTCAGGTGCCTGTTATTCTTTATAACAGCCGTTTGATCCTCATTGAAATACATTATTATATTTTTGCCTAAATCCTTTAGTAGTATAACCTAACCTTATTTTTATAAACTTGAATATTAACAGCATGCGTTGTGGGTTGACTTTACAAAATACATTTTTATATTTAGGAGGAAGGAATTTCCATCCCTTTATCCAGAAAGAAAATCCAAGAAACTGCAAGGACAACATCCCAAGTAATTACATGCAATACAGTCGACCCTCTATTTATGCTAATGGTGGTCCTAGTGTGTTCATTGACCTATAAATATGATTAAGTTTTTCAATGTTAGGTCAGAATTATCGTGTTCTTGCCATTGAATTTTTTTTCTCTTGCATCAAAGTATTTATTCATCTTTAAGAGTGCATTTAATCTCATTTTATCTGAGTATTTAAAAAAAATAAATAAAAAGGGTTTATTTGCCTAAAGGTTTCTTCACATATTAATGTGCATTGATGCAACTTGTTTTTTTTTTTGGGGAAAAATTATAAATTGAGGGTAGACAGTATGTTGTTTGATAACCATATTAATTAGTATATAAATTTATTTCTAATATTATTTATACAGTTCTTATACGTTACATGTAAAAGTTAAATAGACTAAGGGATTTCTTAGTTGAGTCATACGTTATATTTTTTTTAAGAGTTAGTTTTGGCAACTGAATAACTTTAATTAAGCTTTTGCTTATTTGTGAATAATCATGTTTCTAATTAAAATATTATTTTATTATTGCTATAAAACTGGGGTGGCCAACTTTTATGTACATAAGATCTACTTTTTATCTTAAAAGTGTGTCGCGATGCCATGGGCGTAGTAAGTGGGGGAGTGGGAGGTGTGATGTACATACATACTATGTTTATACACTATTACAGTACGAGGTGCGCTCTCACAAGCTATAGATAGATAAGCAAAAAAATTGTTAAAATATACATATCTAACTACATTAAAAACAATATGATTATTTAACAGGCCAAGATATCACAATAGGCATGAAAATAAATCACAGCTATTTATAAAATGAAAAAGGGTTTGATACATTCCAATATCTACAATGCCATTTTTCCGATACTTGGTAAGCACGAGTGCCCATGGTGTTCAGTCTCAGTCTAGTGCAGTGTAAACAGGACACCCTTACAGCTCCCCTAACTAGAGGGTCCTTAAATAGTTCTCTATTTATCGTGTAGTCTAATCAGTTTCTAAGTTAAAACATTGCGAGTGATCGACCAAAATTGGCTTCTTGATCTACTTGTTGGCAAACCTTGCTAAAAAACATTACTCATGATCTGATTTTAAATTTACGCTTTTTCTTTATTAATCTGGCTCTTGTTTATTAAAACTGGGGGACCGGAAAAAAATGACATATTTTTTGTATTCGCTCTTCAATGGTCAGTTGTGTTTCGCCAGTCGATCCTTAACAATGTGTTTTGGGTTATATCATTGACTATATATATATCTGATGGGTATTGCGATTTTTAAATAAAAATAATAGTCTAAGAGCCCGTGGCCTCAAGACTTACGTTATTTTATAAAAGCTTAGAGTTTCTCAGCGCATGCCCCCAACACAGATAAGAACGATGGCCAACTATGAAGTTTAGGTTATAGTGGTTTTGGCAGGTAACAAAGGTGTGTAATATAGCAACCTATTTTTGTTAAAGTGCCATGTAGAAAAATAAACATTCAACGCCCCCCTCCCATAAAAGTTATTTGAAATATGGGAAAATGATTACAATACATACAATAACAAAATAAACCAATATTAAAGTTTAATTTGCTTTATTAGTACCTACGTGATGAGCGTGTTTTTTTTTGTCTTTTTAGACTATACTTTTTTATCTGCCCACGCTCTCAATTTTTTCTGGGTCTTCTACTGCCCCCCTGAAAGTCTCAAACGCCCACAAAAGGGAGTTATCGCCTCCTTTGAGAACCTAGGTTACACATCTTTGTTACCTAACAAATCCACTAAAACCTAAACTACATAGTTGGCCATCATTCATATCTGTATTAGTGGCATGCGCTGAGAAACTCTCAGATTTTCAGCGCTCAAATTCTCAAAAATTATAAAATAACGTAAGTCTGATGATGGCCACGGGCTCTTGCTCTATAATATAATTGGGTCTTGTATTTTAACCAAATATGCAAAAAACAATGGCTGTCAAAAAGACAGGTAGGAAAACCCACTCCCAATGTCAGGGCTCACAGCAAAAAAAAAAAAAATGTCTGTTTGGTGGAACCGCAAGGGAAAAAAATATTTTGAAATATTTAAACCATGACAAACAATAAACGCTCAAGTGTTTTGTAATCAGCCGGACTCCTTGGGCTAAGAAATATTAAAAAAGAGACCTGCCCTAGCTAATCGCTGACAAGTGTTTATGTAGCAGGATATTGCACGGCCATATACTGCAAAAAAAATACAAAACAAAAAATTAAGGACCTGGGATGGATGACGGTAAGACATCCACCATATTCACCAGACATTGCTCCATTCGATTACCATTTGTTTCGGTCGATGAAACATTTTTTAGATGGCAAAATGAAGAAGGAGCAGATCAGAGTATTTTGATTTACAACCAATTCAATTTTACAGATAAAAGATTCAAAAGTTGCCAGATAGGTGGAAACAAGTCATCTCAAATGATGGATATTATATATTAGATTAAATTTTGACAAATAAATATTTTAATCGGTTCAAATCGGTCAAATTTTTTCATACAAAAAATGACATTATTTTCTGGTCCCCATATCGTATTTTTATAAAATTCCTCTAAAAGTTAAATTCCTTTTTTTTTATTTTTAAAGTTTTATTTATTTTTAAAGTTTTATTTATTTATTTATTTCCATAAGAGAACCAATTTTGTATATTCTGATTCACGGAGGGCACAACTTTGAGAGGAATTCAACAGAATGAAACTTCTTGACGTGGAATGCAGATATATGGGATTATGGTTAATGGTTAATGTTATAGTATTTAATTGAATATTTATTCCTTATATTATACTAATACATTCTTTATTTATTTGGGAAATGTAATTCTGGTAATATTTTGATGCTTGCATTTATTATTTACTTTATCTAATGGTTGATCAAAGTCTTTTTAATTTGAATTCTTCCAATCACAAAATTATGTTTTCTTCGCGAGTATGTTTTTGATTGTTTACGGAACATATTGACAGTGTGCCGATACTTGTTAACAGTGAGGAGGTGGACACCCATCTGGATGCCATGCAGAATGACCTGGAGAACCTGAGGGAACTCCTCCGTGGAGATTCTTACTCCTTCGATGCCAACACCTTGCTGGGGGTAAGTTCTATTATTAACCTTTCCCTTACTCTACTGAATAGCGTAACGGTTTGTGTAATCACTACCGATTTCAAAATTATCTGAAAAATGGAATATTCATATAATTATGCCAGAAAAAAGTGACAATATTACAAGCATATTTGCTAAAAAGACATAAGTTTGTTACAACCTTAGAAAACCATAGAACAGGGATGATCATTCACGGAGACAGGCCAAAACCGACTGATGCAATATTTGATTTCTGGGTGAAAAATTAATTATATCTGACTAATATACTATACTATATTATATTACGTGAGATGCCAAGAGTGTGTGTGAGACAGTTGTATACTCTCTTCTCTTTAAACGACAGTATGTGACATCCCAACAGACTGCTTTTTATTGTATCGATAATATAGCTAAGATTTTCAATAAAAAACTGTGCCCAATAATTGTTTATTTTGTGAAGATACAATTATTTCAATAGATGCGTATATAATGGAGGAATACCAAAAAATCTTAACCCAGTATTTATTTATAAGGATTAATTGTATCTCAATAGAGACAAATATGTAAATTGTTTTTCTGGGAACAGAATGTGGTGGCCGGGGCGCTTACAGGACTTATGACCTGTCATTGGTTGGGTTGAGCGATCGCTTTATGTTTAACAACATTCCCCATTCCGTCCTTCTTATGACCACCACATCTGACAAATTTTTGAAACTTGTATATATGCTAGCATCCTGCGCTTATATTTACATATTTTAGTTCACTCTACACTATTAAGTAATCTATTAAGATTGGGTATCTATTGAGATGTAATAAATATATATATCAAAGTTATTAAAACCAATGTGTGCTAGCTATACAACATTAATAAGAGAAAAATAATCTTAAAATCGTTTGGATTAAAGCAATAAATAATAAAAGAATATTGAAATTATTGTATGTTTTTATGGCTAATTTGTTAATATTTGTGTATTTTTACAGTTATTTAACCAAGAGGAACCATTCTACTTGCCTCACATGAATCCATCAGAAATTCCACTGGACAAATCCAAAGAAAATGTGGAAGGTAACTATTTTCTATGTATATAATATAACGTGTATATTAAAATCTGGTTTGCATGAACATTTCAAGTAGAATAATTTGTTCTTTTTTTTTTACAGATTCAAGTCAATTAATTTCGTATGTTCCTCCCTCAAATCTTTTTGATTTTGGAGACATCCAACTGGAGAATGACACGGATCCCGGAGAGTGGGAGGGGGATGCAGACAAGTGTCCTTCCCCCTTAGTGGACGAATCGGCCACCCTTAATACACCACAGGTTCAGCTCACCGCTCCAGATTTCTTGCAGAAGAGAAATTAAGTGCTCCCATTACACACAAATATTTAAAACTGATCACATAAATTTGTTGTGCAGTGATTTTCTGTTGTCAGGAGTTATTTAAGCTAGTGATAGAAGGAGTATTTATTATGTTTTAATAATATATTTATTAATTTTATCATATGTCAATTAATTGTCATTTTATTTTTAATAGTTTTTTTTCGGCTTTTAAAAAAATATAATCTCGTAGATTTGTAGTTTTTTTATTCCATTGTATTATTTGTATTTATTGACAAATAGTGTGATTGATATGAAATTGTTTTCCCGAATATAACTTCTTTTTTTGTACATCAATTTTTATGTTTATCCCCGTAGTTTGAATTTTGAAAATGCCATTATTTTTATATTTGTTTAATACGGGTTGCTAAAATTGTTGATACATTATTTAGGTGATTGTATTCTTGTATTTCATTTGTAATATAGAACATACTACTATTAGTTATATTTTAATTTGCAAGAAGATTTGTATATGAGTACTAACCAAAGTAATTAAAATACCTAGTTGTTTTCATATTTAAATAGGTATGCAATATTTTAAATTGAGTTATGAACTTATTGTGACGAGTGAGCGGGCATTAAAGTGGAGATCTGATGTAAGAATATTATTAAGTAGGTGTCACCGGAGAACTAATTCAGAATTGATTTTTCAAAATATTGACTTTTAAATAAAATTTATTGGATAGTGTAAAATGGCATATCTAAAGATGTTATATGCTATACATCCCTTTAAAAGGTATGGAGTGATTTTTAAATATTTCCCTGAAGTATGGCCTTCTATTAATATGTAAATGGAAGCATAATCCTATACTTCATCCATTAGAAGCTTGATGGGAGTATTATATTGTATTTTGCTGACAAGAACAATAATACATACATTGATATAAAATGTAAGTTATGAAATTTTGAATATTTATGGATTGGTTACGCACGCTGACATATGAAAAAATTACATTGCATTTTGTGTATTATATATAACATTGCATTATATATAGTGACTTAACACGTTACTTGAATTAATTTTCGAGTCTTTAAAATATTGTAATGACTAAAACGTTTCATGTTAAATTGACACATAAAAAATTTATTAATTTTATTATCATTATTAAAAATATTTTTTATTTGCACAAAGATTGTTGCAAAATAAATTTTTTACCGATGTTTCGTCAGTTGGAAATGGCGGAAATATAATATTATTTTAAATTAGCTTTTTTTTATGACTAATTGAAACTAATATTATAAAAAATTGTATCAAAGTATTAGCTTTATTATTTAGTGTACGTATTCTAATCACGTTGAATTAGTTGATGTTACTATTGTAATATAAGTTACTCACCAATAATACAAATATTTCTCTAAGATTCTCGTTTTAAATAAACAAGTTTGCCATACATATACATTCAATTTTGATCATACTGTATTGATGTTATCATAAGCGCCACGGTACTCCTTTTTTTGTATCTCTCTGTCACCGTAAAAATGGAAAGCTCATTCAAGATTGCTTCAGAGGTATAAAATTTAAGGAGTTCTGTTCTGGGACATTATTTTAAATATGTCCATATTTTAAATTATATGTTCATTTCTAAATATTAAGTAATAGTGATCAATAAGTATATAAATTTGATAGAATATCTCCAATACTAGAACACTTGTTTTTGTCTAAAATCAATCATAATAAAATACTACAACTGCCGATGATTCAACTGTGGGTTGATTTGCTTATTTGTAGTTTAGTGGATGGCAAATTATCACAGCTAAGTTGTGCACTCTTAATTTTGTAAGGTTAAGTTCCTTTTGAATAATTTGACTCAAAATACCAACTTGACACAATATACCACTACATTTACTACAGTTTAAGTTTAATAGGCTTGTTGAGTTTTTATGGATGGACTTAGGTCGGTTGGCAGGCTCCTGTCATGGCGGAACTGAATGTTGTAATTGAAATATATTTAACTAAAAGTTTATATATTTTTAAAATTAAAGAATAGTGCATAAAAAATATTTATATACATACAATATTGAAATAAGTATGTAATTGTTAGTAAGTTGTAACTATGTAAAATATGTATTTGCAAAAGTACCATTATCTACAAGGTTAGGGGAAAAGTATGTGTCAAGGCTGAATTGGTATTTTACTTGTAATTTGGAAATAAAATTATTAAAATACCATGGTTTGTTTTATTTGCCCAAGCATTATTTTTTCAAACAATCATACTCATGTACGTCAGCCATAATGCCTTAATGCCCCCTATTTGCTTCTGGGCTCACTACCGCCCCCGTGGAAAGTTCCAGTGTCTTATTGAGGTAGGTACTCCCCCCATTGGGAACCTGTAGTGTAGACGAAGGTTAGTTTATTTGAGACTTTGAATGAGCTTACCGGAGACGAAGTATAGTAATTTTTTTTAAAAAACAACGCAGTACGTAAAGATATCTCTGAATATCAGGAATTCTAATTATAAAGACTACAGTTTTATATTATCATACTCCTAGTACTGAGTACAGTTTTATATTATACTCATAGTAAAGACTACTGTTTTATATTATTATTATTATTTTATTAAATCACTCTTTACATCATCGATTATCATACTCAACAGTGCTTTTGGTGCCTCTAAAGTCTTAATTTTATATGTTGGTATAATGGATAAAAGCAAACGAGTCGTACTTTCAATTGAACAAAAACTCGAAATAATTCACAAGTTTGAAAATGGTGTAACCGCTAAATATTTATTGAATCAATATAATGTTGGTGATCCAAACTATACAGGGACATCATTAATAAAAAGAGAAAAAAAATGTTTTCGGATTATCCGGGAAATTGATTATAAGGAATTTTTTTTCACCATTCATCCCGGAAAATCGGGAGTGTACTGTATATGGAAATTATTGCATAAGCCGTTTTACGACCAGACCAACTTACAATCTGTTTATTGGAACAGTTGTGGTTGCAAGTCAATGAGTAACGACAGTTGAATATAATTATTATTTCACATTTGTTTCTGACAGATATTAAACAATAGGATGTGTGAAGTCTGTATATTACGTGGTTGTAAAATTATTTTTGTGATAAAAGAGATAAGGTTATGTTTATTTTAACAGTAGTACAATTCCACTTATTCCATCAGATAGTGCTATTACTGCTAGAATGTAAACCAGACAGTTTCAGCATTTAGCTGATCCTCTTCGCATGTGGATCTGTGGATCCTCCACATGTGTCACACTGCAACCGAACTTTTGCAGTTCATGGTGTTAGTTCACTGTCAGTTGTTGCGAAGTGCAGATTTGTATTGTTCACTCGAACTGTGAGCATACATATTAGCACTTATGTTTCATTTAATCAGTATAGATTCCTAGAGTGGGAAGAACTTACTTATTGTGTTTATGTAGAAAATATACAAATTTGTATAAAATCACAATTCTTTTTATTAAAAAATATGTACAAACAGTATAATTACTTTGATGAATGCAAGCTGCCAAGGAACATGGAAAATGTTATAGTACATTTTCTTTAATTAAGTACTAAATATGTGAAAAATGGTTTTTGATAAAGTAAGTCTTTTAATATAAGTAAATTTATTGCATTATTGCACAGTTTTGCTAATACAATATCACTGCTATTTTATAAGTTGTGCAAACTCACATTTTTCAAGTTAAACTTCTTTTAACACTCGTAAGTTTTATTCATCAACGATACTTAGTAAATTTTTAAATTCATATTTATTGTTTTCTTATTATATTTTGTAGGAATCCTACTCAAATTTGTTATATTTATTTATATCTATGAAATCCTTTTAATAACATGACACCTTTTTCATGAAGGTTAAAAATAATAAATAATATTCTATGTACAGTACAATACTCAATATTATAGTTTGTTATACAAACAAGCAATTTTAGTTCAAACCCTTTACTATAAAAATACTATTTTTAAGGATTGCCTTCACAAAATGTTTATTTACTATTAAAAAAGGTACAATATAGCACTGAGTACCAACAGTAAATCACGAGTTCTTCAACTTTACATCACAACCAGACAATTATTTGTGTTCAAATAGATAGTTCAAGATAAGTTTTCAAAATATGTATGAAATCAAATCATGTTTTGTCAGATCAATCATGTCATAAAGAAATGATTCTAGTTTCTATTATTGATTGAATAAAATTAAACATAAATATCTCGATAATCAAATGATTTTACTGAAATCTCTTGATGGAAGAAAATTCAGGCACATACATACTTAACTGCAGTACGTGTCCTGCTAGTTACGTAGGCCAAACAGGAAGGGCCTTCAAAACTAGAATCGGGGAACATATACAAAGTTGGAGAAATAATAAAACGAACTCCAATTTTGCTAACCACCTTATTGAAAATAATCATACATTTAACCCAACTGAAAACGCTAAAATCTTGCATAAATGCCCAAAAAGTCAAAAACTAAACAAATTAGAAATTCTAGAAATAAATAGGCTAAAACACAATACCCCTGACCAATTAGTTCTTAATGACCAAATACTGTTTGTGCACTCCCCGTTGCTATACCCCATATAAAGAAATAAAAAATATTCCTGGAATCGATTACTGCCCAAAATGTGTTTTTGATTGATTCTAGACCCTAGCAGCTATATGGATTGGGAAAACCGAATAAGGCGCGGCCAACCTTACGGACCAAGAACTGTAACATATAATATTTAAATTCAGTAAAAACTTAAACAAAATTACCATTTTTTCAAAAATTATATATGAATATGTAAGAGATAATAAAAATTAAAACCCATTGTATTAAACACGAACCTCCAAGAATACCTGTAATACCAATAGTTAAATTCAGAAAAATTTTACATAAATATTTGAAAATTAATTTTGTATAGAATCATGTTCACCACCCCTGATCTGTATGTATATAAAGGATTAAGTTTACAATAGTGTTACCAGTCTGTCGATGCCAGCGAGCCTGGCGAAACCGGTCGCTGTCTAAATAAAGACAAAAGTGGAAGTAGTTAAAAAACATCGTTTTATTTAATTATTATTTTAAATATCTCGAGTTATCTGATTTGTAAGTAATATAACTTCTTCTTCTTCTTACCTGTAATATACATTTGCAAACATATTATGCTATTAAATTTTAGGTAACAATTTAAACCTAAAATTTAATACCATAATAGAGTGTGGGCATGTATTACCATCCCTTTAAATTTTAAGAAGTAAATTTATATATAAGCATAATTTTAAGATAATTCATTGAGAAATAACTGAGTAGTAAATTCTTCTTCTTCTTCCTCACTTTTGGTAGACTCAGGAGTCTGTTATTTCAGGCGGGTCCTCTTGAGACGCTGAACTCCAGCTTTCTCTCCACCGTTTCGGGGGTCTTCCTGGTCGGTGTTGTTAGTTTGGCGTTCCATGGAGAGCTATATATGGTATTCTATTTAAGCTCATTCTTTCTTCATGTTGATGCCAGTATCGCTCTCTTTGACGTCCACATCTGACCACATATTTGACCTTGCAGATTTCTCAGATTGCTGTATTCCTAACTCGATCACGTAGGGTTTTGCCAGCTATAGCGCGGAGTGTTTTCAACTCAGTTGTCCTGAGCATGCTCTTTGTCTTGACAGTGTCTGCCCTGGATTCGATGCCATATGAGGATTGGTCGCACACAGGTCTTATAAATGCGTAGTAGTAAATTATCATTATTATTTATATTTTAATTTCAGGTGACCCTTTAAACTTCTAATAAAAATTCACATTGTTTTTCAGTTGTTTTTACTTTGTAAAATTTATGAATATGTTTATCAGCAAAAGTGAAAAATAAGTTATAAATCATAGTGTAATAAAATAAATTTTCGGTCACACCAGAAGGACTTAAAGATAAGAAAGCATTTCAGTAATTCAAGCAAATTCATTGGGCGAAAAAATAAATAAATAAGTTATCACAGTAAAAGTACAATTGCCAAAGCAATGTGTAATAAATACAAATATTATTTTGTTGTACTATTATTAATGTGATGTCATTTGATGTTCACATTTTTAAAGCAATTCATTAAAAATTGCACTTAAAAATACTCGTATACAATAAAAAAATAAATTCAATTTAATTTGAAAACAGATATTGACACGCACTTGATAAATATTTTTATGTGGTGGGTGTGAATAAGTAGACAATTAGAAATAGTAAGTTAACAAAAAATAGTAATATATGTATAATAATAAAAATAAAAACAATTGAGTAATTAGCTCCATTTTGTATAGTCTACATCAAAATAAATAAGGATTAATTCAAATTAAAGAGGATTTAAAAAGATTATTTTAATTTACTTTGTGGTAACATTTATGCATTATGATAATGCCTTAGAAAGGCAAAACATGTCATTCCCATAAACTATAATAACACTTTTAGAAAACAGACGTTTTCATTTGTATTATTTATTTATGCATTCTTATTTAGACCTTGATTTAATCATCAATTACATTTATTAATTGTTAGGTTTTAATAATGAGGGCTATTACTAAAGATACTTCGTAAATATCCGAGTTACTTTAGTACATACTCCGGTGAACGGTCTTGATCGAAACTTTTTGGTGATTGATAAAATATATTGGTTGTTAAAATAATGTATAAACTAGGGGAAAATAAAAAAGTTTTCATTAAAAAAAATTGATAAAGAAATAATATAAAATAAGAGATTTTGGACAAAAGATTGAATTAAGCCCACCATAGATATTATGTCCATATTGATAAATACACCAATAATATTCCATAGGATTAAAAAATCTTAAATATAAAATAATATTGATGAAAAAATAGGCTTGTAAAATCTGTCAACATACTTTTGTATTCATTATGTAAAAAAATAAACTGGAAGTAAATCTCTCTTATTGTATGTAAAATGACAAAATTGCACTAGTTAATTACAAGGTATTTGGAGAAAAGGTATACTTCACATACAATTCCAAAATAATTGTATATTTTTAACAAAATGTGTAAAATAATATTAATAAAAATAAAAATTATAATAATACTCTTTAAAAAAAAACATTTTGTTCACATTAATACTTCTCAAGATTAATATCATTGTGTAGATTAAGAAATTAAAACATACGTTTCTTGAATTTAGCAAACAATGAAAGTGATGGGGGCGTTGGCACGGTGTACTTCTGTCCTTCTGCCACATATGGACCCGGCTTAGAGATAAGGACAGTGTGCAGCGTGGGTATACAGGATAATGAATTAGCTGCTTCTGGTGAAATATTGCGACATCCTTGGATATCCAAAAAATGTAAACATTTTGCGTATTCCTTGAGGGCTACAAGGCAACCATCTGTTAGCAAATTACAACCCTGCAAGAAGAGAAAAAGAATGTGCATTTCATCAATATATTATAATACACCATGCTTATATTATAAATCAACAACAGTATTGTGAATTCAATTCAAATACTCACATTAAGGTTGAGATGCTTCAGTCTACATAATTTTCTTGCAAGAATTTCCACTCCTTCATCTCGAGTGTTATAACAATTACGAAGTTTGATGATTTCTAAGCTTGGGCAGTTGGCAGCCAAGCCATTCAGGCCAACATGCGTGATTTGCTGACACTCACTGAGGTCCAGAAACTTAAGTTGCACAAAGTTAAAGGCGTAAGTTAAGCTGACATCAGTTATTCGGTTGCAGTAACTTATATCTAAATTTACTAAATTCTTGAGTCTTGCTATGGAGTATCC
The DNA here is from genome assembly GCA_022606425.2 of Lepidostoma basale. Taxonomy (NCBI): domain Eukaryota; kingdom Metazoa; phylum Arthropoda; class Insecta; order Trichoptera; family Lepidostomatidae; genus Lepidostoma; species Lepidostoma basale. Next base: position 78,310 of record JAHDVF020000694.1, on the reverse strand, counting down.
GCGATCCGCATCATCAGCAAAGTTTTCACACATCAATTTAACTTCTTGTTTTCTTTTAGCATCTCTTACAATTTCTTCTTCAGCGCGTGAACGAAGAGAAATTTGATGATATTTCCTAATGACCGATGTGCTACTCTCATAAGAAACTTTAGGAGATGAATTGGGAACTTGCTTTCCTATCCCCATTCCAGTAAGTCCTACGTCGGAAACTTGGAGAGCACGAACAAAATACAATGAATCAAGATATAGAAGGTTTTCAAAAATTGATTGGATGGAAACATCAGTAAGAGAGGAAAAACAGAAATTAACATTTAGTTTGGTTAGGTTTGGTAATTTTTCAGAGAGCAAAATTAGGGTTTTTTCTTCTAGATCAATGCAGCTGATATTCAAATCACGTAATTGAAAATTTGTTTCTCTACATACTCCATTTAGAATACCTTCCCCATTTATTATATCACTCTCTGATATATCTAATCGCTCGAGGTGCTTGAGGTTCCACAACTCAGATATTCCAGTATTAGATATTTCTTTGCAACTATTAAGACGAAGATACTTCAGGTTCACTAAATTCGTACAAATTGCAACCAAGGCTTTGTCTGTAAGTCTTGAACATCCGCCGATGTCAAGTTCTATCAAATGGAGTTGTTGAGAGGATAAAGATATTATTCCATCGACATTAAGCTGGTCACATCCGTTGGCATACAAATGTGTTAATTTTAAATCAGGTAATGCTGAAATGAGTTTAAGGGCTTCTCCATCGATCAGTGTTTTATTAAAGGATAGCTTTTTGATGCTATGGGCATTTTTGGATATAAATTGAGATATATAGAAAAATGTGAGGACACTTTCAGATGGGGACCGAGTTCCATTTTGATTGACTCCAGAGGGGTAGAATTTTTTGTACAGCCCGGGGTGAAATGAAACCGGGCAGTCCGATAGGTCCAGTTCTTGCAAGGAGGCCACGGAGGAGGTCAGCCGGTGAAATAAAGCGTCGGATAGATATCTATTTGCAGGTAAATTTAAAACTTTAAGTCCTTTAAGGCTTTCTTCTTTCAAGTCCTCAAAAAGTCTGGCTGACATAAAAAGTTCTCTGCAGTAGCATATAGTCAATTCTTCTAACTGTTGACATTTATTCACAATGTTCGCAAGTAGTTTTTCTTGCATGTCGCAACGGTCAAATCTCAAACATTTAATATCTGCACCATTTTCGTTCCAAAATGCAGAAAGCTGATTCGACATGTCCATATCTTCAAATGAAAAGCTTTCAAATTTACGAAGGCCATTCGATCCGTAAATGTTAAATGGATAGTCATCATTTTGAACAGATATTTTAGTGAAATTAATTGATTGTTTTCTATTAAATATTTTGTCACACGCAGCTTCGTACCATAATTTGCAAGTTTGACTCGCGGCCAGCCTATCTGAGTGCGGTAAGTATTTGAACAAATAAACCAACACCTGAAAACAAAAGGACAATCAAAACATTACGATTGAACATAACAACAAAATCTGATCGATATCACGTGAAGTAGGTTTACCTTGAATTGCACGAATGTCAAACAAATAAATGTGTAATATAATTACCTCAATGGGGATATCCATTGTGGAGTCGATAGTGAAAAGTACACGAGATTTAAACTATCACAGAAAATATAAATATACTACAGATTATTCATTGTATAAACTATTTAATAAATTTTTCTATAACAACGACCATGTCAGCTGATTCTGATAAAAAAATACTGTAACTGACTCGATCTGTCATTTTTGCACATGACACATGACTTTATGGCTACTCAAAATAAAAATTATTCAACTTGGTAACTTAGTATACAGGTACTAATTAACTAAATATGAATTGTAAAAGATTGTAAATTGAAATAAGAAAATAAAATAATTGAACGTTAAAATATACACCGAACCTTCAAATTCAGAAGATTTATTAAAAAGTTAGGTTATGGAAAAAGCTAAATATTTATTATGAATAAAATTTGAATTGTTCATGAAAAAAATTTATAGAAAAATTAAGGTATACGGGAAAATCTTTATATTCCAGAAAATGGTATTATAAAAAACATATTGTTTGTATGTAGTTCGTTTGGAATTAAAATAAAAATCTAAATATTTTTGTTCTTACCGTTGTTTTAATACTTCTTGCAATATAAAATCGTTAAAAAATGATTTATTTATATGTGTGTCTTGACACGGATGGTTTGTTGTTTAATAAAACTTAAAAAATGGAACACGGCGTAGGCTTTCAAATTAAAGTACTCTCTGCTTCGTTCGCCCTCCCGTCACTCATCCCAGCCAGTCTAAAATTCTAATCAGCTTCGGCAGCCAACCCGGTATTACAGAAAGAGTACGTATCCATTATTTTTCGGTGTATCCTACCAGTTGTAACTTCATCGCACTTTGACCTCCATGTACTTCGTGCGACAACATCTGCTTGAATAGACTCCCCGCCTTCTGTGTCATTACCACAATTCCAGACCGCGGCACTCATCCATCGTTCCATTCTGCAGTTGCTATCATCGTTTTGGCCATCGCTGCTCTCACTTCACTTTGCCGCCGCTACGTTCGTGGTCATCGCCGCTTTTCAGACGCCTCCGTACCTTGCTTCTTCTATCGTCACTAGGACCGCCACCTCCTACCTGCCTCCGGTCTGTGTTCATACTCCAAACCTCACCCCTTTCTTACTTTCACTTTCAACTCATCGTTTATATCAACCCCATTGACAAATTAGTCCCCATCCAAGGACATTCTACCCCGTTTGGTTCTACACACAGGAGTAACCTGCCTTCACATCCGATTTTCGTGAGCTTAGCTCGCCCATTGAATTATCGTTCCCTTACCTATACGATATATTACCAATACATGTAAAACTAAACCAGTGTTTCGGAATCTCGCATGTTCAAGTGTTGACTAATAACTTGTCTCTCTCATACTCGCGAATAAGCGTATGTGAGAATTATTTACTCATGTTCTGTTCTGAGAGCAGAATTCGAACACTAAGCCTGGTCCCGGCCAATTCCTGTTTCATAATAATGTGCTATTTTCTGCTCATATTGAACATTTAAAAATTAATCTTAATATCTTTGAATTAAATCCTTGGTGTTGTTAGTCTTTAAAAATAAATAAAAACCTTTGTGAACGTTGCCAACGGGTTTTGGTAAATATATTAAAAATATTATCGACTTCAACCGCAGTTCATTTAAGGAATACCTATTTTTCCCATTACGAATCTCTCACGAATCTGTCAACCTCACCTGCCCGTGGTGCACCCTGCTAATTAACAAACGAGGCCCTGGCGACCGAAGAGATGGCGGGATAACCATCTAAATAACTACTTGTATAAATGAACACCGGTGACGGGCAGCAGCGCCACTGGAACAGATAGGCAAACTCTGCGATCACCAACCCGCCTGCCCAGCGTGGTGATTAGGGCAAAACCTCCGAAACCAAAATGATAAACACACAAACAAAATGGCCCCTGGTTCCTGGTAGTCCTTCTATTCATGGTCAAGGTAGCGACCACGGTAACGGTAGGGTAGAGGGTGCGAAGAATCAACTTTTAACGGACGAACGCTGAGACTGAATGAACACATTGAGGCACTCGAGGTGGAACTGAGTAAGACAAAGTGGCACGTTCTGGGACTATCAGAAGTCCGTAGGGAAGGAGAAGATACGATGACCCTTGACTCTGGCCATCTATTCTACTATCGAGAGGGAGGCGAACAACTCTCCCAAAACGGCGTTGGTTTCCTGATCAACAAAGCCCTGATCAATAATGTAGTGGAGGTGAACAGTGTGTCGGGTCGTGTGGCATATCTGATCCTCAAATTAACCGAAAGATACTCTCTAAAGATCATACACTTATATGCACCACAAAGTAAATATCCCGATGAGGATGTAGAGGCCTTCTATGAAGACGTTACACGGGCCCTAGATAACACCACCAAAACCCACTTCAGTGTTGTTATGGGAGATTTCAACGCCAAAATGGGAATACAGAAGTTTGATGAATCATGGATCGGACCATACGGTATTGGTAGCAGAAATTCGAGGGGACAAATGCTAGCAAATTTCTTGGAGCTACGGGAATTATTTTTGATGAATTCTTTCTTCAAGAAGAAGCCCCAAAGGCGATGAACCTTGCATAGTGCTGACAAAGTCACCAAAAATGAGACCAACTTCATCGAATACGTCACGGTTATCAACAGATTTAAAACCAGAAGTGATCACCGTCTAGTAAGAGCCTGCATAAATATCAACTATAAAATTGAGAGAACTCGCCTGATGAGATCAACTATCCGCCCAAATCTGCTGGAAGCCAGGGTGAGCTCCGATAACTTCCAACTAGAACTAAAAAAAAAACAATTTGACGCGTTGGAGGCTACCGAAGATGTTGACGAGGAGGACACAAATATAACAAGAATCATATACGAAGCCGGACGTAAACACTTTCCAACGAAGCGTGATAGAAAGAAATCCAAACTTTCCAGCGAGACACTGGAATTCACGAAGAGGAGACGAGAAATAGCTGGGTCAGATATAGTTTCAATCACTTCCCGAAATTTGAGTAAACAGATCAAAAAGGCGATTCGAAGGGATCTTCGAAACGCAAACACACAAATGATCAAGGACGCAATTGAACAGAATAGGGGGTCCAAAGTGTTTACCCAAAAACTGGGCAGAAGCCAACTGACGAAACTAAAAAATGAAGACGGCAATATTGTTACCTCCAAACCAGAGTTACCAGAAGCAGAGGCACCACCAGTTTCAGGTTATATAACTGTTGCTAAAGGTAATTAACATGAAATCCAGTCTTCAGAGGCCAGTGTGATACTTATATCAATCTGTAGATAAGTTCCTGATGATAATATCTTGTCGAATACTGCTAAATAAATAATTGCAATTAAAACAATACTGCAATGAGCTGATGGGAGAGGACTAGATACGTTTGGAAAGAAACAGACTAACCTAATAATATTTGAATTGACTGGACAAGACTAATAGATTGTCTCTCTCGCGCTCGCGAATAAGGAATCAGTAAGAGTGAAACGTAAATAGTATATATGAGAGAGTCGTTTGTTCTTTATTCTTTAGATTTTAATACGTATCTTATATTACACCACCAGTGTGTCATAAACTTTTTTCGACTAGCTGTACCCAGCCAGGCGTTGCTGAGGTTCAGCCTGGTTAAATGGAAAATGGTCCCAAATGGTGGTTCAATGTTCCCCACCCGAGACTACCGGCCCACACCCAAGACCATTTTCGTTCCACTAGGGTCCAACCTGCCCCCACCCAAGGCATCCTTGTCGCCGTCCCTTGGTCTCCACCTATGACCTCGGCCCCTATCCAAGGCCACCCTCGATCCATTCACACTCATCCCTACCCGGGTAGTCAGGTCAAAATGTCGGACCTAACCTACCACGTCCTCCAAGAAACCCTCCTTTCACCATCCAACAATATCCAACCTCAATATCCAAGAAACAAATTTCCAACATGTTGCGGAACAATAGCTTCCGGACTTCAACTCCCGAAAAGACGATATCCAAAGTAAAACAAACAGATACATTTTTATTTATGAAGATACAAACATGCGTGTATTCGAATGCAAAATTGTGTCAAAATTTCAAAGCAATCGGTGGAAAACTTTCGGAGATTTTTAATTTTGAACACGAACATTTACATTTTAATTTATATATAATTATTATTGATAAATTTTCGATAAAATAGATTATCGATAAAAAAATATTTTGATAATTTTGTTGCGGTCCGCAGACCACCGCTTTGGCGACCATTGCTGTAGACAAGCGCCAAAATAAAGGCCGAATGTAGGCGATTGACATGTCGAAACTGAAGAAGTAATTATTTTTAATTTTAGGATGCTTAGATTGGCGAAAGTTGTTATATACTCGTATATATAGGTAAATGAATTTTTCAATCCATGAATTTGATTTGAGTCGTTAAGCTTAACTCAAGCTTTCGCTATTTTATAATATGCATATGTCTATAACAATAACAAAAAAACAATATAAGCAAAATTTTGTTTTATTCCGCTTTTTTGAATATGCGGAATAAAAGAAAACAATGGAATAAAGGCATTTACTTCTTCATTATTTTGAATGAACTTTCACCAGGAAAGTGGTGATAAAAGTTCATTATACCACATGTGATATTACGAATTATAATATAATATATTATAATAACTATAACACCCAGCTCTCCTGAAAAAGTCACAAAGTCGGCAAAACTTTTCACCACAATGGTAAGAGCAATATGAATGACCATTTCAACGAACCTGGATGCCCATTGACACGAATGAGACAATGAAATTTAAAAAAAAACAACATTAATATTTCTTGATACTCGTATTACTTAAAATTATTTGGGACTTAAAAAATATCCAAGAAGAATAATAATCTCAAAGCTCATCTATGTAAGTATGATATAAATACATTCATACAATGATTATTTTGAACGCCATGTAAGCTATTTTTCTAATGTAGAAGTTTACTCTAAATATATACTCGTACTTTTTAAATGTTTATATTTCAAACATCAGAGGTAGCTTAGGTCGTTTCCATAGAAGAAAAGGCTAGGGAACGTCGTTTGCGGTGGTACGGCCATGTGATCAGGAGGGACGATGAATACATTGTCTATAAAGGCCCTGCAACTGGAAGATGGAAGAAGTGGCCCGGGTTGGCCACCTGCAACGTGGATGTCCACACTTAGGAACAACCTGAGGGCGCTGGGACTGGACAGACAGATACTCAACTCGAAAAATCATATTGTATAGAATCATGTTTACCACCCCTGATCTGTATCTGACTCAACTCGAAAAATCATTTTGTATAGAATCATGTTTACCACCCCTGATCTGTATGTATATAAAGGACTAAGTTTACAATAGTGTTACCAGTCTGTCGATGCCAGCGAGCCTGGCGAAACCGGTCGCTGTCTAAATAAAGACAAAAGTGGAAGTAGTTAAAAAACATCGTTTTATTTAATTATTATCGAAAAATCATATTGTTGGGAAATCGCAAAAGAAGAATGTAAATTGTGACTCTTTCGTATTATTTCTTCGATTGTTTCGATTTCTTTAAAGTAAGTACACTGCGATTATTTTAAAGAAATCGAAACAATCGAAGAAATAATACGAAAGAGTCACAATTTACATTCTTCTTTTGCGATTTCCCAACAATATGATTTTTCGAGTTGAGTCGTTTTCGTCCTGAAGGTGCGAGATGATCTAGGATAGCGAGACTTGGCGGAGCTGTATTAGGAGAGCCGACCCCAAATAGTGGGAAATGGCAACGTGAAATAAGAAGAAGAAAATATATTTCAAACACAAAAAATATGTCGACTAGTTTTGGCTTGGATAATTATTTTGGTTAATGTTGTATACATTAGTATTATTATCGCGATCATCACTGTAATTATTAATGATTTGTGATCGGATGTGGATAAGTGAATATATGATATGATTTCTTTAAGCTATCGAGTTTCATTTTTAAAATCACGATTTGAAATGGCGTAACGAATTTCCAAAGTTTCCCTAAACATTTGAATGCCGAATGAACGCACGCGCGCAAGCCTCTATCCCACTTGTTGGGTGCCGGATCCTCAGTGCGCGGACTGCCGCTAGGCGGACGGCATCCCCTACTTTGCGCGTCGGGGTATTGCAAAGCTCGAGCGGCGAATTCGATGTTTAAACTCGCAACGAGGCGCGAAAACAAATAACAACAAACAAATGAAAAACTGCTGTCAGACTAAATACGCGGGAAACTGTTATCTTTGAATTAAATTGTTATTATTTTGTTATTGTGAATGTCAAAACATTTCAAATGTGATTGTTTTAACGTAGCCAAGCAAAATATATTTTGGATATAAATTATTTGAATACGACTCCGGATGATTCTGATAATGTTTGGTTATTAGTTGTTCAGTGAGGTGTTTAGCAGCCTGACACCCACGTGGGTAGAGACGGAGGCGGCATGTCCCGCCGCAAACAGGCGAAGCCCAGATCTCTGAAACGTAAGCTATCATTACATTCAACATATGATATAAATATAATGTAAATTTTATCTCTATAACACAGGCGTTAGTTAAAGTTCCATTTTTAACCTTTATACCACGTGTATAAACCATAAAAAATACAGATCAAAATTTCTAAAAAGTTTTGTTGCTGATAATTATGATGAAATATTCTTTTATTATCATCACGTTTCTGTTAATTTTATTCAATTTAATTTTGTTTTAAATAATCTTGTAGTAGGTAATGTAGTAGTACTTATGTAATTATTTATGTTTTAGTTTATTATGAATATAACATTAGGTAATTAAAGTACATGATACACTATTGGGTAAATTAGTTTGATATACCTATATTTTATAAAAATGTGGATTCAAGTAATTCTAAAGGTTTGTAAATAGTCATTACTCACGAAGCAGGTACCCAGTAGGAATAAACAATACAGTTTCCTCTGTTGTGGATTCCTGCACAACAGCCGTGAACTTTTGACCGCTCGTCCGTTTTAAATTCAGAAGAGAAGACACTTAAACCTTTACGCGAGTCCTCGGGGGGCCCAGGTGGCCAGAGGGGGCCGTGATGGGTGGCAGTGGCAAGGGAAGGGGTGGGGGGAAGGCAGGAGGGGGTGGCGAGTGGCCCCCCGGGGAATACCGCTCGGCGGGGCGCGCTCTAAAAATGCCAGGATGTGAAGTCAGAAGCCCGACCATAGACACACTCGCTTTCCGCGTTAATTACCATATAGTAATAAAACCACTGTATACTTTAATTTATGTATATTCCAATGATAACGATAACATCATAAAGATAATTTTGTAAAACATTAATTGTACAATATATGAATAATAATCACTCAATAAAGTATTTTCATTATGAATACTTACTGAGTGAAGCTAGAAATTATTATGCCTTTTTCGTACTTTTGTTTTATTTATTCCGCTGATTATTTTGCGACCGACTGGTTTTGCTATATCTATCTTCACCAGGACGACAACGATAACACTCAGGTTACATCTGTGATTGTTTTGACGAAGATAAGCATAGTTTCGAAACTAGTCGGTGGCCAAAATCATCAGTAATTAAATAAAAGCACGTGTGTTTATACAGTGTGACCACAAAGTTAATGCTATTGAATAACTGTTAAGTTATATATACTCAAATGCGTATTGGTTTCAATTATAAACATGCTTATAGCTGATCGATTTTTTTAATTATAAAAATATTAATTTTGATTCACTTTTACTTAATAGAGAAAAATCTTGATATTTTATGTTACTGTTTTGGTTACATAATAAATAAATAAAAACAATAGGGATATATTGTTCTAGTGGTTGCCGTGGGGATAAAAATTGGCTTCAATCCTGGAAAAAGAGTTTTTATTATTTTGTAAAAAAATAATCACTAAATAGTAGGGTTTAGTACCTCTGACCTATTCGAGGGTTGTCCGAGACTCCGGACCGTGGCTTGATTCCTATTCATAGTGATAACCACAGGAGTGATATCCAGAGCGGGAAACCGCCTTTGCCTTCTCTGGAAGTATTTTTTCTGGGGTTTGCTTTTCTTAGTCAGATAAATGCAGTTTAATGGTGCTGGAAATTTGCCTGTTTATTTACTGTATATATCGAATCTAAATACAGATTGGCAAAGTTATTAGCAAATTATTTTATTTTGACAGAACTTTTATACAGAAAATTTCAATCGGCAGGTAGGTAGGAACCAGGAGTTTGAAACATTTATTTTATCCACCGTTATTGTATGATTTCAATGCGATTTGTGTTTACTTTGTTTCCACGTTGTTGTTTAATGAGTTAACTCAGTCGTATAACTATTAAATATTCTCGCCAACCCTTTTCAAATGATTACCCCGACCCCCTCCCGCCACCTCGTACCAACCCTTCTCAAAATTACTGGTGACATTTCCCCGAGAAGACCTACCCGCCAGCGCCGGGGGTGGGGGCCGTAGCAGATATGGAAAAGATCCAGATTCGCGGATGTAAGCTCCCAGATTAAAAGAAACATATTTTCTGCATTCGCTTCCCCCTTTGTTTTCCCGGCAGGTTTTTGATTTGCGGGGTAAAACTGTTTGTATTTGAAGATTTTTGTATTAAGGGTGGAAGGGTGGAAATACGGAGTATTTTACTCTTTGAAATTTTTATCAAACAATGATAACGCTTCAAATAACCTCAGGTTTTAATCAAAGAAATCTAATAATTTGATGAAAACAAATAATAATAAATTGGATAATTTGTAAACACCGTTTTTATGGGAGGTGTAAAAAATACTCCATAAGCAAACCTAGTGATAGACCTGACTGACATCAGATAATTGATGTTTCGACCTGTAGGGCTCTTAATGTACTCGAGGCCTTAGGGAAAATTATAAATGAGATATGCGACAACACTTCTTCTTCTTCTTCTTCCTCAGCCTATTCCCGTCCACTCCTGGACAAAGGCCTCCTCTATTCGCTTCCATGTCACTCTGTCCTGGGCAGACTGCATCCAGGTTATTCCGACGTGTCTGTTCGGGTCATCCTTCCATCGTAGCTGCGGTCGCCCTGCACTTCTCTTTGCCGTCCACGGTCTCCAAGTCAGCAGTCTTCTTGTCCACTTTTCATCTGAGCTTCTGGCTACGTGACCCGCTCATTACCATTTTAGAGTCGCCACCCGGTGGATGATGTCAGTGACACTTGTTCTTTCTCTCACCGTATCGTTTCTGACTCTGTCTCTTAGGCTTATTCCTAACATGGCTCTTTGGGTCACTCGCAGTTTCTCGGCACTTTGCTTGGACAATGTAACAGTTTCAAGACCATAAGTACCAACTGGCAGAGCGCAGGCTTCATAGACTTTGATTATGGCAACACTATGATTCATATATTATTTTGTTTTAACAACAGGTAATATTTAAAAAAAAATAAAAGCTTAGTTTTTATATTTCTCTAAGTAAATGCAAATCATAAAAAAAGCTTTTGATTGATAACAATAAATATATTTAAAATCAGAAGTGATTTTTAATCCCATCCTTCTTCTTCTTCCTTATTGTAGACCTATGTGGTCTGTTCTCTACAGTGTTGCTCCTCCTGTAAGGTAGACTCCCAGCTGTCCTTCTATCTTTTAGGAGGTCTTCCACGAGGAAGAGTCCCATGAGGTTGATTATGCAATGCAATATAGGGGAATCTGGTGGAGTCCATTCTTAGAACATTCCAGTCCCTTTTTCGCTGTCCGCTCCATCTTATAATATCGTCAACCTCACATATCTATCTTATTCTGGTGTTCCTCACGCGATCCCTCAGTGTCTTGCCTGCTATCGTCCTCAGTGTTTTCATTTCGGAAATCCTCAAAACTTGTTTGGTCCTTACTGTGTCTGCCCTTGCTTCGACGCCATATGTTATTATTGGTCTTACGCATGCTTTATAGATTCTCATCTTACTCTTAATGGCCATGTCTTTGTTTTTCCATATTGTGGATTTTAGAGCCCCAGAGATTGCAGCTGCCTTGTTTACTTGGGCTTGTATTTCCAATAATATTTTTTTAATTTTCTTTTTTTTCCTCTGCTTTGATATCTCCACTGCTGTATATAAACTTCTTCCAAACCTTTTCACTCCTTCCTGTTGCTCGCGTTTCTCACCCACCAGCTATTGAGGCTGCACCGTTCTTTGTTTTCCTACGATCTCCATTTGATTTATCTGGGTGTCCATCTAATATTATATTGTATGATCCATGATGTGAAAACTTGTCAAATTTAAGAGTCAATACTACTCGTAGTTAAATAACACAGTGTAACATCATTTATCCGGCTGCATTTTACAATATGGCGGATTTTAACAGAAATGTCTCATTCGGTTAAAATGAGTTTTGCAATAGTGTCCGATAACATATCGAGTGGTGGTCCATGGTAGTCTAGTGGGAAAATGTGTCGATTAATTTGATACTGTTCGCCGCGGCCATTAGTCCCGGCTGGGCATTCACTCCGAGCTGATATATCAATGACAGGCCTGACCGCCGAGTGATGACGTCAGGGCCGGCTGGGCGTCATACGCGCCCCCCTGCGGCGAGACGGCGCGCGGCGCAGGACCGCATTAGGCGAATAATTATTTCGGTGCAGTCCGCCTAATGGTGGCACTATGTCACACGTGATGCTAGCGGAACAGGGTCGGACCAGCACCATGAAGAACTTTTGTGATTAAGATATTTATAGTTAGTACTGTTTTTAAATCTCGTTTGACAAGAGTTTACAGTTCATTCCTTCAATTGTGTTGTTGTTTTTAAAATTTATTAGGATGGTTGAATGGATCCATCTAGACTCCATCACATTGTGTTGAAAGGCCATCCCAGGCAGACCACCAAAGAAATGGATTGACAGCAGGGAATCGACCTCGGGGAGGCCAATCCCTTTTGAGAAACAGGCCACAAGGTATCAAGAAAAAGAAGAAGGACAGTCGATTTAAAAAAAGTGTGGCTTTATTATAGTGATATAATGGCAGATAAAGAGTTTTCGTAGTCAATATTCCAACTAACATTATTTATTAAATGCAGTAATAAAAAATTATATTGTTTTTAATATATTTTATACTAACAATACCATTATTTTATAATAGAACTTATAACGGTTCATACGGAGTATTTAAAAAGGTTTAATATAGAATATAAATTTGAATACAACGTTGTTTTTGTTTTGTGTTTTACAATATTGATATAAATTCATTAATAAAACGCTGATTAGACCAGTCCTAACATATGCTTCGGAGACTTGGACGCTCACTAAACGGGATGAAAACAAAATAAACTGCTTCGAAAAGAAGATCCTCCGCAGAATCTTCGGACCCATTAAGGATGGTCAGACGTGGAGAAGGAGATAAAACACAGAGCTCTACGATCTATACCAGGACATCAGCGTGGTCAAGTTTGTAAAGATTAACAGACTGCGCTGGCCAGGGCACTTGCACCGCATGAGAGATCTGGCGCCCCCCAAAAGAGCATTGTATGACAATCCAGCAGGACGAAGAACCATCGGTAGGCCGAGACTGCGATGGCTGGATGGTGCCGAAGCAGATTGTCGGGTCCTGGAGTAGCAAGACTGGGAGGTGGCGGCCAGAGATAGGACGGGATGGAGACGTTTCTTGGAGGAGGCCAAGACTCACCAAGGGTTGTAGCGCCGGAGAAGAAGAAGAATATATAAATTCATTATTATTAAAAAATTTTTTTTTTTCTAATATTGACAACGGCCCTTGTAAACTGCAAGTATTGAAGGGGTTTTAATACTTATTTTCTAATGTATGTAAGTAAGCAATGAATACGAATGAACATTGGTATTCATTGCTTACTATAGATATACCTATATGACATTTTAATAAAATAGATAAAAATGAATTAAGTTAAAGGTTATATTACTAGAGTTTTAATTTATTTTTATAATAACTAAAGTACTATTTCCGTTGTTGATTATAATTCTTCTTATTTTTGTCCTGTCACACCTCCGTGGTGCATAGGGCCTCAAGGAACCTTCTCCATCCGACTCTGTCGCATGCCTGATGCCTAACATAATCCCAAGTGAGGCCTGCTGCTTTAACCTCGTCCTTCAGGGCTCTTCTCCAGGTGGCTCTAGGTCTGCCTCGCTTCCTCTTTCCCCCCAGAGTCTAGAGCGCCCTGAGCGATTCAGGCTGGGTTCGTCTCAGCGTGTGACCGATTCACTGCCATTTGCGTCTAGCGACTTGTTCTCTAATTGGCTTTTCGCCTGCCATGGTCCAGAGAACGGCATTTGACACTGTTTGGGGCCAATGGATCTTGAATATTATAGATTATCATTAATACACTATATAGAATGCACACACACGCTATAATATAGAATATTATAGATTATAATTAGTGCACAAAAAATAAAACAAAACACATACGCATAGACAACACATGAGAAAAAGTTAGATAATATAGACTGAAAGTGTTTAGGAAAGTTTAAAGGGTTTGTATTTAAAATGGAAATAAATTTAGGGGTGCTTTTAAAGCACGAAATGTTTCGTTTGCAAAAATTGAGATCAGCCATCTTGCATGTAGTATTTTCCCACATCAATCACAATTACTTCTCTTTCCTACTCTTTTAATGGTCAGTTCGAGTTGAGAACAAAATTTATAGCCATTCTCCTTTGTGTTCTTATTCAGGCGGCGAGTATCGGAAGAGAGCCGCGGAACTCTGAGCTGGGATAGGGTTGTTACACTTTTTATCGTATACAAATAATATTCCTTTGTGTGATTAGGGCTATATCGCTGAAATATAAATACGTAGACGGGTCCTTACAATTTAAACTCTTCTTTCTTCTTCTTCTCCTTATAGACCTTTACTCTGTTCCTGAAATCAGGCTGGCCTCTATTGGGAGGTTGACTCCCAGCTATCTTTCCATCTCTTCGGCGGTCTTCCGGGGGGACGGCAGCCGGCAGGAATCTGATGCGCCACAGCGTGTGGGATTCTGGTGGGGTCCATCCTCTGCACGTACGCATTCCAGTATCTTCTGCGTTGTCTGCCCCATCTCACGACATCCTCCACCTTGCAGATCTCGCGGATGGCCGTGTTTCTCACCCTATCGCGAATAGTCCTTCCTGCTATCATCCTCAGCGTCCTCATCTCTGCCACCCGTACTTTAGCCTTCGTTCTTGTGGTATCCGCTCTGGTCTCAATGCTATATGTCAGTATAGGCCTTACGCAGGTTTTATATAACAATTTAAACGTGTATCTTAAACAAAACAAAAACCATATTTACATATGTTAAAAAATGTATTTTCAAGTGTTAACTATGGCGTCAAAGCAGGGGCAGACACAGTAAGTATTATGAATAAAATGTAAAAAAAAAAAATCGTAAAGACCCAGTTGTATTGTATACACGATTATATTACATCTTCGCGATTTTTGTTGTTAAACTTTATTTAAAGGTTGCGTGTTTTTATACATTTTACGAAAATTTGTTATTTAGAAATGAAACAACCCTAGTTGGGTGGAGGATAGCAGGCCGGGCCCCCAGGGATACGGGCCCTAGGGCCGTGGGGCCCCAGGCGAGGGGGGCACCACCTCACATCGATCGCTCAAACAAATATACCCACACTCAGGCACCATGTTTTACCTACATTATTTTAGAATAAGCGAGTCCCATAAATAATTGATGAAAGCAGGTTGGCATCAGTGTATATATGAAATGAATATAATTAAATAACATTAATAAAGCTATAATTGAAAATTAAAAAAATTAAAAAAAAACTGTTTCTTATTATTTACGATAGTGCCAACAGAAAGTTGCACTAGATTGGAAGTTTTTAGCTCCCATACCATACATTATAGAAGTACTTAAATTATTAGCGATAGTTTAATTTGTTTTACAAAGATATTTATATAAAAATAGAAATATTAGTTACAAAACTGTTGGACCATTAGGTTTAGAATGAAAATACCCTCGCAAAGCAGAACGAATTTGTTACTAATATTTATATGTTTATATAAATAGAATCTATGTTAAACCAATCAAACAATCGCGTTTAATACTGTAATATATTTTTGGAGTTTCACAAAAAAAAAAAAAACATTAACCATCAATAAAAAAGTACTAGTGATGATTACAATTATTTTTAATTTTAATTAACGCGCAGAAGCAAAAGAAATTGTGTTTAATTTATTTATTTTCAATAAAAAAAAAGTAGAGAGAAAAAACAAAGGTCACTGACATCATCCACCGGGTGGCGACTCTAAAATGGCAATGGGCAGGTCACGTAGCCAGAAGCTCAGACGAAAAGTGGACAAAAAGACTGCTGAGTTGAAGACCGTGGACGGCAAAGAGAAGTGCAGGGCGACCGCAACTACGGTAGAAGGATGATCTGAACAGACACGTCGGAATAACCTGGATGCAGTCTGCACAGGACAGAGTGACATGGAAGCGAATGGAGGAGGCCTTTATCCAAGAGTGGGCGGGAATAGGCTGAGGAAGAAGAACAAGAATGTAACATTGTGGTCTCATCTACGTCGAAAGGTTTCTCCGATTATTTTATTGAAATGACGCTCGTTCAGATGGAAGCATCGATATTATCAATATACTTATTACAGTTGTCGCAAATCTGTTACATTGCGCGCTCTGAGCATAGTTAGTGTGATAAGCTGGAAGGTAGAAAACTGTAGATACAAATATAAAAAAAAATTAACTAAAAATTATGTTTTGTATTACATTTTTGGTATTTAACAGAAACGTAAAAATTTAAGTGTAAAAAAAAGAATCCTGGTTTCACAGCCTACTACAGAATTTAATTCAGAAAATGTCTGAACATTAGTTGGCAGTACCAGCCCATCTCCCAAGACATTCTGACGTCCTCTTAATACATCAGCGTCGATTACAATATCGGATAAGTGTAGAGTTTGTATGTGGACTTTTCCCAGCAGTCATTTCGGTGGGAGGGGGTCCCGCGAGAGCCGCCGTGTGGGGGCGGGCGGGGGCCGTGTGAAGTTATGGGACAAATGAAACTCGCTGGGCGGGCTGGTCCCCAGGTGCGGGGCGGGGGCGGGGGCGGGAGGCTCCCGCGGGAGGCCCGCCGCTCTGGAGGTACGGTTTTCCTACTACGCCGGAAAATCGGGTGACATTTCCCTGTATCCAAAGATGGCGTCAAGTGTTGTGTACAATACATTTTTTGTTTCGATTATTTTAATTGAGTGAAGATTTGCTTTTATTACTTGGCTGCGATATGGAAGCAATGTAAATATTACAATGCAATTAACAAATAACGACGACCTTCGTGGCCGAGTGGTAAGTGTTCTGACTGCCACACCGAAGGTCCCGGGTTCGATTCCCGGGCATGGCAGTGTTATTCGAGTAGAATTCACGTGACAATAAAATGGCGATAGATTTGCTACCTATCACATTTACATGTTTTACATATTTATTGTGTCTTAATTATTACGAATGAAAACGTTTGTCTTCTGTAAATTTATTACGTTTTATGGGAATCACGTATTTCGCCCTTCTAAGAATTATTCAATGACATCTAACTATGCCTTAGAAAGGCGAAACATGTCATTCGCATAAATTATAATAAAACTTCTAGAAAACATACGTTTACATTCATATTAATTATTATCAAATGTCATCAGAACATTGTATATCAACTGAAGGGATATGAATATAAGATTTATATTACATATACACGTATATATTTTTTAAAATACGTATTTAGTTTAAATCCATTTACTCTTCTAGTTTCGGCCGGTTTCTGCCTTCATCCGAGCTTTCGAAACCGGCATTAAATATGTGTTAAAAACTATATTTTAATTTAATTTATTATTGTCATTGAAATTCTACTAATATATATAGCGATATTCGTAGCAAAGTAGTAAGAGCTATGACTGCCATCCTGGGTTCGATTCCAGTGTGCAATTTTCAGTGTGTGTCTTTATTCCGGCGTAGAATTCACGTGACAATAAAATGGGGATAGATTAGATACCCATCATATGTCGTGAGAATCAATTAAATAGCTAAAAACAAAATGTGTACAGTAATTGGGTTTAAATGACCTGTTGTATAGAAAAAATATAGATATACATTTATTGTTTCTTGAACAGTGATGTAAAACTCCATATTAAATAATTAATACGAATGAAAACGTCTGTCTTCTAGGAGTTTTATTTTATTTTAAATGGAATGACATGTTTCGCCCTTCTAAGGCAATATCAAATGACATTATTGATATACTTACTTATTTATTTCCTATGGCCATACAACTCTTGAAGAGTTTTAGCCTCCTTGATGATTTTTAGCCAAGCTCCTCGATCCTGCGCTTTTTGCTCCTAGCAGTCCGATTCGCCCAACCTAGCCAGAACAGCCAGAAGATTCTCCATTAGGCGCTGTCTAGACCTTCCTAGAGGTCTTACTCAAGTCGGTCTAGACGCGTACAGGGTCTTGATTGCTCTGGTCTCTTCGGCTCGGCATACGTGCCCAATCCATGCTAGGCGACCGGCTCTCACGGTGCTCGTTATAAGGGGCTGCTGGGTCATCGTACGCATCTCCTGGTTGGTCCTATGCCTCCAAGTTTCCAATACAACACCGGGATTGTAGAACCACACAACAGGTCGTTTGAACCTAATTACTGTACACATTTTGTTTTTAGCTATTAAATTGATTCTCATGACATGTTATGGGTAACTAATCTATCCCCATTATTGATATACATATTTTGAATTCATATACGAGTCTAATTTCATAACAGAGCCGGTATTTATGAATAGGATTCTATGGAAATGTTTTTTGTGTATGAAAGTACAATAAATAAACAGGAGAAAGAGGTAAGAGACAGGGGGCCGGAGGCTGCGGGCATATGAAGCTAATCGGGGGCGACACGTCATTCGGGTGTGAGCTCGGCATTAACATCCTAAGGCTAAACGTCCATCAAGTAAGATTTTCCAAGGGTCGTGAGAATATTTACTACAAAGCCTTAAAAAGGGAACATATACAAATACCATTTTTTGCTATTTACTTTGTGTTATTTATTTACTTGCATATTTTTTGGGGTACAGAAATATGGTACTATTTTGAATTTTATAATATTTCTACGACCTTTGTGATAGAGCACACAGAAGGTCTCGGGTTCGATTCCCGGTAATGGCAGTGTGCTTGCCACACTGTTTTTGGTCTGATTCATTCACGTGACAATAAAATGGCGATAGATTAACTACTTATCACATGTCATGAGTATCAATAGCTAAAAAGTTGTGTATAGAAATTGGTTTCAAATAACCTACTGTATACAAATGTGGAAAACAACGGAACACTACCGCATTTAAGAAAGGCCCCAAGAAAGTAGTGGCATCCTAAGAACCAGCAAAGATTTAAATAAAATTTGCAGCAAACTAATCCCTAGGATTGAAACCAATAGAAAATATTATTGTGTATAATAAATACTCTTTTATAATATCATATGATAAATACTGCAAGGAGGGTACCATCATGGTGGTGTTAGTATAACTATAACACTCGTCACCCCTGGAAACGACACAAAGTCGGCAAAACCTTCCACCACAAAGACAAGAAAAAGTGAGAGATATATAATAGTATTTTAGGGCTAACCCTATCTACTATCTTTCTCTTACTTATGAATCTTTCTGTTACTGCACACAATACAGTCTTTAGAACCTTTGTCCAGTTTCGCGATGAAGTGGGGCTTGTACTCTAATCACTCCTCTGCATGCACGCGAAGTTCCCGCCATTTTAGGTTATGTAAATTTGCAAGGATTATTTTATAGTTGAATAAAAACGAAAAACAGTCAAAATCTTATTAAAACGTGAAATTAAATGTTATTTTTAACGTGTCAAGTTTTGCGCGCGAAAATACGCTGCGCGTGCAAGTCTTGTCTTGTCGGCCGCCAACCAACAACTGAGTTGTAGCGTACATATAGCGATGTCGGCTGGCATTCGACAAAGGAGTGGTAAGGGTTAAGGGCTGACTCTAAGCTCATTCATTCGTATTAATTACTATTTATCAAAATTTAGAACTTAAGCACAAAATATTATTAACTCATATCTTTATTTGGAATTTCATGATACGTTGAGTATCATATATTTATTTGGAATTAAATTTATAACGCCTGCTTAAAATTACAAAGTCAATGAGGTAGAGGCCTTATCTTATCCATTCGATTCACGCTTTAGTTATTAATAAAAATTATTTTTGCAAGTCACCAAATAGAATTTATTGTTACGCACCCATTCACGTGATCTGATTGTCATATCACTCTACTGACATCATCACATTGATGCAAGCATTATAATTATTGCTCTAATTAAAAAAAACGACTATGTCACAATGTCATATTGTAATCAGTTGCTTTATATTTTTAATATTTGAATCATTTTATCATACTCTTTAGATGATAAATGAAGATTGCATATTGATAAATGACGAAAATCAAACATTTATCACAGCCGTATGAATCTATGCGAGACAATAAAATTTTTTTTTTATGTTTATATGGGTGCATAAGATAATTTTAAACAATATTTCAATTAAAAGATATTTGCTGTTAATTTAAAAATGGTGTTATATTTGGACAAATATTTAAAAAAAAACTTTGAGCATGAAACTTTAATTTGTTTTTTTAGAAAAGTCATTTCGGGCGGATTTTATACCAACGAAGGATGATAACTAACCAAAACATGCATGTTAAGAAAGGCGAATTAAGTATTGTGATTGAACGAAGTATTTTTAATATTTATTCATATGTATACGTCGTCTTTGGTCTGGTAGACATGAGATCCCTAAGACGTATGTGTGGTAAAACGATGTACGACACGATTTCAAATGCTGATATAAGAAAGCAATGAAGAGCGGAAGAAAGTATTATGAATAAAATTATGAAATGATCACTGCGTTGGTTTGGACATATGGAACGCATGGATGAAGGAAAAAAACGGTGTGAATGGATTACGGAGTCGTGGGAGACCGAGGAAAACTTGGCATGACCAGATTAATCAAATTTTAAAGGTCGACCATGTTAGAAGTCTGAAGAATTACCGTGCGTGTAGGTTGTTGTGGTTCGCTGTATGAATGTGAAGGAAGCTAGAGACGTGTGTCAGGATCAAGGAGTGTGGCGGTCCGTTTTCTCTGCTTATCCTTTCGGGGGATCGGCGTGATGGTTTGTTGTTGTTTGACTGGTGAATTCACTATCGCATATCGTGAGAATCTATAGCTCAAATAATGTATACAGTAATTTGGTTCAAATAATCTGTTGCATACAACAATGTGGAAAGCAATGGGAAACAACCATTTTAAAAAGGTCCAAGTGGCATCCCAAGAACAAGCAAAGATATTAGACTTAGCCGCAAAGCAATCCCTAGCATTGAAACATACGAGAAAAGTCGTAGAAAAAAAAAATACATAACACAAAGTGAATTCAAATGTCTTATGAATACATGGTTATACGTTAGCTAAGTTCGAATGTTTAAATATATAATAACATATAAACTAATTTTAAACATTTATCATTTTTGCGTTCCAAATACTCATCCATATCATAAATCTCATGCGACTTCATAATGGCTAACAACATTGTACAGCAAAAACTTTGATGGAAGCTCTGCCCTCTTGAAAAGGTAGGAGGAGGTCCATCGCTTCCGCCGGACGTGTTAAGTCCTCCTGAGGAGGGTTGGAGCGATCATGGACGAGAACATTTTCTGCTTAAAGTTTTCTACCCTCACCACTTTCCCTTTTTCAGTTTTAGCCAGAAGTCTACCTATAACATATTGCAAATGGTCACGCATTAGCCATGCAAAGGTTTATTGTAAACTTAAATTTATTTATATATTTTTGCCTTGTCGGTTATATTATAATAGAAATTACAATTCGAAGTACTGACATATCCTCGACCTAAGCCCTCGTGATGCAAATCAAATTATATTCGAGGAAGAAACAATTACAAATATATTTGTAATTTTTACCTCTTGTTAACATGAAAATATAAGGCCACAGTAAATTATTGAAATTTCAAAAAAATATTTATATTATACTTTACTGTGTATTAATTTTTTTTTTGACAGCTTGTTCCTATTTTCTGGTAAAAATAAGAAGAAACAAAAATAACAAAAGAAGAAACATTTGTACGATCCCGAAACCGGCCGGAACTGGAAGGAAAAATGTAATAAATCTCAATGTACGAGTATATAGTAAAGACATTCTAATATTTGAATTCGATGAAAACGTCTGTTTTCTAGAAGTTTAACATTAGGAGTAAGATGTGACGCTTTATTAACACCAAAACATCTGATAATGCCTTATTTTTCTTCAGCTTGTTGTGGTCGTCCACTCTTGGACGTAGGCTTCCTCTCGTATTTTTCACTCTCTTCTATCCTGAGCGGTCCGCATTCAGTAACTTCCCTCACTCTTACGGATATTGTCGCACCAACGCAACTTCGTGGCAGAGTGGTAAGAGCTCTGACTTCCATACCGAAGGTCCCGGGTTCGATTCCCGGCGATGGCAGTGTGATTGTCACACTGTCTTTGGTCTGGTGTAGAATTCACGTGACAATAAAATGGCGATAGATTGGCTACCTATCACATGTCACGAGAATCAATATAATAGCTAAAAAAATAAATTGTATACAGTAATTGGGTTCAAACGACCTGTTGTATACAAAAAAAAACTGTGAGCATCCAACTCTACGCTATGCCGTTCTCGGCCACCAGCACAGCAGTAAACCTTGTCCACTTTTCATCGGGGTCACGAGCGACGTGTTCCGCCCAACGTCACTTAAGGGTTGGGACCAACTTGATGACATCGGAGACTTTTGTCTTGGCTCGTATGTCCTCATTCAGGTTAATGCTTTAGAAGAAATGTTGCACTCACATAAAACACAATAAAACTACGGGAAAATATATTTTTCCATCAATATTCTCTTCTCCGGTCTCAATCTAATGATTGGTCTGCAGCAAGGCGACGCATCTCCTTTTCCACTCCGCTCGGTCCTCGGCCACTCTCTTCAACTCCGCATAAGAGGTGCAGCCCATATCTCGACAAATCTGGTCTAGGTACTCTTGGTGAGGTCGTCCTCCGCCAATTGATCCCCCGACCATTCCCTCCAACACATCATGCAGGAAACATTCGCGTCGCAACACATGACCAATCCATCTTGCGCGCCTCTCCACTATGGTGTTCAACATGTGCCTACTCTTTTCAACTCTGCTTAGAACCTCTTAGTTTGTAATGTGTCCCTCCATGAAACATGGGCAACTCGTCGGTAGGTTCACATCTCAAAAACAATTTTATATTTGATTAGATTTCATTATTTACTCTAAACACGAAATTTCTATAACTGACATTAATATTAACAAATTACTAACGAATTTTTTTTTTGATTACCAACCTTCTCTATTGCAGAGATCTTACTTTATTGTTTTATTTTGAAACAAATCTAAACAGTTTATCTTGTTCTCTGTATTATTTGGGCATTGCACTTCCCACTGTCGTTTTTTCTCGAATTTGGAATCTTTTTCGAAATCCTACTTCGTCCACAAATAATGTCCCCTACTGAAAGAATATTATATTTTGCGTGTCTTTGATACGATTTAAATAGTAATCCTTTTGGGAAGAAGAAGGGGGTGTGCGGGATTTGGGAGGTTGGACTGTAGTAGGGGAGGTATTTGGCATTGTGACATGTTTTCAAATCTTAATTGCAAAGAAAAGAAATGAAAGACATCGAGTTAATTAGTAGACAGTTTAAACAACAAATTATCACGTCGTTTCTTCGGAAGAGTAGAGAGAGAGAATGGACCCCTACAATTCGTTTTCTGACACATCTCTATAGCTTCATCAACATTCATACAGCGAGTCATATTTAGAAATTCATTGTTTCTGTAATTAAACTTTTTTTCAATACCTCCTCTTATATTCCATGTACCAATGCGGCACTCCGCTCTCCTCTGTTAACCCCCGCGGGAGAAGTGATGTGATGGGTGGCGGACCTCATCGTCGTCTCTAGGAATTAACCCGCATCTACTTAAAACTGCATTAAAATAAATTACATTCAACAGCTTCAATTAAAATTAGTTCTTAATGAAAATATACTTTAAACAGCTGCTAATATGCCCCATTAACACATGTAAATCTGTATTTTTGTTTAGTTTTTTATATTGCCCATATGAAACGAAACTAGATGGCATAATTACAATTTCGGGGTTAATATATAAGCTTACTTTAATATATACGAGTACATGAGAAATTGTGAGATGGGGCAGATAACGCAGAAGATATTAGAATGCGCACATGCAGAAGATGGATCCCTCCAGAATCTCACACGTTGTGATGCGTCAGATTCCTTATGGGCTATCGTCCCCCTGGAAGACCACCAAAAAGATGGAAGTATAGCTGGTAGTCAGCATACCGAGAGAGGCCATCCTGAAAATAGGAACACAAAATGGTCTAGAGGTAGAGAAGAATAATTTAAAATATTTAAATGAAATTAATGTTGTTATTTGAAATTTCATGGTAGAAGTTCATTCTTAATAATAAAATGAAGACATTTTTGGTTAAAAATCTTTTTAAAATGTCTGTTAATATGTATATCTTATTTAATTTTAATTTTCATTATTTTTAAAAATATTTCAGATAATCCGCAGAATGTTAATATTATAATGTTTTCTTAAAAAAACAATGATTGATCTTCATGATTCCATTATAGAACCAGAGAATTTCTTTATTTTCTTAAAAATATCGTTTTGAATATTTAAATACAACAAATAAGTAAACAAATCTCTTAACGTATTTCCTCTTCTGATTACGTTTTCGAACAAAAATGTCCTTGAGACGTCCCTGACAGGGGCGGGTAGCGCCCCGCGCGCCCGGCGGCCCCCAGGGCCCCCCGAGGGAAATCTTCGGCCCTCCTATCGCGGCCTGCGAGAGTTTTATGGCCACCAGAAGCGAGCACTTCCTCTCCCGGTACACTTCCTCCGGGTAGCACTCCTCTGTGTGTCCGCCATTTTTTTAAACATGTTTTCTTTGTTGTACATCACACTCGAAGGTCCCTTAAGTGACTTAGTAAGTAAATAACAAAGACATATTTAGAATCAAGATTACACTCTTATGAGTACAAGGACACTTCTAATGGCACAGTTAAAGTTTAACAAGTACACTTTGCTCATATTATGAAATGTTTTAAACTGATATAAACTATTATGATTTTTTAACGATTTTATATATTTAGTACAGTCCTCAATTACTTGTTTCAATTTAATATGACAGAAAACTTATTTATTGTTTCATGAACAATGATGTAAAATTCCATATTAAAAAATTAATACGAATGAAAACGTCTGTTTTCTAGAAATGTTATTATAAATTATTGAAATTACACGTTTCACCTATCTAAAGCGTTGTCATTGTGTAACAGACATTTGATAATATCTTAGACAGGTGAAACATGTCATTCCTATAAATTATAATAAAACGTCTGTTTTTTTTTGTTCTCGGCGTTGAAGCAAGGGCAAACACAGTCAAGACCAAACAAGTTTTGAGGAACTGAGAGAGATAGCATGCAAGACACTGAGAGATAACGTGAAAAACGACAGAATTAGAGAGATATGTGAGGTTAAGGAAATTAAGACACCGAAAAAGGGACTGGTATGGTCATATCCAAAGAATGGGCACAACCAGACTCCCTTATATTACACTACATAATCAGCCCCACGGCATCCTCGTGGAAGACCTCCTAAAAGATGGAAGAACAGTTGGGAATCTACCTCATGGGAATAACAATACTCTGAACATACCACATAGGTCTACAATAAGGAAGTAGAAGAAGAAGAAGAATAATTAGAAGAGCAGAATCACTAGAATAAAAGATTCAAAAATCGTTCTAAAAGTTCCCCGTGCCCGTCGGTACCAACGTTTTGAAGGCTTTCACATCTGGGAGGCTAGCGGGTCCCTTGCGGGGCGCGGGCGGGTTGGGGGGAGGGTGGGAACAGGGGTACGTTCCCTGGGGAATCCCACAGGTCCTCCCCCCCGCCGTACCCCGCTTGTCCCCCGGCACCCGCCTCTCCTACAATGTTGTCCGAATGAATTTTTAATATCCTTTTCTTAACTTTGGCCTGAAGCAGTGCAAACTTTTCTCAGCAATTAGACGGCTGGAATGGATTGCTTGGCGCCCGGCAGTTAGGTTTAGCACGATGGGACCAGCCTGTTTGATGGATGATTTGATACCGTGATGTGACAAAGATTTGATCGTACAGAAAATATATAAATCATTTAATATGAACAAATAGCATTTAATAATTTAACTGCAGTTTTGTACTCACACCAGAATGTTTTGTTTATGATTTACTAGAAACTACAATGATATCAATTAAAACATGTTTTGATTACGAATCAATTATTTAATGAAAAGTTAATAAAGGTTGTCATAAATAATGAAATTTGTTAAATCAATGAACACTGATAATTATTAAGCATTTCGGATTACTTAAATAATAATTCATATTTGAATAACTTTTCAAAATATTTTTGTAGCACTTCTTACAAACATGTTTCGGAACGTTGATGTCCTTCTTCAGGACAACTAAAAAAAGTTTTATATTCATTTTGAGAATGGTTGTCTACGGTCTGAAACATATTTGTGAAAATAGTAAGAAAGTGTTGTGAAATATTCGATGTTTTCCCAAAGCTAATTTAATTTGAATCTACAACACAAAGTGATGGTGAATTCATTTGTATTAGAGAGCCATATACTTTAAAGTATTTTTTGGCTGAAATAAGAAATGTATTTTTATGTTATCATAGGCACAATATTCAGTATATATCCGTAGGATAGCGTGTCTACAAGTACACTGTACAACATATGGTTAGAAGTAAGCGTTTATACAAATAATTGCCTGCACCAACCGGCATGACCACAAGTTTCAATTCTAGGGATTAGTTTGCAGCAAAGTGTTACATTTTTTGCTGGTTATTAGGATTCCACTTGGCCCTTTAATGTTAATTAAGTTTCTCCTTGCTCCCTCATTTTTGTATACAACAGATAATATGAACCCAATTACCGTATATATTTTTTAGCTATTAATGATAGGTAGGCATTGAGTATTGTGATAGCTAGTCTTTTGCCATTTTTATTGTCACGTGAATTCTACCAGATCAAAGACAGCGGAATCGAACTCAGGATTTTCGGTGTGGCGATCACAGCTGTTACCACCCTGACAATAAGGTCGTCATTTAGTAACATATTTAACGAAACATCCTATATGTTATTTATTGTTTCGGCATTTACTTTGTGGTAGGACATGATTAAATTGTAAACAAAATACCTGTTTTTCACCACTTGAGTATTATATTTTACACGACTAGTTTCGGAAGCTACAGATGCTTCCATCTACAGGATTAAATATAAACTCAGTTTATATTAAACCTGTAGATGGAAGCATTTGTAGCTTCCGAAACTAGTCGTGTAAAATATAATACTCAAGTGGTGAAAAACAAGTGTTTTATTTACAATTTAAACATCCTATAGTTGCGAGAACAAAACATCAACAACTTTTTTCAAGCGGAGTTTTAACCTTGGAAAGGAAAGGATTGGCGAGATAATAACTCAGCTCGGATAGCGGCTTAATGCATTCAACCTGCTTAGCACCTCGGGGGGCTAAGTGTATTATTCACTGCCCGCGGAGGGAAGCGGCGACCAGAAGTATGGTACACAGATACAGCTGGCAGTGCCGACTATAGTACACTGCTCTACAGCGGGAGGTGGCGATGTGCTCCTGGCTGCGATCGTAAAAAGTTTCCACGGGTTTTAGAGCCCCTTGCACCTAGATACGAACTGCAGCGGGGAAGGTAGCTAAAACTTGCATAAAGGATGTGTCAGTTAAGGGAATCGCTTTTACGTCCGGCGAATGATTATTATGTTTGACATAAACGTCGCTGAAACCGAGACGTAAATTCGAAATTTTACTTGCATATAATAAATACATCATTAAAGTTTTAAGCTGGTGAAGTTTGGTAATAAAACACGTTTTACAAACAGCGATTGTGCTTTATAACATATACTATAATTAACTTACTTAACATCAGGCCGTTTTTCCAGAAGGAAACGCAAACATTATGAATATCTCTCGAGCATCGTCTGTATTATTATGTTATATCCTGACATGCACACTCGCCGATTGCTCTGACGTCTTTTATTTTCATTATTTATTTGAATTTTTATTGAAGTAACAAATAGCGATTTCAATATACATATACGGGTACAAACACATAGAAATAACAAAACAAGGCCAATTACATGCTACCACAAATATTGTACACCAACTGACATATAAAAAGAATAAAGTAACATAATAATAGTAATAATAATAATAATGAATAATTAAAGATGAAATATAATATAAAAATGTAAAAAATAAAATAAAACGTGGAGTAACATATTTTCAGTCGCCCCGAAGGGTTACTCCAACCATTTTTTTAAAAGCACTTTCATTAATATAGAACACATCGGTGTTATTAAAGCACTTATTGTAAATGTCGCCCTCTGAGCGTAGTTGGTCCGATAAGCAAGAAGGTGGAATATTTGGTTCGTAGTGTTATGTGCGAAGCATAGGGGTATTCAGTAATAATTTGCTAAGAAGGTCGGAGTTGTGTATTTTGAAGTGCATAATTTTGTGAAGTAACATTCTGCCTTTTATAACACTCGGCCTTTTTCGTTTTGCATCCGCTCTACTTGCATACAACTCCTTATAATGAAGATGTAATAAATGAGATTTGTTTAACGTAAATTGCATAAAGAAGTTATCAGTGGGAGATAATGAAAAATGCACCCGTTTAACAAGATGTGTTGCTGATAAAAAAATATGAAAAAAACATCTCTAGTTTATAGTTTCTGGTAAGTTACGAAAGAAAATTAAACACGATGTAAAATCGCTTCACATAAATTTTACAGTCATTAAAAAACACTGCAAAATTTAGAAATACATCAATTTTAAATTGTCACTACAACTAAATAAAAATAATAACATTGGTTAATTTCTATACAAAAACAAAACGATGCATATTTCATAAATGTGAGTTATGTTTTATTTTTATATAACGCAACCTTTCTTTAATTTTATTTTAGTTATAGTTGCACCTGAAGATGGAGAGTGTTTTCGAAAGTGTTAATTTAATTTCTATAAGTGTTAATTCTATTTCTTTGTCATTCTGAAAACAGTTGAATGCATATTTGTGTATTTTATTGAGAAATCAATAATAAATAAATATCGCAAGAAATTGGTAAACAGTGTTTTTTTGCAATATGCAGTGTACGGAAAATCTAATATATCAGAGATACCGTCACCTTGACAGCGCGGAGAATTCACTGGAAGTTTTACGATGGCTCATCGTCACACAAATCCCGCGACTGAATCCTGAAGGAGATAGTGCTGTCGGTGTAATTGTAAAATAGTAATGTGTTTCCGGGTTCGGGGTGGGGGCGCCATGGCGGAGAGGGATGCAGCGGTCCGTGACTGTTTTTAGGGAAAATCAGGCTCATTTAATTTCTCAAACGATCCAACGATATAACAATATTATTTTAAATAAATTGCTTACATGTACTATGTCCCAATGTTAATTTACTCAATACATCAAATTAAATTGGTAATCTTATATGATAACACAAAAAAATATATTCTGTATCTAGCGGAGTTAATAAGGATTAACTCAAGGTTTTAAGTCTTTTATTCTGGTAGATAAAAATTAATTACACAAAATATAAAGTGTCGAATATTGTTAATTGTAAAAAGATTATACAAGAATTTTAATCGATAATTACTGATAATGTTTTCGCATATTTGTACATAAGAAGTATCAGGAGGCCACCTAAAAGATGGACTGACGACATTGCCTGAATAGCTGGAACGACTTGGATGCAGAAGGGACAAGACTGGGGAGAGTGGAGAAAAATGCAAGACACCGATATCCAACAGTAGAGGAAAGAAGGCTGAAAATATGAATAAGAAACTACGTGTTTACATCTGTAAATATATCAGCGCGCTTTTCTCATAATAATTATACAATAGCAAAAAAAAAACACTTATAAATACGAGTAAAAACTTCTATTTTAATTTATGGGAAAATGTTATTTATTATATTTTATAGGAATAACAATTTACATTTACACTCACTTTTCTTACTATGCTTCGCCGTAGGTTGGTTCCTATCGCGCGGCATTATCAAATGATACCGATATTTTGACATTTCATTTGTATTGATGTTTTCTTTCGTATTAACTATTTAGTTTGGAGTGTTACATCATTGTTAAAGACACAATAAATAAACAAAATGAACATAATTGATGTTAATTTTTTGTCAAAAGTCAATGATTTTCTACTGGAACGAAACAAAAGATATCTCGACATCACATAGTGATAGTTAAAGGTCGTAACTAATAATTGTATTTTTCTAAAGTAAATCTGATCAAATCATTGCAGGTTGTGATTGTTGACAAACGAGCTTTAATTAAACACAAAGTTGCAGAGTATTTAAGGCATGCGTCCGCCCCATCATGACATATGGACTTGAATTTTTGAGCCGATACCAAGAGGACTAAAATCCTTATCGTAGTGGCAGAAATGAGAACCATACGCTTAATCACAGGTAGAACTCTCAGAGATCAACAATTGGATGGTAAGATCTGTCTGTAGCGTTGAAGACATTGTGAGGTGGGGTAGAAGTAGAAGGCGCTTTTGGAGGGATTATGTGGACCGTATGGAAGATACGAGACTTGTGAAAAATTATAAAAAATTAAAGCCTCAGCAGCAAGAGATTACCAAGAAGGCCGCTGAAAAGATGGAGGGATGGCTGGACGTCTTCATCACAGGATAACTTACTATCAAAAAATCTAGACAAAGAGGAAAAAGAAGCTTGTATTGATATTAAAATGAAACATTTATTTTAAATTATAATTATTTTGACGTGTTTACTAGACGGCAAAATTAGAGAAGTGCGTCATGATGAAGTAAGTCACCAATGATAAATAACGGCGGAACATTTCACGCGTGCCAACTCACGAATTGCGAAAATATATCATGAAACGAGACACGAGTGAAGTCAGTCGTAAAAAGTGTAAAATAGTACCAAAAAACCGTCACATTTTAGTGGGGTAATTTGGAATATGTTGAGTAGTATTATTTGTAAAAAAACTTTTAATAAGAAGATAGAACCTGTACCAAATATGTTAGTACAATACTTCCAATATTAGTAATACAAATAATATTTGAATTTCATGAAGTTGGCCTTCTTTCTACTTCTCCTTCCTCTTAGTTTAGGTCGTATGACCTGTTTGTGACGATGGGCTGTCCTGGGATGATGATGTCCAGCCATCTCTCTATCTCTTTGACGGCCTTCCTGGTAATCTCTTGCTGCTAGGGTTTTCAACTTTAACAATTTTTGCAATTCTTGTATTCTCCACGCGGTCCACGTGGGCTCTCCAAAAGCGCCTTCTGCTTCTTCCCCATCTCACTATGTCCTCAACACTATAGACAGACCTTATTGTTTCATTTCTGATCCGATCTCTGAAGGTTTTGCCTGCGTTGGAGCGTAGGGTTCACATTTCTGCTACTCTAAGAAGGTTCTTAGTTCTGTTGGTATCGGCTCTGACCTCCGTTCCATACGTCATGATGGGGCGACGCATGCCTTGTATATCTTGACTTTACTTTTGGTTAGCATGTATTTGTTCATCCATATGGTGTCGCGCGAGCAGCCAGCCGCGGCTGTCGCTTTGTTGGTTTGTGCTCGCACTTCGTCATATAGATCACTGTAGCTACCGATCTCTACGCCTAGGTAAGTGAATCGCATGACTTGATCAATAGGTTTGTTTTGATTCGTCACAGAAGTATATCTTCTTTCGTGTGTTTTTTTTTTAATTTTGCGTCTTACGTGAACGACCACACGGTACATAACAAAGATATATTTTTGTTGTTGAATTATCTTGGGACCTCGGAAATTCACGTACCCACACTGGCATGGGACGAGATTTCCCGGGCTTCCTCGGCAATCCTCTGGAGTCCCCGTAGACGTGGGGTCTCGGGGGGCCCCCCTATCATGGCGCACACTCAAGTGACTCTAGAATGTCTTACTCTCTGGCGTAACTAACGGCCGAGCGGGTCCCGCGGGCTACAGGGAATACTTTTTTTTAGATTCATATTTCAACCGCATATACCTCTACACATACAATATATATGTAGAATATTTCAGGTTCAATGCAATATGTCATTTTCTTTTTCTTAGTATCAATGGCAAAAAAGCTTTATTTATCACAGAGTTGGCGCTAAAAAGTATTCTTTCTTGCCAAAGTAATGGAAGGTTTGGCCAACTTCATCGTTTCCAGGGGCACCGGATGTTATGGTAACACCACACTTGGAGAAACCTTCTTTGCCCCCTATTAAATCATGTGAGCTCAGCTGCTGAATAATATTTATCTACATTTTTTCGTGATCTTTTTATGCGGAATCTTTAAGTAAATGTTAGAGCTATTTGTAATAATTGATAACAGTTGAACTAGTAATCAGATAAAAGTCGAAGTAAGAGTTTTTTCCCATGTGAAGCGCTTACTTTACTTGTGAATTTTTTGTTTTGTTAAATTATTTTACTACCCTGATAAGGCCTGGGTCCAAGCAAAACTGGTTGGCATCAATTATTATATAATAACCATACCGTGATTAAATACAAAGTGTTTTATTATTTTATATCCATAAATTTGAAATGTCTAACCACAAAGTGAGGGCTTCCTATGAAAATTTAAATGAAATATTTGTGAACATAGTGAATCTCATCTTCTTACAGTATTAAGCTACATTAAGTGTACATAATCTGTCTCTTAGGCTTATTCCTAACATGGCTCTTTCCGTGGCTCTTTGGGTCACTCGTAGTTTATCGGCACTTTGTTTGGACAATGTTACAGTTTCAAGACCATAAGTACCAACTGGCAGAACACAGGCTTCATAGACTTTTCGTTTTAGGTTAATCGGTATTTTCCGAGGATTAACCCATTTTTCCGAAAGCTTAGTCAAATTTTTCTCTTGAGCTCTGCGCTTTGGTTATCTCGGCCCAATCGAATATTGTGTCCCAGGTATGTATATTCTTGGACATTCTCGATTCTGTTGCTATCCACGTTGATTGAATACGGTGAGAGAAAAAATAAAGGTCACTGACATCATCCACCGGGTGGCGACTCTAAAATGGTAATAGGCAGGTCACGTAGCCAGAAGCTCAGACGAAAAATGGACAACACTGCTGACTTGGAGACCGTGTACAGTAAAGATAAGTGCAGGGCGACCGCAACTACGGTAGAAGGATGATCTGAACAGACATGTCGGAATAATAACCTGGATGCAGTCTGCACAAGACAGAGTGACATGGAAGCGAATGGAGGAGGCCTTTGTCCAGGAGTGGACAGGAATAAGATGAGGAAGAAGAAGAAGAAGTGTACATAATTGTTTTAATATATTTATAAGCATTCATATGTTATAAGTATTTTCGAACATCTTTTTATTCTCTCCATAGTCATATCATTAATGTTCCGGCTGAGGTTTTCCACGGTTTCCTCAGCTGCAAGGAGAATGTTGGCACATATATAGATAGCCCATGGATTCCAGAGCTTGACAAAGTCGGCTCTCTAGACTTGGCTCTCTCTTTTTGTTGTATTTTTATAAAATTTTACCTGTACTTAATAGATGCCTTAAACATTTTCCTGTTTGTAATGTCTATTGAGTTATTAAACTGATTTGATTTGATTTTACATAATGTTTCTAAAATGTTCATGTATTATATATTATGCTCATTTATTCAATAAAGTACAGCGGAGCATAGAAGTAAGATGGGGTAGATTAAATGTGGTCTGGCACCCCCCTTGTTATTGCCGTCTTTAAATGTAAGTCCCGAATGGACCGAGGACAGGCCCGATGAGTGTACGAGCGAGGCTGACAAAAGGGCGCCACTACGTCCCATAACAGCCTCGGGTATGTGGTGGGAACTTCTATGTTCCTTCTAAGAAAAAAAGGCTCTCTAGACTTGAAATTAAATACAGTAATATCCTTGAAATAACCACCAGCAAGGATTATATGATTGAAACCAATATGGAAACAAAAAACCGGTGGTTCATCGATCGGTAACGGTCCGTTAATGTTTTTTACCGGTAATTTTTATTTTATTTTTATGTATACAACAGGTCGTTCGAACCCAATTACTGTACACAATTGATTTTTTTTCGCTATTATATTGATTCTCGTGACATGTGATAGGTAGCCAATCTATCGACATTTTAGTGTCACGTGAATTCTACACCAGACCAAAGACAGTGTGACAATCACACTGCCATCGCCGGGAATCGAACCCGGGACCTTCGGTATGAAAGTTAGAGCTCTTACCACTCTGCCACGAAGGTCGTAAATTTTGTCCCCCTCCATGGGTATTTTAGTGCGTGTAAATCCATTTATTTGCTTGTTATTAACGAATCACAAATTTTAACTTTATAAATGACAGGTGTAAGTACTAACCTTGGATCGACTTGAAAGTACTTATTTATGGTACACAGTTTATCTTAAACATTATAATATATTTTGGTATCTACTTTTAAAGTCTTGGCTGACATGTGCGTGTCCCTCAGGGCTCCGGCCGGCTAGGCTCGGAGGGGCCCCCCGAGGGATTGGCGGGGCAGGTCATCTAAATTGAAAAGGGTTGGCTAGCTCCATCGCTTCGTGTAGGACTTTCAAGTTTTTACATATTACGTGGGCAGGTGAATCTTACATAATTTAATATTAAGTGAACCATAGTTAGTGCGGGTATTTATGTATAAAAATATTGATAACTACCATATAAAGTCACATGAATAGATAGTTTTATAGGCAATAGAAAGTTTTCCCAATCAAATTATATAATATTATATATACACGAAATCTTCTTATTATTTGTTTGTGAACAATGATGTTAAGCTATTTATAAATCTTCTTGTTATTTATTGTTTCTCGAACAATGATGTAAAACTAACTAACTAACTAACCATCACACCGTCTCCCTGAAGGGGTAGGAAGAAATAATGGACTACCACACTTTAACCGATGCGGCACTCCATCCTTCTCTTTTCGTCCCCGCGTGAGACGCGGTGTGATGGGTTGCGAACCTCATCGCCACCAATAGGCATCATGCCATCTTCCTGAGAAAGGCAGAAAGAATAGATTGCCGCACTGATATTTTCTGACATACTCAAGGTTCCTCAACATTCATACATCATGTCATGCATGCGGGTCAATTTCTCCGACTCTTCACGTGGTAGATATTTAATATTTGATTATTTTGATCATTCCACGTTTTCCTTGATTTTTATTTTGTGTTCCCTCCACATCGTAAACACTTCTTTTCTTTACCATTCTTTGTTGTTTACATTTTTTTTATCATTATTTTACATGCACTCTTTCCATGTGCCCAAACAATCTTAATTAACTTTTCATTATATTATTGATAACGCATTCATTTGCACTGCATTAACTACTGATACTTGCAGTTATACTTTCATAAACAG
Source organism: Lepidostoma basale (assembly GCA_022606425.2). NCBI lineage: Eukaryota > Metazoa > Arthropoda > Insecta > Trichoptera > Lepidostomatidae > Lepidostoma > Lepidostoma basale. Next base: position 43,244 of record JAHDVF020000694.1, on the reverse strand, counting down.
ATTGATTACAAATTCATCTAAGAGATCTCATGAATACTGCATTTATCCTACTTTCATAATGTTTTGTCATTTTCATGCTTCGCTTTACTATATATGACAGTCGGTAACAGAACACTATTCACTTTATTGCCTGTCCCAAACCTTCTTTCAATATTCGTTTTCACTCACTCATTATTTGTAAACAAACTTCCTTAATGTTCGTATTTTTTGGAGATTTTTACCATTCACGTTAATGTCGCAGATTGGCATACTTTCTTCTATTTTTTCGAAAATTATTATTTTGGACTTCTTCACATTCATCATTAGATCGTTCGCATACATACCTCATACATATTATACTAGACAGCAGGATTAAAAATGAATGAAACAAAATTCATGAAATTGTGTTTCATATAAAAGTTACTGAAAAAAATGCATCTGTGTGATTAAGCACACAGCCTATATTTATACGAATGCATCAAAATCTGGAAATATTGGAATTATTATTATTTAAAAAAAACTAACTAACCATCACGCCATCTTCCCGAAGGGGCAGGCAGAAAGAATGGACTGCAACACTTTTTTTCCTGACATATTTCTCGATTCCTCAACATTCATACATCGTGTCATGCACGCGCGTCGATTTTTCTGACTCCTCACGTGGCCGACATTCAATATTTGATTTATTTGATAGTGCCACGTTTTCCTCGGTCTTACTCTATTTCTGGTTCCATTTACCTCGTTAACATACAATTTTTTTACCATTCTTTCTTCATTCATTCTTTCCATATGTCCAAACCATCTTAATGATCCTCTCATTATTTTGTTCATAACACCATTATTATTATTATTATACTTTTATTTGCATTGAAACATGTACATCAGCTGTTTCGCTCGATAGCCTCCTTCTCCACACATCGCCGCCCCGCCCCCGTCTCCGCCCAGGGGGTCTCTCTGGCCCCGAGGGTACTGGGGTCCATAACCGAATATTTTATGTTCGATACATTATTTTATACTAACGGCATTTATTATGTGACGGGATTCAGGAGTTAATGAACTAACAATCAATATTTTGAGGACCCATAAACAATTAATAACAACCTTCAATTATTGAACCCGTAGTATGAAAAGGGGTATCAGCAAGGTCTCGGGTATTTCAGTAGTGTTGCATAGTCAATGTAAAATGATGTTGCTAGGGTTCAAATGTGGCATTTGCAAGGCGAAACATGTTATTGCCCCCAAAATATAATAAAAGTAAACTAAACTGTCTCTTCAAGTAGCATGTTCACATCGGATGACCGAACGGATAGTTTCGGTGGAAGAAGGGTTGGTGCGGATAACAAAGTGAATGAAGCTTTAAAAACTGTTAATGGAAACAAAAACGCCCATTCACAGTGGAATTTTAGTATCAACTCTGATGTATGGAAGTGAAGCATGAAATTGTCAGAAGAAGGATGAGAGCAGAATAAATGGAGCAGAAATGAGATCCCAAAAACCTATGTGTGGTAAAATGATGTACGACAGAATTTCAAATACTGATATAAGGAAGGAATGTAAAGCGGAAGAAATTATTATGAAAGGATCACTGCGTTGGTTTGGACATATGGAACGCATGAATGAGGGAAGAATGGTTAAAAAATATACGTTGACGGTTTGAATGGAGTACGGGGTCGTGGGAGACCAAGGAAAACTTGGCATGACCAGATAATTAAAATTTTAAAGGTCAGTCATGTTAGAAGTCGGAAGAATCGACGTGCTTGTATGACTCGCTGTATGAATGTGGAGGAAGCTACAGACGTGTGTTAGGATCGAGTAGTGTGGGGGTCCATTCTCTCTACCTACCTCTCAGGAGAAACGGCGGGATGTTTCGTTTTGTGTTTGTTGCTGTATTTGAACACAAATAATTGTCTGGTTGTGATGTAAAGTTGAAGAACTCGCTAAGGATTGATTGTAATTTGCTAAGGATTGATTGTATCTCAATAGAGACGAAGATGTAAATTGTTATTCTGTTTCCAAAAAAAACAATTTACATCTTCGTCTCTATTGAGATACAATCAATCCTTAAACATGATTAACCCGCAATGGGTGAAATCCAGTATTTGTCTACAAATATTGGTAACATTCGTGATTTGCTGTTGGTAAATTTTGTTTGTACCTTTTTTAATGGTAAATAAACACTTTATGAAGACAATCTTTGAAAATATGATATTTGTCTTTCCCATTAAATATAATTAATCTTCTAGAAAACATTAGTTGTCATTCATTTAAAAATAAATTATACAAAGGAATTTATGTGAACAAAATTAATATTACGTGATTACACTTGCTGTAAAGATTTTTTAAAATGTAACCACGATACTTGATACCTTTTGTTTTTGGTGTTTTGGAGATAGTCACAGTCTCCGCTACTGGGGTGACACATCTTATTTGTTTCCATTGGAATTCATTCTTTAAAATAGTGTTGTATTTCTTAAAATTTGTTATTGGTAAAATTATATGCCTGTCACTGATATCAATATAAATAACCATTAAAATTAATACAAATTTGAGACCGCAGAACAGTTCATGTACCTAGGCTCTCTAGTTAACAAAATAAATTTTATTAGCGAAGAGATTGGGAAACGGATATTCGCAGCAAACAGATGCTACTTTGGCTTCAATGAACACTAAAGCTGCGTTTACTACCCAGAAAAATTAAGACCACGTTATATAAAACGCTGATAATACCAGTTCTAACATATGCCTTGGAGGGATGACGGCCAGAGACAGGACGGGATGGAGACGTTTCTTGGAGGAAGCTAAGACCCACCAAGGGTTGTAACGCCGAAGAGAAAGAAGTTATTAGTAAAAAAAAATGGGGTGAGTTTCTTAGCGCATTCTCATAAATATTTTACTATAATCTCAAACCTAATTTATACCGAGAATTGCTAAAATTTTCCGAAATTGGATTCCTTTAATCCCTGATAAATGTATGAAAATGGTTTTGTGAAATACGACCCGAATTGACAAATTACTAACGAGAGTTTAGGGTCCTCCATTTTTTGTATTATGGGGTACCTACCTCTGCTAATTCCTCCGGGACCTCCCGGGTCCATTGAACGTCCAGAGGTCTGTGTTGTGCGCGGGGCGGCGGTGGCAGTGGCGGGAGGGGAGGGGAGGGGGAGGGCACGGACAGCGTCGGCACAAGGACAAATCATCTTTTACCAAATACATACGAGTACTTCGTTATCTAATAAGTCTACTTTTTAATAATTACATAGCAAAACTGCATTAGCGTATATCATTTTTTACAATACAAAAAAAACACATTATATAATTCATCATCACCATAAGCACGACAATCCAGGGTGAAGGGAAGTCTCCTCCATTCTTATCTGTGTGCTGCTTTTGTTCTCAAGTTTGTAAAATGCAATAAAGATGTGTCAGGGCTGACAGAGTCCTGGTATTCCTTCGTCCTTTTGGTGTTGAGAGAGTGAGGAGTTTTATGTGGTTGTCGTAATTCATTATCATTACGTTATTATGTGACCAGCCCTTCTCAGGCGCCCATATTATAAGAACAAGCTTAAAATAAAATAAAACAGTTAAAATATATTTTTAATAAGTTTATTTTGTAATCGTTTAACTAATGTCTTGACTTATTCCCAAATTGATTAATGCTGATTACAATATTTGGATTATAATTATTGGTTTCTTTGTTAAAATATCGATATGTAAAATCATAAGTAATTTTTTCAGATAAACTCGAGGCTTTAATACTGTGGAATATCTTTTTATGATTTATATATGGAAAAAATAGAGATGTTTTCACTGTTGAATATATATATATCTTATCTTATATATAAAAATCTCGTGTCGGTGTTAGTGGTCGAACTACTCCGAAACGGCTCGACCGAATTTTATGATTTTTTCTATGTGTATTTGTGTGGGACTCTTTTTGTCATAGATCCCATCCCCACACACATACAATACATTCGTTATTTTTTTATTCATTATAACAACCATAATATTCACTAGAAATAATTTATATGGCAGAACAACGTTTGCTGGGTCAGCTAGTTTTTTTTATACATTTTTCAAAGGTATTCAACATCCATAAGAATAAATAAATAAACTGTTTATATTCATTTTGTTCTCCCGACGATGAAATACTTACGAAACACATACTTACTTCCTATGGCCATACAACTCTTGAAGAGTTTTAGCCTCCTTGATGATTATATTTCTAGCTCCTTGTTCCTTGATCCTGTTCCCAGTAGTCCGTCCGTTATAATGATTATACATATTTTACCGCAGGAAGACAATAAATATCAAATCAAATCAGTTTATTTAATCAATAAATATTACAAAATTAAGGTTTAAGGCTTTTAAGGTTTTATTTGAGAATAGGTGGATTAATATATTGTATACAGTATAACACCAGAAATGCATGAGAGATGGTTCGACATTAAGAAGACAAGATACTCTCCAAAGTCAAGAGTATTTAAGAATTAATTGTATCTCAATAGAGACGAAGATGTAAATTATTTGGAAACAGAATATGGTGGTCGAGTCGTTTATAGGACTTATGACCTGTCATTGTTTGGGTTAAGCGATCGCTTTATGTAATACAACATTCCCCATTTCGCCCTTCTTACGATCACCACGTCTGACGATTATTTTTTAAAGATGTATATATGCTACTATATTGAGAAACATTTCAAGAGTATTTGCCTTCTGAACATACTTTCACTATTATGAAAGACGTTGATCTCCGAGGAGACCGCGTTCAGCAGACTAATTGCTCTTCCCACTGGTGTCTTATATTGTATTCGTGAATTTTTCTGTATGTGGTGTTGGTCTGTAAGTGGTCTACTGTTCAAAACATACGTTAACTTACGTTTTTTTTTCAACAAATTTTGTCAAATATTGATATTGATGATGTCGTTTCATCTTCTATGATACAGCGATTTATTTTTTCAGGTTCATTAAGTCAGTTTTGCTATTATTTCACTAGATGTGGCAGTGGCAGTAAAATGCAAATATTCTACCTGCGGGCGGATCTGCGGGCTATCCCTCGGGGGGCCCAAACGTCGATTCATTATTGGGGCACGGGGGCCCCAGGGACGGCGGCCGGCAGGGAGGCTGGGGCGGGGGCCGAGGCCGACCCCGTCCGGCGAGCCCCTCCGGCGGGCGTCTCCCCCGGGCCGTGGTGGCGGCGCAGCGCGCGTGTACTTGTCGCCCGGTCTAATTAAACGGCCGCTAAATTTAGAAGTCCGTTCCCGAGTAATTAAATGGTGAATAATACGGAAATCATCTGAAATTTATACCCCACATTATTATTGCAGGTATGTTGTTTTAAACTTTACTGAACGAATGCTTCGAATTTGACTCGGATTTTAAAACTAAAAGCAGAATAATAATTAAATAAAACGATGTTTTTTAACTACTTCCACTTTTGTCTTTATTTAGACAGCGACCGGTTTCGCCAGGCTCGCTGGCATCGACAGACTGGTAACACTATTGTAAACTTAGTCCTTTATATACATACAGATCAGGGGTGGTAAACATGTCTGTATGTATATAAAGGACTAAGTTTACAATAGTGTTACCAGTCTGTCGATGCCAGCGAGCCTGGCGAAACCGGTCGCTGTCTAAATAAAGACAAAAGTGGAAGTAGTTAAAAAACATCGTTTTATTTAATTATTATTTAAAATGAACTTCCATCAAGAGATTTCAGTAAAATCATTTGATTATCTTAAAAGCAGAATGAAATTTGTACGTGCTGCATTTATTAAAATGAGAATGTTCTTTTGTAATGATAATCTTAACTTGAAACTCCGACAAAAAATGATTTAATGTTATATATGGTATGTTCTACTTACGTATCTGCGTAGTCTTCGTGACAGAGTGGCAACGCTATGATTGCCACATCGAAGGTCACGGGTTCGATTCCCGGCGATGACAGTCTGAAAAAATTAATCACGCTGTGGTAAGTGTGGTAGAATTCGGTTGATAATAAAAATGGCGATAGACTAGCTGCCTAGCACATGTCATGATTATCAATAGCTAAAAAAATGTATACAGTAATTAGGTTCAGATGACCTGTTGTACACAAAAATGTAGAAATGTGTAAAGCATGTAGAAACTTTTCTGAACGAATCCAAAAATATTTATAATTATTATTATTATTTAAATATTATTGTAATCATTATGAAATCTTGGATGAAAGCTTTGCAATGCAGTTCTAGTTCCAACCCTTAAGTATGGATGCGAAGCATCGAAATGGCAGAAGACGGGAGAAAGCATAAAAATGCGGTAGAGATGAGATCCCTTAAATTTATATGTGGTACACTATATACGACAGAATTTAATATATGCAATACGAGTATATCAGGATCAGATTTTATGGTAAATGTCAGCCTCGCGAGTACCTAGTCGAAAAATCGACTTGCGTGCATGTCACGATGTATGAATGTTCAAGAAAGCGAGAGAAATATGTCAGGAAAGAACTTTGTGACGGAACATTCTTTCTTTCAATTCCTTCGTGAAGACGGCATAATGGTTTGTTGCTAGTTGTATTGATTGTTAATTGGCTCAAAAAATGCACGAAGCGATTCGTAGAATATCTTAATTGGCTCGTACAATGCAAGAAATGACTTGTAGCATACTCGTATCTCAATTGGCTAGAATAATACACGAAGTGACTTGTTGCATATTTTAATTGGCTTAATTGATGCACAAAGCTATTCGTAGCATATTTAAATCGGCTCAAATGATGCACGAGGCTATTCGTAGCATATCTCATTTGGCTCGAATAATGCACGAAGCGATTCGTAGCATCATCGGCTGTCCCTCGTGTCCGAAGAATACTGTTCTTCATGGTTGTGGGTCCGCATGTAACTGGAGAGTCCAAACCTGGAATCACACATTCTGGGGCACCTGAAGTAGGGCAAGGCATTGGTAGTGGAGCTGTTATCGTCTTTGCGTCCTCTCTGTGCTGTGCTTTGCTTTAAAGTCCTTCGTGCCTTAATGTGCTGTTAATTTTCAACTAGGTCTGCCTTCTGCAGTCTTTTCCAAGCAATCACAATTGACGATTGTCTTTTGGAGGTTTGTTTTAAGGGTGTACTTAAAACGTTTCCTCTGACCACTATGTGAACGTTTCCCTTGGGTCAGCTGAGTCTTGTCACAGACATTCTGATGACGTGACCAGCCCAGTGCAGCCAACCGATTCGAAGCATATCTCAATTGGCTCGAATAATGCACGAAGCGATTCGTAGCACATTTCAATTATTTTCTAAAATCGCACCCTTAGATAGGTCGATTAATTTTTTTAGAACATCCCTATTCGTAACAGGTGTCCCCGGAGAGGCACTAATTTACAGGCACGCCGCCCGCGCCGTGTCGGCCGGAGTCACGCGACCTCCTGCTCCTGAATGCCTAATGGCCGGCCAGATTCCCTCCGCTATCGCATGGCAGCCGATAATGTAATTGTAACATAATCGGACATTTTTATTTTCCTTTGTTTCTAACGTATTAAAATTTTGCTTTTGTAATTAATTCCGGATGCCAGGACCGGATTAGTACTGATAACCCGAATTAAAAAAAACAATTTCATAAGAAAGAACATTCTTGAGTTATTCATTGATTCTTCAATATAATACTATTTATGTTATTAAATATTTAAATAATAAAAAAATACCTTTATCATGTATGATATATATATATATATATATAAATATATATATATATATATATATATATATATATATATATATATATATATATATATATATATATATATATATATATATATATATATATATATATATATATATATATATATATATATATATATATATATATATATATATATATATATATATATATATATATATATATATATATATATATATATATATATATATATATATATATATATAACAAAAACTGGCTTTTGCACCATGATAACGCCCCTGCTCACACATCGTTGCTTGTGCGCGAATATTTGGCCAAAAACAACACAGTAATGGTGCCGCAGCCACCGTATTCCCCAGACCTGGCCCCCTGTGACTTTTTCCTGTTTCCAAAACTGAAGAGGCCCATGAAAGGACGACGCTACGCCACGATTGAGGAGATAAAGACGGCATCGAAGGAGGAGCTGAACAAGATCACAAAAAATGATTTTTTTAAGTGCTTCGAGGATTGGAAAAAACGTTGGCATAAATGTATTATATCCGAGGGGAATTACTTTGAAGGGGACAAAATAGATATTCATGAATAAATAAATACTTTTTGAAAAAATATAAAATTCGTGATACTTTTTGAACAGACCTCGCATTATATATATATATATATATATATATATATATATATATATATATATATATATATATATATATATATATATATATATATATATATATATATATATATATATATATATATATATATATATACACATACATACATACATACATACATACATACATACATACATACATACATACATAAGCATACATACATACATACATACATACATACATGCATGCACACATACATACATACATACATACATACAATACATACATACATACATACATACATACATACATACACAAGCATACATACATACATACATACATACATACATACACACATACATACATACATACATACATACATACATACATACATACATACATACATACATACATACATACACACATACATACATACATACATACATACATACATACATACATACATACATACATACATACATACATACATACATACATACATACATACATACATACATACATACATACATACATACATACATACATACATACATACATACATACATACATACATACATACATACATACATACATACATACATACATACATACATACATACATACATACATACATACATACATACATACATGCATACATACATACATACATACATACATACATACATACATACATACATACATACATACATACATACATACATACATACATACATACATACATACATATATATATAGGTTTTTTGCAACTCGTTGCCATCTTCTAGTAGCTGCAGAACCCACTATCCTTGGCAGAACCCATCATAAAATCACGTGAAATTAAACTTATTATATATTATCAAGAAATTCTTCGGAATTTTTTTTTTATTATTAAATTAATATTTTAAATATTTAACATTGATGAAAACACAAGTTTTTAAGATTTAAAAAAATGTAATTGGAGTAACATATTTCGCTATGTAATATCAAAATTTTGAAAATTTTTAAGCGTAGTAAAATATGTCATTCCCGTAAAATAATATAAAACTTCTTGAGTATTTCTAGGGACATTATATATTTTCTTTCCTGTCTCCAATTTTTTCAAATTTTTCGTGCAATGGCGCACATAATTTTCATCAGAATTACGCATTTGTAGTTCGTGTTTTATCCACTCTTATCTCCACACCGTAGGTCATAACCGATTTTACACAGGCCTTATAACTTCGTACTTTGCTGTCTGAAAAAACAATGTTTTAAAAATACATTATTATTCAAGTTCAGAAAGGCTTGGTTTTTAGAATTATTGCAAGTTTTTTGTTTGTTTCAAAGCTAGGAATTGATTTCTAGCAAAATCTATTGACATGTTTACTGGTTCATGGGTTGTCATTTGTGCTTTTTTAATGTGGTAGTTTCTTAGTAGGTACTTACCACATTTTTGTATACAACAGGTTATTTGAACCCAATTTTCCTGTATACCACTTTTGAGCTATTGATAATTCTCATGACATGCAATAGGTAGAGCTAGATTTATAGTCACTTGAATTCTATCAAACCAAAGACAGTATTTTTTTCACACTGTCATTGCCTGGAAACAAGCCCGGGACTTTCGGTGTGTCAGTCATAGCTGTTGCCATTAAACCACGAAGGCCGTCAAGGTATGTAAGTATAAAGGAAAATATTCTTTTATCTGTCAACGATCTGCATTCCCAAAGGAATAACGTTAGTATTCAAAAACGGATCATGAAAATACAGAAATGTCGTGATTAGCTGACATTATGAGGCCACATCCACCATCCCAGTCCGGCCAGAGGGCGCGCCCCTCCTCTGCCCTGCCAGCCCCCCACCCTATTACCTTTACCCACTGCCCCTAGCCGATTTCACGATTTCAGTCGCACCCAATCACATTATCATATTATTATTGTTTCACACCCATCTAATTACCCCATAACTTTTTTTGTACTTCACATGTATTGCTTTTCGAGGTAAACCCCATAAGATTTATCAACTTTAAACATACATATTATACACCATATAATTACCTCAACGTTGGGATAGATTTTTCGGCAATGCGAGGAGTGATATCTTTTTGAATCGCCTGTCTACTGTCACATTTTGTTTCATTCATTGATTGCAAAGATGTAGGACATGTCATTTTGGTAATTTTTAAAATGAAAAAAAAAATTTTTTAATTAAAAATTTAAAACGATTGTCATAACTCATTTCACTCAAAAATTCACTTAAGATTTTACAGGTCGTTAAAACCCAATTACTGCACATTATTTGCTATTTCTAGCTATTATGTTGATTCTCGTGACATGTGATAGCTAGCTAATTTTATCTTCACGTGAATTCTACACCAGACCAAAGACAGTGTGACAATCGCACTGCGATCGCCTGTAATTGAACCCTAGACCCTTGGTGTATAATCATCACTCTTGCCACTCTGCCACAAAGGTCATCTAAACATGTTGTATAACATGTGATAAATTTTGCCGTAAAAGTAATGTAACATGCTCCTAACTATGAAGTATAATATAATTAAAGTAATAAAAAGAGCTTTCAAGTTATTAGACACAATGTCACGCGGACATTAATACCCGCCCGGGAGATAGTGTGCTACGATTTTATTGTAATTATTGTATTTTTTTCTTTGTTTAGCATATTGTGTCACATCGGTCCCCCGGGCGCACCCGCACGCAGTCCTCGACACCTTTGATTTTATACCCAATGATTTATTCCTTTCCACCCCCGGCAAGGGGCGGGGGCGAAGCGAGACAATACGCAACATTTTACAATTTTCTACATGTTTTATTATACGTAAAGGCAGTTAATTAATTTGTTCTATTGCCCTTCGAACGTTGTATAATTCATTACATCCCAACACATTGTTGTTCAATAAAAAATAAATTATACGTTCACACGTAATATTTGTAAATACTTGTTTTCTTCTCTTATCAGTCGTATTCCTCGTGATTGAGGGTCGTGTCCATCCTATAAACTAGTGCTCCGCAACCGGTGTGCCGCGAGACGGATGCAAGTGTGCCGCGGCCAAATGTATAATGAAAAAAAAAATTAGTTCTAGTCGGAACTCGTGAATTGCGAAAAAGTCGACTCTTTCGTAAACCAGTTATATATAATATATTCGAGACTTTTTGTTGTTGTATATTTTAGGTCACTCGTGAAAAATCGATCACCGCTGATTTCTACTGGCTGGAAGTTACTGGCGACATCACTTTTTTCTTCGACTTCCGGCCAGTAGAATTCGCGAAAATTTGGTTCTTCGATCTTTCGGGAGGAGCAAAAAAACCCTTGCTGCTGATTTCTACTAGACGGAAGTCGCCGATGAGCTTAAAAAACGTCTACTGAGCTGATTGACGCCCACCTCCAGACCGAATTTTAGGCTTTGGTGTGCCGCGGAATTCTGGGAAGAACTTATGTGTGCTGTAGGTGAGAAAAAATTGCGGATCACTGCTATATAACCATTGATCATGGCACGCCAAGCGCTCCTGTCACCCATCCGTCTCTATGCTGCAGCTAATGAGACACTAGTCAGCACCCTGATTTGATCGGACTAGCGGGTTGGTGGTCGCTTTCCCTCCATTTTGTCCATGATGATGAACTTTTCAAGGTTGTCCTGATGTAGCCAAAATACTTTAACACTCTTTGACCGAACATCCGCGAGAGTCTTGCAGTGATACCCAATTAGTCAATGATCGAATGCTTTGTTCTTCTTGCCATCCAGGGTATACGCAGCATTCGAGAGACCGAGAGAGGTGGAGAGGCTTACGTTTAGCAGTGGATGGAGACAGGTTGACGATGATTTTATATTAGACTGTCCACAAATAAACAGATTCCTTAATATCGGTAAGACAAAGGCATAATTGTTAAAATTTCTCAAAATGAGTTAAGTAAGCCAATGTATTTTTAAAAACATCCCTTTATCTGGAGGAACAAAGTCGCTCATTAAATTCAGTCTCATTTGCCAGAGGGCGATAGTGTATGATCAATATAGCCAGAATAACACGATATTATTCTTCAAAAATATTAAAATGTCTCTAATGAAAAATTACAAAACGTGCAATTGTGCCGTTGTCATACCGAAGGTATGATAATATATTCAGATGTGTAGAGTTGGGAGGATCTTTTGTAATTTATACCCATTTTTTGGCTGTTACATATTTATTTATTAAACGAGAACTAAAATATAATAATGTACTATTGACTATAATATTTTATAAAATTAACGTCTTGAATAAATCTAAAATAATAAGAGTTGTTGAAGAGATACTACATTGTTTTATGTATAATATTATAAATAAATCAAAACATTTATCCTACAGCATTTCGAAGATTTTGAGATCGTTCTTAAAATGAAAGACTAACACCAAGGATTTAAATCAATGGTATTCAAGTTCATTTTACAATTACCCAAGTTGATTATTTGATTACTTAAACCCAAGCACTCTGAATCGGGAACCAAGTGTTCTATCCCCTAAACCACCACCCGACTTTGATATGGTAAAATTGACTATCGCAATAAATACGAAATTAACAAACATATAGAAATTTTAGAAGCTTTTTTATAACTCCCATTTTTAAACAACAACAAAAAATCACTGCAATGAATATTAAAAATGTATTATTTAAAATATAATGTAGTTTTTTAAACCGTTAAATAAAGACATCATTACATATTATATAACTTATATGCCTAAATATGTTCATAAATATACAACTGATAAAATTATTGTTATACATTATTGTATTCAGGCGTATATTTAGTGTTATTGGAACATATTATAAGGAAGGAATCCAATCTAAAACAGGTAATATCCCCGGATGAAACACAAAGCACGTTTGAATATTAATATCGCCAAATGGATATTGTGCCGCATTTACTGGTATATCATAAAATCGGGCCATTTCATTGGTTTCCTTAAAAAACAGTGTATTAGTTTACTATTTAGTTTTGTCATTTCATAAACTTTTTCTTTTCAAAGACTTCAATTGAAATGCACATAAAAACGAAGCAAAAAGTTTTCTGTAATCAGTTGAAGAATTATATATTTTAAATACGTGGTACTAAACTATCATTTACTGTTTTTAAAAATTAAGACGTTAACACTGTGGTATACTATTATGTTTTGATTTTTTAAAGAATTTAAGTTCTGTTTTTTCTACTTTTGAGTTATTTTTCTCGACATGTTTCGAAGATGTTTAATCTTCATCGTCGGGAGTACTAAATTAATTTAACAAAATAAAATTTGATATAATACAATGGGCACAAAATAACGAGAGAAATGTATACTCGTATATAATTTACGAGTGGATTTAAAAAAAAATTAGCAATGGTGAGTTATTACTTACCTTCTGGGTAAGGTATTGGGCTGAATTTTTTTCAAATAAGTAGAGAAAACTTAAAAAACAAATGCCAACACCTGTCAAAAAGGAACTAATGATAATAAGGTTAATTATATAATAATTATAGTCACAACTAAGTTAAATCATAATCCATTTTTGATTGAATATTATTATTTGTTGTGAATTATATTGGTTGGTATTATTGTAAACATGATACATTATCATCATCACAAGCGTGATAACTAGAGGCAAATCATAGTTATCAGGAAGATATTGTTCAATTAAACCTCTATACATTGCCACAGCTCTTTTATATATGGCTTCTGAGATTATAGTGTAATAACACTATATTTTATCTTAATGATTTAACTTTTAGAAAACAAATCAATGAGGGAGAAACCTTTTCTTTAATATTCTACCAGATCCAAGATTTTATTTAGTTTACGTATTCATTTTCCCATCTTTCTGATTTCTTCGCATTCGAAATGATTCTGCAATCCACCGGTATAGGATTATTATGGAAAGGGTCAAACGACGAGTTCTGATCACTTATGATAAGGAGTATCGGATCCACCCTTATTCCGTACACGTAGTCCAGAGTTTACCCGGAAAGTTAGGACGTGACTAAAGGGTTGATCATTGGGGAGGAATATGGCGCGGTATGGAAACATGGGGGTGTAATAGGACCATGAATAAAACTATCACGGAGACGGTCAGCTGGCGGAAGGCGGTCACTTATTATCGCTATAGGGGTGGGGAGCCTTGTATGTTTAGGACAAATGTACGGATTTAACCCAACCGATTGTAGTACGAAGTTTTTATATCGTTTGCAGGTAAATGTATTTTTTGGGAAAAATGTTCAAGACATAGATTTGGCAAAAATATACGATAATATAAACATGTTATATTAAATGAAAGCGAAAATGGCCGTTCACAATGGAGTTCTGGTTCCAACCCTTATGTATGGAAGCGAAGCATGGAACTGGCAGAAGAAAGATGAGAGCAGAATAAATGCGGTAGAGATGAGGTCCCTAAGACGTATGTGCGGTAGAACGATGTACGACAGAATCTCAAATGCTGATATTAGGAAGGAGTGTAGAGCGAAAGAAGGTATTATGAACAAAATTATGAAAGGTTCGCTTCGTTGGTTCGGACATATGGAGCGCATGGGTGAAGAAAGAATGGTTAAAAAAGTATACGTTAACAATGTAAATGGAGTAAGGAGTCGAGGTAGACCGAGGAAAACATGGCATGACCAAATTAATCAAATATTAAAAGTTGGTCATGTCAGAAGCCGGAAGAATCGACGTGCGTGTATGACTCGATGTATGAATGTAGAGGAAGCTAGAGAGGTGTGCCAGGATAGAGTAGTGTGGCGGTCCATTCTCTCTGCCTACCACTACGGGGAAACGGCGTGATGGTTTTGTTTGTTTGTTTGTTGTTTGTTAAATATATACAACAAAGATTTTTCTATAAATTTCGTTAATAAAAGGCCGCGTTCTGATTTTTTAAATTTTTATAATGAAATTTATATTAATTTTGTTATTTTTTCTATTTGAGTTTCAAATTATTTATTGGAAAATTTATTTTCCGTCAAAATACGTAAGTGAGTTTTCAGAAAATGAATGGTTGAAGTAAAATAGGCATGTTGTGTATGCAGTTTCGTTCTATATGTCATACAGAATGAAATTGCATGTTTAGCAATGTTGGTACATAGTTCCCTATTTTTCTTAAAGTACTTTCTTTGATATTCTTATGACAATCTATTTTAAAGTTTTTTTCTCTGAATTTCGGATTCGCGTGTTTTATGATTTATTTGTGTGTTTTAGGCTTTTATGTTTTTTATTAAACGTTTTAACAATTATATCGTATGTGTTGTATTAAAAATGTAACGCACTTGTTGCGAAAAATTTAATTTTTTAAAACTAAATAAATTATAAATAAAAAAGGAAACATTTTAAAATAAATGTTATCTAAACTCTTTGAAATAAGAGTAAATTCTATTAGTAGATTGTTATTATATATTATCAATGAACTTTTTTGTACTTACCGATATGTTTTAATTTTTCCAGGAGACGACGAGTGGGATGAACAAGAAGTAGGAACACAAGAAATGGCCGCCGACGAACAAGATTCAGAGATGGCGCCCCTTTCTCCATGCAGGGATCAGAGCGAACATGATGAAAGCAGAGGTAAATCATTTCCTAAAAATAATATTAACATTTCTACATCAATTATGACATTTATCGTCCTGAATTTTAATAACAACTATACGGGTAAATATGTTCAAACCTGATTTTTTCTTATGAAATAAATCCACTCTAATATAACTAGTCCATAAAATAGATGATTATAGTGTTGTTTTAAGTGATAAAAAATTAAACCGATTGTTATGAATATTTCCGTAATTTTATGTGAATAAGTTTAATCGTATTAGTTCATTTGACACAGGTGTTTTTATTTTTTCTATATTTGCCATCATTTTGGGTTGTAGATTCACATTTGAAGATTTATTGGAAAATATATTATGTTTTGTTACATTCATATTGTACATATATTCGTATACAAACATTCGTTTAATAAAGATAATAGCGTTGAAATTGTATACCTTAATAGAAATACAACTAAGAAAACACTATTATAAAAGACATTAAATAGAAGAAGAAGAATCCTGGGGTTCAAAAGGGTAGTAGGGCTACGATGGTGTATGCTTTGCTGGAAAGTATGCCTCTACAAAATGTCGTAAGGCGCCATGTTGCATTTACAACAGCAACACTACTATCAAGTCCAACTCTCTAACGTCCACGAGAGGTATTTTAAAGACCCGCGAACCCCGGGCAATATGGCACATATTACTTAGTGCCATAGCATATCTGCTTAGAGAGAGGACGAATGGCGAGCTTCCAGCGCCATAAAACTGGATACACCCAGCTAAGGGAAGGTAATCCCGACAGAAAATCCTCCAGAGAAGGGATACCACTCTGGATATTTTTCCTCAGGTCATCACTATGAAAGGGTGATAGTCAACGTTAGGGAGACCTCACAGGACACAAAAAGAAGAAGATATTATAAATAACCAAACAAACTTAACTTCAAGCTCAATAATTAATTTGTTCCCTTAGTCCCATAACTCTTACAATTAACCCTCCTCCTATATGTAATTTTTCTCTCCCATTTTTTTCATTTTTCATTTAGTATAATATACCATAAGAAACGATTTTGCCTCATTTCATTGATACATTTTTTAAAATGAGTTAAAAAAATGCAATTTACATGTTTAAAACAGTGTTTCATTAATAAGTAATAACAGTTATTCTAATGTGTTTGGGTGGGAATACAGTTAGATCGGGAAATGCCTTAATGCTTCGGATATTCCCGTACTCGGCAAGCTATTAGTAGTAACTTTTCCCGATACCGCGATCTTAGCGCCGCGCCGCCACCCCGCGACTCCAGTCAGATGTGTTATGAATAATGAAAAGCTTATCACTTTAGCTCTCAGACCGTCACCAGCCGACAGGCGCACTGCGGTGGAGCTAACATTCAATACCGCCAACATTATAAAGATTGATATTAAGACGAACGTCTCATTTTGCTTTCATTCGAATACGTTCCGTTTGAATTAGGTAACGAATTTTTTTATAATTTACATACTTGTGCATAAAAATACAACATAATATTTAAAAAAAAATTATTTTACAATATATTCGCATTCACGTTATGTTGCGGATTCACATTTGAATACATAGAAACGAATTTTGTATTATCACAATAATTTATTATGTTAATTGCAGACATATTCCGGTCCTTCTATGTGCTGAAATTTGTTTGTAATAAAGACCAAAACATGTTTGTAATAAAAAAAAGTGTTTTGATAAAACAGAGTGCGTTTCTTTTTATTCAAATAATAAAAATATTAATTTGAAATTTTGAAATTAGGATTTTCAAATACGTTTTTTCAATAATGATTTTATAATTACGAAGCATTTTCTATGTTATAAAGTAGGTTTGTGATAATTTTATTTATTTATTGACCGCCAAGCATAATTAATACGTTGAAAAAAAAATGACGTTTTGTTATAATGTGTCTTACAATTTTGTTATAATCACAAAACTAATGTTATTCAAATGCGTTTTTAATGTTTTTTGAGCAATTGTAGAGAACTCCAGTTAATTTTGATGAAAACGTTAGTTTTCTAGAAGTTTTATTAAATTTTATGGGAGTGATATTTGTTACTGCTCTAGTAAGGTGCAACATGCCACTCCAATAAAACATAACTTCTATAAAACAGACGTTTTTTCATATGTTTAAAAGGATAGTGTGTTGTTTTGGTTAATTTCTATTAAGAAAAATACATTAATAATACATTGTTCGGGTAATCATTTATAAAGGGTAGTGAACATCTAAGAATAATATGAAAGTATTAGTCTGTTACCATATACATATTTTGTAGTCTACACCGGCTTTGGCCATAATTCGTTTGATAATATAGGTAAAGCTAATATCATGTTCGTTGGCATTAATTTAATGTCAAGAAATACACTTAGCCGAAGGCAATCTTTGTACTAAATTTTGCTCTCTTTATTACCTATTCAAGTTTTTATTTTATTTATGAAAAGGCCTTTCGTCGTTTAACGTTTGTACTTATATAACTAACTATGAACGTGTAAGCAGAGAGGATCGATCACTGCACATTCCTACCCTGACATACTTCCGCTAGTCTTCTCTACATTCATGCAGTGCGTCACGCATGTACGTGGACTTTTCCGACTAATCACATTGCAGACAACAAATATTTGATTAATTGTGCCACGTTTATTCCTAGATTTCAAGTGAATATTTCACATTATTAACGTACCTACACATTTTACATCTTTATTCATTCATTCAGTCTTTCTTACTTACTTGCAGCCGTTGTCGTCCACTGCTGGACATACGCCTACCCCATACTTCTCCACGTATCCCTGTCTTGTCCCTTTTGCATCCAATCGCCAGCAATTTTTCTTATGTCATCGGACCATCTTGTGGAGGGTCTCCCTCTGTTTCTTTTGTCTTTGCGGGGTCTCCACTCTACCACCCTTCTGGTCCATCTATCGTCTACCAATCTGGCAACATGTCCGGCAAATGACCATTTAAGCTTCGCTACCCTTGCGACGATATTTGTTACTCCCGACCTTCTACGTATTTCAGTATTTCTTATCCGGTCTGAGAGTCTTACGTGTAGCATGGCTCTTTCGTGTTTCCTCTGTGCTACACAGAGTCTCCTTATGGTCGGCTTGGTGAGGGTTAGCGTTTCTGCTCCATATGTCAGTACTGGAAGTATGCATTGATAATACATTTTGCGATTCAGACACTGGGGAATTTTACTATTAAGGAACTTCTTCAGATTGCCATATGCCGTCCACCCATGACCGATTCTTCTCTGAAGCTCAGCAATCTGATTATCTCTGGAAAGTAAGATGTTGTGGCCGAGATACTTGTATTCTTTGGCTTCTTCTATTAGCTGATTGTCCATCTCTATAACACCAACGAGGATCAGATTCGTCATTATATTGGTCATGGTTGTGTTTATACAGAGCCCTACTTTTTTAGTCTTTCTACCCGTTTAAATCATTAAAGCGATTCTTTCATTACTGGGTCAATAACTCTGCACTTTCTTTTCAAATCATTTGTTGTAGTCGTTTAAAAAGTAGACAATCTGTATATTGAAAATACACTTCTTATTAAAGCTATTTAATAAATTTCTAAAAACTACGATTGTGTGATTGAGTTTTATATAATTTAAGAATATTTATTTAAATGACTTCTACATTAGACACAATCCTTTAAAGATATATCTAAAATAAATAAAATTGAATTTATGCACATTAAAAAAACATGTAGGTATACCTACTTTGATTTTATATTTCAATAATTATTATTTTTCTAAAATCTCTTGATAGAAGTTCATTTTAAATAATAATTATGATAAAACGATTTTTTTTAAATACTTCCACTTTTGTTAGGAAATATGGAAGTTGTCCTAAAGTGGAAGAAGATCTTATAAAAACGTCGTTTTATTTAATTATAAGTTATTTTTCCTGCTGTTATATAATACATATATGTATAACAGCAAGAAAATAATAATGATATTATAATAGTGTCCTTACTGGAACATTGCTAATTACAAAGCACATTAATATGCATTGCGATAATAATACCGTTCACCTGTACAAGTGTTCGTATTAATAGATCATCGATTATCCAGCTTTGTACGATGTCTGAGTGGCTATCGTGCAAAGCGACCCGCAGTCGCACAAGGCCTGAATTATGTATGGCGGTGCGGACCGCGCGAGCTGGGCGCATCGCTGGGGGCGATATGCTAATCAAACGGGGCCCGCGGTCCCGCTGGGTCCCGCAGAATTATTAATTGGTCCCGGGGGGATGTTTGGCTTTGGTGCCGCGCGGTCATCCCTAAATATTGATAAGGTTGTTGCGCAATATTCAGGTATTTCGAATTATTCACCACATGACATCATTTCCGCAGGTAATTTATGCGAAAATGTATATGAAAAATTCATTATATTTGTTTCATCACTAAAAGTTTTATATCAATATACAAGTACATGTATACTTAGAGTGAAAGTTTTAAACAAAAAAAAATGTAAGATTGTTGGTCGGCGACATGATATCCTGGAGATGTCTAGTAAGTGATGTCTACATGCTTCACTCAGGGGCAAACGTGGCAATTATCATTTTCTTTCTTTTCTCTCTTTACTAATTAATTATTATTTTACCCAATGAAATAGGTACTGTACATATGATAAAATTATTGCATAACTTTTTTAATTAAAGAAAAAAAAAATTCTCACAAAGTAACTATAGTAGGTAAAATGTGACTTAAATTTGAATACCTTACTGTGGTATTATGTATCAGCGAAGTCATGTCAATTCACTATTATTTTGAAAAAAATGTGCTGATAGTTCAGTTATTATTTATTAAACCTTTAAATAAAATGTAGTTAATAGATCAATATACCATTTCTTCAAATTGACTTTGTAATGTTAAAAAGTCCAAGGTAATGATTTTTGAAAAATAAGAAATTATGACAGTCTGCAACATTAGCGAGAATGGTGAAAATTTGGAGCAAGTAGATGAGTTCGGGTATTTAGGTAGTATGTTGAGAAGAGATGAGCGAGTGGAGAGGGATATTGAAAGAAGGGTTGGGGCAGAAAACAAAGTGAATGGAGAACTTAAGGTCATCGCAAACAAAAAACTATCCAAAAAAAGCTAGAATGGCAGTGCACAATGGTGTTCTTCTACCAACCCTTATGTATGGAAACGAAGCATGGAACTGGAACTGAAGAAAGATGAAAGTAGAAATGAGATCTCTAAGACGAATGTGTGGATACTCTGTGTACGATAGAGTGTCGAATGAAAATATAAGAAGTGAATGCGGTGCGAATGATGGTGTTATGAACAAAATAATGAAAGGATCATTAAGATGGTTTGGACATATGGAAAGAATGAATGAAGAAAGAGTGGTAAATAAATTATATGTTTACGATGTAAATGGAACCAGAAATAGAGGAAGACCGAGGAAAACATGGCACGATAAAATAAATCAAATATTTTATGTCGGCCATGTGAGGAGTCAGAAAAACGACGCGCGTGCATGACACGATGTATGAATGTTGAGAAAGCGAGAGAAATATGTCAGTTAGTTAGTTATGTTTAGTATAAAATAAATTGTCATATCCTTACAAACTTTGAACTTAAATTTTCTCAGAAGTAGTAATTTTGACCTAGCGCTTTTCGTAGAATTCCCACGATATACAAATTTACTAAATATACGTTTAAGATGTTTTAGGAAAAAATTATGAATTTAAATGCGTTCACGAATGAAACGAGGATTTAGTTTGAAGTTAGTATTAACCGCAATAGCATCGGGAAAGATATGAGCTGGGAATCATAATGCACCGAATGGTACAGCAGTTGCAGCGAGGATTGCCTGCCGCGCATTTCTGGTTGGTTGCGCTTCCGACTAATTATTGTTTGCCCCACCAGTGGCGGCGGTGAGCAGCGGATCTTGGTGCATTGTTAACGCTTTAATTGCCTTCTGCGCAGATTAAAGTAACGTCAACCACGCTCGTGCTCCGGCGGGTAGAGACACATGTCTCCATGGCGGCCCCTTTAAATTAGAAGATATAGCAATTTGTGGCACGCTGGTTTGTAGACAGTTCGTTCAAATGAACAGTTTGTTTACATGGTTAATCTTAGTATATTAAAATTAGGTTGAGTGTGTAATTTAGAAGCAGCGTGTCGAGGCTTGACGTCATAAATTTGATTTATTTCTCTTGTATAGGTACTTGACATCTCTCATTGCAATATCATTTGTTATTTTATTTTATTTTATTATTATTATTGAGGGTAACAAACAGCAAATACAGTTTGTGAATATAAACACACAGAGACAACAAAACAAGGCCAATTACATGCTACCACAAATATTATATAACAACTGACATAAGTTAATCCGAGAAATCTGCGAGGTCGAAGATGTGGTCAGATGGGGACGTCAGAGACGGCGATACTGGCATCAACGCGTAGAAAGGATGAGCTCAAATAGTATACCACACATAGTTCTCCATGGAACGCCAAACGGACAACGCCGACCAGGAAGACCCCCGAAACGGTGGAGAGAGCTGGAGTTCAGCGTCTCAAGAGAACCTGCCTGAAATAACAGACTCCTGAGTCTACCAAAAGTGAAGAAGAAGAAGGATTGACATAAGGTTAAATATATAACAAGAATAAAGTAACACTTTGATAAGTTAAAGAGAAAGCTAGTAGTACTAGTAATAATGAATAATTAAAGATGAAATACAATTTAAAAATGTAAAAAAAGAAAAAGACAAGAAAAGAAAAACCAGAGTAACTAGTTTCATTCGCTCCGAAGGTTTGCTCCAACCATTTTTTTAAAACCACTTTCATTAATATGGAACACATCGATGTTATTAAAGCACTTATTGTACATATTATTTTATTTAATTGTAGAAAAGTAAATCAGACAAGAAGATTATTATTATTATAATTATTATTATATTGTTGAATCGCTCTTTACATCATGGCAGCATGAGCCAAATCGATGTAAAGGGTATCTATAGCTATCATAGTGATTCTCGTGACATGTGATAGGTAGCTAATCTATCGCCATTTTATTGTCACGTGAATTCTTCACCAGATTAAAGACAGTGCGACATTCACACTACCCTCGCCGGGAATCGAACCCGGAACATTCGGGGTGGCAGTCAATGCACTTACCACTCGGCCACGAGGGTCGTCAATACCTACCTATTGTAAGATACAAATCACTAGTCATGCACTAATAATTAGAATACCAAATCAAATGATTTGTTGTATTATAATTTCATATTTATAAAAACGTCCGTTTCATGAAGTTGAAGTATTATACATTTAGTTGTAGTGACATGTTTTGTCTTACTAGGGCATTATGGAATGTGTTGAAAAAAGAAGTTTAAGCCTGAGTGAATCAAAAAGAATATTTGAATATAATGTGACTGCCTACAGATATAAGGTTTATGTACTAAAATAATAATAAAGTACATCTAAATACGGTATATTACAACAACATTTTGAATATATACAAATTCTTGTTGACAAATACTGGCGACGTATATTACGGAATAATTGCTAATTTAATATGGACTTTTACATCAAGTTGCAAAATCATTCGCATCGCATTCACTTCTTATATTTTCATTCGACACTTATCATACACAGAGTATACAATGTTATAAAGTAGAATGTTATAAAAAAAAAATATACAGTTTTTCTTTAGAGTGTAATTAATTATGAAGTATAAATACATGAAGATGTTAGTTCAAAAACTTTATTTGGACCAACAATAATTCGTACGAGCATACTCATAGACTGAATTACCATAACATTCGGACGTATAGATCAGACATCAAACACACAGACCACGATAAATCCTTTTGTTCGGTATTAATACACAGACCGGACGGGGTGGGGGCATCAATCGCTAAAAGGCGAGCCTCGCGCTTCGCGCCCGTCAATAGGAGGGTGATCGGATGACGGGGCGGACGGCCTAAAAGCCTGTCACGTGGATATTTCATTACGCCCGCCGCTGGCCGCCACTGATTCCAACTAAAAATTTACTGCGCGTCCATCGTACAAAATCCAAAATCGAAACGTGCATATCATCACGCTTTAATCTATCGTTGAGTGCAATGTGTGACGAATGAATCTAACTAATTTATTAACTAGCTTCCTGGTTTGTTGTAATATGAGTAAATTTGAGGGCTGGACACTTGGCTAGACAGGGTGGCAACAGATGGGCACCCAGAATACTCAGTTGAAGACCATGGGCAAATAGGCGAAGTGTCGGAAGGCCACCGATGAGATGGACCAATGATATTGTCAAAAGGGTTGGAAAATCTTGGATACAAAGGGGACAGGATAGAGACGAGTGGAGGAATTTGGAAGAGGCCTATATCCAGCAGTGGAGGGAAGAAGGCTAGCAAAGAAGAAGAAGAAGAGTAAATTATTAGAATAAAAGAAGAGATATTTAATCTAAATACTCTAATTAGCTGCTGAAGTCGACCGTATTAAGTTTAAAGATTTTTCTTTACTCTTAATTAAAATATATTTCTGGTACCTCTCGTACCAGGTTTTTGTTTTTATTGATAATGCATCCAAGTACTTACTTAGGTGTTGATGTATCAAGCATCAGTGACCTCTACGGAGAAGTAAGTGAACTAACAAACAAGACCGCCGTTGTGGCTGGCTGCTTGACGAATGCTGTTTGGAAAAATAAAAATATGCTAAAGGAGAGCAAAATTCTAATCCACAAGACATGCGTACGTCCTATAATGACATATGGAATAGAAACGAGAACTGACACCATCAGAACAAAAAGTAAGTACTCCTAAGAACCACAGAAATGAAGACTCTCCGATCTGTTGTGGGAACGACACTCTGAGACAGAATAATAAATTCTGAAATAAGAAAGATCTGCAATGAAGAAGATGTCGTGCGATGAGGAAGACTGAGAAGATGCTACTGGAGAGATCATGTGGAAAGAGCATGTTCTGAAAGAGTGATAAATATAGCCGCAAATAAAAAAGTACCAACAAGAAAACAACCTCCAGGAAGACCACCTAAAAGATGGCGAGACAGTTGGGCATCTGCATCCCAGGAACAGGCTCCAAGAAATAACATGACGCAGTCCTAAATAAAGCAGAAGAAGAAGAAGAAGAAGATAATGCAGTATATCATTATAAAATTATCAAAAAATATTTGATCCGTATGAGTTCATACAAAGATTTAATCCCGTAATTTTTATTGTTTCCACTTCATAAAATATCGATAGGATATTTTTTACAATCAATAATACCAAATAAATATGTTTTATATTACATATTTAGTTTTATTCCATTTGTTCTTCTGGTTTCGGTAGCTCGCTGTTAGCAGTAGAAATCGGTGTTGTACTCGTATTTATTATGAGAACACATATCTTGCATTATCATTAAAAACAAAACCTGGTATTCTTAGGTACCAGAAACATATTCGAACTGGGAGAAAAGGGAAATCTAAGAACATCACTTACGCTTCTTACCAAAGAGGGGAGACATTAACTAAGGGTGTCAACTAAAGTACTTCAGACAGACGACTCCAGGCAAAAGTAAATACATAAATATGTATGAGAAGATAAATCAGTGTCTAAATATGGACATATTTGATATTTTTTAATCGAAATAAAATGTAGGTTTTTTTTATTCGTCACATAATTTATTAAAAAAAACTAACTTACTGATCATCAAGCCATCTTTTCGAATGGCTAGGTAGAAAGAATGGACCGCCACACTGTTCTTTCCTCAACATTCATACATCGTGTCATGTACACACTCTTAAATCTCTCGACATTAAAACCAGTTGATATTATTTAATAAAAATTTATGAGAAGGTTTTTTTATAAATATTAATAATAATTAAATATTTTTTTAAATACGGGAATGACATGTTTCGCCTTACTAAGCTATAATCAAATTATATTTGATGCCTAACGATGCGAAAATAAATGATTACCATAAAATGGAATAAAACTTATAGAAAAGAGACGTTTTCATGCGTATTAATTATGTATTATGAAGTTTTACTTCACTGTCCAAGAAACAAGAAATAATTTTAAGTACCTACTTAAATAACTTGTTTAAACACCAGTTTTATTTCAATGTTTGTTCTTTGTTATCATCCAATCTCGCTCCATCGGAGTTTTGTCAATATCCAGTGGGAGTGAAACCATTTTTTTTTTCCAAAAAACATATTTTCAATAATGTCACACCACAAATTAAGGACTGCATAAAAAAATACCTTTCACAAAATATTGTAGTTAGAAAAAACACATCAATCTCAAATCCAGAATATTCAAATATGAAACCACAACGTTGCTCGTATTTATTATTTTATCAAAAGAAAAAACCCACATTATTTTTTCTTCCCCTATATTAAAAGTATCCCGAAGATGAGCCAGTAATGTAGGATCCATAAAGATTTCTTGAAAGCTTTTTATACGTACTCATATTGAAATATGGGAACTCAATTCCTCCTTCCGCCTGTCTGATTAGCACACGTGTGACATGCATAAAAACCCGCACATAAAACACAACGTTATTATTGTGTATTTCGGAGTGACTTGGGAATATTATGATGATATTGTGACGTCAAATGAGACGGATGATAAAATATGACGATTTCAATACAGTTATAATTTATGTGAAATACGCAATTATTTATATAAAGTGTAAAAAAAATGGGCAGGTTCAACTTTTATGCTTAACCTTTATCTGAAAGAGCGAAATGGATCGTAAGTTAATTAGTTATTACCTAATCATCATCGGCTGTTCCTCGTGTTCGAGGAAGACTGTCATTTACGGTTGTGGGTCCGCATGTGACTAAAGAGCCCGATCCTGAGCCCATAAATTCTGGGGTATCTGGGGCAGGGGAAGGCGCTTGTAATGGAACTGTCACCGTTTCCAAGTAGTCTCTCCTTTCTCCTCATCCTCCTCTCTGCGACGTCGTCTCTGCGCTGTGCTTCAAAGTCTCGCGTGCCTTTATGTACTGTTGTTCCCCACCTAGGTCTGTCTTCTGCAGTCTTTTCCCAGCAAACCACAGTCGATGCTAGTCTTTTGTAGGTTTCCTCTAAGGGAGTCCTTAAAGCGTTTACTCTGGACCACCGCACGGGCGTTTCCTCTGGGGTAAGCTGAGCGTACATAATCTTCCTTGGGAGTCTTGTCTCAGGCATTCTGATGACGTGACCAGCCCAGCGCAGTTGTCTCTGAATAATAGCAGCCTCAATACTTGTCATATTGACCTTAGCAAGTATGCTGTCATTTCTCCGTTTGTCCTGCCATTTCACAATTAGGATCCTACGTAAACAGCGTTGGTGATATCACTCTAGGGCTTTTATGTGTCTTCTGTATGGGGTAAATTTTTCTGAGGCATACAGGAGTGTTGGCAGGACAACGGACTTGTAAACAAGCATCTTGGTGTCCTTTCTGAGGTCAAGGTTGTCAAATATTCTCCTTCTCATCCGCCCGAAGGCTGCGCTGGCCGACTTTATGCGGTGATGGACCTCTTCTAGATATTATGTATACATGTAGCCAAAACCTCGGACGAAAAATGGACAAGAAGACTGCTGACTTGGGTGGCGAAGATAAGTGCACGGCGACCGCAGCTACGGTAGAAAGATGGCCTGAATCGAAACGGCGTAACCTGGATGAAGTCTGAATAGCATGGATGGGGATGAAGGAGGCTTTTGTTCAGGAGGTGACGGGAATAATCTGTAGAAGAAAGATATTATACCGAGTTTTTTCGTTCTCCTGGTGATGAAGGTTATAATATTATATATTATATTCTAAACACATTGGGAATAATATAATTAAACCTTTCATCATTCATAGATTAGCTACCTATCACGAGAATCAAAATTAGCTTTACGATTTACATCTATTTGATGTTGTTGTAAAGAGCGATTCAACAAAATAATAATAATAATAATAAATGTTATAATGGAATTCCAGTGTACGCCGTTTATGATGAATCAAATATAGAGGTATATTTGTTACAGTAGCCAGTACAATTTTCAGATATATTTTTTTTTTCAGAAGAAAACGAGGAAGACTGGATCGAAGAAGAAACAATTGATACAAACGGAGATTATGAAATTGGCACGCCACCGCAAGGTAATTTATAGTTTTCCTTTGTAATGTAATCTGTAGTTATTGAAAATTCAAATGAATGCATATATTAATGTGCAGATCGGTTTTGCTTGAAGCAGAGTGTTTTAAATAAGATTAAGAGTTTTTATAAATATATGCGGGTGAAAGAGACCACTAAATATCGCAAATTTAAACATAAAATTTCAGATATTAATCACTATTTTAACGTAATATTTTGTTATTTCATATGAAAGAATGATTTAAAAGACTGAAGCCACATAGAACTTCCAAATTTTTACAAATGCCATCTAAATATATGTTATAGTCATTAAAGTTGAGATACGAATATGTAATTATTGAATTTCAGGGTACGATTTTTATTTATTAGTAATAAAATATTTCTGTCGATTATTTATTGTTTCCTGAATATTTATATAAAGTTCCATATTTGATAATTAAAACGGATGAATACGTCTATTTTTTATAAGATTTATTTTAGTTTATGACAAGTCTTTCGCATTTCTAAGGCAATTGATAATGTCTATGAAAGGCAAAACATGTCATTCCCATTAACTATAATAAAACTTTTAGAAAACAGACGTTTTCATTCGTATTAGTTATTTCTATCGATATTTAATTGTAGTCAAGTACGGCTAACATACTCGTATATGCTAACTCAAAAGCAGTTTAATTAATTTTAACATATTTATTGCATATCATTTCCAAGATACGGAAAGATCATTTGCCCGGATATATATATGTTTGGTTGTTGGGTACGTTAGCTCGGACCAGATCACGTGTTCATTTAGTATTTATGTATTCGTGTCAGGTAGTACCTCCTTCCGTTTCCCATTAGCTCCAGTAATTGAATTGTCTTCTAAGGGCGCATCCCTTTCCGGTTTTCGCTGGTCCAACCTGTGGAGTCTGCAATAGGTATATATTTGCAACATAGATATAATTGAATTTATTATTTCATAAATTATAATGTATATTATAAATGCCAATGTTTATTGTCGTGTAAATATTATATATAGTATTGTATATAATTTTTTTTAAATAAACTCCTTATTCTTCTTTCTGTAGACCTTGATTTATGTTCAGCCAAGTTTCAACTTTTTCTCCAACTCGTTGGTAGTATTTCTGTTATTCCTCGTGCTTTAGATCTTGGGAATAATTGCTTGGTCGGTCCTCTCAATATGGTCTCTCCAGAACCGTCTTCTCTGTCTTCTTCATATCACAATGTCATCAATATTGCAGGATTGCGAATTTCTCCATTATTCATCCTATCTGTTAGGACGATACCTTGGATTATACTCACGATAGGTAGCAATGTTTTCAGTTCGGATATTTTAAGATGTTTCGTTTTGTCAGTATCTGTGTCTGTTTGATAAAATTTGAATTCGTAAAAAAACAACCCCTTCAAGATTTAACAAATTAACTAAACAACATGCCGTTTCCCCGGAGGGGTATGCCCAGAAGATGGACCTCTATATCCTAATATACCCCTCGAGTTCCTCTATATTCATACATCGTATCATGCACGCTTGTAAATTTTTACGACTTCGCGTGTGGCCGCTTTTAAGAAAATAATTAATTTAGTAATGCCGTGTTTTCCTCGGCCGTCCGCGGCTTCTTTTACCATTCACACATTACAACTATTTAACAATTATTTTCATAACCATTCGTTCCATGTATCCAATCCATCTAAGTGTTTTTTTTTAATTTGACTTATAATGCAGCCTTTCTTCCTTATTTCGTCGTTCGGTATTCCATCATAAATCGTTTTCAGTGATCTAATTTCTACGACATTTATCCTACTTTCATCCAGCTGCAAGCTTCACTTCCATAGAAAAGGGTTGGCACTAGAACTTTTCTTAGAACCCTTCAAGATTTTTTACGACAAACTTCATTATCCGTTGCCTCTGTGTAACAGGGCGGGTGAAGTGAATTAATGTTTATAATGACTTAATACTAATCATCTAATCTAGTAAAGTCGAGCGGGCGACTTTAAAAGAAAGGAAAGTAAAATCTCTTACGTGGATTGCCCTTGTCATTAAACGTTATGGGGCGCCTTGCGGCAAGGGGGCCTGGGTGCGGGGCAGTTCTCAGGTGCAGAGATCAGACATGATTACTCGGTGAGTGCTCCGAGATCAATGAACAAAACGTGAGAAATTGACAACGACCAAAAAAAGACACGCGTTTGTTGATTTATTGAAATAAGTATAATTTTTCTTTTTTTTCGTCAGCCTGTTGTGGCGGTCCATTTCTGGGCATAGGCCTCTGATATTTTCTACTCCCTTCTATCTTGAGCGATCCGCATCCAGGCACTTCTCACACTCTTCCTGCAGGCTAATACCCGAATGTATGATTTACTACAATCATTTTTTTTTATTGAAATCAGCCAGTAGACAATTTGAAGATCATTAAAAATTTTGAAGTTATACATCTTTTGGCGAGTTTAGTAGAGGGTAAAATTAGGAGCTGCGCGCGCAACCTGTTACGAAAATGCGACATGATGAAGTTAACCTTTAATGATAAATAACGGCCGGACATCTCACGCGTGCCAACTCAATGCTTCTTCATCGATTGTTCCGACTTTGAGCTTTAACCGCCATTTAGTAATTGATTAATTTGGTCATGCCATGTCTTCCTTAACACGGGCCTGTGTTCTGCCAGTTGGTACTTATGGTCTTGAAACTGTAACATTGTCCAAACAAAGTGCCGATAAACTGCAAGTGACCCAAAGAGCCATGGAAAGAGCCATGTTAGAAATAAGCGTAAGAGACAGATTCAGAAACGATTCGGTGAGAGAAAAAATAAAGGTAATTTACATCATTCACCGGGTGGCAACTCTAAAATGGCAATGGGTAGGTCACGTAGCCTGAAGCTCAATAGACATGTCGGAATAACCTGGATGCAGTCTGCACTAGACAGAGTTACATGGAAGCGAATGGAGGAGGCCTTTGTCCAGGAGTGGACGGGAATAAGCTGAAGAAGAAGAAGAAGAAGAATATGTCTTCCTTGGCCTTCCTCTTTTGGGTGTACCTTTAATTAATCTGGTTTTGTTTCATTTCCTTCGTGTTATTAGTTCAGTGGTGCTCCAAGATGAAGGAAGAAAGGGGCGTAAAAACTTCGGGCATAAAGGGCGCTCTCACTCCTCTGCCGAGTTGTAAAAACTACGTTAAAAAGCACTAAAACCGGAATCATACTACAGCCAGCTGCCGGCAGGGGATGATTCCCTTGTTATTTATTTCTTGCGTCTTATCGCACTAATGTTCCGCTTTGTTTGCGATTTGTCTCGGGATGTGTCTACAGGTGCCGGACCTGCTTTACGAGCGTTTTCAGATAATGAAGTATATTCATACTCGTTCATTTTATGGGATATTAAGTTTAAACACATGCTCAACATATGCCTTTTTAATTGAAATCATTTTCTGAGGGATAGCAAAAATGAAAAAAAAAAAAATTAAATTCAGTCTTCTTCTTATTCTTCCTTGCAATATACCTATTCGGTTTGTATACCAGAGGGTTGCTTCCTTGAGGTGGATTC
This sequence comes from Lepidostoma basale, assembly GCA_022606425.2. Classification (NCBI taxonomy): domain Eukaryota; kingdom Metazoa; phylum Arthropoda; class Insecta; order Trichoptera; family Lepidostomatidae; genus Lepidostoma; species Lepidostoma basale. The sequence continues at coordinate 11,839 of JAHDVF020000694.1, read as the reverse complement.
CTAGCTATCCTTATACCTTTTAGGAGGTCTTATACGAGGAAGAATTCTCTGAGGCTGATTATATAGTGCAATATAGGGGTGGTGTCCATTCTTTGGACATGATCATACCAGTCCCTCCTACGCTGTCTTCTCTCTTCATCTCATCAAATTTAGTGATAATTCTAAATGATCGAAAATGCATTTTCTGACTTACGTGTGATCCAAGTTACGACGTCTTGAATTTCCCTGTTTCAGTATAGTCTAGAATTTTCCATCATAGGTTTATATTAAGAGATATTTGCATGGAGGTAGATAAAATTGCAAGTCAGAGAGTTCACTTATTTCGGTACGGTCATGATGGAAGCCAACGATATGAACGCGGAGTTGGAACACAGAGTTCAAAAAGGCCTACGAGCTGCAGCCTCCTTGTGAACTTTCCTAAAGTCCAAGCTTCTATCCAGAAACACCATGCGGCGTATTTATAACACCATCATCAAGCTAGTGGTGACACGTGGTTCTGAGTCGTGGACAATGACTTCAAAAGAACAACAAAGAATATACTGGTTTGAAAATAGAATGCTTAGAATGATCCTGGGACCTAGACTTGGTGTTGCAGCGGGAACTTGGAGGCATAGGACCAACCATGAGATCCGTACGATGACCCAGCAGCCCCTTACAACGAGTACCGTGAGAGCCGGCATGGATTAGGCACGTATGCCGAGCCGAAGAGACCAGAGCAATCAAGACCCTGTACGCGTCTAGACCGACTGGAGTAAGACCTCTAGGAGGGCCTAGACAGCACCTAATGGACAATGTTGTGGTTGATCTGGCTAGGTTGGGCGAATCGGACTGCTGGGAGCAAGATTGATCGAGGAGCTTGGCGAAAAATCATCAAGGAGGCTAAAACTCCTCGAGAGTTGTATGGCCATAGGAATTAAAGTAAGGTATTTAAACCAGATTCATTAAAAAAATCAATTATTTGCTTTAAAACATGCCTGAATTTTGTAAATATTTGATAAGAATTCGTATCTTATTACTTTTTATTTCATTATTCTTAATCAAAACGTCACATGTAAAATATTGAAACTACATTCTTTCTCGTGTCAATGGTAGTAGGAGTGTCTATTTATCATTGACCCAGAAGTCCATTAGTCGGGCTGCGCTTCTGGATTCTCGAGCTATGTCCTCTTCGGTGCAGGTGACTGGGTAAGCTAGGGAACTGCACGCATTACAATCGGGGACCATGTAAATGTAATATTTATGAAACAACAAATCGTTATCCTATCGACTCAATTAAATACCACCAAAGAGATCAACATTTCTTCGATAAACAAACCATAGAATGTCCCATTTGCTTTCAAGACCGTTAATTTAGACTATGGTTAAAAACTTGTTATACTTTTTATTTTTATTTAACTTGTTGTAGATTTAAGAGTCTGTTACTGAAGGATTCTTCTCATGTGATGCTGAACTCTAGCTATCTCTCCATCGTTTTGGAGTATTCGTGGTGGACGCCGTCTATCTGGTATTCCACGAAGAGCCATGGTACCAGTACCATCGACGTTGTCATCTCATTCTGAACACAATTTGAACCTTTGCAGACCTCTCGGATTGTATTGTTCTTTACACGATCACAAAGAGTCTTCACATCAATAGCAGTATTCGATATATTTAAAGTTTCAAATAAAATGAAACAGAAACAAACAGAACAGAAACATTATATTATGTTCATTCAAATTATTTTTCTCTTTATGCCTAAAACCTCATATTTTGTATCTCCCCAAAAATATACAAATAAAACAAATTTCCATATGTATTTAGGTCTTTTCTCTGCTCACATATCCCGATTAATCCTGTTTGCTAAGAAAGTTTCACAACCCCTGGCTTGGCACCCAAAACTCCCCGCGGTCCCCACCCACCCCTGCACCCCTGCAGCCACCCCGTAACATCTCCAGAGAGGTTCTATTCCCTCTCCTTACTCGCGTTACTTTTTACTTCAATGTTATGGTTAAATCAATATGGAACATGATTAAAAATATTAAAACTCTTTGGAAATGTGAATGTGACAAGTACATACTTTTTTCACTAGAATATTGTGTAAATAATGTATACGAGTATATTAGGATAACAGTGCGAGTAATCGGTATACATGTAGTTATAGGTATACATGTACAATATAATTATTTATAATAAAAATAAAATACACAGTACAGAAATATTATCATAGATAAGTTGAAAGCAATAAAAAAATAAAGTTAAATTGTAGTTTAAGTACTTGATTTAAAACGATATTTTATTTATTGTTTCTCGAACAATGATGTAAAACTCCATATTAAATAATTAATACAAATGAAAATGTCAGTTTTCTAGAAGTTTTATTGCATTTTATGGGAATGACATGTTTTGCCCTTCTAAGGCATTATCAAAAGTCAAACATTAAATAATGCCTTAGAAGGGCGAAACATGTCATTCCCATAAAATATAATAAAACTTTTAGAAAACTGATGTTTTCATTCGTATTTACGATATTTGATTATTTTTTTTATCTTTATTGATTGCTGTAACCAAGTTTTAAAAGGGATTTGTGGAATGTATTAAAAACTGTATTTGTATGATTATATCCGTAGGTTTTTACGGATAAAATCTCTGAATAAATAAAAAAATTAACATTAAAACAGTTAAAACAAACCAAAAAACTATGGTCAGTACTAAAACTGTTTGGTAATTTAAGCAGTTATTGGTTGTAGAATTAAAAAATAAAGTAAGGAGATACTACCTTAATATAATTTTCTCTTCTTTATCTTCTTCTTATTCTTTTTTTAGACGTTTGGTCTGTTTCTATTGTTAGGCTGGCCTCTCTTAGGATGTTGAGTCCCAGCTATCTTTCCATCTTGTTGGTGGTTTTCCGGGGCCAACAGGAACCTGATAACAATGATGATTTTTACTTATAAAATATAAAATTAATTAACGAAGATGAGTAACAGAAAAAAAACAAAACGATATCAACATTCTTTGCTACAACTACTGTGCCTTAATCGGGCTGACTGTGCTAGTAGTCGATCCAACACAAAGAAAGTATTATTTTCATATGGATGTTCATATATATTTATCTGAGTATCTCCCCTGACGGCGTGGTCCCAGGTGAAGTAAACACAATGGCGGAATTATTACACGGCTCTGGGAGGGTGCGGGGTCCAGGGTTGGGGCGGGGGCGGCGCGGGGAGGGCGGCTCATATCATATTCTTATGGCCAGTCTGGGAGGCTGGGTGGATGGCGGATTGCGTTGCTCTCACGTGTACACTCTCACGTCTTCATATCCCAGCTGATAATAAGTACTTTTATGCTGCCTTTTGAGCTCTAACATGTGTTCTTTTAAAGTGAATTAGTTACTTGATTGTCATATTACCTTATGCGATTGGGTTTTCATACTACAATCCACCAGGGAAATTAAAAAATAGGACTAACTAACCATCACGCCATTTCTCCGGAGAGGTAGGCAGAGAGGATGGATCGCCACAATGCTCCGTCCTGGCATACCTCTCGGGTTCCTCTACATTCATACATCGTAACATGCACGCACGTCGATTATTCCGACTACGAATGTGGCCGCCTTTTAGTAATTTATTAATTTGGCCATGCCATGTTTTCCTCGGTCGTCCTCGGCTTCTTTTTCCACTCACGCTGCTTGTGTACGACTTTTAACCATTCTTCTCTCATCCATTCGTTCCATAAGTCCAAACCATCTCAAGGATCATTTTTTAATTTTATCCATGATGCAGTCATCTGCCTTACATTTCTCTCTAATTTCATCGTTCGGTATTCTATCATACAATGTTTTCCCGCACATTCTTCTTAGTGATCTCATTTCTACGGCGTTTATCCTGCTTTCATCCTTCTTTTGCAAGCACCAAGCTTCACTTCCATACACGAGGGTTGGCACTAGAACTCCGTTGTTTACTGCCATTTTTGCTTCTGTGGATATATTTCTATTTGCAGTAATTAAAAAAGAGATCAAAAAGAGGATGATAAATAAATTCAACTATGTTCATACATACACAAAAGACATTACAAATATTAAATAATTCTCTTGGCAGACCTCCTATAAAAAGGAAGGACATCTCGGAATCGACTTTTCAGGAGGAGCAACTCTCTGAAAAACGTACTTCAAAGGTCTATATCAAGAAAGAAGAAGAAATATTTCAGTTGTAAATTTGACAAAGAACAATGTCCCAATGTTATGAATGTAGAATATCCCATAGGTTTAATAATAGTAGTCACTTCAATATTGCATTTTATTAAAATTGTAGATTAATGTTGAGCTTTATTAAAAAGTGTAGCTTAAATTACAGCTTCATTAAAAATTGGAGCTTAATGTATAGCTTAATGACCTGGTTAGGCCAAGAAGTTTGTTTTTTGTATGCCCAGTGGAAGGTTGCTTATACAATTCGGTAGATTAACAGTCCTAACTTCAACATTTCTAATTGAACAATTATTAACCGTCACTTATAGCCATTTTAAAATAAAATCCCTGTAAAAAATATTTATTTAATGTACTCATCATGAACGATGGAAAAAGTATCAAAATCAATGTGTTTTTTGTTAAATCTATTAGCCAATATTATACTTGATAAATATTGTTTGAAGCAACCGTGTGAAATTGCTGGTAAATAATCATAAAGAATGATTTAAAAAAAAACTATTAAATAATAATTAACCGGTCGCTGTCAAAATAATGACAAAAGTGGAAGTAGTTATTAAAAAAAATAGTTTATTATTATTATAATTATTATAAAATAATACTAATAATTATCTCAGTTTCTATCGAATTAAATTACGAATTAAACAATTTTTTTTACATACTTCTTGTTAAATATTGCAATGGAAATAAATTCAAATGGTAGTATTGTCACGGAATAACGACTCTTATTATCAATATACTCGTATGCCATTTATTTTTAAATGCGTGTATCGCATAAAATAGTTTTTTTTTCCAACTTAATAAATACGCATATGATTGCGCTTCTTTTAAATTTGTGTTTCGTTTAAAATATGCATCTTATACATAAACGAAGGATTTCAATGAATACTGAACGGTATGAGAGGTAGTGATGGGCAGAAATCGGGCGGGACGCTCAAGCTCTAGGGCTAAGGGTAGGTAAATGATTACCAGATCACTCAGTGCGATCGGCCCGGCTGATGGGACCTTCCTTACTACTAGAAGCGAGATAACTTAAATTTATACAAACCCCCGCGAGTACGATGGCGGGAAACACTTTCCACTCCCGGGAAAATCGCCCTTTCTATCAGAACCCACGACCGGAAATCTTCAATTATCCATTCAAGTAAAAGACACGGCACAAGAAACACAAAAACAAAAAATATATACAATATAATGAAACACTAACGATTCGACATTTTTTACTCGCGGGTGTATTTTGTTAGCCAGTTTTCTGATTTTTTAGCTTTTGGCATTCGAGTTTGTACATCTGGGATGTAGTAGAAAGTTTTCGGCTCACCGTACCCCCCTGCCGCTTTTCCCGCCCTCTGGGGCCGCGCCAAAAACTCTGATTAGTTGGGATCCCCGGGGAATCCCGCGCTCCTGGGTATCCCCACCCCCTCACCTCCCCAGGCCCCTCCCGCGGGCGCCAAACCCCGCGCCGCCTTGCTCTGGGATTCTTCGTTCATATTCGTAGGAAAGTTCTCGTGTTGGAGGTCTGTTTCAATGAAAGATTACAAGTAAATTGACGGGTTTCAAGAACTAACTAAAACATGAGCATGCATTTGTATTATTTCAAATATAGTTCCGTATGTATCCACAACGAAATGTAAACACAACAAATGGTAAACAGTAACATACAGACGACCTTCGTGGTAGAGTGGCAACAGCTATGATTGCCACATCCAAGAACCCGGGTTCCATTCTCACACTGTCATTGGTCTGATGTAGATTACACATGACAATAAAATGGCTATAGATTAACTGCATATCACATGTCACGAGAATCAACATATACCCTTTATATCTAATGTATTTCCCTCGCGCCGTAATGATTATTGAACTATTCAATAAAATAATAATTAATATAATATTTTAAAACATTGATGACTCTGGTATCTTGGATGAATAGTGTTATTTTTAGCATTGCATTGGTATTCTAAAATACCAGTGAAAAACTAATCTACTAAATGGTGGGCAGGACAACAATCCTTCTATAAGAATCACTTCGAGTGTGAAACTTTTATTCTATAGTGAGGCTTCTCATAGAAAGCCATTATTTCTAAGAAGTTAAATTTAAAAAAAAAGCAGGATAAACGCCGTAGAAATGAGATCACTAAGAAGAATGTGCGGGAAAACGTCGTATGATAGAATACCGAACGATGAAATAAGAAAGAAATGTAAGGCAGATGACTGCATCATGGATAAAATTAAAAAACGATCCCTGATATGGTTTGGACATATGGAACGAATGGGTGAGAGTTGAATGGTTAAAAAGTTGTACACAAGCAGCGTGAGTGGAAAAAGAAGCCGAGGACGACCGAGGAAAACATGGCATGACCAAATCAATCAATTACTAAAAGGCGGTCACATTCGAAGTCGGAATAATCGACGTGCGTGCGTGGTACGATGTATGAATGTAGAGGAAGCCCGAGAAGTATGCCAGGACAAAACTCTGCCTACCCCTCCGGGAAATGGCGTGATGGTTAGTTAGTTAGTTAGTTAGTTTTTTTTTTACTTTTACAAGTATTCTTTGGTTTGGATATAGATTTGGATTAATCTGTATGTTTATGATTTGTTTAAAAAATAAATTGAAAAATAAATAAATAAATAAAAGTTTTCTTGGTTAATTAAATGAAAGAATTGAATTATTGACAGAGAAAAAATGTTATTTCAAATAAGATTAATGATTAATAACAGTTTGAATGTAATGTTTGACCAAATCGTAGAGTTTAAAACTCCTCTTATTATTACTTATGTGTCAAAGTCATGACATTTTATAATGCCTTAGCAATACGAATCATATCATTCTTATAAAATTGAATAAAACCCATTGAAAGCAGACGTTTTCGTTCATAACTGAATAGTTATAATAAAAATATATGTTTCGGAGGATACCCCCATCTTCAGGTGTTTTAAAATGATAAAAACTGGTTTTTATTATATTTTTATGCCTGAAAATGGAGGTATCCTCCGAAACATGTCGTGTTTTTTGAATATTTAAAAAAATATTTTGTGGATTAAACAACATTCTAACTGTTAAATTAAATAACTTTGTTTTTTGTATCACAATTGTATTTTATTTTACGCGACAGCTGTTTCATCAACCTATGTTGACGTCATCAGGTTTTACAATTACAAAACGAAGTTATTTATTATAATTTAACAGTTTAAAATGTTATGGTATCATAGTGTTTCGGCCAAAACAATGGACCAAAGTTATTTTTAATTTCCTTAGTATATTACTATGGAATTCCACAGCGTTTATGCCTAAGCATTCAATAAAAAGAATAAACTGCTTTTGGATATTTTAAATGAAGTCATGTTAGCAATATCTAATGCAAGTATCGTAACATTTAAAAATAGATATAATATAAAATAATTTATATTTGTCCTTAGTTGAATACAACTGGTACATTAACTAGACCTTTGTATTCTCATTCAATACGTCACTATAAAACGCCTTTTCCTATCGGGCATCTATAAACAAAACTATTAAAACACCCAATTGTTTGGAGGTGTCTCCCGGGCGGGGTGGGTGGGAACAGTGTGAAATGGTTGAGGTGGGTGGGAGTGACGCGGGGGGAAGTCTGATCAGCTTTTCCATTAGAGTCCGATCAGATATCGTCATACTTCATTTCAATAACAATACTTGAGAACAACTGCGTGTTGAGAATTAAACTACAATAGTTTATAGGGTCGTATAATTTTAAACATTTATTATAAAATAGTTTTGAACATAATTATATCACTTTCTGCGATATTTCCTTCATTTTTTTTAATTTTTTTTTTTTAATTTTTAATTTTTTTTTATGTACACAACAGGTCGTTTGGACCCAATTACTGTATACAATTTTTTTTTTTTTAAACTATTATATTGATTCTCGTGACATGTGATAGGTAGCCAATCTATCGCCATTTTATTGTCACTTGAATTCTACACCAGACCAAAGACAGTGTGACAATCACACTGCCATCACCGGGAATCGAACCCAGGACCTTCGGCATGGAAGTCAGAGCTTGTAACCACTCTGCCACGAAGGTCGTCATCATCATTTAAAAAAAAGGGCAAATCCATCTACTTCCATGCCACTCTGTCTTGTGCAGATCGAAGCCAGATTACGCCCACATATCGGTTCATGTCTTCCTTCCACTGTGGATAACAGTGACCATTGTTCTATCACTCACTGTTTATTTTTTAACAATCTCTCTTAATAATTAATACGAATGAAAACGTCAGTTTTATAGAAGTTTTGTTACATTTAATGGAAATGACATGTTTCGCCCTTCTAAGGCATTATCAAATGTGACGAAACTTCAACTCGTAACAGTTTATATACACTAGTAAATGGAGCAGAATATGGTAATTAACGAAAATTGATGGGACTTTATACATTTAAAAAAAAATTTATTTGGGTAGGTCCAGAAATATTGGAAAGTGTTTCTTGGAACTCGTTAAGAAATTTTATGACAATAATTGCATAGTGAGGGGATATTATATAAATCAAAAATAAGTTATTTGAGGTAGGACGAAATAAAGTGTTTCCAAGAAAAACATCTTCCTACAAATTATTTACAAATGATTTTACATATTTCAAGGTGACTAATGATTCTAAGTATTATATATAAAATAAAATCGCCATCCTGTCTGTAAAATCGCCAATCTCTCTTATGGTTTTTCCTAACATTGATTTTTGGGTCACTCTATAATATCTGGATTTTATTGTAAATACGAGTATAAAACTCGTTTTTTTAACATACGGCAAGTAAATGCATGTTTTTTAAAAATATATTAATATCGATAAAACTAGAATTGATAACTAATCTCTACTTTCTTCTTCTTCATCATCTTTTTTTAGATCATTGATCTGTTCTTGGAAGGGGGACTCTCGGGAAATGAAATGCCATCTTTTCATCTTTCTGGCGGTCTTCCTGGCAAGCGATGTCTCACGGGTATATTGTGGGTAACCACATAGGAAATTCTTGCATTACCCATCCTATCAATGTGGTCTCTCCATAGATTTGTCTTTTCATCTCTACTATAATACGAGTAGTTAAAATAAAATGTTATAATTTTTTTTCAAAAAATCGTTTAGATTTACGAGTAGCAATTAATGAAAGCAGTGCAAAACTGTTATCATAATATAACAAGGATATTTTGTGTTGTATTTATTGTTTTTTTGTTTACATTAAATTCGGTCATTTTTGACCGGTTTATATTTCTATTATTAATAAAGCTTGAAACATTACATACCTAATATAAAATGATGTCCTCAATTGGTATAAAAGATGATAATAGTATTTTAAATACATAGAAAATATGTTTATTTTTTATATACATAATACTTTGTACACAGCACACATTTAATACAATAAAAAAATATAAATAAATATTAAATATCGATGAAAACGTCCGTTTTCTACAAAATATGATTTATAGGAGCGATATGTTTCGTCTTACTTTTGTGCATAAAATGATACGTAACTCACTGTTCATCACATTTAACAATATTCCAACAAGACCAGACATGTAACTAATATAAAAAATAATTAAACTTGGAATATAAAACTTTTTCCATATATTTTATAAATTGGTTCTCGCGATTTCTAGGACTTCGATGTTTTATACATTACTAGCGGACCGGACAGATGTTGTCCTGCCCGAACGAAAATATTTTGTTTTCCTCGAACCAGAACATACCGCCACCTACCTGGTCCAACTGTGAATCTAAACCATCCAGGGACCCACTCAAACACACACAAAAACTTCATCGAATTCGGCCCAGCCGTTTAGGAGGAGTTCAACTACATACTCCCGTACAGAAGAATTATATATACTCGTATTAAGATATAATTCGCTTATTTATATTCCGCAATTAAAAATTTTTTTTTGCTTCATATAAACATTTTGCGTGTACAAATGCAAATTTTGAAATTCGTAAGTTTGCAAAATATTTTAAATATAAAGTGTATAAAACAGCGGGTAAGTTTCGTTTTTAAATACACTTCGATTTTTTTTCCCCATTTGTGTAAAATTAATATATTAATTAATAAACAGTGGATGAACAAACTTATGAAAGGTTATGAAACAAAATTATGAAAGGATCGCTGCGTTGGTTCGGACATATGGAACGCATGGATGGAGAAAGAATGGTTAAGAAAGTATACGTTAATGATGTAAATGGGGTACGAAGTCGAGGCAGACCGAGGAAAACATGGCATGACCAAATTAATCAAATTTTAAAGGTTGGTCATGTTAGAAGTCGGAGGAATCGGCGTGCGTGTATGACTCGTTGTATGAAAGTGGAGGAAGCTGGAGAGGTTTGCCAGGATAGAGTAGTGTGGCGGTCCATTCTCTCTGCCTACCCCTGCGGGGAAACGACGTGATGGTTTGTTTTTGTTTTTTAAACAGTGGAAATAAACTCATATTTTGAAAGCATGTAATCCCTTCGAAAAATAAATTATTTTATTTATTTATATTTTATTATAATATTTATTTATTAATTTATATTTTATTGATGACTGTATTTACGTATGCATATAAAATATAACAAATATTTTGACGTTTGTTTTAATATCTCACACCAAGAATTTTTTATAGATAAAATAATGAACGTTTCAGCATATACAGACCCAAGAGACGTCGTCATATCAACCACTATAGCACTCGCAGCTTTTCAGCACCTATTCACAATATACACGTATTCCAAACCGAGAGGCGTAGCTTTCTCTAAAGGTGATGTCCTTTTCATGCCTCTAAAACGTGAGCTAATATTTTAAATACGTCATCTCCAGAGACTTCTCCGATACTAAAACTGTCGGAAACTACCATCGATAGGTACTCCTGTTTTAAAAGTGCAGACTGAATTTTTCATTAAACCTTTGGGATTTAAAATTTTTAATGACTCCATTTTAAAGAGTATTTAAAAAAAAAAATTATCAATCATAACGTATACGTCATAAATTAAAATCGTGAATACAAAAAGATTCAATGCATTTGTTTAGCATCAAAATTAATCGACTTTTACCCGTAGTAATACGAGAATTATAAAATTATATTATTCAATCGAAGGTACCAGAAATTAATTTGACGTCACAATTTATCTCAGTAGCTTCCCAATTTGTTTGCTAAAATGACAAAAATGTTTTGTGACTAAGTATGATACAAAAACTGAGTTTTAATGGATAGTAGACATCATTTAATTTTTTAAATAAGAAAAATATGTGTTCTTATGCATATTAATTGTTTTTAGAACAATAAAGTAAAATTCCACATTAAATTATTAATTTTAATGAAAATCGCTCATCTCTGGAGGTTTAATTTTATTTTATATGAGTGACGTGTGTGACCTTGTAAAAACACTTTCAAGCATTTGATAATGTCTTAGCTAGGCAAAATATGTAATTCTCATAAAATGTATTATAATAAAACTACGTTTGCATAGATATTAACTATCTATGGTCATGTTTTGGTTAATCTAAGTACCTACATAAGAACTATTTAAGTTATTATACAAAAAAAAAGACTTATTCGATGGATTAACCAATTTATTATAAACTTTCGTATGAAACACTTAATTTATGGTGTGACATTATTAATAAAATAATAATACACTTTTAGTAATTTGTATTAACACCACTTTT